>CM053784.1:136650174-137396424 GCA_028749045.1 Cupressus sempervirens | reverse complement strand
GCGAGTAGCCAACCCAAAGAATCCATCCATCTAAAACTAGCAACCTAGCTAAAATTCTAAATGATCTTCTATTGCAAGACCTTATCCCACCCAACTACTAGAAAACAATCATAGAGGGGTTATAAATGTGAATACATTGAAAGAAGAAAGGGGTGACCATCTAAAGTATATATACAAAAGAGATCCTTAGAGCCCTAATTTTATATTCAAAAAGACCCCTCTTAACCAATTAAGGTCTAGTTTGTACAACATTCCAAACCATAGAGCTCATGCCCTTTAAAGGATACCAAGGAACATCCAAATAAACAATTCCCTAAAAGTATTTATGCATAAGAAATGCAGGCCCAATTTTTATGTTGATTGGTACACCAATGCCAACATAATGTAGTTACAAGAGCTTACCTACTAAATATAGTTAAATTAAGACCAAATCCCCCTTCCTTCTTAGGATGACATACATACTTTCACCTAATTACGATCCATTTAGGATTTTGCAAGTTACTACTCTAAAGAAATGTTGGTGAGGGGGAATCGAATTCCTTTAAAAAACATGCAAGAGTCACTTGAACCAATTTTTTGTAAATAGGGAGAGTGTGAATCCACTGATTGAACAAGGGTTCCCTAAGTAGCATGAAAAGTCATCAATGAGCATAGTTATTAACAATTTACTCAACTTGTCATAATAATATAGGTTTCCTACCAGCAACAATAGGAATGCCTAGATAAAGTAAGAGGAGAGGCCCAGATTGAAACCATAGAATAATAGAAATCCTCCTTTGGATAGGCTATAGAGTATTGAAAATATAGATTAAGGATTTCTAATCATTGACTTTCTAACCCAATGTAGCCAAATAAATATCCAACACTTTCTTCAAGGACTCATCTTCATGCAATTGAGTAATCCCCATAAGAGAAGAAGAATCCACATATTGTAGACAAGAAATATTTGGCAACCAATTACCCCAACTCTAGTCATGTATCAGGCCCTAGGATGCCTAAAAATTAATAAATATGCAAAGGTCTTCAACCATAATAATAAACAAAAAGAGAGAAAAAGGATCCCCTTGGTGAACAAACCTAAAGGCTCCAAATAACTCAAAGGGCTCTCCATTAGAATAAAAGAGAAGGATGAATAAGTAACACAACTCATGGTTTACCTCATTCAAGACTAAATCCAAAGGAAATGATAATTTTCTCCATAAAGTTTTTCTCAACTCTATCATGGGCTTTTAGCCATGTATAATTTGATGAACATAGATTTCTCTATGGGAACTACCATATAGTGAATGGCTTCATAAGAAACAAAAATGCCATCCAAAATTTATCTTTTGGACACAAAACCCCATCTCTCATCTTAAATCATAGTGGGAAGCAAAGGTTTTAGATTCTCTACAACCAACTTAGCAATAATTGCATATACCTACACAAAGTAATAGGCTAAAAGAAATCCAAGTGATTAGCACAATCATATTTGGGAACAAGAATAAGGAAAGAAGATTTCAAGGTCCTAATAATTTGTTTGCTAACATAATATTCTTGAACCACCTCTAAAGAAACTAGATTAACAATGTCCCAAAATTCTTGGACTTTTTCTACAAGAAACCCATAAGATCTGGAGCTTTACACTTACACATCCTAAAAAAACCTTCTCCAATTCAAATAAAGATATTAGATGTATTAGAGAATGATTCATCACATTGGTAACTAGAAAGGGAATAAAAGAAAGGATCATGTTCTCCTCATCCTCTATTTGAAGTTAATCATCAAAAAAGAGAGTGGAATAGTACCAAGTAGAATCATGAGATAGAGCTTGCAAAGAAGACAAATGAGTTCCATTTGAATTAACTAGAAATGAAACACAACTCCTACTTCGATGATCTTACACAAATTAATGAGAAAAGTAAATATTCATGTCTCCTTCATAAATCCAACCAACCATGGCCTTTTATTTATAAAAAATTTCTTCTAAAACTCATACTCCTCCAATTCTCTAATTGTCTAGGATTATGCTCTACCCAAATCCTCTGAAAAATCAAGATCCCAATTTTGACATGTGAGAATAGCCAGGTGTTGATCTCGAAGCCTATGTTTTTTATTAGTGTCCAAACATATAGTCATTTGCATGTCATTTACTAGGAAAGATTGCAAGGTCACCACTACAACTATGTTATCTAGTTAAGGTCAAGCATATAATACTTATATCAAGCAAGACAGTAACTGTCAAGCATTCAGTAGAGACCAAGCAAATATGTGAGTCAAGCAATGTAATGGAGATTGGGCATATTGAAAATTTATCAAGAGCTAAGAAAAAGGGTATATAGAAGTTGAGTAACAACATGAAGGTTTATGTATAACCAAGCATTAGAGCATTCAAGTGCTGAGTAATTTAGTTTTGATATGTTAGTTTATAATTGCACAAACTCATATGTAAACAATTTTTGGCTAACATTTCTATGACATTTAATATTTGTAGAGCTAGATAAGATTTTGGTTACATGTCATTACATAAGGTAATGATCCCGAGGCAAATAATTCAACCAATTAGAAAATGGGAAATAAACGAAAAAATATGGTGAAATGTAAATCGTTGATCAAGATCTGGAAACTTCACAAAATGTTTATTTAAGATGGATTCTAACCCTAGAATATATTGTTGTTTATATTGTTGTTGCAATTTTTAATTAAGATGTGTAAGAAGTAAATGCACATGTGAAGGGGCAAAACAAAGCTTCAAAGATAGATCCAGCAAAGATCAATCAAGGCAGTGAATGACTGAAAAAAGTTAGCATATTAGGAGAATCATGTCAGAGATATAGGAAAGAGGAGACCCAATATTAGCTTGCAAAGCAAACTAAGGGTCAGGTACTGAATCAGTTATTTTGTGACTGAGACAGGGTAAATCTCTTAATAGAGTGGTCCTAAAAGACCTATGTAAATCTAATAACAAAGTCCTTATTTTATTGTGAGTGTAAAATCCTTTAACAAGGTAAGACCTAATAGTCTTTTAAGAATTTAACAAGGCAAACCTTTCACAGGGTAGATCATATCTTATGATCAAACGCTGTAACCTTAACAGGTTAACTTTATTGTTACAACAGTAAAGATTTGTGGGTTTCATCCCCACCCTAGTTTTACCTTCATCCTGAAGTGTTTTTGGGTTACCAAATCATTGTGTTATGTGTTGAACTTTTATGGGTGTGAGGCATTTCATTTATATTTCAGCATTATATTTTTATTGATAAATCTATGTGATGATTTGGATGTGAATTAATAGAATTGGTTTTGAAGTCAAAAGTTTAAGATCCTGATTCACCCCCCCCCCCCCAATATCTTGTTTCCCATATACTCATTCTAAAAATTGGTATCAGAGCTCAGTTCTCTTATCAATAAACCTAATAACTTGAGAGGATCATATCATGGAGATAGAAGTGTATAAGATGGGGAAAATCATTGAGAATCAGATGATTGAAATCCAAATTGTGTTGCAACAAATAGAGACAACAAAAGAAGAGTTAAATAAAACCCTAAAGAGAAGAAGAGAGATATCTATTTAGATAAATGAAACTCAATATACATAAGCTGATACAAAAGGACTTTTGGACAGTGGAAAGACTGGTAACAATGATGAAGCAATGACAGAACTACTAGAGAAGAACAATAACTTGGTGAAAGAATTAAAAGATCTCAAGACATAACATGAAATTCAATTAGTTCCACTATGTGAAGAAATCAAACAAAAGAAGAAAGCAATGGAAGATAGGCTCATGTTTGAAGAAGGCAAAAGAAAAATGGCTAGCAGACTTGAAGAAACAATATTTGAAGTTCATAAGCTTACAAATAATCAGCTTGATATGATAAATTAATTAATAATTGCAAATTAGGAAGCAAACACAAAATATTTGGAGATCAAAAATCTAAGGCATGAAAAGGAACTCATGGAGAGGCTAAAAAACCAAATGAATAAATTAAGCACTTTGAAGACATGATGAAGTCACCTAGAGAAAAAGAGACCTCTGAACTTAGATACAATAAGCAATCTTCAACTACTGAGGAAGAAGAATCATTAAAAAGTAGAGGAAAAAGGAATGAAAAATCAAAAGGTAAACCTACATGTCATTATTGTGAAAAAATTGGACACACAAAAAACAATTGGAAAGAAAATTTCTAAACCCAATTCAAGTGGTAATTATATTAACTATAAGAAGATAGGACATCAAGTAAATGAATGTAGATCAAAGAAAAATGATTCAAATAGTATGGACATAGAGCTTATGAGTACAAACTTAAGAAGACATCACACTAGTTACTTGGAGAGAAAAAACTCATACAACAAAGAAAGGCAATTCCTACAATTGGGATTACAATACATGGCACAGTTGTCACTATTATGGAGAATATGGACACATTCTAGAGAATTGCATCAGAAGACATTTCGGAGGAAATTACAAGAAATGGTTAAATGGAGAGATAGTATGTTTTAGTTATCTCAAAGTTGGGCACATCAGTAAGAACTGCAAAACTAGGACACCAACACTAGCACCAAGCAAAGGAAATGACAAACCAGAAGGAAAGAAGACATGGATAAAGATAGTAAGAGCTGGAAGTAGCAAAGTAGAAGATAGTATGATCATCCAATATGATGGAGCAGGTGATCACACAACATCTCACTAAAGAAAGAAGATATGTAGGAACTATATACTTAAAGCTATATTTTACATTAGTACCTAGCATTAAAGTGATGGAAAATTATATCTACATAAAAAGAGATGCATTAAGAACCATTAGAAATAGAAAATTAGAAAGTACCGAGCATCAGTGGTACAAGTCTATATTGATCAAGCCTTGTAGTATAGACTGAGTGATCAAAGAAAGATTACATAATGACAGAATGAAATGGTTATGATCAAGTCAATAACCTTGACCAAACTAAAGTAAAGACTAAGCTAGTTGTCTTACACTATATGAAGTACGAAGACATTAATTGTAGACGTAAAATGAAAAGTTAAAGGTATTTATTGAATATGGACACTCATTTTACTCAACAAGTGATCATAGAAGCTCACAAGACTATTTAAAGGTGATCAAAGTGAGTTCAGTGACCAGATCAAAGAATCACAGGAAGTTATCAACAAATTTGTGAAGTGAAATAAGTATTAATCTTAGTGCCAAGTAAAGTATTCAATGACAACATTTGTGAAATTTTTTTCTTAAAACCGTAGTTCACAATGGTGTCTAGAAGAGAAATTATGAAGGATGGCAATGCACAAATCATTAGGAATGATCAAATACCTCCACCAAATTTCAAAAATACTATTAATGTTGAAATCTCATTTGATGATGTTGGAGCATTGTCATTAATTCCACCCAGAGTCTTGACTGTGCAAGACATTAGATCATGCTATCAATGTAAGATTAGAGAGATTAGAGACATCAAAATTAGGGCAGCATATGAAAATATATGTTTTGATGGAGTTATAAAAGATGAATTCAAAATCATTGCTGACAAATGACTTACCTATGCCCTAGGATTTCCAAAAAAATTCAACGTCAAATGGATCAAAATTGTACTAAGTTGAGTTCATGACATGAAAGTCTGGTTGGAAGGTGGGCCAATAAAGATCAACAAGGCAATCATTCAAAGGGTAACTGGGTACCCTACATTGGATCGATGTAAGAGCATAAGGAGTGGAACATGAAATTAAATTGAAAACTCAACCAAGGCAAAGTGGAATGGTTGTGGAATGTCAATAGACAACATTGAGGATCCACTAATTGAATTCGTTGTGTGCATGATTGCACACAAGTTTTATTAATTGAGTAGATTGAATAGTGTGTCGTGCATAGCAGTCAATTTGTGCTATAAAATAGTGATGAAAGATCATTTATACAATCTTGTTGAGCTATAGTTGCACCAAATTATAGAGAACCTAGAAGCAGTCAGAAAAGTGAAGAGCACATCGTGTAAGTTTGGTTCCCTATTAGTTTGTATATTTTTCTATGTATAGAACTATTTTCCTACCATTGGAATGATAAGCTAGAATAGAAATAGGATTTTTTTAGATCAGAGAAATGACCTAATTGATAGATTGGGAGAGAATTTTGAGGCAATATTGGACAACTACTTTGAGGACTTTAAAGCTAAAATGAAGAACAAGATGAGGATTCCAAAGTATGTTGTAGATCTATATTATGATGAAATAGGTTTCATTATAGACACATAGTTTGTGTATGCATAGGTAGTATTACCGAGGGTAGCATGGTTAAGGCCAATGCCCTATGAGGTAAATGTTGATGATGTAATGGCAACAATTATTGCACTATTGGCAAAGGATATTGATGCTAATGTCGAATAGTTTGGCACTTATGAGACTGTTATTATCGAGATAATTGTTGAAGTTGATGAAAGATCAACCCTACAGCTTTGAATAATCATCTGCATGCAAACATCTATCACAGAAAGAGAGAAGCAAAAGCTATGGAGATTGGAATTCCTAGATCCACAGATGAGACATTCTTGATGAACAAAAAGAGAGATTGCTATTATCAAAAGTGAATAAATTAATAATTACAAAGAGAGATTATCCTTATAAAGAAGATCAAAACCCTAAAAAGGTCTAACCTAGGTTGCATCATAATAATTAATAAAAGAATTAATTATTAGATGCCTAAAGTTTAGCTTAAGAAAACTAGAGTTAATTAGGAAATATCTAATTAATCTAACACTCCCCCTTAAGATAAACTTTGGGAGTAGCTAAAAACCTAGAAATTACTACTGAAAGTAGAATTTGGGTCTCAACAAACAAGGCTTGATGAGGTACCAAGCACAACCAAATCTCTAAAAAGAGGAGAAATAGAGAAAAATGCATGAGAAAAACCCTACTCCAAAAAGAGATGGAAATAATTTTGAAAGACACTAGTGAATAACTAAAGAAGCCTCCAAACTAGGGAATGTCCCAAAAGATAGGAACAAAAGATGATCATGAAGAACATCACTAAAGCATGTAGAAGTTGCAAAGCTCTATCAAAAGTAATTGTTGATCTAAAGAACCTCCACTAAAATAGAACCTAACCAGGTAGAGAAGACTATTATCTACATCGAATTAGGAGGTACACAAAGGAAAACAACTAAACTCAAAGATACATATGGCATGAAACACCAAAGCATGAAGAGTTGATCAATCGAACATGGAAGGTTGCAACCAAAGTAGTAATGAAAAGAAGAGTGTCTATATGGTAAATGATCCATTTCACTAAAATGCATAGGTACCTAGCCACTACATCCACCTAGTATATAGGAACAAAAATTGAATACATAGCTCACTCCATCGAACCAAGAAAGAATGAGAAATAATACAAGAACACCCTCTAATGCATACAAGGGTGAGGTGACAAGAAACTAGAAAAGTGGGCCAAAAGAACTGCATATCAAGGAATGACAATCAAGATGCACAAAAAAGTACATATGCATGTACTGAGGTGAGCAATCTCAAACATATCATGAGGCTAATGTCTCAGAAGGGAAACTCACTAGAAAAAGGAAGATGGCAAACAAAGGCAAAACATCAACCCCCCATGACACTTTAATTAGAGTAGTGAATGTAGAATAAGACACAAGATATGGTGAATCCCAAGAATACAATAATATGTATGAGTGTCCTTAGATGACATTGCTCAAATCAAAAGGAAAAACAAGGCAAAACTACTTAAATGAAAATACAGATGGAATATGGCACTTTATCTCAATGTGTTTGCAAGAATGCATACAAATGATGTCTAAATGGACTAGAAGAGACATAAGACTAATATAATAGATAATAAAAGTCATGAAAAATTATTTGAAGCAACAAAATCAATCGCCAAACCTGAAACAACCAAGATATCCACTAGAATGCAAAAATGCAAAAAACTGAATAGAAAATGCCTAGAGCAGAATCTAGAAAAATAACCAGCATTACTAAAAAGATCTTGGAAAGACCTATCCAAGAATATAAATAATTCCCAAATCAAAGATCGTATGCTCAAGATACGTCTCCCGAAGTGAAAACCTATACCCCTAAATTTGATAGCTAGAAAAGCCATTAGAAAAGCATCAAAACTAAAAATCACATGTGCCACTATGATGGGCTCGAAACCAGCTTTCTAGTGATATCTTTTTTTTGGAAAATAGAGTTTGTATGCCTGATATATGAGCAAAAATATGAAGGTAGGTCCAAGCAGAACTTGAAGGGGAAATAGGTTGATGATGCAATGCTTACATGGCACTGACTTTAGCAACTGATGAGCCCAAATTTGATGGTCAAATGGTCATCGAGACAAAAAAAAATGCCTAAAAAATTACCCATGTCAGCAAAAAAATCTAGCCACTAGAAACATGTGTCGAGCAAAGGGTCAGTGCCAAAAAAAAATCTAGTGGCCAAGTTCCACATGTGCTGAAAAAAATAAGTTTTATATTAAAACTTTGACACTATATCCCACCAATAGACTTGGAGAAAAAAGTGCATACTCCTCTAAAAAAAATAATGCATGCATCAACTCCATGAAATTGCCAAAGGTGACATGGCGGGTTTGCATGCTAGAGGTCAAGCTAGAAGACATGACCCATGATCCACATAAAGGGTTGCAAACAATGCATAGGCCTCAGAAAGGTCATGGGCAATGTAATAGAAAGAGCGCTTCTAAGGAAAAATGTGTTCCAAGCAAAAAAGCATGCATAATGCAAGGTAAATGGAAGGCAAAAAATAATGTCAATTAGCATTCATAGACCTCAAGTTGCCATTGTAGGCCACAAAAAAAATGTAGAATCACAGAGATGATAGAGAGTTTGAGCCAATGTGGGATTCACACATCTCATCAAACCCTACATTGATTTGGAGATGCCCAACACAATAGATCTTAGAGTCCCCTCCATATTAGTCATTTCCTTAGCCTCTTTAATGTACAGATAAACTCAACAGAAGCAAAAAAAAAAGGAACCAACACTAGAAAGAGATAGATAATAATATTCTTCTAATTAAGTCAGCATCTCAATAGTATATACACTTTCTCTCGTATAGATTTCTTCTCTCCATAATTTCATATCCAAAAATTTGACCTAAACCTAAACCTAAAAACTCTATTTATACTTGCTAAGACGGTCTACAGAACATTCTAGATTATTACAAAATAGGAAAATTGACCTAAAGAGACTTCTTGCCAAAACAGCTTACAGAATGTTCTAGATCTTTCCAAAATGAATTATAGAATGTTCTAGATCATTATAGAATAGGAAAACTAACCCCACAATGTTCTGGGCACATCCCAAGAAAAGATCTTTATGTGGGTGCTCCTGCACCATACACCCAGGGACAATAGAATCCAAGGCCCTTAGATTGTCCTTTTGCTTTCTTATCTTCCAATTCCTTGGTATTTGGTGTTTGTACTCTTGCCAAGTACTCAAGTCAACTTTCATATTTTCATAAAACTCTTCCACATAAGAATTTAGGTAGAACTCTTGCAAACCTGCAATAAATGGAGTAGAAAAAGCAAATGGGGCCTCATAATATATGAATTCATCAATTTGGTTCAGTCTAGGAACCTTGGCATCATTTTTTACGATGTCTTTATGCTGTAATATCACCATGCTTGGAGACAAATTCATCACTATTTGAGCCTTCTCTATTCTCTTAGCTTCATCATAAGTCTTCTTCCTTGCTTATCATTTTGATAGGCCATACCTTCAAATGCCATCTCTTGGTTCCATCAAGAACCAGCACATCCACCTCTTTTCCATCTTTATGAACCTTTTCATCACAAGGCTCATCAACAATTACCACTTCAACCTCTTTCCTATCTTCAAGAACCTTTTTATCATAAGGTTCATCAACAACTATTTTCTGCAAACTTTTTATATCAGCATCAATTTGTTCATTTTATCCTTCCAATGGACAAGTCTTCTCTTCATTGGTAACCAAGTTCTCTATTCCATCTTCACAAGCTTCTGTAATCTCAATAGATTGTTTCTCCAAATCACTATTTTCTTTTTCCATATTTTTCTTCAACTCCTCTTTTAGTCTCGCTAAATTTTCTTCCCCTTTTTTAAGTTCCCTCATTAGGAATCTTATTTTCTCTTCTATCTCTTGATTCATTCTAGCTTCCTCTTCTCTTTTCTTCTTTTTTTCTCTTCCTCTCTTTTATTTTTTTGAAAATCACAATATGAAACCCATGCATCAAGTAGTATCTTCTGATCATGAGATAAATCTCCTCTTGTGACCATTGTCTCCTAGCTAGGTTCTCTCCACTCAACCTAGTCTTTTGGCCACACTTACAAGTTCTTTCCTCAACCTATCACAAAATCCAATTTTCCTTAGAAGCTGAAAACTTTCCCCAAGCTTTTCCCAAGCACCTTAGGAGCTTTCCCCAAGCTTTGATACCAAAAATGATGCAGAGATAAATTCAAAAAAAGAAAAAACAAAAGGAACCAACATCAGAAAGAGATAGATAATAATTGTTCTTCTAATTAATTCATCATCTAAATAGTATATACACTTGCTCTCCTATAGATTTCTTCTCCCCATAATTTCATATCCAAAAACTTATCCTAAACCTAAACCTAAACCTAAAAACTCTATTTATACTTGCTAAGATGGTCTACAAAACATTCTAGATTATTAAAAAATAAGAAAATTGACCTAAAGAGACTTCTTACCAAAACAGCTTACAGAATGTTCTAGATCATTACAGAATAGGAAAATCGACCCCACAATGGTCTAGGCACATCCGAAGAAAAGATCTTTATGTGGGTGCTCCTGCACCACTCTTTAGCATGCTTTGCAGAGACTCATTACTATGATTACATTTAACATCATGATCCTGATTGTTATTCCACTCTATCACTTGAACTTCAAATGTAATTCCAACAACACAAGCGACACCATCTCCACCCTTGTCCATCATATCTAAGCCCACAAAGCCCGCCATTCTCCAAAGCTTCACCACCAAATGTCTCTCATGAATTGAACTAGGCCCTAATTAATGTGCATTCATGAGCACACAAAGAACCTTCTTACCCAAAGGAAGAACATGATTTCCCTTAATTTTCACCCAACAGAAAACAAGCCATGATGGACATGACCTCCAATGTTGATGCATAGGTTGGAAACCACTATAAATAGCATGGAGTATAGAGGATGCCTTCCAAGGCTCAGTTGAAAATCATGAGTAAAGGCACCAAAAATTACTCCCAAAAAAATGGTAAAACCAAAATCATGGCACACATCAAAACTTGCAACTGAGGTCGTGCCATGTGGGTTGGTGTTTGGCATAGAGTAGGTGACAAAAACATGATTAGCACCAAAAACTAGAGCCCGATGCCCAAGGCCATCAAGTTGCCAAACCATAGAATCTATTAAAATAAATCTGCTTTTGCAAAGGCAAACCAACAATAAAGAGTGCCTAAAATGCCAACTCCAAAACCATAGTCATGTGTGATAAAATTGAAAGTTTTTAGAGGACAAAGTGCTACACCAAAAGGTGTGCCTAATAACGTCTCCAAAGCATGAGACCAGTAAAAAATCCATGGGTCCTCTACGATGGGGAGACCACAAAATTGAGAAAGGTTGTTACTATAGAACCTAAGGTGAAGGAAGACCTCCAGAATAATGTGCAAAAAATGTTGACACCTTAGAGGCCAAAGGGAAAGGTAATCATCACCAGAAAGAGGTCAACACAACCCCCTGCCAAGCTATTAAATGGTAGTCCATCAAAGAAGAGAAAGCAGACATATGAGCAAGTGAAGCCAAAAAGAAAGATAATTGTTGCACAAGAGGAGGAGGAAGATGAAGAAAAGACTAAGTTTGATGAGACTAGAAAATTACAAGTAGTGAATAGACTCCCTCCAATGATTATGGATCAGGTATGTGAAATATTGGTAGAATTTGAAAGCATTCTAGGATTAAAAGACATTCTGTATTATTCTTTAGACAATGATGATCAAGTTAAACTTGAAGGTGCAATGATTTATATGATGATCAAGTTTAGGCACACACCCCTAGAATTGGGAACTGGATTTCCTATAGGATTATACAATAGAGTGGATGCTAAGTGAAAATGGGCATTGTCCACTAAGAAAGAAATAAAAGAAACAACACTGGCACAAGTTATGCCAAATTTAGGGAAGACACATATGTCTAAAGCCCTTAAGGATTTTGTAAAGAAGTTTATGCTGAGGGACAAGGCATACAAATTCTTGAAGAATAAAGCACATGAAGTTGAGAAAGATGGTATAAGTGTATGGAAAGAAGCATTTGGAGTTCTTACTCCAAGAGTAGAGGTGAGGGAAGTTCGAGGTGCTATAGAATTTGAAGATGAATATAAGCAAGAAATGCCAAGTTGACAGAGGAAATTAAGAAACTTGTCAGTGGGTATGAATAGAAGGATATTGTCACAATTGAGAATGACATTGACACCCCTCCACCTAATCCAAACATGTTGATTGAAGAGGAAATTCAAATTTTAATGAAGGACTCAAGAAAACTCTATACAAACCCAATTTTGTTATAGACAATTGAATATCCAAAGCTTGAAGTCAAGAAGACTAATGATATTAGAGTCACACTAGTTATAGATGTTACAAGTGTCAAGCAACTTGGTAAGGCATTAATTTTATATATGCCACCCATTTGTATACAAATTTTGAACAAGGAAGAAAATTTTGAGAAAGATTCAAGCACTAAGTTGGTAGAAGTTGAAGTAACACAGAAAGAGAAAGAGGCTACTCAAGCTCTTATTGGTTGCAGAACCTACACATGTGACACCTATACAAATAGCAACAAAATTTAAGATCAAGTGAGAAAGGGAAGCAATTGCAATTATCACTACCTAGTGATACACCCTCCAAATCTCAAAATGTGACTCATGCAAAAGAGGATGATGATGAGTTAGTGAACCTTAATAAGGTAATTACATTAGCTACATATGATTTGAATAATCTTACACTAGAAAAAATGCAAGAATTGTAAATCTTGTTAAGCTGTAAAGAAAAACAAGAACAGTTGAAAAGAGAGCAGAAGAGAAGATAGGTATTATGTACTGTCAAAGATATTTTTACAGATGCATTTGGAATTTCAGATGTAAATAATCAGCATGCAATTTTGGATCAACTAGTGTATGTAGTTAACAGAATTTAGACAAACGATATAGAGACAAATGTGAAGCTATTACAATGGTCTAAAAAGAGAATGGAGCATAAGGTATTATAGAAAGTGTCACATGAACTTGTGCAAAGACAAGCCAATCTTTCTACATCTATTACACAATTAGAAAAAAAAATTAAAAAAATTGATGACTATCAATTCTCTATATTTGAAACTATGTGATACAAATTTCTTTACAATGGATACTACACACTCATTAGAGCTATTGCATGCAGGCATGAGAGCTATTGTTCGTAGATTGGGAAAGAATGCAAGTTCAAGGTCAACCTCCTACAGTGAACTAACATTCAATCAGATGAGGTTAGTTGAGCTCACAGCTACAAATGCAGAGATAAGGAATAAGATGGCATTAATTCAACTTCTATTATTACCATATATAGAGATAATTTATAAGGTAATATTTGTTGCCAGAGATATTTTGAAGAAGGACACAACATTTTCACACATTGAAGGATTCATTGATCTAGCTATGGAGCTAGAGATTCAATTTCAAATTTTGGAATAGGTACAGGAGAGATGGAAGCATGGTTATGTCAATCTTGTGGCAAGTCATCAATAATTTTTGAGAAGTTTCAACTCACCCCACAAGCCCCAAGTTCCAAAAATGACAAAAAAAAGGGGGATAATTGATGAAGTTGATGAGATTGATGAAACATGATGAAAGAAAACAAGGGGGATGGAATAATGAGGAAGGAGGAGATAAGAGATAAGAAATTGATATGAAGCAGATATCGAATTAAATAGAATTAGAATCAAATTTTGGTCTCAAGGGGAGAATACATTTTTGGAATGAAATGATTTCATGACAAAGTATTTTTGCCACTAATATCAAACGGGGAGATTTTTGATCTCTAAGCCTATATTGCCGATTAGTGTCCAAACACTTGGTTATTTGCAAGCCATTTACTAGGCAAGACTACAAGGTCACCACTGTGACTGAGTTATCTACTAAAGGCCGAGCATATAAAACTTATATTGAGCAAGATAGTCACTGTCGAGCATTTAGTAGAGACCGAGTAGATATGCGAATCAAAAAATATAGTACAAGTTGAGAAATGTAACAAAGACTAAGCATATTGAAAAGTTATCAATAGTCAAGCAAACATGTATATAGAAGCCGAGCAACAACATGAAGGTTTATGCATGACCGAGCGTCAGAGCATTCAAGTGCCAAGTAATTCAATTTTGATATTTAGTTTGTAAAATTGTGCAAACTCATATGTAAATATTTTTTGGATGAGATTTAATAATTGTAGAGATAGATAAGATGTTGGTCACACATCATTCCAAAAAGGTAATGATCCTGAGGTGAACAATTCAACCAATTAGAAAATAGGAAATAAACGAAAAAGGATGGTGATATGTAAAACATTGATCAAGATTTGGAAGCTTACAAAATATCTATTTAAGATGGATTCTAACCCTAGAATCTATTTTTTTTGCTATTGGTGTTGCGAGTTGTTATTAAGATGCATAAGAAGTAAATGCACGTGTAAAGGAGCAAGAGGAATTTTCAGAGATAGATCCGGTAGAGAGCAATCAAGAAAATGAAGGACTAAATAGAGTTATCAGATTAGGAGAATCAAATCAGAGATATAAGAAAGAGGAGACCC
Organism: Cupressus sempervirens; assembly: GCA_028749045.1. Taxonomy (NCBI): domain Eukaryota; kingdom Viridiplantae; phylum Streptophyta; class Pinopsida; order Cupressales; family Cupressaceae; genus Cupressus; species Cupressus sempervirens. The sequence goes on along the minus strand of CM053784.1, from coordinate 137,381,621 downwards.
AATATCAGCTTGCAGAGAAAATTGAGGGTCAAGTACTAAATCAATTATTTTGTAATTGAGACAAGGTGAATCTCTTAACAGAGTGGTACTAATAGACCTATGTAAATCTCCTAACATAGTCCTTACTTTATTGTGAGTGTAAAAATATTTTAACAAGGTGAGACCTAATTGTCTTTTAAGATTTTAACAAGGAAGACCTTTCATGGGGTAGATCATATCTTATGATCAAACATTGTAACCTTAACAGGTTAACTTTATTGTTGCAACAGTAAAGATTTGTGGGTACCCCAATTTTACCTTCAACTTGAAGCATTTCTAGGTTACCAAATCATTATGTTATCTGATGAACTTTTATGGATGTGATGTATTTCATTTTTATTTCAGCATTACAATTTTATTAATAAATCTATGTGATGATTTGGATATGAATTAATGGAATTAGTTTTGAAGTCAAAAGTTTAAGATCCTGATTCAACCACCCCCCCCCCCCCCCCCCAGTATCTTCTTTCCCATAGACCCATTCCAACACCAGGCAGTGTTGAGACTTCCTCTTCATAAAATAAAGATTTCCAAAGTTGAACCTATTCCATTTCTTAAGCTTCTATTTACCATATTATGATATTTAGCAAGGGAATACATAGAAGTTTCATCCACCATCAGACCATTAAATCATGGAGGGAATAATCCCTAGGAAACATCAAGTAGAACTTAAAAGGAACATTTTTAAGAACTACAACAAAAATAACTAAATATTTAATAGGTCAATAATTAATGCGCCCCCCCACCCCCACCCAAAAAAAAATTCTTAAATTTAAGCAGGACTCCAACCATCTCCAACTCTAAAATAGGAAACTATAAATCTATCCAAACATTTTAGAAAAAACATAAGGTCCCTCTCATTTTTTATTCAAGGAAAAGATCATATAAACCAACTTGATATTGGTTGAATGCAAGATGTTTGCCTTTTCGTAAAAGAGCTTAGATGAACCCAAAAAAGCTGACCTGTCCCTTTTCTCCTCAAAATTTAATAGTTAATTAAATTTTCCAATTAAGCCCCAAGTAAAGGAGTGTATTCTCTAATAGGACTTACATGACACTAAAGCATATTTTTCTGTGAAATCTACTAGAACATACACATTAGCAACTAGAATTGTCTCCCCAATGACCAATGTGCAGGTTGCCATAGAGAGATCTAAGTGGCTAGATATCCACTAGAGAGGCATAATCCTTCTCAAATCTCAAGAGAGAGCCAAAACTCTAGAGCTCCCTAGATAACTATTTTTAATAGATATACCAATAAAAAGAGTAACATGTTTTTATTCAAGTTTTTTGATCAATTTTAAGTATTTTTTAACATTTTCAATGGTATTTAGTTTTCTTAGTTTGTACACTTTTTTTAATATTTTTCTTAGATGAAATTATGATTGTTCTAATTATTCAAAAGCTAGCAACAAAATTAGAAAAAAAAAAAAAAAAATCGGTTATTATAGAGATAAGAATATTGTTACTGTAAGTGTATACATGCATGTAGATTGGTGTTTTCTATTCATTATCGTTATTATTCATCACTTTTCTTGTTAAACTTGTAATTTTATTCTTATTACAAATATAGCTAGGTCAAATGTTATTTACCATGAAATGTAAGGTTGTTCTCCACTATTTAATGATAAATATTTAATGTATAACTTATAGCTATTAAAATTATAGTAATTTTTCTTGTTGTATGATTGTGATATTTATTATGCTTTAGATAAATGTCAAAAGCCAAATACGATCAAATGATGTTTAAAATATTTTTCATATAATATTTTAATTTATAGATGAGATCTTTTCAATATTTAGGATAGTTTATTTATTATATACTTCATCTTAAAGGCATAGTTTTTGTAAAAGTTTAGTTTAAATTGTGATTTCATTTTACTTTCTAACTTGTTTATTTTTAAGTACGTGCAAATTTCATATTCAATAATTAGGGGAAAAAATATCTGAAAATATTTTTAATTATCTTTATTGCATAAAGCCTTTGGACATTGCCCCAATTTGACATAAAATATCTATTAATTAAAGGAAAGGTATTTAAGATGTCAATTTTTGGTGTCAATATTGTAGAGGAAATTTTAGTATTACTAATTTTTTACTTAGGTGATCCAAATGCAAAGAATTTGTGAATTGACATTTTTCCAATGTGAAAAATTAAAAATAAAAAAAAATCCAATTGTAACAAAGAGTCCCGAACCTCACACTACCACAACAAAGGAAATAGATAAAATAACTAATTAGAAAAAAAAAATCTTAAGATAAGAACAATTACTTCAACTAGTAAAAAATTATTAACAATCTAATAATAAATATTAAGTGAAATAAATAAATAAAATATGTCGCAACCTACTAAAATTAATATCAACAACCCAATAAATAGTCATAATTGATGATATAGACTAGAGTAGAAAGCACATTCACCTACCTAATCACCTTAATCTTGGATGAAGAAACCACCATAAAAGAATATTTAAACTTCTATATTACCCACTTTACATGGGATGGATTATGAAGACCTTAAACAATTATTTTTTAACTTAAACTCTTGCTACAAAATATAAGATTACAAATGGAACCTATTTCATCCACATTAAAAGATTTGAATATAATTGTATTCATGGGATCAACTTCAGGATCTATTAACGAATGGGAAAAAAACTATATATATATATATATGTATGTATGTATGTATGTATGTATGTATGTATGTATGTATGTATGATTAGAAGCCTAAACAAAAACTTAAAGCTTTTAGAATCATTTATTCTACTCATTATACATATTTAATTCCATGTAAGAGAAAAGAGAAGTGTTGTTTCATATAAATTTAATTATATTTAGGTGGTTTAAACATGGAAGTATAAACATATTGAAATGTAAGGCTCATAAATTTAGAGTAATAGGAGATACTTTTAGAAAAATTAAGGGTTTAAATAAATAGTAGGGAGCTTCTACTTAGGTTTCTATATCACATATGTTTTAGAATTTAGGAATTAGAATTTGTAGAATTTGTTATTTTGGAAAACTATGTGTCCATATCCTATTTGAGAGCTCATATTTCAATGAAGTTTTGGAAGATGCAGGAAAGTATAAATAAGTGTACAAATCATTGATCTATTTTGTGGTGAATAAATATAGTCTAATTAAAATTATTAGTTAACTATGTTAAGAGGTTTATATAAGACTTTTAAGTCAAAGAAATCCTTTAAATTAGTATGTGTAAATATCATCATTGTTTTCATGCTGCAAAATATATTAAGTTAAAAATAAAAGAGCTAAATTTAGTGAAAATTCTCCCATAATAAATAGTATACAAATTTATCCTTCTAATATATATTATTTTTTATTTAGTAATTAACAACTCACAAGTTTTTTAAAGTATTAAAAATGATCAAACTATTATAATTTAAAAATAATATGATAAGAATAACCTTATATTCCAAATGGCTCAAATAATCTTCACATAAATATGAAATTTTACATTTGTAAAAAGTAATGACATGATACTTAATGCACTATAAATTATTAGATATGGGGTCTCCACTTGAAGGTGTCTAAGGGATTCAAGAGAAGGTGACCAAGGAAAAATCTGTCACTTTTTTGCCAAGTGGCTTCACTCGAAGCCCACTTGTAAAGGACCCCTTTGAGCAGAGGGGGTCTTTGCTTGAAGGGATCCAGATACACATTTTGGCACAGGACTCCGAAATTTTTGGGAAATTCTTCCCTTCGGAGAGTTTGAACAATAGTTAAATAGGACGCTATTTTGAAACTAAAAATACAAGATTTTTATACTCTAAACAAGCTTTTGAATGACAATACTTTTAGTATATATAGTGTTTATCATAATGTTTTATTTATAGTTTTTTGTGAAAAATATGTATTCCAAAGGTATTTGTTGTGGTATCTTTCTAGCAAAACAAGACAAATATATTTCAATTTATTCAAATCAAGTCATATGGGTAGGAAACAACCTATGTCTAAATTATGATTAATGTCACTTCATAACTCAATAAAAAATACAATTCTGAACCAAGTTGAAGGAAACCAACTACAATAGATAGGTATCAATGTTACAATTCAAGCCTTGAAAAAAATTGACATTGCTATATAAATATCTTTTAAAATATTACTTTTCATATAAACCACTTTATGAAGAAGATGGAAAAATGGACTCAAATCATTTCAAATATTTTTTTTAAGATATAGTTAGAAACTAGACACAAAATGAAAAAAATTACTAGTTTACATCATTTTTAAATTCTTTACGATTTTTTCGTAATATGTTCTAGAAGTGAAGTTTTTTTATTAAAATAATATTTTAATGTCAAAGTTGGTTAAAATGTGGGAATCGATATTGTGGGACCACCCAAAAAAATTAGATTTAAATTTTGCTATAGATGATATTTTCCTCAAGGAATAGGATCAACAAATTGGAATGGTCATGGGACATTTTGAGTATTTTTATGTTTGGGCTTGAAAGTGCATTTTTAAGTTAAATGTTGATTTTAGAACCCTTGTTGAATTTTTCATGTATGCCCAAAACTTGAATAATTGGATTTTTGGGAATTTGGATAGATTTTTAAAGTGATTTTTCAATTTCATCGAATTCTGAGAAGGTTAAATTTTGGGTGTTTTTGGTGTTTCCTTATTTTACGTGTCACTCAGTAATTGCTTGTCACCTTGTTTGGCTTGAATAGAATTATGTGTTAGTGTCCTTTTTTACAAAGAGTTGGATCTTGGAGTTGGAATGGTTAGAGGGAATTTTAAGGTTATTTTATATCATGACCCGAAAATGATCTTCCAAGTTTAAAAATGTTGACTTTTGTCTTTGCCTGATTTTGTTAGAATTTGAGTTTGGTTTTTTTTGGGCATTGTATGCCATCCTTGTATGATAGAGGGATGAATTATGGGTTCCATATGAATTTTTGCTCTTGTCAAACTAATTGATTAAGTTATGTGACCTTGTGCTTCCTGTTGATTTATGCTCAATTGCTTTCTTGAGTGTGCTTATGTTTTTCTTGTGAGTTGCATTTACTGAGTCTAGCCCCTTGCATATTATTGATTTATTATTCTACATAGAGTTGGTTGTGCCCATCCACATGCACATGAGTATTCATGTGGAATGATCTTGCGAGACCCAAACTCCTAGGTATAGACCAATTGAGCAATTATTCATTTGGGCATTGGATTGAGAATTTGCATTACCTTATGGAACTTTCTTTTTTAACAAGAAAGGATATGTAGGGTAGACGTGTGGGTTTGCTTCTCATGGTTATCCCAGCCCAGAAGTGGATGACAAGGTAATGTGGAAAGGTTTAAACAAGTGATAACCAAATAAGAAAATGTGCTAATAAAACTTAATGTAAGATATGAGTTCTATTGATCCAAGTGGTAGTTGTGTGTCCCAAGGGAACCATTGCAATTTTTAGTGTGTCTAGATGGTAGCCATTCTTCTATGAAATTTGGTGCAAGGGATGGTATGAGGCCTTCTAGTGGAATTGATTTACCATACCCATATAGTAATTTACCATACCCATATAGTACTTGGGCTAGTACGAGCCATGTGACTACACTCCACTAGAGTCCCTACATAGTATCCTATAGAGTGTTATGAGTAGTGACTTGAAGTATCGCATTGCATTCTTAGTCATTTTTATTATCTTGATTTATGCTTTTGTTTGGCATGTGTGAAGCCTTTTGAATGTGTCTTATGTGATTGTGTTTGGGTTACTATTTCCATGAGCACAACAAGGCCATCCTACAGGTTCCATGTGGTTGGGAGGCATTGACTTATACCACTGCTGAAATTGGAGAACGTGGATGTTCTTCTTCCAGTTGTCAAACCCTCTCTTGACTCGCTCTTCTCTTGTCCTCTTGTTATTGCACTTGTACTTTTTGATGCCTTCATTCTTATTGTGATGAAATAGATTAGTTGATTTACAATGCGATGAGATTATATAGTAGATGTATGTTGTTAGGGTTGATTACTTGTAGATATACATGGATATGTATTTTAGTGACTATTCTTGCTCTTTCAATATTGATTGACATATGTACCAAAGATGTTAGATGCATTTATTATAATATTTTGGTGTATGTGTTCTTTCAATTGCCTATCTCCTTGAGATGTGTGTTTTAGTACTCTTTAGTGTGGAGGTTTCATTTATGTTTTTCCTTCATTTGGCATCTTAACCTTTAGCCAGGTACCCCTTAAGAGCAATGAAACATTAGTTTTTGTTTCATCAAACACAATGCAAATTTTAATCATTTGTAATTTAAAGTTTTCTTGTGTGATACTAGTGTTTATCATATGTAGTTCATAGTTGTATTGTATGAATCAAAAGGTTGTATCTAGTGAAATATTAGCATCTCAAATAGTGAGCATTTTCTGACTTGTTCAAAGGATGCAACTTGGTGTCTCAGTTACCCTTTTGGGAGTTTTATCTCCCCCAATCTGGGACAAGTCACCTATTGGACATTTTTGGGTTTAATCATTATGTTGTCTCATCATTTTACATATTAGCATAGTAAATGAACTTTTCAAGTAGGAACTTTTATGTGGGCTTTAAAACAAACAACATAGCTAATGATAATACAAATAATGGAATGAACATTGTTTGGTTAATTACCTAGATGGAAAGTATGCATTGGTAACTAGTGAACGCTTGGGGATCTTTGGTTGTTGTTTAGTCTTCAACTTGTAGAAAATTTATGTACGATATAATAATGTTTCTTTTGCTTATTTTTTTAAATGTTAGGCTATGTTTATTCTTGCTTCCAAGGATCTTTGGGCTAGGCATAATATATGGTATCAGAGCCAAGTTCAAACATTGGGATCTGTGTGTATATGTTTCCTATATAATGATATTGTGTATTCTTGTTTCGATGAAATAAGGAGATTAATTTGGCTCATGTTTACTTTCTTTATGTCCTTGCCTCGATATTGTATGTGATTGTTGATTGATATCATATGGCTTGGATTTATTTCTAACTTATATTTCTTAATGGATGAATTATGTAAGTTTTGTATATATTGCTCATGCTAATTATCTAATATGATTTCTACATGTATATTGTTATGAATTTTTCATTTTTATCATTGCATACATGAATTACAACTACATATTTCCTATTATTGGCATTTGATTAGAAAGGATGTTTCCTACTAATGAAAATATTAGAATTAGGATGAAAGAAATTATTATGTTTAACTGGTGACTACCTTCCTCCATGTTCTTGCTAGGGGAAATTTGAATGCTCAAAAAGTGATTAAATCTGCTATCATTTTCTTGATTAGGCATGGAAATGTGTGTTCAATTTATAAGTGTTAGCATATTGTGTCATTACTACACACCATTTTCATATGTTTCTGAAATCACAATTTTAATGAAATCTTGTTTCTTTATATTTGTAAATGGATAAATGTTGACCAATATTTATTTGGAAACTGGGTGTTGTGACTTATACTTTAAGCATTATAACAATGATTATCATGTTTTTGTTATGTTTTACTAAGTAAATTAAGAAGAAATGAAATGAGAAGATATGAATGTGGGCTAATGTTGCTCGAAAATAAAATTTTAATGGACGTTAGGGAGTACTTAATTTTGATAGTTGATGCTTGTGTTTCTTAGTTTTGAGAAGCAATGGAGTCTATGTCATATTGATCTATTCTTGGTTGGAAAGTTCTCCCTATGCATGTAAACATCTAGTACCATTATTATGATGTGTTTTGTGTATAATTAGTACTTGTGTGCTCATGAGTGTTGAGAATAGATTGAAGAAGACTATTAAAAAGGGAGATTGTTGAGAATGTTCCAATCATTGTTTTGTCACTAATGTCAAACCTACTAGTTGCTGGTAAGACAATTTCTTATATGATTTAAGTACTATCATGTATTTGATTGATGAAGAGGATTTGATCAAAAGATGTAACAATAGCACCTAGAGGAAAGGTTGAATTATGATTACGAAAGGAGTACAAGAATCAGTTAAGACAGGGATAACATGATGTATTAATAATCTACTTAAGGTTACAAAGGTTGGTTACACTAAGAAAGTTTAGAAGAACAAGTTGAACAAAGTTTTTCTACCAAGCTTGACTGAGTAGATAGTAGGTGTCGAGAAAAGTTAGTGCAAGTCGAGAAAAAAATTAGTTGGAACCAAGTAAAAGTCTATTCTAATGTATGTCAAGAAAAACAGTGGATGTCAAGTAAACTTTAGTTGATGTCAAGCACCAGTAAACTTTAGTTCATGCTAAGTGATTTTACAGAGGATGTCGAGCAATGCAATATGTGTCGAGCATCAGAAGCTAGATAATGTCAAGCTGCTACATTATTTGAAAGATCATGAATTTGGTGGATCTGAGCTGACAAGTTTGTTTTTATTGATTGTGTGAACCAGGTGGAAGATAAGATTGATGCGTTGGTAGCACAAAATTCAAGGTAAACCATTTTTAGGTGAATTCAAAGAGGATTGAAGGAGAAGTTTCTAGAAGAGATATGAAATATGGGGTAGATTCATTGTATCCTACCTAATCTATCCTAACCCTAAATTGCATGATGGAGAATGAGCAGCAAAAGATTTTAATTTCCTATTTATAGGAATGGTTGGTCAGAAGAAAAATTTGTCATGTGCAAGAACCTAAGGAAGACAAGGAGTCAAGGTTTTTTCTTCATCAAGTGACCTAAGAGAAGTGTCTGCACTGGCATGTTTAGAAAGAAGGCTTAAGGGTATGAATGCTTGAAGGGTGAACAAGCTAGCAAAGCTAAAATGTGTGAAGGCCAAGTAGAATGGAGAACTAAAACAAAGATCTATAATCTACAAATGGAGTTGTAAGTTGTTATTAAATCAAGCCTTACTGTTACTCTCTAATAATTGTATCAATCTAGGGTAAATCCTTTGGATTAAAGTTGACCTAACAGTCATTTGTAAATCTTTTAACTAGGTGACATTCCAAGTGAATGGTCTAAAGTCCTCTAACAAGACTCACTCCTAACAAGGTGATTGAAATCCTTTAACAGGGTCACATTTAATAGTGTGTATTGTAACATTTAACAAGGTCAGCCTTTCATAGGGCATCACTTCAGAAGAGTGAAAAGGGGTAGCATATTACTGGTGGTTTTTCCCAAATTGGGTTTCCACGCAAATCATTGTGTCAAGTGTGTTGATGAATCTATTATGTTTCATGTTTACAGTTTTGCAAGTTGATTTAATAGTAACCTACAAGTTTTAAGTGATTACATAATCTTATGGATGCATGTATGATGAATAATGTTTTATGGGTTCACTAAGCTATGAAAAGTTTTATTTATACATCTGGACCTTCGATAACTGATTCACCCTCCCCCCCTCAGTTATTCTAAAGTATTCCAACAATTGGTATCAGAGCCATCTACTTAAGAGGACTAGTTTGAAGGTACTAGAAGCACAAAGATCAAGATGTCAAAAAGAGAAGTACCCAAGCTTAATAGAGATAATTTCTTGCATGAAAAAGTTTGATAAAGCTACACCTTGGACAACTTAGAGATCATGCACAATCTACCATTACTAATGAGCATGTTAATCCTATTGGAGCCCTAACTGTCGAAGATATGAAAAAGAAGAAAGAACATAATCAGGCAATGTTGGAGATTGCCTCTGCCCTAAGCTATGCTGAATTTGATGATATCAAAGGTCTTGACAGTGCAAATAAAATGTGGGATGCCTTAACCACCATCTATGGAGGAGATGCAAATGTTCTAAGAGCCAAAGCTAAAATTCTCAGAGATAAGTTTGATGATATGAGAATGGAGGAAGGTGAAAATATAGCTCAATATGTTGCTAGGATAAAAAAAAAGTTTTTAATGCAACAAGAGGAGCTACTAGTAATTTAGATGATGAGAGTGTACTAAGCAAAGTTTTAAGGATAGTGTTTCCTGTATATGATATTAGAGTTTCTGCAATTCAAGAACTGGGATGTATACAAGGAACAATCTATCACTTGAAGGTCTGGTAGGTAGGCTCACTTCTTTTAAGCTATCTAACTTTGATAATTACAAACCTGAGAACATTGAATCTACTTTCAAAGCTATGTCATTGAAGGAACCTGATGAGAAGAAGAAGAAAAAGATAAAATATGTGTCTAGTAATAGTGATACAGATGAGAAGGATGTAGAACTTGAAGCACTACTAGTAAGAAGATTCCACAGAGGTAAAGGCAAGTTCAAAGGTAAATTACCTATCATTTGTTTCAATTGCAATAAGGTTGATTAGTTGCTAGATGTCCAGAGAAGAAAAACTAAAGAGGTGGTGACAAGTACAAAAGTAGAAGAGATGAAGAAAGTAAGGACTACAAAGACAAAAGCAAGAAGTCTTTCTATATTACTAAAGAGGAAACAAAAGATGAATCTGATGAACATGATGATGAAGTGGTGTATGTTTCAATGAAGGATGAATTTGATGAAGATGAGGCAACTGCACTTATGACTTGTGTTAACAAGAATGAGAAATGGATCATTGATAGTGGGTTTTCACATGACATGATTGGAGAAAAAAGTAAGTTCATTACTCTGAATTATTATGATGGAAATAGTGTAAGATTTAATAATGATGCACCATGTTTGATAAAAGGAAAAGGTTCTATCAAACTCACAGATAAAAATTTATGTGACAATGCTTACTATGTTGAAGGACTTAACTATAATTTGTTGAGTGTGTCACAACTGAATAATTCAGGATGTAACGTTGACTTTGAAAACAAGATTGCTAAGATATATGACCCTGATGGGAAACTGATTGGAAAGGTTGATCAAACTAGGAGTAATCTATTTTATCTTGATATAGAGGATGTTACTTATCTAGTTGTAAAATTTGATGATGTATGGATATGGCACAAAAGGTTATGTCATGTCAATCTTGATAACCTAGTTAGTATTAGTAACATGAGAAAAGTTAGAGGTTTGTCTAAGTTGAAGAAACCTGATAATATAATATGCAAACAATGTCAGTTAGGAAAAATTTCAAAGTCAAGTTTTAAGAGTAAAGCTCATACCTCTAAAGGAATACTAGATATTTTTCATACTAACTTGTGGTCCAATTGATATGCAAAGCTACAAAGGAGATAAGTACATTATGCTACTTGTTGATGACTATTCTAGAATGATGATAGTTATGCTTATGAAAGAGAATTCTGATATTTTCCAAATGTTTAAGTGGTACTTAGCAAGAGTTGAGAAGGAAATAGGTAAAAGTCTAAAGTGTTTGAGATCTAATAGAGGAGGAGAATTCACATCAAATGATTTTGAGATGTTCTGTAATGACAAAGGAATCAAAAGACAAAAATCTACCCCTAGAAACCCTCTACGAAATGGAATAGTTGAAAGGAGGAATAGATCTATAATGAACTATGCTAAGACACTCATGATGGAGAAAAATGTTGCTTTGAAATATTGAAGAGAAGCTATAAGTACAGCTTTCTATACCTTGAACAGTGTACAAGTCGAGAAAGGTACTCATTCAACACCTTTTGAACTATGGTATGGATACTCACCCAATGTGAAATATTTTAAGGTATTTGGAAGTAAATGTTACATTCTTAAAGACTTCAGAAATGATAAACTAGATGCAAAAAGTGAGGAAGGTATATTCCTAGGATGTTCCACAAGAAGTAAAGCTTATAAGTGTTTAAATACTAACACTAACAAAGTTGTGGAAAGTGCAAATGTAAATTTTGATGAATATACAGAAGTATATGAGGTTGAACCTATAAAAGAACCAGAAGAATATAAATCATTTGTATACTTTTATGAGGGTATTCCTATTGAAGAAGATGCTACAAATCAAGCTACAAACCAACAAGAAGTTTCAGTGACTACCAAGTCACATACTATGAATGTCAAGTTGCATTCAGGAACTGAGGTACATTCAGATGTTGAGTTACAGAATAAAGTCGAAGCACATTCTAATTCTAAGATTAGTGTACATGAAAGAGATGTTGAAATACCTGATAGAGATGTACACAGTGACTCTGAAGTTGAAAGAAAAAATGAAGAAACTAGAGCTAAACCAAGGCTGTCTAAGTATGTCAAGAGACATCATCCTGCTGTACAAATTATTAGAGATAAAGATGCTAGACCAATGACAAGAAACAAATTGAGAAATGATACATATTTAATGAGCATGAAAGAACCCAAATCAGTAAGAGATGCCTTAGAAAATGTGGACTGGAGTAAAGCCATGGAAGAAGAGATTGAACAAATTGAGAAAAACCAAACATGGACTCTAGTTCCTAGACTAGAAGACAAAAATGTGATTGGCACCAAGTGTGTATTCAAAAATAAGCTAGATGAAAATGGTGAAGTCACAAGGAATAAGGTAAGATTAGTCTGCAAAGGATATGCACAAGAAGAAGGAATTGACTATGGAGAGACATTTGCCCCTATTGCAAGATTGGAAGGAGTAAGAACTTTACTTACATATTATGCATACAAAGGTTTCAAAGTTTATCAAATGGATGTTAAATATGCGTTTCTGAATGGCATATTAGAGGAAGAAGTTTACATAGAATAGCCAGAAGATTTTATTGATGTTAACAACAAGAACATGGTATGTAGATTACACAAAGCTCTATATGGTTTAAAACAAGCACTAAGAGCATGGTATGAGAGACATCATAATTATCTTGTGAAGATTGGATTTGAAAGGACTGATGATAACAACAATTTGTACATGAAGATAGAGAAAGGAAAAGGTATTTTGTTATCTAAAATTTTTGTTGATGATATCATATTTGGAGGTCAAGATGCTTTATGTAAGACTTTTGCAAATGAAATGAAGCAAGAATTTGAGATGTCTATGTTTGGAGAGATCAAATTATTTGTAGGTTTGCAAGTATATCAGATGAGATATGGTATATACATCACTCAGTCAAAATATATTAAGGAAATATTGAAAACTTTTGGATTGCAGGATTCCAAATAGTCAGTACACCTATGGTGATAGGAAACAAGTTGTTAATGAATGATGAATTAGCTGAGGTGAATCAAACATTATACAGGTCTATGATTGGAAAATTACAATATGTAGTACATAGCAGACCTGGCATTGCATTATCTATAGGGATAGTTGCAATATTCTCTGCTAATTTCAGGGAGAATCATTTGATGGTTGTAAAGAGAATAATGAGATATCTGAAAGGAATGGAAGAGTTTGGTCTATACTATAAGAAAAATGAAAATTTTGAATTAAGAACCTATACTAATGTTGATTGGGCTAGAAACATTGATGACAGAAAGAGCACCAGTGGAGGTGCATTTTTCTTAGGCAAGAGGCTAGTTACATGGACTAGCAAGAAATAGAATTGCACCTCACAATCTACTGTTGAAGTTGAATATGTTGTTGTTGTTGTAAATTGTACAAACATCGTATGGATCAAACAGTTACTCAAAGGTATGAAGGAAGAGATCACAGAACCAGTGACACTTTATTGTGATAATACAAGTGTTATCAATATATCAAAGAATAATGTGATGCACACAAAGACTAAGCACATTGCAATCAAGTATCATTACTTGAGAGAATTAGTTCAAGATAAAGAGGTGGAGATGGAATATGTTAACACAAAAGAAAAAATTGTTGATATCTTCACAAAAGCATTACCTAAGGATGCTCGTGAGTATCTAAGAGGCTAACTAGGGGTGATACCCCTATCAAAGGCTATCTAAATAACAAAAGGAGTGCCCTACATTAAACAAGTTGATTTTCATATGTTATGAATTGATGTAGTGGATCTTACTTTAGAAACTGTCTAAAGTAATCAAAGAGCTGACACTACAAATCAGTCACAAGCAAGGTGACAGAGGGAGAAACTAAAGAAGCTTATATCTGCATGTTAAGATGACAAATCTTTGGCATTGTTTTCAAAGAGGGAGATAATTGTTGAGGGAGATAGGTGTTGATCAAGTGCAAGTACAAGAAAGAGGGAGATAGTTATTGATTAGGAGAACAAAGGAAGAAAGATCCCAACATATACCTGGTAAGAGGGAGATACAAGAAGAAATTCAAAGGAAGTTATAAGGAAGAGTTTTGTAACCTATTCAAAAAATGGAAGTTGTTGATAGAGGGAGAGGTTTCAATACAAGGAATTATTATTATTATTTTGGTATTTTGTTGGTCTTACTATTTTAACCTAGTCAATTTGGTTAATTAGTTTGGTTTGCCATCAATGCCAAAGAGGGAGATTGTTGAGAATAGATTGAAGAAGACTATTAAAAAGGGAGATTGTTGAGAATATTTCAATCATTGTTTTGTCATTGGTGTTAAACTTGCTAATTGTTGGTAAGACAACTACTTATATGATTTAAGTATTGTCACTTATTTGATTGATGAACAAGATTTGATCAAAAGATGTAATAATAGCACGTAGAGGAAAGGTTGAGTTATGATTATGAAAAGGAGTACAAGAATCAGTTAAGATAGTGATAACATAATGTATTGATAATCTACTTAAGGTTACAAAGTTTGATTACACTAAGAAAGATTAGAAGAACAAGTTGAACAAAGTTTGTCTGCTAAGCTTGACCAAGTGGATAGTAGGTGCCAAGAAAAGTTAGTACAAGCTGAGCAGAAAATTAGTTGGAACTGAGTAAAAGTCTATTCTAGTGTTTGTTGAGCAAAATAGTGGATGCCAAGTAAAGTTTAGTTGATGTCGAGCACAAGTAAACTTTAGTTTGTGCTGAGTGATTTTATAGAGGATGTAGAGCAACACAGTATGTGTTGAGCATCAAAAGCTAGATAATCTCAAGTTGTTGCATTATTTGAAAGATTGTGAATTCGATGGATCTTAGCTGACAAGTTTATTTTCTTAGATTGTGTAAACCAAGTGGAAGATAAGATTGATGAGTTGGTGGCACAAAATTCAAGGTAAACCGTTTTAAAGAAAATTCAAAGAGGATTAAAGGAGAAGTTTCTAGAAGAGATATGAAAGATGGGGTAGACTCATTATATCCTACCTAATGTATCCTAATGCTAAATTGGACGATGGAGAATGAGCGACAATAGATCTTAGTTTCCTATTTATAGGAATGGTTGGTCAAAAGCAAAGGATGTCATGTGTGAGAACCTAAGGAAGACAAGGAGTCAAGGATTTTGCTTCATCAAGTGACCTAAGAGAAGTTTTTGCATTGGCATGTTAAGAAATGAAGGCTTAAGGGTATAAATGCTTGAAGGGTGAACAAGCTAGCAGAGCTGAAATGTGTGAAGGCCAAGCAGAATGGAGGACTAAAATAGAGATTTGTAATTTGTAAATAGAGTTGTAATTTGTTATCAGATCAAGCCTTATTGTTACTCTCTAATAATTGTATCAATCTAGGGTAAATCCTTTGGATTAAAGTTGACCTAAAAGTCATTTGTAAATCCTTTAACTGGGTGACATTTCAAGTGAATAGTCTAAAGTCCTCTAACAAGGCTCACTCCTAACAAGGTGATTGAAATCCTTTAATAGGGTCATATTTAACAATGTGTATTGTAACCTTTAATAGGGTTGGCCTTTCACGAGGCATCACTTCAGAAGAGTGAAAAAGGGTAGCATGTTACTGATGGTTTTTCCCAAATTGGGTTTCCACCTAAATCATTGTGTCAATGTGTTGATGAATCTATTATGTTTTATGTTTACATTTATGCAAGTTGATTTAATAGTAACCTACAAGTTTTAAGTGATTGCATAATCTTATGGATGTATGCATGATGAATAATGTTTTATGGGTTTACTAAGATGTGAAAAGTTTTATTTATACATCTAGACCTTGGATAACTGATTCACACCCCCTCC
The DNA here is from genome assembly GCA_028749045.1 of Cupressus sempervirens. NCBI lineage: Eukaryota > Viridiplantae > Streptophyta > Pinopsida > Cupressales > Cupressaceae > Cupressus > Cupressus sempervirens. The sequence goes on along the minus strand of CM053784.1, from coordinate 137,365,774 downwards.
CCCCCTCTCAATTATTCTAAAGTATTCCAACAATGAGGTGGTGAATCATGTGTACCCATCCACGAATTCTATGTTTGCATCTGAGTATGGGAGAACCATACCATCATTATGTTGCATATGTAACCCTACTAAGAGCCAATCCATAGGTTGTTGATAATTCAGTACATGAAGGGGTAGTAGTGTATCTTCTTTTCCTCGAGTGATTAGTATGGTGTAACAATGAATAATGGTGATGAGAAGCAATATTAAGCTTCCACTTCTTGAGGAAAAGATAATTAAAGATTCCCCTTATGATGAATCTGAAAACAAGGTTCATATGTGATCCTTAATCCCTATAGTTCTTGAGGATGGTATTAGTATTTGGTATGAGATTCAATGGATATAGGTGGTATCAATGATTATTCATGCATATGTTGTATTTACTTTTGTGATCCAACATGAGGAAAGAGATTCATTGGCCCATGCTGAGATGTATTCCATATTGTACTTATTTCGACATGATACATGAGATATGATGCCACAGCCATTGGTGTTCTGACATAGTGTTAGTGATGATGTTGTGCTACCAATGGTAGTGAGCTAGGCTCAGGGGATACGATGCCACATACTTAAAGATACATGTAGGTGCACAGTATGTATATGTATTTTATTCATACTTGATGTAGATTGATAACTAGGTGCTTGCATGCTTATAGAGGGGGGTCCATAGTTGATCAATTTTTTTGTGTGTATGGGCATATGGGAGACACCCTATCAAGGTATACCAGTGCTATGGCAATCATCTTTTGCGAGGTATTTCTATGCAGGGGTGCAACTTGCATGTGTTTTCTCCATAAGGTACACTACCATGTGATGTACAACCATTGTATTTTTTTGTCCACTTAGTGTATGGTTACATCGAGAAAGTAATGTGTTTTGTTCATCCACCTAATGTGGGGGAAAGTACTGAGATTGCCCCCCATGTTGTGTGATCTATGGAGTCTTGTTGTGTCACATGTACGGCATTTGTAATAGCTAGATGATTGTTCCCTACTTCCTCATTGAGTGGCTAGATGTAGTTATATAGTGATGCAAGTGCAATTTATGGTATTTTATTTATCTTTTCCTATGTGGGCCAGAAATCTATTTACATTATTAGTGATGGTTTAGCCACAAATTATGATATTTTCTTGTGTGTGGCTCTTAGGGTTATGTTTGATTTATTCTTGCAATTCCATGGATTTCCTTATCTTAGTGTTGGAATTGAGAATTTACTTTAATTTATCTATTGATCTTGGTGGATAAGTTTTTTTTTCTTGTTTTTTAGAGTTGGTCATGTGTTGTAATGTGATTCCTCTCAAAGACTGGAGGAGACAGTCTTGGAGAGTGTGTATGAAGAAGTAAACACAAGGAACCCCCATAATATGGAGGTATGTGAGGTTGTTATGCAGCCATAACCACTACCTACCTTAAAGCGTTGACTCTCCCTTTGAAGCTAAACACCTTACTTCAAAAAAAAGATATAGATCATGTGGTCTTGTATGGAAGGTTCCACCATATGGTGAGTGACCCATCTCCATCAAGCCACTTAGTGACGTATGGATTCACATGAGATCTTACCTGAGCACATATTGCTCTTGAGCCTTGTGTTGTAAATGCATATGTTTATTATTGCATGTTATTGTAAAAGTGGATTTTCATGGCATATATGTGGTATCATCATGTATCATGTTCATATATCATCATAATTTATGCATTTTGATGCTAATGGCACTATGAATACTATGTATTTGAAATGTATCATAAAGGGGTGTTTGTTGAGACAATTAAAAGTATTAAAATGATTAGTTTGATTTTTATTTTTTTGTTTAAAAGATGACAAATTATAGTAATTAAAGTTCTATTATATGATTTGGCATGATTTCTACAGAAGAAATGAGAGAAAATATTGTAATTGATTGCTTGTTTCAAACCATGTATGGATTCTAGATGGAAACAAAATGGGAACTTCAAGTATACTTCTATGTTGAGGCTGAAATGGGTATAAAACAAATTTTGAGATATTAATAGCTAAGCTTTTAATGATTACTTGATCTAGATAAAAATTGATGTATAGAAAAGCTTTGTGTGTAACCATATTAATAAGGATCATTGTATGTCATTGCTTGGATCCAAGGAACATATGTATTATTAAAATAGGGTACAAGATATTCAAGACTAATGTGTGGCATGTTTCCACCTTAGCCTTTCTAACTTCTAGGAGTAAGTCAAGTCGTTGGAGATGAGGATGCACTACCTCTCCAACCTTGCCATTGTTAGGAGGTAATGGAATCTCAAACCTTGGAAAGAAAGTACATTGAGGTAAGTATATTTTTTTCTAAATACTATTTGATCTAAGTGTTTAGGGGGAAAAGGGAGACAAATTAATAGGGTTTTAGATATCATATTTTTCCAGGCCACTAAGCCATTCAAACATGTATGTGAGGAAAAGAGGGGAATTTTCGAATATGGTTCCACCTATAATCCAAATTAGATTAGCTAGAATCCAAAGAAAGAAGGATGCCAATACCAAATTCAAATTATGAAGAGGGATGCAATCCAAGCATCCTCTGTGAGCCTTATAGGATAATGTGTATACAAAATTGAGCCAAATGCTTAAAGAATGTGGATCTAGATGCTAAGTGTATACAATCAGCCCAATTAAGATATAGATCTAAGATATGGATATGAAAGGAAATGAAATATGAAAGACTCACCTTAAAATATGTAGAGGAAGATGCATTTTAGCTCTAGAATTCAAAGCTCTGAGCCTATTTTTGAATATCTGACTAGGAATTCTTGAATGAATTGACAAAAGGAACAAAACCCAGAAATCGTTCGACAAGAAGGCAAAAAGGACTAGTTTAGTTTGGAGATAGGACATATTTCCATGGAATTGACGTAGTCTAATGACAATGTTAAAAATTCGAACTGCCTTCTCTAGAAATTTTGTGAAGGGTTATTTCTAGATTTGTATGTAAAATCATGTTATCCTTCTCCTACACACACAAAATGAAGGGTTCTTGTTGTTGGGTTGGATGAGGGCTTTCCTTAGTCAAGCCCTAGGTTAAGGAATTAATCATAAATGAAAAATGTAAATGTAAATGACTAAAAAATAAGATAAATGTTAAGATTCACCTTGCTTAAAACCCTTTTTAATAAGGATTTTGTTTGTAACGTGTTGTAGGTCTTGAATTGGGAATGTAGGATATCTCCACAATTTACAACGGATCGATCATAATCTCATCATGGTGTCATGGATGTAAGTATACATCAATGAAGAAGATGATGAACGCTTCAATGTAGATCTCCCCACTTCATGGCCAAAAATAAGCTACATCTTGAAGAGGAAGTGCCCACAAAGGATCCATCAATGCTAGATAGAAATCTCCTTGATTGAATGTTTGAACTCCTTGAATAGCTTGTTTGTCTTCAAAATGAAATGAATGCTTGAGCTTGAGAGTGCATGAGAATGAGAACATGAGATATGAAAATGAAGCCTCCAAGTCTCTTTATATATGATCTTTAGGGTGGGAAAACAATACAATCCGACTAGAGAGTGCAATAAAACTAATTAAACCCCTGAGGCCTTTTAGTGCATAAGCCCCAAAATCATTGGGGATTAGGTCAACCCAATCCAAAACAGGTTGACCTAAGTCAACCTCGTCCCAAAGATTAGGTCAAGGGTGCCACAAAAAGAGTAAGAAGTTACTAGAAGAAATAAGTGAGAAAGTGGAAGAAGATAGGGGAAAGAGGACATCGAGCACAGGTCCATCCATGGTCCAAGAAAGGCATTATGAAAAGCATGCTAAAAGGTCTTAAAAGGTAAGTGTGTCCATTTTAAGGCAATACACTAAAACTATAGGTAGCAATAAATGAAATACTAAGATATTATATCATACATTTATTACTCTTTTTATAGTATACTCATGATGATGTTCCATTAATTAAATGATATGTTTATGTTCAAAAGATTGGATTAATATATTAGGAAGATTGTCATTGATTCCCAGACTATGTACCCTATGTTTTGTTATGTATTTTAGGAAGATTTAAATTGATATTGTTTTTTTGCTAGAAATGATCATATAAATGTTCGAACTTAAAAGCAATATCATGTGATTATGTATTGCATCACTATTATGCATTGTTGCATGTTGGTGCTAGTTTGAAGCATGAATGGAGTTGTAGTCACTTTCTTGCAAGATCTCTATGGTGTCTCACTCTCCTTCATGTGATTGTGTCTATTTGTGCTTCAATTATTTATGTATTGAGCATTTGCACTTGATGTTTTTTGTTTACTGAATAGGTACTAGGGACATAATTAAGGATCGGAGAGTGTACCTATATCCCCGATAATGAGGCACCAGGATTTAGTGTATCATTATCTCTCTAATAAATGTTGGGAAATCTAGATTCATAATGCATTATGTAATTTGGCCAATGGGTGTGTTTGTGCATTTAGGGTTCTGCAGTTGTCACATAAGTTATCAAATTAGTAATGATGCTTTGAATTACTATTATGAAATATTTTACAATAATTTTGTCATAGTACTATTCCATTTAATTGGAATTGATTAAATTAATCCAAGTTGAGTTCATTGTAATTTTGCCCAATTTTCATTTATTTTAATTTAAGTTATTTTATTTTAGCCCTTTTAGGTTTTTAGGGGAAAAGTGACTTATAATGAGAAATTAGAACTTGCTTGTTTTTACTTTCCATTTTTGTACAGAAATTTGTTCAAGCCCTCTTGTGAGAAATTTGGAGAATCACTCATTGGTGTGATTTGTCTATCAGATTTTAGCGTAGAGCAACTTGTTCAATTCATGGTAGGTTTGCTACACTATGCTGAGATTTTCACTCACTCTCATGTTGTATTTATTTTTCCTCATCATTTTGGTTTTGTTGTGAAGTGGAGCATTCTATATCTTTTGTTTTAATCCATTTTTTGTCTTGAAGTAAATTGCTAATTGTTCATGAGTTAAGAACTAATGCTCCCTCACATTTGCATTGATTTCCTCCAGTTGCTTGGGCGAGTGTGAGCATTTGATGTTTTCTCATGTGGTAGTTTGAAGTTTTTGTTATTTTAACTTGATTGTTTTATTTAGTTACCTTTTATGCCTTCTTAGGATTTTACTTTATGCATTATTCACATTAAAAAATATATTAATTATTAAATGTTTTCCTTTTAGCGTTTTCCTTTTATGTTTTGATCTTATTTTATAAGGATTGATCCTTTGTATTATGTAATCTAATTTTATTTTCTAAGAAATAGATCTTTCATATTTTCAGAGCCATCTTATTCCCTTTCATTCTTCCTTGTAATGGGTTATTTTGCATAAAGGTGATTCTTGGGCTCTATGAATTTGGTCCTCCGAGCTCCTCCACTCAGTGAGCCACTCAACATACCACATGGCCTACCCACCACCACTTGATGTTTTTCTTGGTGGTTTTTTGTACTTTGACGATTTATCAGGTAGTTTTAGGCACTTCCTAGCCTTCCTAGGTGGTTTTATGTGGGTGTTCGCATTTTACCACTTTCTTGAGTGGTTTTTGGGTGTTCACTATGGTTTTTCATCTTTTATTAGTGGTTTATAGGGATGTTTGAGTGGTTTGGCATTTTTGTAGGCATTTTTCAGCATTTATTAAGGCGATTTTGGCATGTAAAGTGTTTTTTAAACTTTTCTAGTGGTTTTCTAGCACGTGCATTTTTTTAAGCCACTTTTTTTTTTTTTGACACTTGCCCCTATATTTTGGCAACCCATTTTTTTTCTAGTGACTTTTCCGACAAGGGACTTTTTCTTGTGACCTAGACTTTTGTCTGGCAAGGGGTCTTCTTTTTTTCTAGTGATAGCCATTTAATTGTCAAATTTGGGCATGTCATATCGGAAGTTTCCTCAAAGGCTATGGATGATTCATGTTCGCCCCATGCTGTTGACATCCCAGAGCATGTGGTGGTTGGGGATGTCAGGCCCTCTCCTCATGCTGATGATTTGATGCCAATGGTTGTTGAGGATGGCAGGTCTTCGAGTCTGGCCCCTAGCCCCTACCGTGTCCCTACCCCTGTCTCGACTGATCATCTTGCTCCTGTGGGAGGCCAACCCTCCACGGTTTCTCCTGGGGAGTTTGTTGTTGCTCCTGCTCCCCATGGCTTCCACTCTTCAGTTTCTTGTGGGGATTGGATTGGTGAGGCAGCTAAGGTGGAGGATGGATGGACTGGGGTAAAAAGAAAGAAGACTAAGCGCTTTGCTCCGCCTTTTGATATGTATCTCCGATCAAGCAAGGGAGACTCCAAATCAAAGGGAGTATCTTGAGCTCCCTTGTTGTGCTTGGTTTTTTGGAGGCAGATCCTTACTTCGGATCTTTGCTTCATATCTAGTTATTTTGTTCTGGTTGGTGATAGGCTTCTCTGTCATCATGGTCTTCCCCTCTTGGGGGGAGACCCGTTCCTCTTTGGTTTGTTGTATTTTTGTTTCTATGCTCATTGAATATCTAAAGTTGTGTATAGGGTTTCAAGCACCCTTCAAAACCTGTTTTCCTTAATCAAAGACATTAGCACTACATCAACATCCATGCTTACCCTTTTGGCTCTATTTGGATCCACCTATGGTTTTTCCCTCATATCTTGCACATACAGTCTTCGTTTTTTGCAAATGATCTATATCCTCAAAAAGTTGTTTCCAAGCTTGTCATAATGGTGCTGATATTTTTGAGTTTTAATGCATTTTTTATTGTTTTTTCACTATCAGAGATAGGTGTTCTATTTTGCACTCTAGGAGACACATCTTCAGCATCCAACCTTCATTTTTTGAAAAAATATTGTTAGAAAGCTTATTATGTGCTCTTTCCAGCTATGTTGGTTCTTTTTCTAGATTCTTGCTCCAATCATATTGCATTTTTACACTCTGGTGGATATCTTGGTTGCTTCAGGTTTGGGAATCATTTTCATTACACGGGATGACTCGTCTTGGAGTATACTTTCTATTGTACTAGCCTTTTCGCTTCTAATATTTTTAGACATCTTTTTTAATCATTTATACAAATACACTGAGATAAAGTACCATTATTTGTATCTTCACTTCAATTGTTTTATCTTTATTTGTCTTATGATTTGAGTAGTGTCATCTAAGGGCACTCATTCAGATTATTATCCTATTGGGATCTACCATATCTTGTGCCTGATTGTATATGCATTATTATTGAACTGTCGGGGGTTAATGTTTGTCTTTCTTTTCTATCTATCTTTATCGAGTGAGTATTCCTTCCATGACATTAGTCTCAAGATTTGTCTAGAGATTGATCACCTCACAATGCTATTGTGTATTTTTACGTGCATCTTGATCTTGATTCGTGGACATGCAATTCTTCTTGGCCACTTTTTTCAGTTGCATATCACCTCACCCTTGTATTAGGGGGTGGGGGGGCTTCTCTTGTTACTTCATATGCCTCATTGGTTCGATGGAGTGAGCGATGTATACAATATTTTCTCCTATGTACTAGGCGAATGTGGTGGTTGAGTACCTATGCATTTGGGTGAGATGGATCATTTACCGTATGGACACTTCTATTTTCATTCCTATTTTAGAGGCAACCTTCCATTCTCAATTGATCAGTTCTTCAAGCTTTGGTGTTTAATGGCATCTATATCTTCAAGTTTAGTTGTTTACCTTTGTTTGTCTCATGATTTGGGTAGTGTCATTTGAGGAAACTCGTGCAGATTATAGTCTTCTCTACCTAGTCAGATTCTATTTCAGTGGAGATTCTTTAGATCAGCAACTACTTTTGACATTGTTTGCAGCTTCTTCATACTTCAGTGGTGTTCTTCATGATCATTATTTTGTTCCTATTTTCTTGGACATTCTTTAGTTTGGAGGCTTATGTAGTCCTTCACTACTTTTTGTAGCATTTTTTCATCTCTTCTTGGAGTAGAGTTTTTCCCATGAGGTTTTCTCTATTTCTCCACTTTACAGAGTTCTGGGTGTGATTGGGTGTCTCATCAGGCCTTGTTGTCAGGGCCCAAGTTTTCATTCTGCATTGTAGTTTTCTTTGTTTTTCATATATATTTTTTAGTTGCATTGTCGCTCATCTTAAGAGGGTGTTAGAGTAAAAAGTTTTAACTTAGTTCTTTTATTAAGTTACATTTTATGCCTTCTTAAGATTTCACTTTATGTATTGTTCACTTTAAATAATTATGTTAATTATTAAATGTTTACCTTTTAAGTTTTGATCTCCTTTTATAAGGATTAATCAGTTGTATTCTATAATCCAATTCCACTCTCTAAGAAATAGATCTTTTATATTTTGGGAGTCATCTTCTTGTCTTTTGCTCTTTTCTTCCTTGTGACAAGTTATTTTGCATGTAGGTGATTCTTGGGCTCTATGAAGTTGGTTTTGACAACTTCTATAGTTTTTATGTTGTTATGTTGCTAATTTTCTGATGTGAACATGGAAGTGGATTTTTTTTTTTGGAAAGTGTTTTGTTTGGTAGATTTAGACCAATGCGTTTTAGTTTTGTAGCCTGATTCCAAGTTTGATTTTTGAACTTTTTATTCGCTACACCAATTTGTGTGCTATCCAAAACCTGTCATTTGTCATGTTGAGAAAGACTTAAATTTTGTTATAGATGTCCTCTACCCCAATGAATAGGATGGACAAAGTGGAATGGTCATGGACATTTTGAGTGTTTTTATATTTGGGATTGAAAGTGCCTTTTTAGATTAAAATGCTGATTTTAGAACCCTTGTTGATTTTGCATGTATGCCCAAAAATTGAATTTTATTGAATTTTTGGAAGCTTGGGTATATTTCAAACATGGGTTTTCTATTTTGTTGAATTTTGAGAAGGTTGAATTTTGGTTGTATTCGGTGTTACCTTGTTTTGTGTGCCACTCAATAATTATGTGTCACCTTGTTTGGCTTGAGTAGAATTGTGCGTTAGTAGCCTTCGCTACAAAAAGTTGGATCTTGGAGTTGGAATGGTTAGAGGGCATTCTAAGGTATTTTATATCTTGGCACAAAAATGGTGTTCTAAGTATAAAATAATGATTTTTGTTTGTCTAATTTTGTTAGAATTTGAGTTTGGCTCCTTTTGGGCATTGTATGCCACCCTTATATGATAGCGAGATCAATTATGGATTCCATGGGAATTTGTGCTCTTGGCAAAGTGATTGGTTGAGCTATGTGACCTTGTGCTTCCTATTGGTTTCCACTCAGTTGCTTTCCTAAGTGTACTTATGTTTTTCTTGCAATGTTGCATTACTTGAATCTAGCCCCTTGGACATTGTTGATTTATTATTTTACGTGGAGTTGGTTGTTCCCACTAACACAAGTGAGAGTGCCTATGACAAGGTCTTGTGAGACCTATACTCTTAGGTATAGACCATATGGTTAATTATTCATTTAGGGGTTGGGTTGTAATTTGCATTGCCTTGTGGCACTCGTCGTTCAAGGAGAAAGGGTATGTAAGGTAGACATGTGGAGTGACTTCCCTCGGTTATCCCAGCCTAGAAGTGGATGACAAGGTAATGTAGAGAAGTTTAAACAGGTGATACCAAATAAACAAATGTGCTACTAAAACTTAATGTAAGATATGAGATCTATCCATCCAAGTGGTAGTTGTGTGTACTAAAAGAGTCGGTACAAGTTTGGTCTTTTGCAGTAGTTGGTATGAGGACACATTAGGAGGCCTCCTGATGGAGTCGAGTTACCATACCCATATACTTTTGTGGCTAGTACAAGCCAACTAACTACACTCCACTAGACACCCTATATATTATCCTATAGACTATTATGAATAGTGACCTGATGTGTTGTATTGCATTCTCAATCATTTGTATTCTCTCAAGTAATGTTTTTGGTTGGCTATGTAAAGCCTTTTATGTGTGTGTCTTATGTGATTGTGGTTAGGTTACTATCTCCATGAGCACAACAACATGGGGTCTATGGTTACACATGGTTGGGAGGCATTGCTACCTATACCACTACTAGGGATCAAAGAACATGGACAATCTTATTCCAAATATTGAACCCTCTCTTGACTCTCTCTTCTCTTGTCCTCATTATTACACTTGTACTTTTGATGTCATCATTCTTATTATGATGGAGTAGATTAGTTGATTTGCAGTGTGATGAGATTAGATGGTAGATGTATTATGTTAGAGTTTATTACTTGTAGATATACATGTATATCTACTTTAGTGACTATGCTTACTCTTCCAATATTGATTGGCATTTGTACCAAAGATAGATGTATTTATTATAGTATTTGGATGTATATATGTTATTGAGTGCCTATCTCCTCTAGATGTGTGTTTTAGTACTCCCTGGTGTGGAGGTTTCTTTTATATTTTAATTTCATTTAGCATCTTAACCTTTAGCAAGGTACCTTGTTGTAACCCTTAAGAGAAACAAGTTGTATGATGAAACACTAGCTTGTGTTTCATCACACATAACACAGAGTTTTGTCGTTTGTAGTTTAAAGTTTTGTCATACGATACTGATGTTTATGGTGCATACTTTATAGTTGTATCATACCACCCAAAAAGGTTGTATCATGTGCAATATCAACATCTCATCGTGCATCTTGTGGAGTTTCATCGTACAATGTTAATAGGGAAAACTCTTACCTCAAACAACAAACATTTCCCAACTTGTTCGAAGGATGCAACTTGGTGTTTCATATACCCTTTTGGGAGTTGTATCTCCAAAATTTGGGTCAAATCGCCTATTGGACATTTTTGGGTTTGATGGTTATGTTTTCTAATCATTTTATGTATTAGCTTGGTAAATGAACTTGTATGACTTAACCACATAGGAACTTGTATTTGGGCTTTAAAACGAACATTATAGCTAATGTTAATATGAATAACAAAATGAACGTTGCTTGGTCAATCACCTAGATGGAAAGTACGCATTGTTAAGTAGTAAATACTTGGTCATTTTATTTGGGTGTTTAGTCTTCTGCTTGCAACCTATTTATGTATGATATAAGTTTTATGCATATTTGTTTGTTAAAAAAATATGTTAGTCTATGTTTATCCTTGTTTGCAAGGATCTTTGGGCAGGGTATTACATGCCCCTTGTTTTGAAGCTTCTATTTTTTTGCAGAGATCGGTAGGGTGCTTACAAAAGTTATGTGATTTGGCCTTACATCTGTCAATTAAATTTTCTTAAAGGTTTCCAAAGCCCTTTCAACTAGCTTATTTTGTGTATTTTGCAATCATAGCAATCCATAGACCATATCTCCTTAAAGAATTTTGTCAAACAATTTACAACTCATGCATAATTTCATATTCTACTTACATGTCTATCAACTATGACATCGAACCTAAAACCATGCTTGATTACACTTTGATGGAGGTCCATACCCTATTCTAAAGCTCCCTTTGTTGCATAGGTTGGTAGGATGTTGAACTATTTAAAAGTTTGGGTTTACATCTACTAATTGTATTTGCTTAAAGATTTCCAAATCACTCTCACCAAATCCATTTTATGCATATCCTGCAATTGTTGCAATCCTTGAGATTAGTGGGTATGGTTGCAGAAAATTGTTGATAGCTTGCCAGTCACGTGAGTTGGCATCTTGGCTTATAGATGGCTATCAAGTTTGAGGTTAGGAAGATGGATTTTAGCCTCCATTATTCACAACTTAGCACAAAGGTGCCTTGCATCGTCCCCTCCTTGAAGCCCTAGTCTACAATGTGGGGTTCAGTCCCAACACAGAAAATGTTGTTGTCACCTCAAAATTCTATGGCTTGAGTACAATTTTACGAGCAAACTTCCCAACCTACTAATGCAATTTCATAATGTCAAACATTGAAACCTAACGAGCTTTCTCCCTATAAAATAATATGTCAGCTAATTATCAAATTAGTCTCTACCCCTCCCTCTCATAAATATGTGTGCACACACCCACACTTCTGCACCTATAAAATAAAGTTTTCTTGCACCCTCCACAATGACAACAATCTAATTATAAAATCCGGCCATATCTCATGTATAGGTGTTACAGGATAAGTGTCCATGAATTTAAATCATTATATATAAATGATATTTTCTGTTTTTAGTTCCTCTAAGTTCAAGTAGACTCTACATTTTGATTTATTTATCTTTATCTACTTGTTTAGTCTAGATGAACTCCCTTTGCTTTAATTTCAAAACTCAATATAATTTGGTAAAACTCAATTTAATAGATTTGGAATATAAGAAATTTTTACTATTTTATATAATGTCTAATTTAAAATTATTAAAATTAATAATAAAATCTATAAAATTTTAAATAATCTCAATATTTTAACTCGTTCTTAGTTTTATGTTAAAATAATTATAATTTTTTAAAATTAAATAACAAAAATTTACTTTGATATAAGCACAAATTTAAGATAAGCAATGGAGTTATTCAAAATAAAAATTCCTAAATATAGCACCAATCTATTAATATTCTTGAGATCTCTAATATGATAGAAAAAGCTTATCATCTTTAATTAATATTATTATAATTCTAAATAAATACATAAATATAATATGATTTGCAGTCTCGTTTCTTGTGCTTAAAATTGATTCCAATCTCAAATTCAATAATATATCTCTAATTTTAATCTTAATCTTAATCTAAACTTAAAATAAAAAAATAATAGTAAATTTACATAGATTCTTTTAAATTAGATATACTAGTATAATCTATTTTTCCAATAGAAGAAGCTTCTCGATTTGAAATATTAGATTCCTGTGCTTCCGACAAATGATTAGCCTTCTTTATCCTATTTTCAATTCAAATATAGCAGATTCCAAGTTGACAATCACTCACAGGAAATAATATATTTCTAGCTGGTCAGCTGACCAGTTCTTGAGGTCTGGACAATGGGGTTGCGTGATATGATGAGACGCAGCTCATTATTTTACTGCAAATGGTAGACTATCCATCACAGAGCATGCCCATTTGACTGTAAGCTGGTTATTACACAGTACCTAACACTTCACTAACATGTGCCATTCTTATGGTCTCCTCATCATCTGTAACTGCTATAAATAAGCTCCTTGAATTGTTATTGATGATATAATATTGAGATCAAGCTTTTGAGGAAACAATGGTAGAGAATGGTAAGGAAGTGTGTGTGACAGGAGGAACAGGGTTCATTGCGGCCTATCTCATTCGTGCTCTACTCAACAAGGGTTACTCTGTTCGCACTACTGTTCGTAATCCAGGTATCTCATTGGATTATTTAATAGTTCCTCCCACTTGCATCATTTTGTTTTCGTGAATCTGGAAAAAAAAAAGTTTTGACTATTTTTTGTTTTTGATGTATTTTGTTTGGAGCTTAGCCAGTGCCATAATATACAACTAGTTTTTAAATTTTTCTGGCTTTACTTCAAATGCAAGTTTTTCAAGATAAGTTTTAGATCTTTTTGGATGCATCTAAGATCTCTATATAACAGGGCAATTGTAATTCACTCGTCGTCAGTTAAACTGATCCTTGATCATTTGAAGCCCATATAATCTCTTGTATTTGTCTTATAATTTTATATTTCATTCATTTCTTTGATAAACTCATCATCTTGCTGTCTTCTGACGTATGGAGAAGACGTTATGATATAATTCATCATCTTAATGGTATACTGTGAAGTCGGTCCTAGCAAGAAAAGGTTTCCTCAGATGCATTTGCAGCATGGATGTATCCTATTAGGGTTTTACAAAGACTTTTTGTAAGTTTTCTTTTAATTTTAAATGTTGTATTTGCCTGTCATTAGATAATGTGGAGAAGATAGGGTATCTATGGAATCTGCTTGGTGCAAAGGAGAGGCTTAAAATACTGAAAGCAGATCTGGTAGAAGAGGGCAGCTTTGATGAAGCAATAAATGGTGTGGAAGGGGTCTTTCATACTGCTTGCCCTGTTGTTATACCAACTGGTCACAATGTCAAGGTAGGTGGTTCTCAACTAGGATTTTTCAATGATTGGCTTCAGCACTCTTGCTCAACTTTAAGAATATGGTGGGCCTGGTTTAGATTTGTAACCAAACTTTCTATATTGCAGTATGATTTATTTTGGATAACTTGAGCACTAGGGAAGCACTACTGGTTAAAACTCTTTTTTCCTCTTATGTTACAGTAACATTGTTGGATACACCAAGATGACTTGCATCTTATCCTTCTATATTGCTTTTGACACTTTTTGGGTGTGTTCTAATTACAGAAATGGTTTTGGTTTTATTGTCTGTGAAATACATTGCCAAGCAGGAGACCTTCCTTGAGCTTTGTGTGAATGGCGCTCTCAATGTCCTCAAGTCTTGTTCAAGATCACCCTCTGTAAAGAGGGTGGTATTTACATCCTCCTGTTCATCAATCAGATACGACTACAATACTGAAGAGCTTTCTCCTTTAGACGAGTCTCATTGGAGCAATCCAGAATACTGTGAACAGTATAATGTAACTTCCTCTCCATTGAAGATTGGTTTCACCTGATATAATCATTGAGTTACTAGTACAAGAGTAATTAATAGGCACCAAGTGCTGTGAGTATAAGTGTTAATCATTTTGGAATCGATGGCAAAATGAGCCACATGATCTCCATATAATTATCCATGAGAACTTGTACTTCATGCGTTAAATTCACATCTACATAATTCTAAATTTAGGGTATGTTTTTACTGCAGCTTTGGTATGGCTACGCAAAAACTATTGCTGAGAAAAAGTCCTGGAAGTATGCAGAGGAGCAGGGGCTTGATCTGGTTGTGATAAACCCGTCATTTGTTGTTGGGCCACTTCTGGCACCTGAACCTACCAGCTCTATTGCCTTAATCCTGAGCATAATGAAAGGTTGGAGCTATGGTTGAAAATTTGAGAATTCTGAACATTTATGTAATTATTAAGCAACAGATTTATTATTTTATTGTACATTTTATCAAAAGCTGTAATTCAGTTGATTGAACACAATGAGCAAGGTCGATAGCATGTTCTTTGATTGCACCATCCACCATGTTCAAATCCTCATAGGTTTCATATAAGGGATGAGGCTGAGATTCGATTGGTTGGAAAAAATTGGTGAGGGCGGTAGTATGTTTCCTTAATTACACCATCAACCAAGGTTCAAACTCTTGGAGGCGAGATATGAAGCCGGGATTGTACCTTGGACAATTCTGGTGGAATGGATACCCCACAATCTCTAAGCCAAAATAGTAGCACCATAAGCTTGTCCACCGTATTAGATAGAAACATGAGCTTGTGAAAGATATAAAATTCTTGAAGTGTGAGTTTGGAACAGAAACATTAGTTATATTCATATTTATATCTACTTCATTGAGTATAAGTGATTTTCCATTAAAAATTTGCCTCTAATAATGAATTGGCTGTAGGAGGAAACAACAAAACATACCCAAACTTCAGGTTGGGGTTTGTTGACATTGATGATGTAATAGAAGCACATATACTGGCTATGGAAACACCATCAGCATCAGGGAGAATAATATGCTCTGGTGACGTTGCTCACTGGGAAGAAATTGTAAAGATGCTCAAGGAAAAATATCCCATGTACCCAATTGCAGACCAGTAAGTTCATCCATCTTTATAGTCCAGTAATATAGGTAGAGGTTTACTTTCAAATGTTTTAGTGGAGATGATGATAATTTGCACTTATCCAACATAAAAGCACTATGCAAATAGCAAGCAGGAAAACACTCTTCACGGTGATTAAGTTAAATTTTGGGCTACTTGAGAAATCTTCTTCATTATCATTATTACAGGTGTGGACCAGACCAAGGCAATGCAACACCTCATACAATGAACACCGCTAAGATCAGAAGCCTTGGATTCGGCAACTTCAAAAGCATAGACCTGATGTTTGAAGACTGCATTAGAAGCTTCCAAGAGAAGGGGCTACTGTAGAATCTGCCTTAATGCCAATAAGAACAGTAATTTTACAGCAAGACTTTTGTACTTCAGTTTTGTTGAAAAAATTTAGATTAATTTGTACTGAAACGCTGATGAATAAGATGTGCAAGAAGTTTCCACTTCATAAGGATTCATATCCCTTCTTGTATGGCTTACACCTAAAGTACACAAACTGATTATCTGTTGAAGGTACAAAACTTGTAAGCATAGTGTAAAGACTCAAACTCAGGAAAACTTCACAAGCACTGGAAAAACTCTTCGTAATAGTAAAAAATTGTACATCCATGCCCTTTAATCTGTGTTTTGGGTCTATTTGAATAGAAAGTCATTTATATAACAATAAGCTTTAAGTTAAGTATCATTTTCTTTCACAAGTTTGATCCATTGCATCTTATCTGGGTCTCATCATTAACTATAACTAAGGATGTTTGATATGCATAAATTCCATTCACCGCCCTCAATCCAATCCCTGTCAACACTTGAAGCAGATATGTTTGCACTTGCTAAATCGAATTTCAAATTTTGAAATTCGAAGTATATCAGTTAGCTGTTGTAACTTCATGTAGTGTATATTTCTGTTAATTTATGTGCTATGGTTTTCAATAAAAGATATTCACTCATTCATTCTGAAATAATCATAGAATGATAGGACATTTAGATGTAACATATAGCTTTAAAATTTAAAGCATCATAGAAGCATTTTTATTATGATACGTCATCCTAGAAGCATTGCATTGTTTGTTTGCTGTCTTTGGTCATAGCAGCTTTTTTATTAGAGCACACATAATCTTAGAGATATAGAGAGTGGGGAAGAGATCAAGAGATTAACTGAAACTAATAGAGGGAGGGAAGGAGAGATAAAGAGAGAGGGGTGGGTGGATAAAAATAGAGGCAGCAGAAAGACGGAGATAAATGGAGATAGGGAGTAAGAGAGGGGAAGAGAGAAGGGGAGATGGGAGGAAAAGATAACAAGGGAGATAGAGAGAAACGATAAAAAGGGAAAGATAGAGACATGGAAGAGAAGAGAGAGGTAAAGGCTAAACTGATTCAGAGGAGAGAGAGAAAATGAGAGAAGCATGTGCATACAAAGGGAGGAGAGAGAGAGAGAGAGAGAGAGACTGAGAGAGCAGATAAGAGACAACTACCAAGAGCTACCAAAGATTCTATAGGGGATCAACATATATTATTCAAGGCAGCATATGACATTCTATCAAAAATTATCAATTGACAAATTCAGAGAAGTTTGATTGTCTTTAATGCACCTATCACTATGTTTTATTAGGGACATAAAATTAATTTTTGTTCTTTGTAGAGGTTGTAAACCTATATCTTTGTTATATTACAACTAGAGGAGGTATATGGGAATATGCAAGTTCATCTCTTGAAGTTTATTTGTGCATTACGAACATGCTAGGATTGTTCTACCATATAATTGTTTTTTCAAGCTCTAAGTTCATAAATTTTACATCTAGAGCATTTGATGTAGGAGCATCTTTAGGGTCATTCTTGAACCACTTAGAAAATATGTTCGGTTGTTTTTATTTCATGTTTTCTTTGTTAAGTCTTGAATTCTAATTAGATATTCCCTATTGATTTTATTAAATGATTGTTTGATTGAATTTGACTAATACTTAAATATTGAGGCTAAATTGGCAATCCTATGATAGTGCAATAATTTCTTTATAAAAATTTATCATTTAGAGGTGCAATAATAATATGCTGTTCGGTTTTTGTATTTAATTCATGGCATAAAGTGGTGAGTGATTTGGAATACTCAAATAGGAGTTGCTATCCTTAACTTGGTGGACTAAGGGATACGTCCCATGATTTGTGACAAAGTAGGGAATTGGTTATAGTAATTTTAAGTTGAATATCTACGTACTTCATAAATTAGGGCCATGTTGGTCCTTAACATATTAGTTTTGGGTCCCAAAGAATTTTTTTTCTTTTTTACACCTTGCGAACAGAAAAAGTGATTGTAAATTTTGTATGCTTCATAAGTTCGTACTTACTTCTACTAGAGCTGTCACAAGATTTAATGGGTTTTCTTTTAGAATTAACTATATAAGCCAAGGATTTAGATTCATATCGGGAAGAGAAAAAGTGACAATAAATTTGGTATGCTTCATGAATTATAAGCTCATACATACTTCTACTAGAAGTGTAAAAAGATCTAATAAGTTTTTCTTCTGAAATTAACTATATAGCCAAGGATTTAGATTCATATCATGGAGTACACTAGAGAATAATATCGACATCAAAGCAAGAAGACTAGATCCAAGGTTGAATGTATGCAACTATATTTTTTGGTGGAAAATTTAAAGTTTACTAACACATTAGATTTATTTAGAGCATAGTAATTGAAAATTAGGTAGAGCACAAAATATTGTTCTTAGCACTAATATTGTGCAAAAGATTGAGCAAACTGAGAATTAGAATGTGAAATATGACACTGCAAAAGATAGGGAAAATTGAGAATTAGAATGCAGAATATGAGAGTTGGGCAAATTGTGTGAAACTCATGGTAAAATAGAATCAGTAGCAGATCTAAGTTACGTATGAAGATGCAATAAAGATCATTGCAAAGGTGAATGTGACGACACAATGAATCTTCATCTTTTAGTTATTTCTGTACTCAAATTTTGAAGCACACCATCAAAAAAAGTGTAACACAATCAAACAAGCAGCAGCCCTATGAATAAAGTAAATGCACTTAAGCTTAACATTGAGATCGAAATCAACATTCAACCATTTTTATTATAAATTGAAAATTAATTTTGAGGAAAAACCAGTTCATTCAAATAATAGCTAGATGCCATGTGCTTCATCCTTCTGATTCCTATCTCATCACAATAGATAAGAAAATTGAAAATATCATTATGCTTATTGATAATTTAAATGTTTTTTCATTCTTTTCAATAGTAGAACCTTCACATACAATGCATAAATCATGGGGAAATAATTTTTTTATCTTTTATTTCAACATATTTAATTGTTTACCAGAATATCTCCCTACATCAAAAATCATTGTGTATGTGTGTGTGTCCCCAATAGGTACCCTTCCCAGACCCACTGCAGACCTGAGCAAATCTGGGTGGACCCAGGAGGACCCACACAGACCCATGGCCCGTGGGACCAAAAAAAGTGAAGTTAAAAACATAAAACAACCAATTTTTTAATATTTTTTTGTTTGCAACACTAAAAGAAGCCTAATAAGAAACATTTTGTTCATCTAATCTCTCATTTGCTCTCTCATTTTGGTGTGGCAATTTTGCAAGTTTGAAGAGAAGGTTGTAGAGATTGTTTGTGGAGTGTCAAATCCTTCCAATAATAAGTGTCAAGTGTCCCAAGTATGCATTTGATCATTCCCTTTGCTTCTTTGATAGTTTGTTTTTAGTTTTTTTATTGTTCTAAAATTTTATCCAGTTTCTATGTAAGTTTTGAAAAAAAAAAATTTATAGATTGCAAGAATGAGTAGTCAGAGTTCAGTGGGTGGGGAGGGATCCCATAAATTTAAAATTGATAAAAGTTCTCCTTTGTAAAAGTATACAACAAGAATTGAACAATGTGTTGGAGGGGGAGGATATATATGGAAATGCAATTTTTGCCAAACCCAATATAGAAGCTCATATTATCGAGTTAAACATCATTTCATAGGCCCTGTGGGTTAATTAGTATGTGTGAGGGGCCCCTAAATGGAGGTAGGAAGGGGTTGTCGGCTTCTCAAATAGCAAGCATGTCAAATGAACAGCAAAAGGCTGATAGGTTAGTGTCAAAGGGTAAAATAGATAGAACAAAGCACAAACCACCAATACCACCCTCTCAAACAGCCACTCGACAACATCCCTTCCTACCTACCCCTTCTACGGATGAAGAAGAAATAGAAACACCCCCATCCTGCAAGAGAGGCCCATTAGATAGGGCATTTCAAATAAATTGAGAAAAATTGCTGACATAAAGGTTGGGCGTTGCCTCTCTACAAATGGTGTTCCATTCAATCTAGTTAGATCACCTTATTGGAGAGATATAGTGGAAGCAATAAATGAAGCAGCTCGTCGTTACCAAGGCCCTGGATATGAAAAGTTGAGATCCACCATATTGCATACTGAGAGAAAGAATGTAGGAACCCTCCTCAAACCAATAAAAGATTCTTGGATCAAAACAGGGGTGAGTATTGTCTCTGATGGATGGAAAGATTGCAAAAACCGTCCATTAATAAATATGATTTTGTCTCCCTCGAGGGGGCAATGTTTTTTAGGGCGGTTGATTGTGAAAAGCAGGTAGAGGATGCAGATTTCATTGCCCGGCTTCTCATTGAATCCATAGAGTCCATGGGAGTTGACAATGTTGTCCAAGTAATAATGGACAATGCTAAAGTTTGTAGGGTTGCAGATGCTTTGGTAGAAGCATGATATGATATATCTTTTGGACAGCATGCACTGTCCACTACTTGAACTTGGTGATGAAAGCAATTGGCACCCAAATTGAATGGGTGCAAAAAGTGAATGAGGAGGGTGAGGAGATTTAAATGTTTGTGACAAACCACCATATGTCATAAGCAATTTTCAGAACTTTATCCCGCTTGGAATTATTGAACGTAAATTTAGACTTTATTTAGTTTTATTTATCATTTTGTGTCATACTTTACATAATTGAATAAAATGTTTTGTGTTGTTTACATATTTAAAATTTGTTATTTACTCACAATTTGAATTAACATGGTAATAGGTTGTTGAAACAAGGTTTGCTTCACACACAATCATCCTTAGACGACTTGTGAGGGTGAAAGAAGCATTGTCCCAAATGGTTATTAGCAACCAATGGGGTGGAGGGGGAATTCTAGTGCCTAGCCCCTACCACCCTAAATTTGGTCTATCCAAAAAGGGTCTTTAGTCGACAATAAATGCCAACCCTGCATAGGAACCCTCTAGTTGCTGGCTTGGAAATGGGATGGGTGCTCCAACAGTCATATCCGGTTGTTCAAGAGGTGGATGGAAACAATCTGATACAACAAGCGCTAAAAATGTAAAGGATAGGATCTTGAGTGATGATTTTTGGAGTAGGGTGGAATATGTATTAGAATTCACCGAGCCCATCATATTTATGCTTCGGATTACCGACACTCATATTGATGCCATGGACTCCATGCTAGAGAGAGTGAAAATGGAATACAATACTTTATCCTTGTTTATTGACAGATTTTGAGTTTTAATTTTAATTAACACTACATCAAGATAACTTGCATAAAGATCATTTGACATCCCAGGTCATTTAGAGGAGAGAGTAGGACCCTGAGAAAACCTTCTATAAAAAGGTGGAGAAAATTGTATTACAACTTTACACCTCCTAGCATATGCACTTTCTCTCAAGTATTATAGCAGTGAGATACTTTCTATTCCTGGTAGAGAGGCATCATACAAAAATCCTGAGGTTGCTAGTAAGTATAAGAAGGCATTTAGCAAGCTCTTTAGCGATCTTGAAGTGGCATCAAATGTTAAATGAGAGTTTGCAGACTTTGTCTCAGGAGAAAATGCAGACCCTAATGCAATCAATGACCAACATAGAATGGATGTCATTAGATGGTGGTACTTACATGGGCAAGGTTACATGTACCTCCACCCTCTTGCCATGAAAATCCTATCACAAGTATTTAAAAAAAAATTCCCTTTTTTAATGGCCACTTAGCTTGTAAAGTTAGCACTCTTAAATTCCAACTATATTATAATTTACATATTTCTATTTTTTTCAAATTTTGTTGGTTGTCTCGCTAGGTTATGGCTCACTTGGATATGACTGTTTAGGATCTAGCTATGATTGTCTTGCTATATCTTGAGGATGACAAGGAGTAGGATTTGATAGCATCTAGGGCTAGCAGAACCGGTTTGGGTTCCAATGATGAGAATCTAGATATAGTTGGGGATGAAGCCATTGATCCCTCATTTTTTGATGACCCATTTGAACCTTGAAGGGCATTTGCATCTTTGATACTAAGCCTATGATCATTGTTAAACTATTAAACATTTGTAATTTATCATTATGTTTCAAACTTTATTATCTGTCAATCTGATGAACTAGTCTATGTTTTGAAATTTCATTTTGCAATTTAGCAATTCAATGTATGCATGAACATAGATTAATGAGCAAGCATTTAATGTTTATCTTTGACATTTGGCATTGATCAATGATCAAGTAACATTGATATATTCATACTATGAAATGACTTAGTTAGTTTTACAATTATGCATGTTTCTCTTTTTTTTGCATATATATATATATACCCACCCACGAACCCAAATGGGAAAAGAAAAAATTTGCTCAAACCCGAACAAGCAACTTGAGATTATATAATGTTTTGTGAATGTGATGGAGGAGCAGGAACAAGAAGATAAGCATGTTACTCGATATGTAAAGGTGATAAGATAATTGTATTAATGTCCAAGAAAATACCAACAAGAGGGTCCAAGGGACTGAAGAAATAGGGCCAAGAAAAAGCCTACAGTGGGACCACCAAATGATGTACGGGGAAAGAAAAACATAACAAAAGCAACAGCTTGCAAACCACAAAGAAATTGAACCACCCCACTAGTTGCTCCAAGTAGCTGATAACAAATCCATAATGAATCGATAGGCCTTAGGGCTGGAAGAGATTGCTAGTCATTGTTGAGAACCTCTAAATGCAGGAGAGGAAGTTGTAGCTGTGTGGTGGATCTATGAGGGCGCACAACCCTAATGGGCCTGGAAGGGGGGTCACGAGACTACTTAGCCCCTTGTGCATAAGAGATTGTCGTGAATAATGAGGTGTTGAGTTGATCAAGTGCGGTCTCGTGGGAAATGTTGCTATAAAGAGTGGTCCTGGAGCCTCAAGGCCTCTTGAAGATATAGAGTCGGGCACTACTGATCTATATATTTGAAAACGAGGGGAGAGATTGAGTTTCCCTAAAACAGAAATAGAACCTCCCTCTAATCTCATAGTATATGGAGTAGCGGAAAATGAAGTGAGTCAATTTCAACCAACCCCATGTCACAAAGCTAGCAGATCCTATCCTCCCTCAATTAATGTAGTCAGTTTGAATGTGAAGCCTATGCAAACCCACTTTGAAGGAGCCAAGAGAAATAGAGAGCGATGTGACTAGTAGTAGGATAGGTGGGAGGGGTGAAAAATGATCTCGTCCTGAAAATCCATGTAGTGCTTAGTATAGAAAGCCATTCTTGAGCTTAACCCCTTGGGGGGTTAACCAAAGTAGTGAAGATATATAGTCTATACATATCCATCTTGATGTGCCTAATCAACTCTTGCTGAGGCAAAAAATATGAGTGGTGGCATCCAAAGAGTACTAGAAAGGAGAAGGGTGATTGAAGTCAATTCTGATAGACCCCAAAGGAGTCGAGCCCTGAGTGAACCAACAACAAGCCTTCCCCATGGGGTCTAAGCATGCCATAGCCTCTGATTAGCAGTACACAAGGTAGGGGTATCTATGATGCTAGTATCAGTGATGCCCCTTAAAGGAGTCTATGAAGCATCGTAGGCATGTTAGAACTAGACTAAGTCAAAGATGGTGTCAAATCTAAAAGGATGGGCCCCAAACTCAATCGGGACAATACTATTCAGAGTAGCCTACCAACAATACATAATGCATCAAAGAAAAAGGGTTTGAGCTTGCTCAACTGAGGCCCTATCTAACCCTAAAGGAGGGCCCCCAAACCACAGAACCATAGAGCACAATCAAACTAATCAAACTGTCCATAGGTATTAGCTTGGACAATGTGCCCTAATAGTGATGCCTAAAACACTGCCTCTTAACAAGGGCCAAGGAACCATATCCTTTGTTGATGCAAGGGTGTAGTGTTTGTCGCATGCTAAAATGAGGGCAAGAGAACTTGACCCCTAGATATATGTAGGAAGACGAGAACTCGAACTCCATGCCCTGGAAAAAAAAGTGGATTTGTGAGGTATTGAGAAGATTGAGGACAATCACTTAGATCTTACTCAGGTTAACTATCAATTGTCGTGAGTCACAGTAAAAGGTGAGGCCATCGAGAAGACTTTGTAGCCCATCAAGGCAGGAGGCCATGAGGACCACATCGTCTACAAAAAGAAAGATATAGATCAAGACTTGATGTAAGGAACAATCATCACCCAAAAGGGAGAGTGTGCCTAAAGATAAGCCTCCAACTCATCAATGTATAGTCCAAACAATGTGGGAGCTAGAGGGAAGCCTTGCTCCACCCAAATGGTGCTCTGAATAGGATCGGACAACTCCTAGGGGCCCTAACGTGTCTAATCACTGTCTTGTAAAGTCTCATGACGGCAGTCAAAAGAGTCTCAAAAATCCTAGTCATGAAACTGTTGAAAAAACACCGTCCTGGGAACTAAATCAAATGCCTTGTAGGAATCCACAAAGTAGCAATAAACCTTAGAGGAGTAATGTCACGTTTACTAGACGATCAACCTGAGGGTTGTGATGTGTTGCGTGGTATGAAAATCCATATGGAAACCAACCTTTCCCCGAGCTCAACTATGCCTCTAATCTAACTCCTAAGAAAGACTAGCATGCAAAACTGTTGGGAATAGAGGTAGGCCAATCCTTATGAATTGGATGGATGATATGTCGTGACCAAGAGGGGAACCTTGTGCAAACCACTCTGTTAAACGAATGTGTGAGGAATGAACCCAACACCCTAATGTCATACTTGAAGAGTCCCACTTGGAACCCTTCCTCATTCACAACCCTATTGGTGTTCAAGCCCCTAACTGCCGCATTGATGTTGCTAACACTGAGCAGTGGCAATGGGGGAGAGGGGTGACCACAATGGAGGACTATCCTGGAATGTCGTAAAGGGTGGAGATGTGGGAAACCAACAAATTGTGATCTAAGGTCAGGGAGGAGGGGGGTTCGCGGGGGAAAAGGGTATGTTAGAGGGCCTTGGGGGGTTAAAGGAAGGAGGTCTGAAGGGATCAACCATGAAGCGAGATGGACGTGCACTTTTTAAAGTGAAGAGGCAATAAGAGTGCTTATGCTATGCGTAGGAAACCAAATGAAGGGTGGACGACGTACGCGTTTGTGGTGAAAGGATTTATAGTCATCATCAAACCACTAGTTATGGGAGAAAGCATTTGTGGTGAAAGGATATATAGTCATCATCAAACCACTAGTTATGGGGGAAAGCATTCTTATGAACAAGTGAGGAGGTCTAGGAAGTGGTGTGGTGGGGGATAGAGAGGTTGACCGCCTCCCAAATGGACATGAAAAGGAAATGGAACGAGGTGGAGACGATCCCCTCAAGGGGGGTTTGGTCAAGGGGGAGAGAGCCGCCTAAGGTGCATTTACAGAAATCTCTAAAATATATATTGATATGTTCAAAGATCTTGGGATGTACAAAAATTAGTAAGTGTTGAAAAAGAGCATATAACATAGTTTGTCATCATCTCTTCAAGTGTATTAGTGGTATTGTGTTTAACATATCGTGTAGAATCGGCATATACATCTCTAGAATAGTGATTAAGTTTAAAATTCCTATAACCTATAAATCTGATCATTTAACATATCAATCTTGGGATATGTTGAGGTCATGATGTGTTGTGTGGTATGAAAATCCGTATGGAAACCAACCTTTCCCCGAGCTCAAATATGTCTCTAATCTAACTCTTAAGAAAGACTAGCATGCAAAACTGTAGTGTTTAGAGTGCCCAATCATGATGGTCTTATAATTGTTGGGAATAGAGGTAGGCCCACCCTTATGAATTGGATGGATGATATGTTGTGACCAAGAGGAGGGGAACCTTGTGCAAACCACTCCATTAAACAGATGTGTGAGGAATGAACCCAACACCCTAATGTCGTACTTAAAGAGTTCCACTTGGAACCCTTCCTCATCCGCAACCCTATTGGTGTTCAAGCCCCTAACTGTCGCACTGATGTTGCTGACAGTGAGAAGTGGCAATGGGGGAGAGGGGTGACCACAATGTAGGACTATCTTGGAATGTCATAAAGGGCGGAGGTGTGGGAAACCAGCAAACTATGATCTAAGGTCAGAGCGCGAGGGAAAAGGGTATGTTAGAGGGCCTTGGTGGGTTAAAGGAGGGAGGTTTGAAGGGATCGACTATGAATCGAGATGGACGTGCACTTTTTAAAGTGAAGAGGCAATAAGAGTGCTTCTGTTGTGCGTAGGAAGCCAAATGAAGGATGGAGGCAGTACGCATGTTGTGGTGAAAGGATTTGCAATCATCATCAAACCACTGGTTATGGGAGAAAGCATTCCTATGAACAAGCATAGAGGTCTAGGGGGTGGTGCGATGGAGGATAGAGAGGCTGGCCGCCTCCCAAATGGACATGAAAAGGCAATGGAACAAGGTGGAGACGATCCCCTCAAGGTGGGTTTCGTCAAAAGGGGAGGAGCCACCTAAGGTGCATTTACAAAAATCTCTAAAATATATATTGATATGTTCAAAGATCTTGGAATGTACAAAAATTGATAAGTGTTGAAAAAGAACATATAACATAGTTTGTCATCATCTCTTCAAGTGCATTAGTGGTATTGTGTTTAACATAACATATAGAATTGGCATATACATCTCCAGAATAGTGATTAAGTTTAAACTTCCTATAACCTATAAATTTGATCATTTAACATATGTCAATCTTGGGATGTGTTGCTGATTCTGCTACCAGAGCCAAGCTAGTCGACATTCATCACATCCAAGTAGTTGCCATCCATTTACATCATCCACAATGACAAGGGTACAAACTCTTGCAATAGTAAACTCATCATAGCCTTTCCCTTAGCGACTCTAGAAACTTCTCCATGGCAACTTAACGTTCTTCTTAGAATTGCCTTTTACAAGTGCACAAGGTTAGCATTATTTTGTGCACAGAATAAGCACCTAGCATAGATTTTACTATAAACAACCTTGGTCAAGGTGGTTTTCTTGATGCTGCCAATACCACTTACTCAAACACTCATTGTGTTTACCCTCAAACTCACATTTGATAGATTGAGTAGGTCACAATATATATGCATTAGGAGTCCCTTAAGATGCACATGGACATCCACTAGAGTATTCTTTTAGATATGATAGAAAGACAAAGGAGTAACATCCCGAAGGATCCTATCCTAATAGTTTCCTATGGAGAAATCAACATATGCATTTTCTCTCGCAACAATACCTTGCTCCTTACTAACCCATGTTTCTTGATAAGGATTACTATGAGGCATCTTTTGCAAACCCAACTTATCTACCATTTCACAAGACACTAGATTATCATGAGAGCCAAAATCCACTATTACATTGCAGATTTTACCTTAACTCTTGCATAAGGTACAAAATATAGTTGATCTTGGTAATGCCTTCCCTCCCCCAAACATGAGAATCCTCCTTAAAGTTCTGGATCTGCATTTAGGCTGCTTGGCACTTGTTGTTTCCCCTTGAACAAGTTGTATCCTCTTATATGTCCTATTGTTGCTCTACCCATTCAATGGACATCTTGGTGCTATATGTCCAACCTCATTGCAATTAAAACAATTCCCTATAAAAGTTCCTCTACTTGAACCAAACCTTCCACCTCCTCTATATCCTCTCTTTTGATCAGTCATAGGCTCTTTGCCCTTATCACTACTACCTTGTCCCTAATTTTCACTAAGAGGTTTGCTACCTCTTCCTCTTCCTCTGTTGTTGTTGCTGCCCTGCCTTTCTTGTCTTCTCCTAATCTTTTCTTCTGCCTTTATTGCTAACTTGTAGCATTCTTCAAATGATGTTGGAGTAGAGAGGCTTAGTTCATCTTGAATATTGAACCTTAGGACCCCTAAGTATCTTGCCATCTTCCCCTCTGCATAGTCCTCTCATAGAACCCTTATATCATGTTTATGAGGTTCTTCAGTATACTTTTGGACTTCATGTCCTTTTGCTTCAGTCCTTGAAGTTTCTTGTACAACTAAACCTTATAACCTTAAAGCAAAAATTTCTCCTTCATTTTGTCCGTCATCCTGGACCAAGAAGTGATCCTGGCTTTCCCATTCCTCCATCTCTCTGCTTGAACACAATCCCACCATAAGAGAGCATGTTCCTTCAATCTTGACTCGGCAATCTTTACCTTTTAGTTGTATTCTATGTCCTTACATTCAAAGAAATTTTCTAGGGCACTGAACCAATCAATCATATCCTCATCATCCATCTTTCCACAATACATAGGTAGATCTAAGTTTGCTCTTGTGCTACCAACTCTAACAGCCTTGAGTAGTTTTGTCATCCTTGCATCCTCAGGATCTAACTCTTCCTCTTGTTGAGGGGCTTCTCCTCCTCCTCCATCCTCTTTAATATCAGTATCCTCTTCATCATCATTTCTCCCTCTCCTTAGGCTGGGGTCCCATGGAAGGGGGCTTCCTACAAAATAGAGCAGAAGCCGCTTGCTACTTTTTAAGGAATATTTTAAAGCTAGCAGTCCCATGATTTATGATACTCAATATTTTAGCTCCAAAATTTAAGGAAGATGTACATTAAAAATAAGCTGAAATTTAAAATTCCCTCTAAAACTACATTTTAATTAAAAAACTAAAATTTAGATTATTGACAAGTGGAAAAAACATTCCTAAGCTGGTGGGGCTATTTCCAGCCCCACCCCTTTTTCACCTGCTTCCTAAAAATAAGGGGCTTCTACTTTTTAGGAGAAGATTCTAAATAATCCCATAGCACAACTATATTTTGCTCATGAAATCACCTGCTTCCTAAAAAATAGAGCTTAAGCCCCCCTCATGGGACCACACCCTTATTCTCTCCTTAGCCTCTATGGCTTCCATCCTCTCCCTTAGGGTTTTCAACTCCCTAGCAATAGTAGCACTTGCTCTAGGAGAATTTTTTTTGTTTTCTGCAAGGACCTAATCCCTTGCCCTGATACCACTCTGATGCAATGCCCTTTGGATTAATCCCGCAAAGACCAAAAGACTGTACAAATAGCCCAATAACCCAAAAGGAACACTTAACTTCCCAATTAGACTCATTTGCCCAATATGACTCAATCTCTCTTCCAAGACCCAATACTGATTCCAAGCCCTCGTAGGGTCCATTCCAACCTCTTTTAACTTCATTCAACACGTTTCAGAGTTGTATTGTTCCTTCTTGCATGTTAACTCCAAATTGTTCTATTATATGCCTACTTGTCAATTGGCCCTTCATTGACTGCTTTATGCAGTTCTCTCCTAACTTTTCCAAAGAATTCTCCAAGCCAATTACATTTCTAAATACCCTTTTGCAAATTCAAGAACACATCCGAAAATCAAGTGCAGTTATTGTGGACCATACCCTCTGTAATCTCACTTTTACTAGTTTTGAGGACAAATTACCCCCCTTTTCCAAAGGAACCCCCAGAAATACTTCACCCCTGATTCTCAAACTCCACAGTCTCTAGTTAGGTTCCCAAAACAAGGATTTTGACATCAGTTTGCACACAAACCCTTCCCAAATAGGTGAACTACAAAAGCCTTCTTAAATTGGCCCAAAAGCTAGGGCTTGCTCAAAACCCCATCAAAACCCACTGCCAGCTCTGGCAATTGGACTCTACACCATGTACTTGACAACTACAAGTGATTTCAACCATATGAATTCCCCCTTATTAAGGCACTTTTCCCACTGCTATAACCATACCACCATTTCCATGCATATTTCAGCACTTCATACACAGTGTACACCCCACTTTACCACTATCTCTACATATATTTGGTTAGTTTTATAATGTACATGCTAAATGGTGACCATTCTATGAGGATCAGTAGTATGCATTCACAGAATGGACACAAAACCCATCAAGTTTAAATAAAATTGTCAAAACAAGCCAAATATCTTTAAGTTTGTCAGCAGCAATTGGAGGACTATGATAAGATTGAGACCTTAATTCATACACAGAGTTAAGGGTATGTTTGGATCTTATTCCTTAGTCATCCAAGAATACAAAAAACCAACAACAATGATCTATCAATCATTAAATTGCAATATTTAACGAAACTAGTTTGTTTTATTGCATTTCTCAACCACAGTCCATACAATGTATTCCTTTCAATCACCTATGTCATGTAACGCCTTCTAGAGGCTTTATATAGTTTAGGTTCATTAAAACATGCACAAGTCTCGTGATCTAAGTTTCCCACCCAAAACCAACTAACCATTGGTATTTGAAAATTCAAATTTTGAAACTACTTAAATGAACTCCTAATGACTTTAAACTTTAGATCTAGTCTTGTCATGACCTTATTACATCATTTGTCATCCTAGACTCCTATTTGACCTACTAGGGCATCATCTTGCCATAATTACCTATTTTGGTCCTAGGCTCTGATACAAAGCCTCACCTTGGAAAACTCAAGAGGAAATGAATCACTCAACTAAATTGCATCAAGGGGCAAACACACCTTCAAGATTGATTATTACTTCCTCAAATTGTTATCCAACTAACTTCTCTTAATACCAATTCATAAACTGAACTGCGGCAGGAACTTTCTTGACCTCCTATACCAACATTTGTTTTATATACCAACTTAACATATACCGATCGGACCTTTCCTCATTGTAAGTGAAATACATAAGTGACTTGAACATCTACGTATAAAGAAAACTGACCATCAACCCAACTACAAACTGACTATCAAACAGCATTTACCATTATTCAAATCTACACCACCTTTTCTGCATGCGAGATTGAAAACTCGAAAACGGACAAATCATTGAACATGACATACTCTGTCATTCTCCAAATCTGCAAGTTTCTTATTTGAATCAACCTTTGTCCACATCACATATCAGGTATGTGATTTCAATACTTCGGTGAATCTTCGGTGAATACATGAAAAATTCACCGTATTCAATAGCTTTCTTCCGTGCAGATACAAGCGGGGATAACTAAACAGTAAAAACAAAAGAAAATGAAATAATACAATACATGACTCCTCCACAATCCCAGAAACAAATCGCAGAGAGTCTAAACGACTGCCACTTACGAATACGACCCTCAAAACAGCAAATGATTACATTTAACTATTCAGAAAACGTGTTTCCTATAACAATTTCAAAACAGAAAATTTAATTTAGACTAAGGACTGATTGATACGTTGCTGTTCTAAAACAAGTGCATTGATAAGAGCTTGGAATTCTGAATATCGATTTAGCAAAGGAAACAAGGGGAATCACACATCCAAATCACAAAACTACAAAATCTGAAAAAAACATCAACTCTTTCTATTCTTCTCTATCATATCTAATCCCCTTGTATTACAAAATCTGCCTTTTTTAAAATACTTTCCCATCTCCTCCATTGGAAAGATGAAACATCCACACTAAAAACAAGAAATTGAAACCCATTTTGGAATCATGAAGGATTGGTCAAGCATCAGAATCTGCCGCCTACCTTTTTCCATCTGTTTAAAGTTTCTTGTAGCTATTGATTCCTTAGCTGGCTTAATTATTTAAAACACACACAAACACACTTAAAGAAAACTGCCCAACTTAAACTGAAATTAACTTTGTCCTAAGTGTCTATAATTGGATAGCTTATATAATCACTATTCCATTCATGCCACCACATTGTAGGACTTTATTACAAATATCAAAATTTAAACACACTTTAAAACATTACATTAACTTTCTACACTTCCTAGAGCATTTTTAACCATGTTAGTTCCTGTAGCAGAATTTGTCTGGTCTACCATTGCAGCATACTCCCTAGTAGAATGAATCTCAAGTCCTCTTGAGATGAGATGTTGTAGTGATGAACCATGCTTGCTGATTTGTTTCTCTTCCATCCAAATATCTTCTATTGTAGGTTTGTTCTTCCATTTTACTAAATACTGAGTATATTGTTTCCTTTGAGTCTTCTTAGAAACACCTGCAAAAGTAAATATTAGAAAAGAAAAATATTTCTTCATCTTTACTTTAGGCTTATATTCATCTTCCAGTTGCAATCTTGTATTTTCTTGGCCTCGACTCCCTTGGATTTGTCCTTCCTTCTTCATCTTAATCTTTGGTTTGTCTCTTTTTCATAACATGAAAACTATTTGTTGCTGATCATTAATTTCAAGTAACAACTTTATCACATGTAAAACCTCTACTACGGTATACATTTGTAACTCCACCAAATACGCTTGCCAATGAAATTCCTCTTTCTTGTCCTCACAAACATGCCATATCTCCATACATAGAGAATACACAAATACTTGATCCCTTTCATAGCCCACAAACCAACTTTTATATAGTCTCTTCTTTTGGGACTAAATCAGATTTCTCAATCTAAATTTCTTCAGCCTTGTCATAAACATAATCAGAATTTGTTACCTTGTCATAAACATATTCAGCCTCATCTTCTTTTTCCATAACATCATTTCATATCTCTTCTTTGGAAACTTCTTCATGCTGAGTCTCCATGCTAGCACCATGCCTTTTCCATTCTCCCATGATGGCTGCAAACTCTTCCCATAAATCAGATTCTTCTTCGTCACTTGCTGCTACACATTCTTTATCTCCATCTTCATACCATTCCTCTTGACATTTCACTA
The DNA here is from genome assembly GCA_028749045.1 of Cupressus sempervirens. Classification (NCBI taxonomy): domain Eukaryota; kingdom Viridiplantae; phylum Streptophyta; class Pinopsida; order Cupressales; family Cupressaceae; genus Cupressus; species Cupressus sempervirens. The sequence goes on along the minus strand of CM053784.1, from coordinate 137,333,340 downwards.
CACCATGCATATTTAAGGATTCATCATTTTCCTCCAAAATCTTGTTCATAGGAGTACCTTCCAGCATTGTACTCATCTCTATTTTCAAAGGACACGTTATTGTTCCAACCATAACTTTATCACATTCAAATCCCATAGGACTTGCCTCTTTACTCCTCTCATCAGCATTTACTTGTTGCATTTCTTCTTGCTGTAATTTATGTTCTTTCTGAATTTCATGTTCATCTTGCATTTTGTATTCTTGCCCTTCCAAAGGATAAACTTACATCTGTCATTATTGAGATTTCTCTCCCAACTTCACATACATCTGCACTCTATATGACTGCCTTCTCCATAATTTCATTATCCTCTACCAAAACTTCTTTCACTTCATCATGCATTGAAATGCTATCCTATCAATAAGGCCTAAACTTCTTGTTTCCTTCCATGTATCATCCTTCAATGGAAACAAAACCATCTTCTTTCCGTCCTTGTGGACGGTATATGTGTTCTCTCTACAATCATATATGGTTGACCTGTCATATTGCCATGCTCTTCCCAAAATCAAATGACAATCTTTTAAAGGAGCAATATCACATTCAATGGTATCAAAATATGGTCCAATGTTAAAAGAAACATGACTTTTCAAGGACATCAATCCCCTGTTCATCTCCTAACCCATATGCTTTATAAGAAAAATCATGAGGTACTCTTGGAAGATTTACTTTTTCAACCATTTCTACAGAGATTATATTTTCAAACGAGCCACTATCAACTATAACTTTGCATACCTTGTTCTTGCACTTGCACTTTGTCTGAAATATAGAATGTCTTTGATGGTGTCTTGTTCTTGTTTCTTCAACTTCTTCCATTATGTTTTCCACTCTCATTTTCCAATCTGAGAAGTTAAATTAACAAGGATCTACTAACTTTATCTTTGATACCAAAAATGATGCAAAGCCTCACCTTGGAAAACTCAGGAGGAAATGAATCACTCAACTAAGTTGCATCAAGGGGCACATACACACATTCAAGATCGATTATTAACTTCCTCAGATTGTTATCCAACTAACTTTACTTAATACCAATTCATAAACTGACCTGCGAAAGGAACTTTCTTGACCTCCTGTAGCAACATTTGTTTTTTGTGCCAACTTAACATATATCGATCGGACCCTCCTCATTGTAAGTGAAATACATAAGTGACTTGAACATCTGCGAATAAAGAAAACTGAATATCAACCCTACTACAAACTGACTATCAAACAGCATTTACCCTTATTCAAATCTACACCACCTTTTCCGCATGCGAGATTGAAAACCCGATAACAGACAAATCATTGAACATGACATACTCTATCATTCTCCAAATCTGCAAGTTTGTTATTCGAATCAACCTTTGTCCACATCACATATCAGGTATGCGATTTCAATACTTCGGTGAATACATGAAAATATTCACCGTATTCAATAGCTTTCTTCCACACAAATACAAGCGGGGATAACTAAACTAGTAAAAACAAAAGAAAATGAAATAATACAATACATGACTCCACCACGATCCCAGAAACAATTCGCAGAGAATCTAAATGACTGCCATTTACAAATACGACCCTCAAAACAGCTAATGATTACATTTAACTATTCAGAAAACGTGTTCCCTATAACAATTTCAAAACAGCAAATTTAATTTAGACGCAGGACTGATTGATACGTTGCTGTTTTAAAACAAAGGCATTGATAAGATCTTGGAATTCTGAATATCGATTTAGTAAAGGAAACAAGGGGAATCACACATCCAAATCACAAAACTCACAAAATCTGAAAAAAAATCAACTCTTTATATTCCTCTTTATTGTATCTGATCCCCTTCTATTACAAAATCTGCCTTTTTTTAAATACTTTCCCATCTCCTCCATTGGAAAGATGAAACATCCACACTAAAAACAAGAAATTGAAACCCATTTTGGAATCATGAAGGATCAGGCATCAGAAAAGGTGTTGCAGATTCAAATAAGGGTAAATGTTGTTTGATAGTCAGTTTGTAGTCGGGTTGATGTTCAGTTTCTCTATTCGCAGATGTTCAAGTCACTTATGTACTTCACTTACAATGAGGAAGGGTCTGATTGGTATAGGTTAAGTTGGTACAGAAAACAAATGTTGCTACAGGAGGTCAAGAAAGTTCCTGCCGCAGGTCAGTTTATGAATTGGTATTAAGTAAAGTCAGTTGGATAACAATCTGAGGAAGTTAATAATCGATCCTGAAGGTGTATGTGCCCCTTGATGCAACTTAGTCGAGTGATTCATTTCCTCCTCATTTTTCCAAGATGAGGCTTTGCATCAGGGTCCTTATCAAGAACCTTAGATAATTTGATCATTACATTCAATATGTCATAACCACAAGCCATTATTGGCTTCAAAATCTCCAAATTCAACCTTGATGATCCTCCATTGCCTTCTTCGTGCCTCAAGGTCTCCCTCCTCTGTCAGGTGCTCCTGCACCACAACTCTTTTAACTAGTCTTCCTATATACCTGCCAATCACCTCCCATATATTACGCCTTGTGCTTCAAGTTTAAAGCTCTAAGTGATGCAAGGTACACTAAGTCCACAAATACAGCTTGGTTGTTAGAGAGTTACAAATCAGCAATGTTACAATGTTAGAGAGTTACAAATCAGCAATGTTACAATGTTAGAGAGTTACAAATACAGCCAGGTTAAAGGGTCGTAAGTGTCTTATGAATTATAAAAGGAAAAACTAAACCTTGAACTTGTACATTTCAAGATGATTAGAACATAATATTAATCATTTACGGTTATCAATCTTGCCATTAAATTTAAAAAAATTGTGCAAGGACAACTAGGGATTCATTATATAGACTAAGACAGCTAGTCAAGCTATCTGAACAAAAAATTCTACTTTCAAGTTTTAACATTCTATAAGTCAATCAACCATTAATAAAGCTGATAATAACTGGTAAGTGAGGAGTAATGAGAATATACAAATCTCTTTTTACAGGTTGGTGCTGCTACTTATTTATTAAATGCTGCTGATCATTAACTCTTGAAGCTATTTAATACATGAAATTTTATCGAATATATTACCACCTTAAAAAATTGGGGCCAAGGTTACCATCAAGAATCAAGAGCTCTAGTCTCATCTTGAATCAGACTTAATGTATAACAATTTCAATCTCATGTTTAGAATTGTGATATTTAAGGGTTTTTTTTTTTTTTTGAGAAAGATAATAAAATGTTTTATGAAATTATGGTAATGAATAAAAGTTTTGTCTGGACTCCAAATTTACTTAAAATGATTTCTATTTTACAAAGGCTGTCAGACTCTTAGTTTTACATTTACTATTGAAGGACTGATGTCTCATTCATTTTAAATTAGAACTACACTGTTTTGTGACAAATAGATAAATTTATAAGGGACCATTGATTTCTACCTGAAAAAATCATTTTATAAGCATTGTGCAGTGACAGATACCTAAATGTGTAGGTGATCGCTTATTTCTATTCTGAATTAATCATTTTATGAACATTGTTTCATGACAGGTACCTAAATGTATCTGTGATCGCTTATTTCTATTCTGAATTAATCATTTTATGAAAATTGTTTCATGACAGGGACCTAAATGTATGCGTGATAGCTTATTTATTCTGAATTAATCATTTTATAAACATTGTATCATGACTGTTACCTAAATGTATACATGATCACTTAATTATATTCTGAATAAATCATTCTATTAACATTGTTTCATGACAGATACCTGAAAGTATAGGTGACACTAATGTGCACAGGGATAAAATGAATCAAGATAGGGGGTAGTTTTTCCACCAGACTTCATTTGGTGACTGGTAACAGCATATGAGTACTCTAGAAGAGGAAAGCAGAGAACTTTGAGTTAAAATGCTTTGAATTAAATACATTCAACTTTGAGCAGACTTTTATCTGAATCAGAGCAAAGAAATACCGACATGATCGCACCATCATAAAACTATCGGATCATACAAAGATGACACTCACATGACACAGATCAGAGAATGACATAATCACAATGACTCTTGGAGTAAATGAAATAAGACTACCTCAAATAATTCATGGAATTAAAGGAGCCTAGAAATATTTAGAGGCAGGGGTCACCTAATTTGGTGCGGGCAGAAAATTCATGGGTACAAGGGATGAAAAGGATTTAGGGGCTAGAAATACATCTGAGGCAAATCTTGGAGACATTAATAAGTTGCCGAAACCAAACAATAGGATCTAAGGAGGAGTCCATAATCATGATAGAAAACGGGTAAAAGTTGAAACAGAGGACAAGGCGATCATGACCATGATTGTTGAACTCCATAACTCAGTTCAGATCCGAGATTCCAATCAAGCTACAGAAGGACAGGATTTGGCCTACCGAGGAAAAATATGATGTTATAATACCAAGTTACTTCATTGCAGAGAATATATATAATAAACTTATGTTGGCTTAGAAACAGGACTTATTGCTGCTAGCTGGATCGATGTTATGTTCACTGATTTGCTTTGATTATATTTTTCGATATAAGCTATAATCTAACTTTAACGAACAGTTGAACAGATATAGAGATTGAAGGAAAAAATAATTCATCAAAGAGACGATCTAGAAAGTAGGAAGACCAGGCTAATCTTCAAGGATTTAGTAGGCGAACAATTTTCTCTCCAAACAAATAGCTAATATTATAACTTGACATCTAAAACTCTCTTTTGATTCTTGCCCCAGGTTAAGTGATAAAAAAAAAATGAAATTTACTTACCGAAGTCTTCTGTCCTTGTCCAACCAGAAAGAGAAGAGATTTGATGACGAGCAATCTTCCAATCCTTGATTCCAACTTGCAAACAGCCATTGAAACAAGCGATATTTTCATCCCGGTGTTTTCCCAACAACACGGCAGAATCAACTTCACGTCTGAAAAAGGCGGCCCAGATGCATAAATCCATTCTTCCGTTTCAGAATATGCACCCCTCCGATGTTCGCTACCCTCGAAGAGAGTGAAAATGAGGGGATGAAAATATCAGCTGTTTCGATGGCTGTTTGCAAGCTGGAATCGATGGCTTTGCCCTACTCCAGTTCTCGACAGCTTTTCCAGTTCTTCGATGTCGAGGAAAACCCTAAGGCCCCTTCCAGGGAGGGATTCAAAGTGGTGGTCGACAAAAGATTTCAAACCCTAAGTCACGATCCAGAGAGAGATTTGCGGAGGTCGTTGAAGGAAGTATTTCTCGCATCTCTTCCACGAAAGCTGAGAAACCCATTAAATTCGTTGTCGCTATTGTGGTGAGCATGATCCCCAAGTCCAATAGGCCTTGCAATTTTGTGTGTTTTTTCAGTTGTAAATAATTTTGGTTTGTTTATGCCTAATGATAGCTAAATTAAAACAAAATTCATTTATGCATCATATTTAATTTATTTGACAACGGAATTTGATATAAAATTTATTCTTAACAAATTATTTAAAATTTTAAATCTTTATATATGTTTGAAATTTTTTAGAATTATTTAAAATGTTTAATTTTAGATTCAAAGCATTGATCATGATTCATTTAAATGTGTCACACCTCTTTTATTTGATACTTTTATGCGCATGTGTTTATTAATTGATGTCCTAAATGAAATTTACTATTTTCAATAATGGTTTTGTACATGTTCGTTAAGCGGGAAAGATCTAATCCAAACAATAGTTTTGTTGCTCTAAATGGTTTTTAATTATAATGATACAGTGGTATAACTTTTGTGCCCTAAGTTGTGTAGACTAATCGTAGTTTTGCAGACTTTGCCCTAAGCGGATTCTAGTTTTAGAATTTAGGTTATTTCTAACTTAAATCCTTAATTTAGTTTTTGGTTATGCCTTAACTATAGTCGAAACTATTGATTATTATGTGGAGTGAACTTAATTTGAATAGCAATATGCTCATGGACATGGTGATGCAATTACATGATGAAGATCTTGTTTACTCATAATTTAATATCAAGGTTTAACCACTCGTCTGATTGGATGCAGGAAGAACATGAACCAAACCCAAAGGGGGAAGAAGTATCACTGGGAAAGGGGATGTTGAATGATCAAGTTCCAGACATCCTAGAGGTGGTAAGATCTAGAAAATTTGTACCTAGGTGGCCAAGGTGACCAAACTTTAGGGACTCGCCATTTCATTTTCTCCTAATCATTTGACAAATTATTATCTTAAACCTTAACCTGATCAATCTAGAGTCATAGAAAATGGCGGGTAGCTTATCATATTTTATTCATCTCAACTCTTTCAATCATGAAGATATTCTCACCTTAATTAAGTTGTTATTAAATTAAGATAGGGTCTTAGTATATAGCTAAAAATATTAGAAATTAAATTATATTAATTAACTCCAAATTGGTTAAGACCCTTTTTCTATCATTTTTTGTATCGTGGAAATATCCCTCAATGGATATGTTCTCTCTTACTATAAACCACTTAACAATTTAAATATTTGATCCCACTTCTTACATTCAATTTAATTTTCCTAACAATCATTTTCATCTCTCTATTTGTTTCACAGATCATATAATACATTATAAAATCCATTTTTTATTGAAGGACAGGAAAAATATTTCATATCCCCAACATTTGAATGGCAAATAAGAACCCTTGATCAGCTGGGGAGCTTGCATGATGGAAGTTGGCAAAGAAATGGGCCATGAAATTAATCAGATGGTCAAGATTATGAAGGGTTCCTTGATGTTCAAGGAGGAGGATATTGGAATAAATTAAAAAGACCCAAGAACTGGGCACATATTCACTACCTCACGTTGGAAGAAGCAGGTGTTTGGTAGTAAAATGGAAGGTAGGCCTCCACTTTACGGGGCATCGAACCATTCAAATATGTGTGAGGGAAAGAGGGGGATTTCCAAGTATGATTCCACTTATGATCTGAATTAGATTAGCTAGGACCCAAAGGAAGAAGGATGCTAATACTAAATTCGGGTTGTAAGGAGGACTGCAATGCCAAGAAATACACTCTCTTATGCCTTTAATAGGATAATGTGAATATGAAATTCAACTAATTGCTTAGGAAATGTAATTCTAGATGTTATATGAATATAATTGGCCCAATTAAGATGTAAATCTAGGGTAAATATATGAAATGAAATGAAATATGAAAGACACACCTTGAAATGTGGAAAGGAAAATATGTTTTTTGCTCAATAATTTGTAGATCTGAATCTTTTCTAAACTTTTTTTGACGAATCCTTAAATGAAATGACAAAAGGAACAAAACCCAGAAATCTCCCCAGAATTTGAGACTAAAGGACTAGTTCGACATGGAAGGACGTCTTGCAACCAAGTTGACATAGTTCATGACTCCAAAATTTACGACTCTAGAAAGCTTGTGAATTGTAGGTTCTAGATATGTAATTCTTTTTATCTCCCAACCTACAAATCAACATAAAAAAGAAAGGTTGGGGGGTTGGGGTTTGACGAGGGCTTGGCTTGGTCAAGCCCTGGGTTAATGAATTAACTGTAGATGAGAAATGTAAATGTAAAGGACTGTAATGAACAAGATAAATGTTAGGTTTCACCTTCCCTACATGTATGTAATGTGTATGTAATGTAGATCTTGAATTAGGAATGTAGGATATCTCCACACTTTGCAATGGATCTATCATAACTTCATCATGGTGTCATGGATATGGATAGGCATCAATGGAAAGGATGAATGCTTCAATGTGGATCTCCTCCCTTGATGGCCAACAATATGCTAGATCTTCAAGAGGAAATGCTGACAAAGGATTCTCCAATGCTAGATAAAATCTCTTCACTTGAATGCTTGAAAAATTCTTGAATACTTGAACTCCTTGACTACAAAAGGCTAAAAATATTAACTAAAGAGAAGAGCTTGGACAAATGAACAATGATTGAGATGAGATGCGAAAATGAAGCCTCCAAATCTCCTTATATATGAGTTTTCAAGTGGGAAAATAATACAAGGTGACTGGATAACGGTCACTAACAAATTAAACCCCCAAGGACTTTTGGGCCTTGAGATCAAAAATTGTCGAGGACTGGGTCAACATGGGTCGACCTAGTCCTGGACCATGTCAACTTGGGAAGACTAGGTCGACCTGGGTCGACCTAGTCAAGACTAAGTCAACCTAGGTCAACTTGGTCTAGGAGGACAGGTCTCAAGGCCATAAAGAGCCAGGGAAGATACCAGAGAGATAGGGTGGAAAGATGGAAGAGAGAAGAGAAAAGGAGGAAAAGAAGAGCGAGCATGAGCATATCCATGGTCTAAAGAGGGAATCATGAAGAGGAGGGAGCTCAATAGTCCTAAAAGATAAGTGCATCCATTTTAAGATGATATATTAAGCCCCCACTTTAGTGGGAGTTTGAGTTTCCTCAAACTCATGGTAAAGTAGAACAAGAGAAAAATAGTAAATATTATTATGACAAAGGAGGAAAGAAGCCATCAAGCCCCCAACAAACTTGAGTCTTACACATCTAGAGTCAAAATAAGAGAGAAAAGTGCTACAAATCAGGGGTGTAGTTCCTTGCCCAATAAGGTTTATGTTCCTTATTGTGAACCACATAAGGAAAAGGAACAAGGGAAGAACCAAGGGAAAAGGTCTTCACAAAAAGGGAATGGCATTGAATAGTCTAGCAAGTGTGCATGGCATTCTAGTCACCCATCAAGGATGAACCAAATGGTCTAGCAAGTGTGTGTGGCATGTTAGTCAGTCCATCGAGGGATTCAACTTCAAGGGAACTCCATGTCCCAAAAAGAAGAATTGAAAGGTGATTCGGGCATAAGGATGTGTGTGTCCTTATGGGATCAAGACTGGGCTTCCCAGATTGTTAGTAGTCAAAAGAAGGGTCGAAAACAAGGATCGAACCTCCCAAGCTATCTGAGTTTAGAGAGAGATCCAAAAAGAGACCAAGCCCCAATAACTATCTAGAGTTCCTAGAAACTAAAAAGAGAGAAGTTAATAGGCATAAAATAACAATGCATAGATTTGGTATACCTTATAAATCATACCAAGCACTAAGGCTAAAGTACTCCAAGCTGTACATAGAATCCATATTTGTATCCCATGGAAAAAGGATGAGCAAAGTGTATGCCCCAACATTAAAGAAATTGCAAATGCCTTAACAAGAGAAATAACTTTAACGGAAGCATACATCCATCCACAAAAGAATGTTTCTACTAAGAGATGATCCTAAGAGAAGGAACATATTAGGGGAAATTAGCACAACAAAAAGATAGAGCACAAAAGGGATCTACTAACTAAGGGGTCAGTAAGATCATGTGATAACATGTAATATTATGTCAAGTATGAAAATATCATCATTCCCTAGATGAAGTAGAACTACGACACTATGGAGGAAAAGACACAAAAGAGAGATATGAATAAAAGTCTTTTTGGGCCAATAACATGGAGACCAAAAATACTCAATGCTACCATATCATAAGCAACCAAGAAGACTAAACAAGACCACTAATACGATTAATAGCACATGCACAACATAACATAGAATGACATATAGAAGAATAGAGATACAAATAAAAGAATGTAGATGATAGAGAAATCACTTTATCCCCTTGTGCTCAACAAAGAAAAAAGGATCGTCTAAAGCAATTAAAAACAAAATAGAAAGTAGAAGCACAACATTGGAGAAGCACAAAGCAAGAACATTAAAAATTAGCAGTATGAATGGAGTTCACATCAAGAATTCTATGTGCCCCCACTTCCCCTCCCCCCCCAATCTTAGTCTGAAATGCTAGTGGAAGGATGATAGTTCATGAGAGGAACCATATCCAAAATAGTAGGAATCATGACGAGTTCTAAGAAAGGACTTTGAGAGTCACTATGCTCATTAGTAGGAGTGATTATAAGTTGTGTAGAAAACATGTTAGGTAAATCATTATCTACAATAATTAAATCATCATCACTACTATCATCTAAAGTATCTTCCATATCTAAATTAACAGAATCTGAAATACAAATAGAATCATCATGTTTATCTAAATGCATAGTGTTATCTTGTCAAACCTCCTCCAAAGACACACGTAGGGTGTGATCAAGGGAAGGTAAAGTTTGAGATGAAGATGTAGGTTGAGAAGTAAGGAAACGAGCTTGAGCCTTAGTTTTAGCTTGATGATTCTTGTGATGTTGACAAGTATGTTTCTTGCGAATAGTTTTATTAGGGATAACAAAAGGGTTAGGATCAACTACCATAGGTTCCAAAGAAGGAACATCAATGGTTTGAAATATAGTAGTAGAAGGAATAGATGTAGAAGATAAAATAGGTGCAGAAGTAGAAGGTGGAGATGAAGTAGGCAAGACATTAGGAAGACTAAGGTCCATAATCTTAGCTACTTTATGTTGTTGATAATTTCCATAAAGATGATCAAGATGAGTAGGTGGTTTTTCAGGACAAGATGGCCAATAAAAATCAACCTCAACACAATCTCTAGGATGAGATGGTTTATAAAGAGAATGATTAATAGTAATAATGACTCCATCACGAGGAAATTTAAGACTTTTGTGAATAGGAGAAGCAATAGCTCGCATGAAAAAAAGCATGGAATACCAAACTTAACATGAGATTGATCAGAAGTAGGAATAACCACAAATGTAGTAAAAATCGTTCTCTAAAATAGTAATAGATAAAGTGATAGAACCTCGAGGTTGGTAAATAAAACCATTGCAAGTTTGAATCCATATAGGAGTTGAATCATAAGTATCTTTATGTAACCCTTTTATTAAAAAAGTGTTCTTCAGTGATAACCTCTATAACAGAGGAAGGATCAACCAAAGTACCACAAGAAGGAATATGAGCCACTCTAGCAACAATGTAAAGAGGACAATTAGGTGCCTTAAACATAATAGACTAACTAAAGCTAATAATAGGTAGTGTTTGTTGATGATCCGTTGGAGAAGAAATCGAAGGCTGAGACTCTAAATCAACATGATTAACCACATGATTAGCTTCTTTTATCTTCTCATCATAAGAAATATGACAATCAAAAGAAGAAGGTTGATTAATGACATTCGTTGAATGTGAAGATGAATGATCATTGTAAATCTACAAATTTTAATTAGGCGACACAATAGACTTACTCTTATGATTAGCTTGAGCATCAACAAAAATAGCCTTAGAATCAATAAGGTCTTGAACAGTGTTCTTCAAACCATACCAGTTGACTGTGATATTAACAAAAAACATTAGAATCAAAAGACTTAGGCAAAGGTTTACTAGGATCAATAGGACAAATAGGAGGAAATCAAAAACATGAGAATAAATCAACTTAGTTATCACCTAAGAAAAAGGCTCAAATAAGTCAATATATTGACTATCAACACAAAATATAGAGGAAAAAGTAGTTGTATCACAAGATGTAGTACCCACTTGATCACCATCTGTATGTGGAGATTTGATTTTGATAAAGTTGATAGATTTAGAGAACTTATTTGAATGTCCAACAACATCACTCTTATCACTAGAAATAGGAGTCATCGGAGTAGAGCTCTCAAGTTGACTCACTTGTAATTAGTAATGGTGAAGCACTGGATATATGTGTGAAAAAGGAGGTATAATTAGCGAAGAGAATCTTATCCTTAATGTCTTTTGCAAATTAGAAAAAAAAATGTGTTGAATATAATGATAAGGAACATGATAAGAAATCTGAGCATACAATGTTTGAATCTATCAATAAAATCAATAACTTTCTCTTGAACATTCTACATACAATGCATTAAATAAGTTAAAGAAACTTGTGGATCAATGTTATTCTAAAATTGTTGAATGAAATTATTAGCAAGAGTTTGAAAAGAATCAATAGAATAAGGAGGTAGAGAGCAATACCATTACAAGGCTCTATCCATAAAGGTACACATAAACAACTTGGCCATAAGCCTATAGTCATGAGAAAAGTCACTACATATAGTTTGGAAAGTTTTAACATGAATCATGAGATCTCTCTTATGATTATAAGTCTCAAGATGAGGTACTGAAACATGTTGTGAAATAAAAATATGAAATATATCTAAGGAAAGGGGATTTTGCACATCACATGTAGGAATATTATGCTTAGATTGAGTTAAATGTGCAAGTTATTTTTGTAAAGCAGAGACGGTCTGAACCAAGGTACTAACAATAGGATCATACGATACACCAATAGCCATAGGAATACTATATGTACTATAAGTAGAAGGAATATGTAAAGATGTCAGTAGAGAATTATAAGGAACAAGTAAAGGGTTTGAATAAGTAAAAGGAACTATATTATACAAAGGCAATGAAGAAGGATTGGAAGCATAAGGAACACTCATGGGAAGTGAAAGACTAAGATGAGTAACACTTAAAGGAGTAGGAACTTGTGTATAAGTAGTCATAAGAGGTGGAGCAAAGGTAGGTATGTAGGAAAGAGTGGTAGAAATTAAGATGGAAGGTTCAACAATGGCAGAAGAAGGAGTGTATCCTAACTCTCGAGCACATTCTATCAAAGACTTAGCTTGAGTATTAATAAGGTGAGATATACCATGCAAGATAAAAATATTGTTGTCATCGTTACCAAAAATCTTCTTGAGAGCTTCAACAACACTATCAAGATTATAATTTTCTTGAACAAGCCAAGTTTCCAATTTATCAAAGGACTAGAAAGCTTATCAACTTGCGAAGGAGGAACTCTTAAAGAATCATCCTCATCATGAGATGAGTGAGAAGAGTTATGCTCCATAATAGGATTAAGATCATGAGAAACAAATGTGAGAATCATCAAATGAACCCATGAGTCTATGACTTTGCCTAACAGGAATGCTTTATGTAGGGCTTCATGTAATTAAGCTCATAAAAAGAGGAGATCACAAAGGTAAAACCTATTGAGATCTAACCAAAGTAAATAACATCCAATATAAGAGGAAAAGATATGAAAAATAATCCAACACCAAAAGGACAGGGGGTTCATGTCAGATTCACCAAAATGTTTGGTGGTAAAATGGAAGCACTTTAATAGGATGTAGGCCTCCACTTTATGGGGCACCAACCCATTCAAATATGTGTGTGAGGGAAAAAGGGGGATTTGCAAGTATGATTCCACTTATGATTTGAATTAGATTAGCTATGACCCAAAGGAAAAAGAGTGCGACTACTAAATCCAAGTTGTAAAGATGAATGTAGTACCAAGAAATACACTCTCTTAGGCCCTTAATAGGATAATGTGAATATAAAATTGAACTAATAGCTTAGGAAATGTAGATGTAGATTCTATTTGAATACAATTAGCCCAATTAAGATGTAAACCTAGGGTAAAGATATGAAATGAAATGAAATGTGAAATACTTACCTTGAAAAGTGTAAAGGAAGATGTTTTTTCACTCAATAACTTTTAGATCTGGATCTTTTATGAACTTCTGCCCACAAATCCTAGAATGAAACAACGAAAGGAATAAAACCCATAAATCTCCCTAGAAGCTAAGACTGAAGGACTAGGTTGACATGGAAGGATGTCCTATAACTAGGTTGATGTAGTCCGCAGGTCCAAAACTGATGACGCCAAAAAGCTTGGGAACTATAGGTTTTAGATCTGTAATTCTTTTCACTCCCAACCTACAAATCAACATAGAAAAGAAAGGTTGGGGGGTTGACAGTTGATGAGGGCTTGGCTTGGTCAAGCCCTAGGTTAAGGAATTAACCGCAAATGAGAAATGTAAATGTAAAGGACTTTAAAGAATAAGATAAATATTAGGATTCACCTTACTTGCATGTATTTAATGTGTATGTAATGTAGATCTCAAATTAGGAATGTAGGATATCTCCACACCTTGCAATGGATCTATCACAACTTTATCATGGTGTCATGGATATGGATATGCATCAATGAAATGGATGAATGCTTCAATTTGGATCTCCTCCCTTGATGGCAAACTATATGCTAGATCTTGAAGAGGAAATGCTTAAAAAGGTTTCTCCAATGCTAGATAAAATATCCTCACTTGAATGCTTGAATACTTGAACTCCTTGAATGTAAAAGGCTGAAAATCTTCACTAAAGAGCAGAGCTTGGATGAATGAACAATGATTGAGATGAGATATGAAAATGAAGCCTCTTAGACTCTTTATATATGAGTTTTCAAGTGAGAAAATAATATAGATCAGCTAGATAACAATCATTAACTAATTAAACCTCCAAGGACTTTTGGGATCTGAGATCAAAAATTGTTGGGGACTAGGCCAACTTGTGTCAACCTAATCAAGGACTATGTCGACCTGGGAGGACCAGGTTGACCTAGGTTGACCTAGTCCAGACTAGGTCAACCTTGTTCAGGAGGACAAGTCTTGGGTGCCAAGGAAGATACTAGAGAGATAAGGTGGAAAGATGGAAGAGAGAAGAGGAAAAAGAAGAAAAGAAGAGCAAGCATGAGCATATCCATGGTTCAAAGATAGAATCATGAAGATGACGAAGCTCAATAATCTTAAAAAGAAAGTGTGTCCATTTTAAGATAGTATAATGGGCAGTTGCATGGGTTCTTGGGATGGTGTAGACTAAATAGGAAACAAGATATCCATAGAGGTTCCAACACATGCGGTTTGGAAACTAGAGGCAGTGGTTGTAATCTTGTCTAATACTTAAAAGATTTACATTCAACTTCATGCAAGTAAACCTAAACAACTAGCGTATTGTCAAGCAATTGCAATGGAGTTCTTTCCTTCCTCCTTTTGGTATTGGAATAATGAAAATATCTCATTTATGCTTTACATTATCTTGTTGAATGTATCTATTCTTCTTGTTTAGAAAAAAGGTATAGATGAACTTATCACTATCAACAAAGTTAAATCGTGGCTACCCCTCATTTATTTTTGATGTTATATTGCCGAATTCTTTTAGGCCAAGTTTACGGTTATGTATTATGATTTATTGGTACTTGGTTACCTGATTTAATTAGATGTTATTTCATTCTTAGTTTATATATTTGATGAGCTACTTGATGCTTAATTATTTCATGTGTTCATGTTTAATCTTTTGATCATGATGCTTAGTATGTTCATATAGTAATTTTAGTTGTTTCATGATGATAGTTAGATGGATGATTTATTACTATTTTCTATGGTTACTTACCCCATACTTGCATGTGTATGGTGTATATGTATGTTTTACTTTATGTTTGACATTTCTGATGTGGTTGAGGGAGTGAGTCATAGTCACTTGCTGGTCGAGATCTACACAATGCACCACTCCCCACCATTGCCTATTTAGTTCAGATGCATATGTACTTGTTTGACTTTTATGCATATTGCAGGTACTGAGCATTGACTTCCTTGAATTGCCAACATGGACATGTCCTATCACAGTATCTCAATGGTAAAGAGGGGAGATAGTTCTCAAGTCCAAGTCGTAAACCTAAGCCAATTGTCCTAGAAAATAGGACAAGTATCCGAGTTATTCACCCTTCCAAATTCATCAAAGTGACATGAATTCAAGATTTAGACCCTTAAGTTTGAATTTGTAGTTTGTCTTTCAGATATGTTTTCTTATTTAGAATTATGGGTCTATTATGATTTTGAATTATAATTAAATCAATAAAGAGAATGTTAAATGATTTAATTTTGTAAAAAAAATTATAAAGAAAAATCAAATTTTAATTAATTGAGAAATTAACTAAATGGAATAATTAAATTTAAAATATTTAATTAAAGTTCCAAATTTGGCATAATTATATTTATTTAATTTAATGATAATAAATTTAGGAGTTTCGTTTTAATAATGAACTCTAAATATTATTATTAGTTAAATTAGTAAATATAATTTTAAATATGTCTTGTTATTTAATAAAAGCACGAGATAGTAAGTTAAATAAAGTCTATTTTAATTAAAACACAAAAAGTTTGCACATGAAATTAAAATAAGAAAGAAATGTTGGAATCAATAATTGGGGAGATTTACTTCTAAGAGGGGGGGGCAGGGGGTGGGTGAATCAGAAGTAACTAACTTTAACCTTTTCAAATCCTTTTAGCTGATATCATCCACATGCATCTAATTCATTTAATAAACGTGAAAGTAAAGACATGCATGAAAATAGATAAAACACAACAAGTTTGCACATGAAATTAAAATAATAAAGAAATGTTGGAATTAACAAGTGGGGAGATTTACTTCTAAGAGCGGGGGGTGAGGGGTGAATCAGAAGTAACTAACTTCAACCTTTTCAAATCCTTTTAGCTGATATCATCCACATGCATCTAATTCATTTAATAAACATGAAAGTAAAGACATGCATGAAAATAGATAACACACAAAATTTGGTAACCCAGAAACCCTCTAAAATGAGAAGGTAAAACTGGAGTGGGGATGACACCCACAAAATATCACTGCAACAATGTGTAACTATTCAAGGTTACAATATTTGACCACTTCCAATGGTCTGCTCTATGAAAGACTTGTCCTGTTAAAGACTTTACACCCTATTAAAAGTGACTTGGTTAAAGGATTTCACTATTGTTAGAGTAAATAATTAATAATTAATTAATTATTCTATTTACTTAAGCTTACTTAGGTTAATGCATGTAGTTAATTGTTGTAGTGATGAGTTGTTGACAACACGGGAGTTTGTTCCCTTCTAGCATGTTCCACCTTTTTGTGGAAGAGTGTTTAGTTGTCAACCTTATCTTCTACCACTTTTTAGCTTGTTCTACAAGCTTCCATGAGGCCTTTATATTCGGGCCCTCTCATTGTATCTCATATCACATTTACATTGTAAATACATTTTCTTGTTTTGCAATATGTTCTCTCTCATGTCTGTTTAGGGTTTTTCCAAACTCCACCTCTTCCTTCTTAGTTTCCCTTCGACAGGTTATTTTCATGCAGGTGATCTTGGTAAGTTGTGGAGTTGGATTTCATCAACTCCTACATGGTATCAAAGCTACCCTATTGCTACTTGGTTGAAGGTTTTTTAAAGCCACAATTTGGAGACACAAACCCTAGTTTGTTTGTGCATTTTTCTTCAATCTGGGGGAAGAGCATTTTTTCGAAACACTTTGGGCCCAAACAGATGCTGCCATTGGATTCGAAAGGTCGTTTATAGTTAGGATTCATATAAATTTTATCAATTTTGGAGACAGAGTTTCGAGAGGCAAATTTTTTTTGCTTGTAGGGTCTGTGGTATGGTCATAAGGACGAACAATGCAAAAAAATAATTTAAAAATATAAAATAGGCCACAACTGAGTGGCCACCACCATGCTACCACAAGGCCACCACCGCTCCACCAGTGCATAGTACAATGGCCACCGCAACTGACTGCATGGCTACACAAATGTTGTGGCCCAACCACTGCCTACCCATCCCCCATTTTAGTGGCATCGCCAGCATCTGCACCTGTCTTCACCGCCTCCGTCGACCTGCTTCACTCGTCCGCAGCCCCGCCTATTTCTCTGCTACTTTGCACAATTAACTTGCTTGAGTGGATAGTGTTTACACACTCAGCAGTTGTGGGGGTGACACGTGGCATGGGTGCCACGGTGGCACTTTGCCACGTGGCCCCTACCATGTCGCCCACCATGTCACCACCCTACCACGTGATGCCACCTGGCATCCACGATGCATATTTTTTGTTGTGATGGCTGAGAAGCCATCAAATTTTTTCTAGCAGTCTGTTGATGTCAGCAGGACATCATCCTACATCAGCACCCCTGCTAGGCTCTCCAAGGTCATTTTGACCTACTTGCAGTTTTTTGGCCATATCTTGAGCATATATAGGTATTTTTCCAATCTAAAAGAAGCACTGAAAAGTTGGTTTCAAGACAGAGATGTTGGTGTAGGTATTTTTAGGTTTTGATACAATTTAGTTTCTTATTTTTGCAGTTGAATTCCAAAGTTTTATTTTTTACTCTGACATACATATCTTTTGCGTCCCATGTCCATTTTTCAAAAACGTTATATTTTTGGAAAGCTGGTTTTGTCACCTTTTTAGAAATGGTGTCATTTCCTTCAGATTCTAGCCCATGCTCTTTCTATATGTTTTTGAAATTTTTTTCTCTATGGTAGATATCTTGGGTGTTCTATGTTCAAGGATCATTTTCAAGGCATGAGATCTTTTGTTTTGGGCTGTACTATCTTTTGTATCAGCTATTTTCCTTTTCTAATCATTGTAACCATCATTTGTAAGCATTTTTATACGCATTGAGATAAAGTGCCACTCTTACATTTCGGGTTCATGAACATTGTTTTGAGATAGTTGTACTTGCACTATTTTTATAAAGCACCATGGGGGGATAATTGTTTGCTATTTTTGGCCTTCTTCCTTTTGTTTTCCCATGCAGGGTCAGTGTGACCGTGTCTTTATAGGTGTTTGTACCTCTTCCCCTCTCTTGTCATTCTTGGTTCTATCTATAGAGGATACTGGCCCACCTTCTCAGTTGCCTGTCATTTCACCTTGTCTGCATTAAGGAGGGGTTATTCTGTTGTTCTAATACATCCATGGTTCGATGGTTCGATAGTGTGAGCTATGCATTTAGTGTTTGATCCTATATACAAGGTGATTGCAGTGGTTGGCTACCTATGCATTTTGGTGAGATGGATCATCTACCATATAGACATGTTCGGTTCGTGCCTTCTTCTTCCTTAGAGGTTCTTCAGATCAGCAGTTTCTTTCTGATGACAGATTTTGCAACTTCTGCATGCTTCAGTGATGCTCTTCATGATCACTCTTTGTTCTTGTTTTAGGGGACATTCCTCTAGTTGGAGGCTTCTTCAGTCATTCACTAGGTTTACCTCTTTTTTGGGGAGGGTTTTTCCCATGTGATTTTCTCTCTTTCCCCATTTTCAGAGGTTGCATTTCTTTGCATTGTACATGGCTACCTAATATGGCCTCATTGCTAGGACCCATTCTACATTTCATCTTAGTTTTGTGAGCTTAAGGCATTCCCTTAAGTTGCACTTAAGGGGGGGTGTTAAAGTAAATAATTAATTATTAATTATTTATTCTATTTACTTAAGCTTACTTAGGTTAATGCATGTAGTTAATTGTTGTAGTGATGAGTTGTTGACAACACGGGAGTTTGTTCCCTTCCAGCATGTTCCACCTTTTTGTGGAAGAGTGCTTAGTTGTCAACCTTATCTTTTACCACTTTCCAGCTTGTTCTACAAGCTTCCATGAGGCCTTTATATTTGGGTCCTCTCATTGTATCTTATATCACATTTTCATTGTAAATACATTTTCTTGTTTTGCAATATGTTCTCTCTCATGTCTGTTTATGGTTTTTCCAAGCTCCACCTCTTCCTTCTTGGTTTCCCTTCGACAGGTTATTTGCATGTAGGTGATCTTGGTAAGTTGTGGAGTTGGATTTTATCAACTCTTACAACTACCCTACTAAAAGTAGGCTTGGTTAAATGACTTTAGTACATTCACTTGGAATGCCACCCTATTAAAGGATTTACAAATGGCTGCTAGGCCAACCTAAGTCCATAGGATTTCCATATCTAATACAATTGATAGAAAGTATTAGAAAGTCTTTGACCTGATAACTTTGCAATCCTCTATTGCTAATTCCAGATCCTTGTTCTGCTCTATCTGCTCTGATCCTTGCTTGATCTGATATTCACTCTACATAACTCTGATACTCTATTCTTGATCAACTAGATTCTACAATGCTGCTCTATTCTTCACTAAGTCTTTTTACCCTTCTGCACTTCGCTATATTTCACCCATACACTTCTCTCTCGCATATCCTCTCACTTGCATAATGGGGCTTCATCCTCCTTTTTAAGATTTCAAAGATTTAGGGTTAGGTATGAATCTATGATCAATATTAAATCTTCATTTCCTGCTCATTTCTTGCACTTTTCCTATTGGTTGCATGCCTTCTCCATTTTTCTTATTGGTTGCATGTTGATTACATAGGTAATGCAAAATATTCGATCTCATCTTCAAGATCCTTCGAGATTCATCCTATGTTGGCTTTAAAAATAGTTTACATCTGAGTTTGTGAAGATACAAACTCATATGTTGATTCTATGTTACTCGACACTTACTAGTTGCTCATGCTCAATACATATAGGAAAAATGGCTCACTTGGCTCCTATAGCAATTCTATCTTGCTCGACACTTATAGAAATATTGTTTCGCTCGAAATCTATACTCTGTTCGGCACCTATAGTGACTCAACAGTTGAACTTTGCTCGACACCTAAAGTTCACTCGACACTTATTGAATTCTCTAGCTCGACACACACTATAGCTCGATTTCTATATTATACTCGACATCATCTTGAGAAATGGTTAAGTGTGTTGACACTCAATTTTCAAAACCAATCTGAGACCAACAATCTCCCCCTTTGACATGAGTGGCAAAAACACTTAACTGAACATTATGCATCTAATCTCTATGAGTATACTACATATTATGTTCGACATATGTACAAGACTTCAAAAACTTGTTCAAAAACTTTATATACCTCAAAATTTTGTAACTCCCTCTAAGCTAATATGTCATTTCCATTTCTGTAACCAAAATTCTTGTGCTAAATGTGTCTCATGTTGATGTATCTGATACTCTTTTCCTTGTCTACCTCTGTTTCTGTATCTGTGTGCCTTTTTTCTACTTCTTGTAGTCTGTATCTATGTTATTTCTTCCTCAAAATGTGAATGTGAATATCTCCCCCTTTGGATATTCTTTATTACTTCCATCAAAGAATGTATTATCTCTCATTCTTCTTCACATCTCCCCCAAAACATTATATCTCCCCCTTTGTATTTACACACTATATCTCCCCCTTTTTTGACACTTATGTCAAAGGGTCCTAAGGATGAATAGAATACTTTGCCACAAATGTTTTATTCACCTCCATGATCATTTCGAGAGAAGCATCCCAATTATCTAAAGCAATTTCCAATGACTTGTGTTGGATGGTTGTCTCTGCTACAAGATGTACAAGGCCTTCTAAAGTAGAAAGATTAGGATCTTTCTTTAGAAAATTTTATGCATAGGCCTATTCCTTATGGAGTACTTCTAGATGTGGGGTAATGGAAGATTGAATTTGCATCAGTTTAGCCTTAATATTGGCCTCTTCTTCTGTCAATACAACTAATTCTTTATGTATGTGAAGTGTAGCTGCAAAATGCTTCTCACTTTGAGCTAGATCTTTTGGTAGTTTTGTGCTATAAATCTTGAGATTTTGTTCCAAGCTCAGTATCCTTTGGCTAGTTTCCTATGTGAAATATGATGAATCACACAACTTGGAGTACAATGAGAATACGTTCCCAAAAACTATTTTTGCCTTTTCAATATTCTTAGCCAATTCAACCTGTGAAAGTGTTATTTCACTTGATATCTTCTCATTCACTTTCATCTAAAACTTCTTTTCTGACCATTCTAATAATTTAACATTAGTTTCAAGGTCTTCATTCTATACCTGGTCCACAATGTTGGCCAATTACTCCATGATGGGTTGGGTTTCATCAGGTACTTGCAAGTTGAAAGCATCAAGAAATATATCTTTGATTTCCACCAGTGCTTGCTTATGCCTATACTCATTTCTGAGTATCTCTTGTCTCTTCCTTCTCTCTAGTGCCTCTTGCACTTCATTTATTTGTGTTAAATTCATAGTCCCTGAGTCATAACTGGGTATGACTCTTTCTTCATCAAGTGTAGGGTCTCCATAGTGAAGTACCCTTGCAATCTTCATGGAGCTTGAGCCTAGTGCTGAAATTTGCAATGGTATTGCATCAGTGCTCGGCTTCTTGGTAGGAGTCCTCGAGGTAGGCAAGTTTGCTAATGTTTGTATTGCCCCCTACTCCTTTTCTTTAGGGGTTCTCTCCTCTTCTTTCTCCTCTTCTCTGCTACCTTGATCAATAATGATAATTTGAGGAGGTGCACCTTGAGTTTGTGTAGTAGGAACATCTTTTCCTCTTTGTTCCTTTGCTTGCTCCTCAATAGTTGTTGTTGTAGTATCTGTATCATCAACCTTAGCAATCTTATCTTGTGCTTCTTGCTCTTTGGGTTGATTTGCTATAATTGTGGGAGTTTGTGTAGGTGGTTCTTGAGTGTTTTCCTTCTCCCTTGTTATCTCTGCTACAACTTTTTGTAGTTCATCCACACTCACTAAAACTAAATTTGTACAAAGTTGTGCTTGTAATGTAGATTAGTGAAGGATCTTTTTGAGATCCTCTATAGTTAAAGGATTGATGTTCTGACCTGAGGTGTTAGGAACATCCTTTACAATTATTGTTGCTGCAAGTTTTGTATGTAGAGGACTTAGTGGTGGTAGTTGGGTGTCTTGGACACTCTGTTCTTCCTACTATTCCTCAACTATTGCCTCTTCACCATGTGTCTTCTCCACTATTTCTTCTTTGTTCTCTTTCTCTACCTCTTCATCTTTCTCATTTTCTTCTTCTTCTTCATTTCTCCCCTCAAATGCGTCTTCCTGCCTTTCTTTTACTGTTGTCAACCCATAAATTAACTTTTACAAATTTGTGTGGATTTATGCACAACATCCTCAATTGGGTTTTGTAGTATACTAAAGGCTCTATATTTGGGTGCAAATTTGCTCCCATGCTTCTTACCAACCTTTGTTATTTGTCCTTTAGTAAGGTCTAGAATTACATGAGCCAATGTAGACTCCCTTATTTCTTTTTCCATTTTGAGACAGTAATGCCATTTATTCTCAACTAATGTGCTTAACTCCTTAGGCATTAAATTATCTAGTTCAAGTGGGCTGGTCTTGAACTTAGCCATCATAGTGTAGATGGACTCTTCCACTATGTTTTGTTATTCTTTTAACAACTTATTAAAGTCAATGGTCTTTAGACTAGTTAAATTAGCATTGTCTCTAATATTATTAAAAATCCTTTCCAATTTAGATGTGGTAGAACATCTTACCAATCTGAATTGCTCTTCATCAGACTCTATTCTTTCTTCGTCTGATTCAGGAGGTGCAACATACTTTCTTGTTTTCTTTTTCTCT
This sequence comes from Cupressus sempervirens, assembly GCA_028749045.1. Classification (NCBI taxonomy): domain Eukaryota; kingdom Viridiplantae; phylum Streptophyta; class Pinopsida; order Cupressales; family Cupressaceae; genus Cupressus; species Cupressus sempervirens. Next base: position 137,310,393 of record CM053784.1, on the reverse strand, counting down.
ATAGGTCCTCCTTGTTCTATTGCCTTCTACTTCTCTTGTTCTTTTACTACCTGAGTTATAGCCCTAGTATTTGTCCTTATAGTTGATTTTGCCAGGCTTGGCTTTGTAGCCTTCTTCTTTCCCTTTGGCTGTGTAGTTGGCTATTTTTGAGCTTTTCTTTTCTTTTTCTCAGCCTTTGGTGCTTCCTGCTCAACACCTTCCTTTTCATCTGCATCCTCCCCCATACCTTGGGTTAAGGCAAGTGGTCCTTGACCTTGTTCTTCTTCATCACCCTCGGCATCTTCACCTTCTTCTTCTGCTTCTTCTGCAATACCTTTCCCAAATTTAGCTTTTAGCTTCTTAACAAGCTTATCCTTCTTTTTCAAAGTGGAGGTAGTCTTTAACTCCATATCCACTTTTGATCTCACCAAGTCATAGGTTCCAAAATGTAGTGCATCCTTGTCAATTTCCTCTACTAATAATGTAGTTATTGCTGCTAATGCTTCATCTATGTTCATTTCATACCCAAGATGTCTTAACCATCTCACTCTTGGTATGGCAACTTGAATGTATGTATAATCTATATATATGAGAAAAAATACATCATTTACATGTTTCTCTACTAGGGAAACTAAGATTCTTAGCCTTTGCTTCATTGACTTCTTGAAGTCTTCAAAATAGCTTGTCATTAAGCTCTCAAAATTAGCTCCCATATGCTCTATGTATTCATTGACTTGAGCTATGATTGACCTATTTGTTTTCCATGCTACTTTACCAAATGAAGGAAATTCATTCTACACATAAAAGAATATACAAATCAAAATGACACCAAATTTGCATTGGGCTCCCTTGGTTCTCCTGATTGCTGCTAGATTCTCATTAATCTATTGTAGTTGCAGTTCTGCAAGATCATATGTATGATCCTTCTTTACCAATTTATATCCTACATCCACTGCAATACAAGGCACACTATTGAGTATGCTAGATTGGTAGAACTTGTGTGCAATCACCCTAACAAAAAAGTCAACAAGAGGGTCTTGGATGGTATCAATTGTCATGCCTCTCTTATTCCACTTTGCACCAATATTCTTCTCAATTGCCTGCTTAGAATCACTCCTAAGGGTCTTTGGCCGATCTAGGGTTGGGTACCCTATCACTTTATGTACAATTCTCTTTGTGATTTTTATTGGGCCATCCTCCAATCATAAAATTCCATCATGTATTCAGATGAGTACTAGTCTAATCCATTCAATCTTGAAAATGGTGGGGAATTCTAGGGCTCATGTCAAACCCTTCTTCTCAATAATGTGGTATTCTTCCTTCAACAATCCATTCTCACATAATCTCTCATAGGCTTCCCTCATTTCCATGTCACCTATAGCTCCAATCTTGCAATTATAACATCTTCTTACATCTTGAACCATTACAACCTTAGGGGGTATGATGGATAGGGCTCCAACTGGGTTGCTCTTACAAGCTACCTCCAGGATTGGATGGAAATTGGGTTGTTTGACCTTGTTGGACACTAGTTGGACTTCAAAAGGTTCCTTCTCCTAAGTTTCCTAGAGCTAGAAGCCATTTTTGCAATCTAAGGTTTTAACACAGAGAAAATATTAGACTGCATAACTCGACACAGATGTTAATACCTCAAGATTGATGAAATCATGTTTGAATACTGTTGAAATCTTCTTATACATTAGATTATTTACTTTGGATTCACTCTGCGCTCTTTCTCATCTTTTCTCTTTGTTTGTGATGAGGAAAAATGATTGAAAATGTGATAATATACTCTATTTTCATTGCATTTATTGCTTAGTGCATTTATAGCTATCCACTTGCCTTCTGAAGGATTTCTACATTACTCGACTTCCATTGCCTTTCCACCACTCGGCTTCCACAGGAGTATTCTTTACTTAGCTTCAATTGAGATTTCTTCTTCACTTGGCTTCCTCTACCAACTCGGCTCCTACTAATCATTTGGCTCTGGAAATCTTGAAAATTTAACTTTGGATCTTTGATCATGCTGATCATTTCTTTTCAGTACTTACTTGTCTAGGAATTGATGTATGATAAAACTTTGTAAGTCAGTCCCTCATACCTTCTCTTTGCTTAGTTTGATGAAGTGTGACCACTTGACCTATTAGGTGAAGTGATCCCTTCATTTGATGTGCTACACCCATCTTTCTTCTTCCATGTCTTATTCATTTCTCCTTTGATGTGTTCAACATCTATCTTCTCTTTGCCTTTGTCATTCTTTGAGTTGGGTGCCTTTGACTTTGTTGGGAAATTCCTGCTGATATGACTAGTCTTCAAGCAACTGAAACATGTGATTTGGCTCAACCATCTACTATAATTCCCTCTAAAATGTGTCCTTATGCAATTTTTAGGAATGTGTCCATATTCTTGACAGTAATGATAGCCATACTTGGTGTTGTAGTCCCAATTGTAGTGATGTCCATGGTTGCTTTCCCTTATTGTTTGATTTGGTGACCATATAGGCTTTGATCTGCACTCAAAAGCTCTATGTCCATACTTCTTGCAATTGTAGTAGTGACCTTCAAATTTTGGTTTCCTAATAGTCCTAGTCCTAGAGTTATGTGCTTGATGTCCTTGCTTTTTGCACTTATGACAATAACTTGCATTCTTAGGCTTGTCAGGCTAATGGGCATTCTTGCTCCTACACACATTAGAGGTATGTCCCTTTTTACCATAGAAATGAAAAGTAGGTTTAGTATTCTTACCTTTGTTACTCCTTTCTTCTGCAGTCTTGGATGACTCTCCTTGTTCAATGCTGGTGTATCCTAGTCTTGAAGTATCATTGCTAGCCCTTGGTGATTTCGGTAGCTACTCAACGTACTTGAAGGCCTCATTAGGTTTGTTGAAGCTCTCTGCAATCTCCTTTTCTCTTTTTAGGTCATTTTGTAGTTGTTCATTTTGCATCTTTAGTGTAGAGATCTGAATGTCCTTGACATTCAATTCATGATGTGCATTCATCGTCTGACTCAGGGTGTCTAGCTACATGTTTGAAATTCTTGCTAGCTCAATAGACTTTTCTTCCAGTCTATTGGCAAGGTTTCTCTTGTCTTCTTCTAGCATAGCCTTCTCTTCAATGGCTCTTTTCTTCTATTCAGTCACTTCACAAAACATCATGGCTTGTGATTCTTGTTCAAGCTTGAGCGTTTTGATTTCTTTTGCTTGAGCTCTATTCTTCTCCATCAAGTCTGCTATTGCTAAATCAAATTTTTTGGAATCTCCATTTAAAAATAGGTTTGAGGTGTCAATCTCCTTGTACTGTGTGTCATTCTCAACTATGGCAATCTCTCTTCTTCTTTTTAAGGATTTTCTCAATTCTCCTCTAGCTTCTTGTAGAGCATGCAAAGCAAGTTGTATATCAATTTCCTGATTCTCTATGATCTTCCCAAGTTTGTAGACTTCCATTTCTAGATCTTTTCTCCAAGCTGTAAGGCTCCTCCTTGTGAGAACCATTCTCTGATACCAATTGTTGGAATTAACAAGTGGGAAGATTTACTTCTGGGGGGGGGGGGGTTGAATCAGAAGTAACTAACTTTAACCTTTTCAAATCCTTTTAGCTGATATCATCCACATGAATCTAATTCATCTAATAAACATGAAAGCAAAGACATGCATGAAAATAGATGACACACAAAATTTGGTAACTCATAAACCCTCCAAAATGAGAAGGTAAAATTGGGGTGGGGATGACACCCACAAAATATCACTGTAGCAATGTGTAACTATTCAAGTTTATAATATTTGACCACTTCCAATGGTCTGCCCTGTGAAAGGCTTGTCTTGTTAAAGACTTTACACCTTGTTAAAAGTGCCCTGGTTAAAGGATTTCACTACCCTACTAAAAGTAGGTCTAGTTAAAGGACTTTAGTACATTCACTTGGAATGCCACCCTGTTAAAGGATTTACAAATGGCTGCTAGGCCAACCTAAGTCCATAGGATTTCCATATCTAATACAATTGCTAGAAAGTATTCGAAAGTCTTTGACTTGATAACTTTGCAATCCTCTATTGCTGATTCCAGATCCTTGTTTTGCTTTGTCTACTCTGATCCTTGCTTGATATGATATGTCACTCTATGTAACTATGATACTCTGTTCTTGATCAACTAGATTCTGTAATGTTGCTTTATTCTTCACTAAGTCTTTTTACCCTTTTACACTTCGCTATATTTCACCCATACACTTCTCTCTTGCATATCCTCTCACTTGCATAATGGGGCTTCATCCTTCTTTTAAAGATTTCAAAGATTTAGGGTTAGGTATGAATCTACGATCAATATTAAATCTTCATTTCCCACTCATTTCTTGCACTTTTCCTATTGGTTGCATGCCTTCTCCATTTTTCTGATTGGTTGCATGCTGATTACATAGGTAATGTAGAAGATTCGATCTCATCTTCAAGATCCTTCGAGATTCATCCCATGCTGGCTTCAAAAAATGGTTTACATCTGAGTTTGTGAAGATACAAACTCATATGTTGATTCTATGTTACTCGACACTTACTAGTTGTTGATGCTTGACACATATAGGAAAACTAGCTTACTCAGCTCCTATAGCAATTCTGTCTTGCTCGACACTTATAGTAATAATGTTTCACTCAGCATCTATACTTTGCTTGGCACTTATAGTGACTCGAAACTTGAACTTCGCTCAGAACTTGAAGATTACTCGGCACCTAAAGTTCACTCAACACCTATTGAATTCTCTAGCTCAGCTTTTATATTATACTTGACATCATCTTGAGAAATGGTTAAGTGTGTTGACACTCAGTTATCAAAACCAATTTGATACCAACAAGAAAAATGGTTTGCATGATTGTAAAACCAAAACCTTAAAGGGAGAAATTTATTTATTAAGAAATTAGATTCCATTTCTCCACACATGGGTTTGGAGAAGCGAATTTCAAGAAACAAGGTTTTCAAGAAGATAGGAATTCTTGCAATCTCTGAGCATTTGTTTGGTTAGCATCAGATCGAGGTAGGAATGTTCCTTGAGTTTATTATAGTATTTTTTTTTGAATCTTTCCTCTATCTTCTTCATGCTTGTGTCAAAATCTTGCTTTAGAAATGGCTTTGTGTTGAAACCCTCATTTGAGTAATTACTGTTCTTTGATATGGACATGTTTGTAAATGAAAAAATAAATTGAAACCCTCATGTTGAGTAATTATGTCTAGATTATCAACTTAGATAGGGTTTGTTTTGATTTGATAATCAAATCTATATTGAATTGGAAATCAATTTGAAAAAAAATAAAATTCTTATTTTAAATAAATAAATGACCTACTGGAAATAGTTGAATGCCAAGTCTCAGATTGCAATTTTTTAAAATAAAAAATATGTTTTTATTGAGGGGCGTTTGTATTGTTTAAAAATAATAATAAAAATTGGAAGAGGGGCAATGACCTCCCCCCCAACTGCAGTAGCAACGCATGCTATCAAGGAAGCAGACGATGCCAAAGCAATCGACTACTAAGTGACCTATCCAATTTGGGGAATGTGATATGAAATTGCATTTGGAAGTTTTGTGATCACAAAAAAATTATTTTAAAAACTAAAAATAAAATTAGGAAGAGGGGCAATGACCTCCCCGCCCCCCAGCTACAATAGCAGTGCACGCTGCTAAGGCAACAGGCTAGCAAAGTAGTTGGTTGCTAAGCAACCTCTCCAATTTGGGGAATATGATATGAAACCACATTTGGAAGTTTTGCAATTATTTTAAATTCATTTTTTTAATATACTAAATATTATTATTAATTATTATATTATTATTATTAATAAATATATATAATTTTATTAGTAATTTAATAATAATTAATAATTTTTTAAATAATAATACTTAATTATAACATGTTAATTAGTATATTATTTTTAAAAATTAAATAGATGTATATTAGATTGTTTTTTTTAAGAGGAATTTCTCATTTAAATTTTGAGAATGTTATTTTGGAAATGGTTCAGTTTTTATGAAAATGATTTTTATACTAAGGAAATATTATTATTGTTGTGAACTCGAAAACCTTAAGCAAATGTAACACTTTGAAAATGAAAAACTTGAACCCAATTGTGAAAATAAAACTTTTATGTTTTCAAAACCAAATGAATTATGAAACTACATTTAGTGTGATGTATGGCTTATTTTATTGGGGTTGGGTTTATCTTAGTAGGTTGACTAGTTTTGGATGTTTACCTGAGGCCTAGGAGTTATTTTTTTATGATGTTGCATGAGATGTCGTGGTTATGTGATTTGATCTTTGAGTTATGGATCACTGGCTATATTGTGATTTCTAGTTGCTTGTATAGGACTAATGTGGTCATTGTGACTTTATGAGATTTTCTGCTATGAGATTAGGGTAGGTTATCTTTATGCATGTTGGAAGTGGCTTGTAATGGAGGTCGAGGCCCTAAAGAGGCTACGTGGGTAACCCATTGTAGGTTGTATTACTAAGTGATAATAATTCATTAAATAGGTCTAAAATGAATTAATAAGAGTTAGTGTTTTACCTCACCCATGCCTTGAGTACTAGCATAGGCTAGGATGGGAGTAGAGAGGATGCTTGGTTGCAACTTTGCCTCTTTAGTATGCCTTGTCTATAAGAAAGGATACTTATATCGTATAGAGTCACTAGGGGGGTAGAATCTAGAGAGGCTTCTAGGGTAACCTTAAAGTTTGTTCATCAAATGACACTTGCCCACTTACATAGTAGATTTCCTATGTGTCTTTGTTGCATTTAAGTTTAGATGTTACTTGTGTCTTGGTACCTTTGAGATAGATTGCTATCAGGATTTCCTTGACCTAGATGTTGGTTATGACTGTTGGATTTGTTATTCATTTGGGACTTGAGATTATCTCCTCAACATGGTGGGAGTGGGTCATTTAGGTACCATGAGGTCGGGTGCTAGTGTTTCTCATACCATTGAGATCTCATAGTTGGATGCCATTGCTAGATGTACTTGTGCAGTTATTCCTTTCATTATGATCTTTTGTTTATGTTTAGTGGTAATTTTTTGATGTATTATACTTGATTATCTAGAGATCTTACAAGATGTTGTATTTATTCATGATGTATATTCTTTGAGCTTTTCATACCCTATGACTTGTATAGAGGATGATTATGCATTATGGTTATGCCATGTGGCATCTTATGCAATTGTATAATATTTCATTGGTTTCATACTTAGGGTTATCCTATGATGTGGGCTTTGTTATGTATTAGATTCAATCTTAATAAAACTTATGTATGTGATTCAACGATGTGGAACCCTCGAGAGATGTAGCTATCATTGTATTGTTTGTGTGTATGTGAGTTATTGCTTTTGCTATGTTATCTCTTATTGTTATAATCTTTTAAAAAATTATTTTTGTAGACTTAGTGATATTTTAGGTAAATTTCTTTTGGGTTCCCTGGCAGGGCATTACATCTACTATCAGAGCCCAAGTTTCTACATTGGGAACCCTAGGTATATTGGAATGCCACTAGATGACAACTAGTTACCTGGAACAAAACTTAAACTACTACATGTATCTATTACAACTTGAACACTTTGAACTTCAAACTCAAATACTTGAACATTGAAAAATGCAAAACTAGATTAATGCTTGATTTGGATTTCAAACATATTTTCTTATGATTATGCTTTAAGGTAGTATGCCTTTGTTGACTTTATGGGATTTTTTGTTGTTCTTTCTTGGATGTTGTAGGAGGATGGTGTTTGAGACTAGATCAACTATTAGGGATCATAGCGTAGGTAGAGGTAGAGGTCATGGGAGAGGTGGGCATGATAGCCTTCCTCTGACTCATAAAAAGAGTCATGTTCAGGAAGAGAATAGGGAAGAGAACCATGGAGAAGAGCATGCTGAATTAGAGGAGGTTAATTTGAGATAGATCATCATATAGCGCCTATCCTTCTCAGAGGAATCACATTATGCTGGGAATGAGGAGAGGCAAAGATCTAGGAGTCCTCAGGGAGACCTCCACATTGATAGATAAAGGTCGGCTAAGGCCGCTCAGATGAGGGACCTACATAGGTCCAAGATCAAACCTTTCACCAGAGTTGGTACAAGATATATTGCAGAGTAGTGGTTAATTTGCTTAGATGTTTTGTGATGCAAGACATTGACTCCAATGCCAAAGCAAGGTATGCCATCACACACCTAGAACTCTTTGGGGCTACATGGTGGAACACTGAAGAAAAGAAGCTAGGTGTGTATATGAACACTATTACCTAGGAGTTGTTTCTTGAAAACTTCTATGATAGCTACCTATCGGAGGAGTGACACCAGCAAAGGGAAGATAAATTTCATAATTTGAGACAGTTTACCATGACCATGGTGGAGTATGAGTGAAATTTATATGAGCTCATGCCTTATGCAGTAACTAGTGATAGTTCACCATTGATGGTACAACACTTCATTTGGGGTCTTAACAACCCTTTCATTGGGGGTGTGAACATTTTCCAACCTAAAACCATAAAGGATTTTATTCATTAGGCTACTCTTGCAAAGTAGAATGTCATTTTAGGACATGGTAGTTTTGTGGGTGCACCTACTAGTGGACATCCACCATTTGGGTCCAAGGGCACACAAAACTAGGGAACATGTAGTAACAAGAAGCCTCCTTCTTCTGGAGGCAATTAGCAAGAGCAATAGCAATAGGGATGATCTTATTCTCTAGCACAGAGTGGTGGTTATGGTTCACACTCTAAGGGATTCTCATTTCTCTCAGTGCAATAGGCACAATCAATATGACCAACCGACACAAAGTACTCATTCTTTTACTAGTGGGGGTAGCTTTTAGTAGTCCAGCACACCTAGAGTGTAGGGGAGTTTTGATGGCAGAATTTTTTTTATGCAGACAACATGGGCATAAGTGATCCTATTGTCCCCAATGGAAACCATAGTTCTCAGATCAGAGACCTACATTATTAGAACCCACAATTGGAGATCTGGATGGTGTTTTCAATGGAGTCTTATCCTCCTACAGGGGGAAAGAGACCAATGAGACCCACACATTGTGTGTTTGAGTTTCATCTTGCTTGTAGGCTTCCAAGAGTAAGCCTAAGTCTAGGGGGGTTGGATGTAGTGCCTACCCCTAGTTTACTTTTCATTTTGTATTATCGAATTCTTTTAGGCTAGCTTTATAGTTATGTGTTATGATATAGTGGTACTTGGTTACCTGATTTGATTGGATGTTATTTCATGCTTCATTTATATATTTGATGAGCTACTTGATACTCAGTTATTTCATGTGTTCATGTTTATTCTTTCAATGATGATGCTTCATATGTTCGTATAGTGATTTTAGTTGTTTCATGATGATAGTTAGATGGATGATTTATATACAATTTTCTATGGTTATTTACCTCATACTTGCATGTGTATGGTGTACATGTATATTTTACTTTATGTTTGAGAGGGAGGAAGTCATAGTCAATTGCTAGTCAGGATCTACATGATGCACCACTCCCTGCAATTTCCTATTTAGTTTAGATATATATACACATGTACATGTTCAACTTTTATGCATATTATAGGTACCGAACATCGACTTCCCTAAATTGCTAGGATGAGTGTGCCCTATTGCAGTATCTTAATGGTAAAGAGGGGAGATAGTTCTCGAGTCCAAATCCTAAAGCTAAGCTAATTGTCCTAGAAAATAGGACAAGTATCTAAGTTATTCACCCTTCAGAATTTGTTAAAGAGACATGAATTTGAGATTTTGACCCTTAAGTTTAAATCTATACTTTGTCTTTTAGATTGGTTTTCTTATTCAGTATTGTGGGTCTGTTGTGATTTTTATAATTAAATCAATAAAGAGAATATTAAATGATTTAATTTAACAAAAAATTTATAAAGAAAAGTCAAATTTTAATTATATTTAAGTAATTGAGAAATTAATTAAATGGAAGAATTAAATTTAAAAGATTTAATCAAAGTTCCAAATTTGGCATAATAATATTTATTTAATTTAATTATAATTAATTTAGGAGTTTCATTTTAATAATAAACTATAAATATCATTATTAGTTAAATTAATAAATATACTTTGAAATACGTCTTGTTATTTAATAAAAGCAAGAGAGAATAAATTAAATAAAGTTTATTTTAATCAAAATGCAAAAAGATTGCACATGAAATAAAAATAAATAAAAATAATAAAGAAAAAGGGTTTGCGTGATTTTAAAACTGAAACCTTAAAGGGAGAAAGCTCTTAATTAAAAAATTAGAGCTCATTTCTCGACACACGGGTTTGGAAAAGCAAATTTTGAGAAAAAAGGTTTGCAAGAAGATGAGAATTCTTGTAATCTCCAAGAGTTCATCTGGTTAGCATTAGATCGAGGTACGAATGTTGCTTGAGTTTATCATAGTATTTGTTTTCGAATCTTTCTATTGTCTTCTTTGTGCTTGTGTGAGAATCTTGTTTTAGAAATGGCTTTGTGTTGAAACCCTCATTTGAGTAATTACTGTTCTTCAATATGGAAATGTCTATAAATGAAAAACAATTTGAAACCCTTGTGTTGAGCAATTATGTTTGGATTATTAACTTAGATAGGGTTTGTTTTTATTTTTAGATCTGTATTGAATTGGAAAAAAACCATTCTTATTTTAAATAAATAAACAACCTCTTGGAAACAGTCGAATACCATGTCTCTATCTATAATTTTTTATTAAAAAATATGTTTTTATTGAGGGGCATTTGTATTGTTTTATGCAAAAAAATTATAAATAGTAATAATAAAATAATAATAATAAATGGGAAGAGGCACAATGACTTCCCGCTTGAGTTTCAATAGCAGCACATGCTACCAAAGTAGTGGACACTGCCAAGGCAGTAGGCCGCTAAGTGACCTCTCCAATTTGGGGAATGCGATATGAAATCACATTTGGGAGCTTTGCGATTATTTTAAATTCATTTTTTTAAAATAGTAAATATTATTAATATTAATATTAATTATTATATTATTTAATTTAATGATTATTATTAATAAATTAATATATATTATTTTATTAATAATCTAATAATAATAATAATTAGTTGAATCATTATTATTGAAAAAATTAATAATAATACTTAATTATAAGACATTAATTAATATATTATTTTTTAAAATTAAATAGATGTATATTAGATTGCTTTATTTTTAAGAGGAATTTCTCATTTAAAATTTTGAGAATGTTATTTTGGAAATGGTTTAGTTTTTATGAAAATGATTTTCATACTAAGGAAATATTATTACTTTTGTGAACTCAAAAACCTTAAGCAAATGTGACACTTTGAAAATGAAAAACTTGAACCCAATTGTGAAAATTGAATTTTTATGTTTTCAAAACCAAATGAATCATGAAACTACATTTAGTTGATTTATGGTTTATTTTACTGGGGTTGGGTTTGACTTAGTAGGTTGACCAATTTTGGATTTTTACTAGAGGCCTGGGAGTTATTGTTTTATGATGTTGCATAAGATGTCAATGTTATGTGATTTGATCTTTGAGTTATGGATCCATGGTTATATTGTGATTTATAATTGCTTGTATAAGACTAATGTGGTCATTGTGTGTAATGCCCCACCACAAGATCCTATATATATATATATATATATATATATATATATATATATATATATATATATATATATATATATATATATATATATATATATATATATATATATATAAGTATGGATGCACATGAAAATCAACATACAAAGATCACAAAGATCACAATGGAAGACTAAACAAACATCCAAACACCAACGGATCTCCAAATGCCACTATTGACCAAAATGACCAAACTATGGAAGTCACAAAACGATTCTGAATCTAAAACATCTCGAATTCAAAATCCAAAATCAAAGGATTCAAGAACACCATAGAGGGTAGTCAAAACACCTCTCAAAAACTCTCAGACAAACCAAATAGTTTCCGTTGTCTAACTGAACAAGTTTTTCCAATAACCCAGGCAACATTTTAAAGCAACACTATACAATACTTTCTAGTATCATATGATACTTCTCAAGAAGTCATGCAATACTTTTAGGGATGGGATGTGTTGGAATTATAGATGGAGTAACTGAGAGGGGGGGTGAATTAGTTACCAGAAAAACAAATCCACAGATCCCTTAGATGTCTTAAACAACTAGTTATTGCTGATACTCAGTAAACACCATACAAATGCTGTAACTCGGTAGATTAATTGATTATTGATCATCTAGCATTCATAATTATTAATATGCATGCAAAAGTTAAATAAAATGAACACAAGAGACACCATATTTAATGTGGAAACCCAATATGGGAAAAACCACCAAGTAACTAGCTACCAATTTTTCACTCTTCTGAAGTGAGCCCTGTTAGGAGTCAACCCTGTTAAAGGTTACAATACAGACTGTTAGGTGTGACCTTGTTAGAGGATTTAGTCACTCTGTTAGGAGTGGCCTTGCTAGAGGTCTTTAGAACAATTCAACTGAAATGTTACCTTGTTAGAGGATTTACAAAATGGCTGTTAAACCAGCTCTGTTAAGAGATTTGAAATCATTGCTACAATGGTTACAAAGTAACAATGAATTGACCTAAATAAGATGCAACTAAATTTTTTGATAACAGATCTCCATTCTGCACTATTAGATCCTTCTCGATCAAATATAGCTATGCTACTCCTCAATGATCTCTGGTCATTCTTCAAAATTCACTCTTAGTCCTTTCTCATTCACATCTATCACACACTTAGAATTTGCAACTTGACCTCTTGTATATACCATTCAGATTATTAAGTCCACTCATTCACAAGTTACATTTACCAATAAACCATCTATCAGTCAGCTACAAATATTATATTAAACAAATAAACTTTATTTCACAAAATAATGGAATCCTTCACTGGCCGACCCTACTCAGTAAATACTGCTTCCAGAAATAATTTCCCGAGTTAACCATCTTAACTCAGTTAACACTACAAAAGCCATAAAATCCTTTGGCTGTCAAGTTAACTTGGTAAGAACTAGATTTCCTTCACTGTCCATGAAAGCTCGGTTAGAACTATTTTTTGCACTATTTTCTCTTGATGACCGAGTGAGCTCGGTAACAACTGAATTTTCTTCACTGTCCATGAAAGCTCGGTTAGAACTATTTCCTATATTATTTTCTCTTGATGACCAAGTGAGCTCAATAACAACTGAATTTTCTTCACTGTCCATGAAAGCTCGGTTAAAACTGTTTCCTGCATTATTTTCTCTTAATGACCGAGTGAGCTTGGTAACAATTGAATTTCCTTTGCTAAACTTTGAAAGCTCAGTAGCAACTACCTGTGCAAGGTAAAGCCTGAGAATGCTCGATAGACACTGTAAACCTTCTTTGCTAACCATCTAAACTTGGTAACCTTTGTCTTTTTCCTTGTTGACCATCTGAGCTTGGTAGACTCTGACTGATAACTGATATGCCATTTGTGTAACATCAATGACAACACACAATTGAACAATTGTATCCAACAATCTCCCTCTTTGACATTGATGGCAACACAACATGTCATAGTAGAATGAAATTTGAAAATGGGTCTAAATAGATCTTTCCTTTACAAAAATCTCCTTCTTTCATAATAATCTCTCCCTCTTACACAAGCTCTCATTTTTTTTTTGCAAATTTCAGAAAGATATGACAGTATACTCTCCATCTTTGACAACACATGCCAAAGACAATACAAATCAAATGAATAGCATTGTACTTGATGCATTGATTCATATGCAATGTCTTCATTACTTTGCTGTATCAATTGATAGATCTTCAATTTTGTTCCTGTTGATGCATCACTAAAACTATATTTTAGTGAGCTTCAGATAGGGGAATGACCCCTAACTTACCTCTTAGATACAAGAATGCATCCTTAGGTAAAGGCTTTGTGAATATGTCAGCAATTTGTTCTTTTGTATGGACATATTCCAATCTGATTTCCTTTTCTTGTACCAATTCTCTAACAAAGTGATACTTTATAACAATATTCTTGGTTTTTGAATGCATCACTGGATTCTTGGATATGTTAATTGCACTTGTGTTGTCACAAAACATAACACCAGTTTCTTTGATTTCTTGCTTCATACCTTCCAATAATTGTTTGAACCACACAATGTTTGAGTAGTTTATTGCTGCTGCAACATATTCAGCCTTTGCTATGGATTGGGATGTATAGTTCGCTTTTTACTTGTCCAAGAAACCAACCTCTTTCCAAGAAAGAAAGCTCCTCCACTTGTACTCTTTCTGTCATCAACATTCCCTGCCCAATCTGCATCAGTGAATACTTTTAAATCCAGATTTCCTCCAAGTTTATACCATAATCCATAATCTTCGGTTCCTTTTAAATATCTCATGATCCTTTTGATTGCCATCATGTGATTTTCTTTTGGTTTTGCTGAGAATCTTGCCACAATTCCTATTGCAAGGGAAATGTCTAGTCTTGTATGCACTACATACTGCAACTTTCTAATCATAGATCTATACAATGTCTAATCCACTTCCTTTGATTCATCATCTTTGGTAAGTTTCAATTTAGTACACATAGGAGTCCCAACTGGTTTGTAGTCTTCCATACCAAACTTTTTCAGTATCTCCTTGATGTATTTAGATTGAGTGATGTAGATGCCATTCTTACTCTGTTGAATTTGAAGACTAACAAAAAATTTGATTTCACCAAACATTGACATTTCAAATTCCTTGTTCATTTGTTCTAAAAAATCTTTGCAAAGATCATCATTATTCGTGAATAAAGTATCATCTACAAATATCTCTGCTAAAACAATCTTATTATCTGGTCCTTCCTTTATGTACAAACTACTATTATCATTAGTTCTTTGAAAACCAATCTGAATAAGATAGTTATGCAATCTTTCATACCATGCTCTAGGGGCTTGTTTCAGACCATATAATGCTTTATGCAGTTTGTAGACCATGTCTTTCTTGTTTGGATCAACAAAACCTTCAAGTTGTTCAATGTAAACCTCTTCATCCAATATGCCATTGAAAAATGCTGACTTGACATCCATCTGATAAACTTTGAATCCTTTGTATGTAGCATATGCAAGTAGGGTTCTAACACCTTCCAATCTTCCAACAGGAGCAAAAGTCTCACCATAGTCTACACCTTCTTCTTGAGAGTATCCTTTGCACACTAGTCTAGCTTTGTTCCTTGACACCTTACCATCTTCATTTAACTTGTTTTTGAATACCCACTTAGTTCCAATTACATTTTTGTCTTTAGGTCTAGGTACAAGAGTTCATGTTTTGTTTTTCTCTATTTGTTCTATCTCTTCATTCATAGCTTCAATCCAACTTTCATTTTCTAATGCATCTTTGACATTTCTAGGTTCAAAATCAACAAGTCCCTTTCAACTTACTTCTTGTTATTATTCCTTCTGATTTATCTCCAATGATCTGATCTGGTGCATGATGCTTCCTGACATACTTGGCTAACATAGGCTCCTTTCCTTTTGAATGACTTGCATTATTATCCTCTTGTGTCTCAACTTCTAGTTTTGGATCTGGTTGCTCAGGCTCGGTAGATGTTCATTCGGTAGCTTCTGTTTGCAACTTGGGTTCTTGCAACTCGGTAGGCATTAGCTCAGTTTGAACTTCCTATGACTTGGTTACTAAAGACTTTGAAGTTGAAGATTCTTAATTAATAGGTATATTTGGCATTGTATCAGGTTCAATGTAAACAAATCTCATGTAGTCTTCAGGTTCCCTTTTGCTTTCTTCTTTAGTTCTTTCTGCAAACTCATCAACTTTCACATGTGCACTTTCTATGACTTTGTGAGTAGACAGATTCAAACATCTATATGCTTTACTTTTGCAAGAATATCCCAAAAATATTCCTTCATCACCCTTTACATCAAATTTACCTTTTCTAGATTCTTTCAAAATGTAACATTTGCTTCCAAATACTTTTAGGTAACTTACATTGGGTTTGTAGCCATACCACAACTCATAGGGGGTCTTGAATGAGTCCTTTTTCAGTTGTACTTGGTTCAAGGTATGAACTGCAGTGCTAATAGCTTCTTTCCAGTATTTGACAGCAATGCTCTTCTCAATCATTAAGGTTCTTGCATAATCCATGATAGATCTGTTCCTTCTTTCAGCTATTCCATTTTGTTGAGGAGTTCCAGGTGTTGAAACCTGTCTTTTGATTCCCCTTTCAATGCAAAAATTATTGAATTCATGTGAAATAAATTCACCACCTTTGTCAGACCTTAAACATTTCAGTCTTTTGCCTATTTCCTTTTCTACTCTGGCCAAATACCATTTGAACTTTTCAAATGCTTTTGATTTCTCTCTTAGGTACATGATAGTCATCATTCTTGAATAATCATCAACAAAAAGAATGAAGAATTTTTCACCAGTATAACTTTCAATGCCAATAGGTCCACATAAATCAGTATGCACAATTTCTAAAATTTCTTCAGATTGATAGTTCTTGCTTTTAAAACTAGTTTTTCCCATTTTACCAATTTGACAATTCTTGCATAGACCAACCTCAAGTTTGTTTATGTTAGGAGTGCCTCTTACTTTCTTGAATTTACTTATTTTTACCAAGTTGTCAAAATTTACATGACATAACCTCCTATGCCATAACCAACTCTCTTCAACTTGAGCAATAAAACATGAACATTCACCAAGTTCAAGATAAAACAAGTTACTTTTAGTTTGAGTGCCTGATCCAATCAGATTTCCTTTACCATCCAGCAGTCTTGCTTTTCCATGCATAAATTCCACTTTGAATCCATTATTGAGTAGCTATGCCACACTCAAAATATTGTCTTTTAGTCCTTCTACCCAATATGCATTATCACATACAAGTTCCTTGGTTAGTGAGATTCTTCCTTTTCCTCTTATACAACAAGATTCATTGTTACCAAATCTTACACTGCCACCATCATAGTCTTCAAAGTGTTCAAACTTAGTTTTATCACCAATCATGTGATGAGAACAACCACTATCTATAATCCATGTATCATTTTTTCTCACATGAGAAATGAGTGCCATTTCTTCATCATTATCATATTCATCCTTTACAGCTATGTAAACAATTTCTTCTTCTTCTTCTTCATTATCAGAATCATTAGAATCTTTAGCCATGAAACATGTTTTCTTACCTTTATTCTTGAATGATTTGAAGTCTTTCTTGCCATTGCACTTGTGACCTTTCTTCTCATCCTTTTTTTGCTTATTTGGGCACCTAGTAGCAATATGTCCAATTTCTTCACAAGAAAAATAGATTAGAGGAACCTTACCTTTGTATTTTCCTTTACCTCTTGAATATTTCCTTAATAGCAGAGCTTCAACCACCTCAAGATCATTGTTTGAACTCTATTCTGATTCTTCATCACTATCTGATTGAGGATCCTTTAACTTTTTGCCTTTTTCTTTGAGTGAAAGCTTGGTTTCAAATGCTAATTCAACGTTCTTAGCAGCTGGAACATAATTATCATAGTTGTCTAGCTCAAATGCAGTCAATCTTCCAACCATTGCCTCTAAATTTATCTTATGATTTTCTTCACATCCTCTTTCTTGAATTGCAGTGACTTTGATTACATAAATGGGAAGTAGAGTTCTAAGAACTTTACCTATAACTGTCTCCTCCTTGACATCTTCTTCAGATGCTTTGATTGCACTAACACATGCTTTAACTCTTTCAACATATTTTGCAATGTTTTCATCTTCTCTCATCCTCATTTGATCAAATTTTCCTCTTAAACTTTCTGCTTTGGCTCTTCTCACAAAATCACCTCCTCCATAGATCTCTTTTAGCTTGTTCCACATTTCAAAGGTGGTTTTGCAATCCTTGATGTCATCAAATTCTTCATAACTCAGAGCAGATGCTATATCTATCATCATGTTGTTGTGGGTCTTCTTTTCAACAATATTATTGACAGATAATGTACCAGAGGGTTCTGCATATTTTTCATCAAGGTACTTTAGTCTTGTATCACTGATAGAAGCTAGATGAAGTCTCATCAAACCTTGCCATGCTAAGAAGTTTTCCCTATTAAGTCTTGGAATTTCCCTCTTATAAGACATCCTGACCATTGGCTTAGATCCTTGAAATCTTTTCTTGCAAGCACCAAAATCTCTAATACCAATTGTTGGAATTATAGATGGAGTAACTGAGAGGGGGGGTGAATCAATTGCCACAAAAATAAATCCACAGATCTCTTAGATGTCTTAAACAACTAGTTACTACTGATACTCGGTAAACACCATACAATTGTTGTAACTTGGTAGATTAACTGATTACTAATCATCTAGCATTCATAATTATTAATATGCATGCAAAAGGTTAAATAAAATGAACACAAGAGACAAAAGATTTAATGTGGAAACCCAATATGGGAAAAACCACCAAGTAACTAGCTACCAATTTTTCACTCTTCTGAAGTGAGCCCTATTAGGAGCCAACCCTGTTAAAGGTTACAATACACACTGTTAGGTGTGACCCTGTTAGAGGATTTAATCACCTATTAGGAGTGGCCTTGCTAGAGGTCTTTAGAATAATTCAACTGAACTGTCACCTTGTTAGAGGATTTACAAAATAGTTGTTAAACCAACTCTGTTAAGAGATTTGAAATCACTACTACAATGGTTAGAAACTAACAATAAATTGACCTAAAGAAGATGCAACTAAATTTGCTGATAACAGATCTCTATTCTACACTATTAGATCCTTCTCGATCAAATATAGCTATGCTTCTCCTCAATGATCTCTGATCATTCTTCAAAATTCACTCTTAGTATTTTCTCATTCACATCTATCACACACTTAGAATTTGCAACTTGACCTCTTGTATATACCATTCAGATTATCAAGTCGGCTCATTCACAAGTTACATTTACCAATAAACCATCTATCAGTCAGCTACAAATATTATATTAAACAAATAAACTTTATTTCACAAAATAATGGAATCCTTCACTAGCCGACCCTATTTGGTAAATACTGCTTCCAGAAATAGTTTCCTGAGTTAACCATCTTAACTCGGTTAACACTGCAAAAACTGCAAAATCCTTTGGCTGTCGAGTTAACTTGGTAAGAACTAGATTTCCTTCATTGTCCATGAAAGTTCAGTTAGAATTGTTTCCTACACTATTTTCTCTTGATGATTGAGTGAGGTCGGTAACAATTGAATTTTCTTCACTGTCCATGAAAGCTCGGTTAGAACTATTTCCTGCATTATTTTCTCTTGATGATCAAGTGAGCTCAATAACAACTAAATTTTTTTCACTGTCCATGAAAGCTCGGTTAGAACTATTTTCTACATTATTTTCTCTTCATGACCAAGTGAGCTCGGTAACAACTGAATTTCCTTTGCTAAACTTTGAAATCTTGGTAGCAATTGTCTGTGCAAGGTAAAGCCTGAGAATGCTTGATAGACGCTATAAACCTTCTTTGCTAACGATCTAAACTCAGTAACCTTTTTCTTTTGCCTTGCTAACCATCTGAGCTTGGTAGAGTTTGACTGATAACTGATATGACATTTATGTAACATCAAAGACAACACACAATTGAACAATTGTATCCAATAGGGATGATACTTCTTCTAAGGTCATGTGATACTTTACAAGTATTGCATGATACTTCTCCAATGGGCGTGCAATACTTTTTAGTATCACACAATATTTTCTCTAAAGGCATGTGACACTTTCTAGTATTGCATGATATTTTGTCTATGGGTGTGTGATACTTTAGAGTATCGCCCCATGCCGAAACATGATTGCCCATGAAAGTAAGAATGTTCCAATGAATATTTAGAGGGATAAAAGAGAGTTAGAACCTCTACACCAGGGAGTACCAAATCCACAAGTCAAGGCTTGGACACTCGAAATGTAAGGAACACATCTAATCATCTATCATAAAGTAATAAATGAAAGGAATGCAGAAAGAAACATTATACTAAACATAAAAAACTAAACAAGTGCGCGAGTCCTTCCAATCATAATAACATCATGAGACCTCAAAGGCCCTACCCATCCCCCATGCCTAACATCTTAAACTACGAACTAGATAGTTGGAGCCGTCTTATGAGGACGTCACTACTGAAATGTAATAACATCATAAGAACATGAAATCTAACATGCTAAACCAATAAGCAATAGATACTCTAAGTAAATCACATCATCTAATCATATGATAAACATCATAATATAGAAATGCATCAAATAAACTAACATCATCTAAATATGATATCCAAGCATTCTGATGTAAGCATAAATCATAGGAAAACATACTCTAAATAAACCAAAATACCAAGTGAACATCAAGCATCAGTTGCATTGGAATAATAGACCATCTCTGTACACCGATCCCTAGTAAAGATGAAGGTAGTTACACCTCCCAACCATGTGAAACCCATAGCTTCACTCTTGCCTTGTTGATGGAGATAATGATCCAACCACAAACACACATAAGCAAACATCCATGGCTAGCACTCATGCCAAATAGTAAGAGGACCGCAACCAAGGTCATGAGATAATGCAAGTACAGTAGGTCCAGGTTATACACTCAATGAGTTACTATGTAGGGACTCGCCTAGAGGGGAAATAACCTGGCATCAAGTAGCCCAAGATAGCAAGGTGCTGAAGTCAACTTTTGAATGGAAGGCTCATGCACTGTGTCCTCGAACTTAATCAGATGCTCACACATTTTAATTATCTTAAATTTATTACCACCCAGTGTTTTATTTAGTTATCATTTAATTAAGTCTTCTACCCATCAACCTATGAAAACTCACCAAAATTGTGGTAGAAGCCCCTCCATGAAGCTACCCTACCTTACCCATACTCATCCAACGATGAGCACCCGTAGGCATGTATATTCCCAACCCAACCCCAAAAGACATAGCTCCATCATAGTAGCATTAGGAGTTTGGGCCTTGCAAGTCACCTGATAAATGCACACATATGTGCTCGTGTGTGGGCACACCACCAACATGAAAGTCAAAACACAAGGGCTAGATGAGAACACAAGCAATAAAATACTCAACCAAAAATAGCTTGAGGGAACGGATGTGGCATGCATCCCAATGTAACAATAAAAGTGCAACAATGGTCTAACTGATATCTAATGGATGATCTAGGTCCATGACCAACATCATGCCAAGAAAACCTAAGAAAATAGGCCGACACACAAAGTGAGGTAAAAACTCCAAAACATGAAAACTTCAAAATTAGAATCCATTTGGTCTTAGGGCACAAAAGCCATGAAAATCCAATAAAATTTAGGTTTGGACACCATATGCAAAAACAACCAACATAATGCTGCAAAACCCCAAACCCTCATCCTAAAAATAGGGAAAATATTCATACCCATTCAACTGAATAGAACCAGCGAAAAAAAATGGAAGGGAACACTAGTTCTCAGCCTCCTAACAAACAACTGCCAAAAATAGAGTTGAAACACAAAAACGGGAGAACCCTACCTGACAGACAAAAGGGAAAAAACAAGAATCAATTAAATAACCCATAGAAGATGACATAAATCATGGCCAAGCAAGGTCTCCCCAAGTTGGATCCAACGAGACTAACCTTGTGAAGATATCACGCCAGTAGCTCTCACAACAAACATAAACATAATCCTCTAGAAGAGGATTTTGGAAAAAGCTCTTAGATTTGAAATTTCCAAAAGTTAGAAGTGAGGAATTAAATTCCTCTTTCAATACTTATTCACTTTTTGAGTGAATAACCAATTAGGGAAAATAACCAGAAAGCCTAGTTAAACCCTGAATTAATCCAAACGAAAATCGGCTATTCCTAGTAATAGGAATTCAACTATGGCAAAGCTATCATAAATTAAAATCAATTAAAATAAAGCCCAAAAACCCAAAATCATAGAAATTCTTTAACATCTTTCATTACAAATGTGAATCTCTAAATGTATAGACACGCTCAAAAGTCTAGTCACATAATATAAATGAGTTCAGATTTAATAATCATCGAAAGGTTTAATTTAAACATTTAAATAGGATACGTCGACCATACAGGGACGACATGGATAAAATATGAACAATTGAATGACTAATTCCATTTGTCACTACCAAGGATATAAATCCTATATACTAAAACACATTATCAAGTGAAATTACATATAATAACATAGTCGAAGCAATAAACACATTAAATCACCTAATTTAACCATTTATTTAATTACAGTGAAATTTTTCATTTGCATCACTCACATTCGCATAAAGCATAATGAAACAAGAATGAAGTAAATAACCATAGTATTAAATCTATCACATAATATAATCAAAGATATATCTAAATACCAAATAACGAGATATCATCATAAAACATACTGTCATCTCAAAATGGCATTAACATGCAAATATGATCAATTGCACAACATAGTAGTATATCATCTATGATACTAAAATCAAAGTATAACATCTAACCCTTAGGTTATCTTAAATGCAAAAATGATAACATGAGTACAAGTATCTCTCGAATCAAAATATAACAAGGTACAAAGTGCAAATGCGAGAGGCACTACATTGTGACCTTATGATATTTTCTACTATAAGCTTAGGGTAGGTTATTTTTATGCATGTTGGGAAGTGGCTTGCAATGGAGGTCGGAGTCCTAAAGAGGTTGCTTGGGTAACTCATTGTAGGTTGTATTAATAAGTGATAATATTTCATTAAATGAGTTTAAGATGAATTAATAAGAGGTAATGTTTTACCTCACCCATGCCTTGAGTAATAGTACAAGATAGGATGGCAGTAGAGAGGATGCTTGGTTGTGACCTTGCCTCGTTAGTATGCCTTTTCTGTAAGAAATGATACTGATGCTGCATAGAGTCAATAGGGGGCTGGAGTCCAGAGAGGCTACCGAGGTAACCTTAGAGTTGGCTCATCAGATGACACTTTCCCACTTACATAGTAGATTTCCTATGTGTCTTTGTTGCCTTTGGGTTTAGATATTACTTGTGTCTTGATACCTTTGAGATAGCAATATTTCGTTAACCTAGATGTTGGTTAAGACTGTTGAATTTGTTATCCATTTGGGACTTGAGATTATCTCCTTGACATGGTGGGAGTGGGTCATTTAGGTTCCACGAGGTTAGGTGGTAGTGTTTCTAATACCATTAAGATCCAAGAACTAGATGTCATTGCTAGATGTACTTGTGCAGTTGCTCCTTTCATTTTGATCTTGTGTTTATGTTCGATAGTCATTTTTTGATGTATTGTACTTGATTTTTCAGAGATCTTATGAGATGTATTTATTCATGATGTATATTCTTTTATCTTTTCATACTCTATGACTTGTACATAGGATGATTATGCATTATGGTTATGACATGTGGCATGTTATGTAATTGTATAATATTTCATTAGTTTTGTACTTATGGTTATCCTATGATGTGGACTTTGTTATGTATCAAAATTAATCTTAATAAAACTTATGCATGTGATTCAACATTGTGGAACCCTTGAGAGATGTAGTTGTCATTGTATTGTTTCTATGTATGTGAATTGTTGCTTCTGCTATGCTGTCTCTTATTGTTATAATCTTAAAAAAAAATGTTTGGCAAGGTTAGTGACACTTTAGGTTAATTTCTTTTGGGTACATTGGTGGGGTGTTACACAAGGGATGTGTCATATTCAAATGTCTATGATCCTTATTGCAAGAATCAATTTTTTCTTAGTGTATAGTAAATAGAGATAGAGTTGAAAGAAAACTATAACATATATTAAGATTTTTATGAATCTAATAGAAATAGAAGAATACCTTGTCTTCATATGATAGAAAATACAATTTTTTTATGATCATTCAGCTGCTTATTAGAAATCTCTAAACATGTTTCTTGATAACCAATTTGACTCGAACCAATCAAGAATAAGGAAGTTGGTTTTGGGTAAAACTTACACCATCTCACCCTAGCAAACTAGAAGTAACTATCACATGCAATTGAATAGGAGCTACAACTGTTATTCTTTAACTGTAACATAATAGAATAATCCTAAGGTAGGGGTGATGTCCTTTAAAATAGAAGGATCAAGAAACTATAATAGTTATCCTATGTTGCCTTGTTCAAATTCAATATTATCATATCCTAGATTCAATCATAAAATAAACCTCATTCATTGAGACTTGGATTCAATTATTTTAAAATAGTAAAATTTAGAGAATTCAACATATGGAAATAAAACTAAATAATAATAAAATATTGAACTAGAGACCACTCTTGCACTCTTACTTATTATGGTAAATAAAGTGACATTAACACACAAAAATTGAGAAATTTGACTATTAACCTCACACCATTAATATTTTTCCAACCAGGTGTTTTTTAGAAAAGTAATCACTCCACCTGGTGTAACTAGTCAGAATTAAATAATCTAATGAAGAATTATATCATCTTGAAACCTCAACATGAAAGCCGTAGCTGAGAATTTTAGGAGGAAATTCTTAAACCCTAAGATCAAGTGAGAAGGTGAGACGATGACTTCCAAATATTAAAGAAAATCCTTGGCCAAGGTATAAGTTGTTGGAAGTCATGATGGAATCATTGGATACATTCCTGATAGGAGTCAAACTAGAGTAGAAGAAAGCTACAAGGTTCAATTGATCATGTTGTAGATTACTCTACATTGGATTCCCAGGAGTCTTGACTTGATCACCCACCATCCCTCACAGAGGGTTGGGTCTTCTTTGGATGTCAAATCAACCTCGAGGGATCAAATACGATCCATGGCTAGGTGGTTAAATGCCCAATGATACCTTTTCCCCCTTTTGATTGAGATACAAGCTAGAGATTTGGGTGTAATGATCAAGCATAATCCTCTCTATCAAACTCGAACTCTTTACACATTATGTGAGTACTCTATTGTCAGTTTGCTACAAGTTACTTTCTAGAATGTTAAAAGAAAAAGTATTTAATTTGAGAAGTTGTATTCCATTTCTTATGAAGTAGATCATGTTGTAGACACTTAAAATTGTCCTAAACACTATATTAATTTATTTAATATTTCTCTTGACATTATAATTAATTAATTATATTGATCATATTCTTCTACTTATTTAATTAAATTTATTTAATTAAATAAGTTCACTTTCCCTATATATTTAAATTTAATTTAAATACTTCCATCCCTAATGTCTTAAATTTATTTAATGCATGATTCTCCATAAATCCCCCTTTTAAATAAATTCTATTTACTTAATTCCCTCCATTCCATTAAATTCCCTAAGCCTATGATTAAATTAAATCCTATTTAATTTAATCTTAAACCTAGCCTAAAACCTAGTCTACAACAATCACTTTCATCCTTCTAAGCCTACCCACAACTTAAATCCACTTAATTTTCCTAATCACCTTGCTAAATCCCCTTTTAATTCTAAGTGTGTGCTCACACATGTGTGAGGAAACTCACACTTCCCGCACCCCTCACACTTCTCACACCTCTTACACATTTGTCCCCCTTCACATGAGAATCAAGGTGTATCACATATGTGTGAGAAACCTTGATCCTCCACACCTCTTACACCTGTCATTGACCCATCACATCAAAGGTTCCTCACACATGTGTGAGCATCTTTCTCCTTTGAATGTTCAAAAACCCTAATCCACATGGAGTCCACTTGGCCTCCACCTCATGGACACCTCATTGATCCTAAGAGATCCTAGCCCTTCATATTACATTAAATCTCAACCGTCAGTTTCATCTCATTTTCTATAAAAGAAGAACCCTTTCCTCATCTCCAGAAGCACTATCTAGTCCATTGTTATGCTATAGGATTTGTGAGAAACCACATCCCACAACAATGAAATCATCAACAACTTGTTGATTTTATGAGGTTTGCATTAGTGTTATTTTGAATGACTTAAATTCTTTTGATTTCATGTCATCAATATTTACATGTTTACTTCCATATTTTGAGGTGTATGTAATGATGTAGGAAGTATTATAGTTTCTTATGCTTCTTCTTTGTAACATTTTACATACTACACATGTAATTCCTTTCCTTTTAAAATAAGTAAATTGATAAATTTTAGTTTGTTAAATTACTTATTTTTGTTAAGTATAGATTAAGTGTAGTGATTACTATGCTATGTTCATTTAAAAAAGAAATATACTTCTTCACCTTAATCCAATATTGTTAATAAGTTTTTTTTTAATAAACAAGTATGTCAAATTTAGTAAATGTTTGTTCTAAATTTTTAGTTTGTTACTAGATGCTCTTCCATTTACAAGATCACTTTCAGATGGCTTATGCACTTTTAAAAAGAATTTAACATTTGTTGTTTGTGTGTGTGTGTGTGTGTGTGTGAGAGAGAGAGAGAGAGAGAGAGAGAGAGAGAGAGAGAGATTATTGATTGCAATTGTAGAATCATATCATCATTTTATTAATGTGTTTATAATAAACTATAATATAATGTAAAGGATAGAATACCAAATATAATGCTAATTATATACAAAATGCAAGTGCAATATATGCTATCACAACTATCTTAATACATGCTTTCATTCCATCTAAGTACCAAAATATATGAAATGGTCTCCATTACTTAATTTTTTTTATGAATACATGTATCAATATTTGCAAAAGAAAAATAGGATGACATAATGTCACTCCTCAAATTCACAAGAGCAATGTCTAGAAAAAAAGAGAATAAATTAACTATAAAATTGTTTAAGTAGCAAGGCCTAGAAAACAAGATAATAAAATAAAAATAAAGTTGTTTAAGCAATTAGAGCAACACTAATGGGAGATAAAGGGGGGTCTTGATTATCCAACTTTCTCCATACATTAATGAGGTCTAAGGTAACCCTGGGAAATGGACCATGCCTCATCAATAGTAGAACCTCCCTCCTCTTTATCTTTCTCTTCATTCTTTACAAGGAAAATTGTTTGAGCCAATTAAAGGAGTCACTTTGAGGATTTTGGCCAACCACCATCTCCACTAGTGACAAACAATTTTTCACACCAATTTACTAGGTTGAACTTAGATTTGGAGCATAACATCATTACAAATAGAAACTTTAGTGAAAAGAAAAGTAGAAGTATGAATAGAGTTGTACAAAAAAATAACAACATTTCTATCTTTTCATAAGGAAGAGAGAATCTACATCCTAAAATCATGAGATATTTGTGTGCAATTGAAGGGAATGTGAGACCAATCCCCCTAAACGAACTATGTCCCAAGAAAAAATATTTTGGTCAAAAGGGGTGGAAAAGGCATGAATCTAACTCCATGAATGTTGAGCATGACTACTTGGTTGTAGAATGGACAAAAAGGGTCTACAAAACCCTTATAATAAAAGAGATAACCGACAAGAAAATCTTAGAAAATAATACAAAAGACTCAATGGGTGAGCCTAGTCTTAGTAATAATTAACCAACTGTAATGAAACTACAATTTACAAACAAATAGAGATGACTACAAATGTTATCATGAGATTAAAGAAAGTATTATAGGAAGGCACAAAGAAGATACTCCAAATGTAGTTTCAAATTACAAAAAGTGTTGTTAGGAGACCAACACCAGTATTTTACCAAGATTTAAATGTGTGAATGTCAATTTGTGTACAAATATTTGGAGGTAAAGCCAACATGAAAATTTTGAATCTTTCTCAAATTTGGCCAATTGAGCCAATTTAGGTTCTCATATCTACTCAAGAGTAAATATTCATAATAGCTTTAGATTTAATATCTCAAAGGAGTACTAATGTATGCTTTTGTGAAATTACAAAGCATGAACACGAGGAAAATGTGTCAAAGGAAGCTCTTGATTTTTAATAATTGGAGAACACTAGAGGTTAGACTGGTTGATATGAATAGTGCAAAAAAAAATCTTTTGGCAAAAAAAGTACCCTTGATATTAATAGTGTCATTCATGACCAAAAGGGTTTACAAATCAGTCCCCTTTCAATGAGGCTAATTGACCAAAAAACAAGGATATAAAATGTCGAAGAAGAAACTTGTGTTAGGAACTATGACTAAGAGTAGGGGGTCTATTAGTTATGAGAAAATATAATTAAACCCAAACTTACAAATTTGATCTCCAATAAATAAAATAATGATGCAAAATAATTATAAACTATATACCATAACACAATGATTTATTGACTAGGGAAACTCTTGATTAGAGGAAAAAAAAGGGTGGGGATGGTATCCACAAGTTAATGTATTAATATATAAGTTCCTCATGAAAGGATGTGACCATGTTGGCGTTAGAATATTTAGAATAACTGAGAGTGGGGGTGAATCAGTTGTAGACACCCAAAAATTGGCAAAGACTTGAATTACGAAATTTTGATCAATCAACACAAATTAAGGAGGAAATCAGAGGAAAACAACAAACTTTCAAATTAAGGATTACATCAGGTCATTAATCGATTAAATTATCTATCAAATTAATAAGACTTAAATTAGCTTCAAAAGAGGAGAAAAACATTTCAAAATCATAAAATGAAATTCAAAAGGGAGAGGGAAAAAGACACACTTTTGAAAATAAATTGAATTTTTATTAAATCAATAAATCCATTTATCCTCATCATCTCCAATATAGCTCCCTAAGCCCACTCTTAGCCCTTTTGGCCCACTTTGGTCTCCTTGACTCTTTTGGTGCCTCCATGCGGTCTTGGCTATCTCCACAGTCCAACAAATCTCACTCACATCATCGCTTCACCCCCCACCAATAGGAAAATTGTCAAAAATCATCATAACAATTAAAAAATGGTCAAAAATTATCAAAAAAATTCAAAAATTGTCCAAAATTATCAAAACAATTCAAAAATTGTCAAAATCATCAAAAAAAATAAAAAATTGTCCAAAATTATCAAAAAAATTCAAAAATTGTCAAAAATTATCAAAATAATTCAAAAATTGTCCAAAATTATCAAAATAATTCAAAAATTGTCAAAAATTATCAAAATAATTCAAAAATGTTGATCTCAGATTGGTTTTGACAATTGAATGTCAACACACTTAAGATATTTACTAAGTTCGTATCGAGCTAGTAACACATGTTGAGTATAATATGTATATATGCTGAGTTGCAATGAGTCTCGAGTCACTCATGTGCTGAGCAATTCAAGTGCTGAGTGAACAGTTGATGCCAAGCAAGGTCAAATGCTGAACAAGACGAAATTATAGTAAGTGTTGAGCATCAGTATTGTCAAGTGTTGAGCAAGACAAAATTATAGTAAGTGTTAAGCATCAATATTATCAAGTGCTGAGTAACATAGAATGGACCTAGTTGTTTGTGATGGCACAAACAACTATGTAAACCATTTTTTAGCTAACTTATGGATAGATCTCAAAGCTTTGAAGATAAGATCAAATCTATTTGGATTCCCTATGTGATCAACATGGAACCAATTAGAAAAATGGAAGGAATCAAGAGGGAAAATGAATGAATCTCAGTCATAGATTCATACCTAACCCTAAGCCACCAAAGTCTTTTTAAAGGGAGATGAAAACTCCATAATTTAATATGTATGTGTGTGTATGCAAGGAAGTGATGTGAGCGAAGAATTCAACGAAGTGAAAGGGGTGAATTAATCAAAAAGTATACCAGGTGACTTAGAAGTGTGAAAGAATTGCAGAATAGAGGAGAAGCTATACAACATTGATATAATAGATCAAGAGGATCAAGATGGACAAAACTGTGATCTGAAATCAGCAAGGCAAAGTTTTAAGTGTATTAGATCAAACATTCTACTATTACTTTCTAACAATTGTATCAACAGGGTGAAATCCTTTAGACTAAGGTTGATTTAACAATCATTGTAAAATCCTTTAACAGGGTGACATTCCAAGTGAGTGTTCTAAAGTCCTTTAGCCAGGCACACTTTTAACAGGGTGTTAAAATCCTTTAATAGGGTAGGATCTAATAGTCCTTTGTAAGCCTTTAACAGGGAAGGCCTTTCATAGGGTAGATCATGAGAACGGTCAAGCTATGTAATCTTAATAGCTAAACTTTATTGCTGTAGTACTGAAGAATTGTGGGTGTCATCCCCATCCCAGTTTTACCTTCTCATTGGAGGGTTTTTAGGTAATCATATCTTGTGTTAAGTGTTTATGTGAATGCATTTACTTTACATGCTAATTCAATAAGTTAATGCATGCATTTTTTTAAAGTTAAAAGTTTTATTCGTTAAAGACTAGTACTTCTTATTGAAACCCCCCCCCCCTCAAAAGTATACATTTCCCATTTGTATTTCCAACAAAAAATTATCCAAACTTATCAAAAAAATTCAAAAATTGTCAAAAATTATTTTAAAAAAATTCAAGAATTGTCCAAACTAATTAAAAAAAAAAAAAAATTGTCAAAAATTATCAAAAAATCCAAAAATTGTCCAAACTTATCAAAAAAAATTCAAAAATTGTCAAAAATCATAAAAAAATTCAAAAATTGCCAAAAAATTATCAAAAAAATTCAAAAATTGCCAAAAATTATCAATTTCTTTTCCCAAAATTGTCAAATATTGCCAAAAACATTCAAAAGGGGGTAATAATTTCAAAACATAGCCACAAAATCTCAACAAATTAACAACACCTCAAAATCCTATCAAACGTGGCTCACTTAAGCTCAAATAGGCTATATAACAGGCCGTCATAAAATATTTAAATACGAATTGCCTTAATAGTATTAAGAAGCAGCATAATTATGTCTTGAAACATCTTGCTGGGCTTTGGAAAATCTAGCACAACGCGAATAGCGCAAGAGGCATCGACAGAGTCCCCTCTTCCTTCCTCTTGTCAAGAACAACAATTCCCAGTGGATCATTAGTCTTATTTATATTGTAGTGGCCATGATTGGTCCAGCCCCCTTCAACAAATATATCAATGCTATCCCGAAAGCCTAGATATCCATTGGACTCTTTCATCATCACCTAACTGGGGACATATAATGAGTAAGCGTAAGCGTGAGAGCTTGCCCCCTCCCCTCAAGCACCTTTTTTAGGCCCCTCAAGCACCTTTTTAGGCCCAAGTGCCTTTTTCAAGGCCCCTCAAGCACCTTTTTAGGCCTCCGAAGTGCCTTTTTAGGCCCAAACGCCTTTTTCAAGGCCCTATTTTGGCCCTTTTTAGGCCCCCGAGACACTTTTTTCAGGCCTTAGAAGTGCCTTTTTAGGCCCAAATGCCTTTTTCAAGGCCCTATTTTAGCCTTTTCAGGCCCCCGAGACACCTTTTTAGGCCCAAATGCTTTTTTCAAGGCCTTGTTTTGGCCTCTTTAGTTCCCTAAGACATCATTTTGGGCCCTATTTTGGCCTTTTTAGGTCCCCAAGATGCCTTTTTAGGCCCAAACGCCTTTTTCAAGGCCCTATTTTGGCCTTTTCAAGCCCCTGAGACGTC
This sequence comes from Cupressus sempervirens, assembly GCA_028749045.1. Classification (NCBI taxonomy): domain Eukaryota; kingdom Viridiplantae; phylum Streptophyta; class Pinopsida; order Cupressales; family Cupressaceae; genus Cupressus; species Cupressus sempervirens. Next base: position 137,279,046 of record CM053784.1, on the reverse strand, counting down.
TTTTTAGGCCCAAACGCCTTTTTTAGGCCCTCAAAGTGCCCCTTTAGGCCCAAACACCTTTTTCAAGGCCCTGTTTTAACCTTTTCAAGCTTCCAAAGTGACTTTCTTAGGCCCTCAAGCACCTTTTTAGGCCCTAGATGCCTTTTTTAGAGCCCAAACGTCCTTCGCAGAGACCCGAGCACCTTTTTCAAGGCCCTTCTCAACCTCTTTTGGCCATCAAAAGTTTCCCGTAGGTCCCAATGCCTTTTCACAGGCCTCATGAGCATCCATCTCAGTGCACAACTAGCAAAAATCCTAACATTGGCCTTATGTGTGTTTGTAAAGGCTATCGATATATATAGTCTTGTGCCTGACAATTTGTGGTTTAACACTTCCTGCTTTTTCCACCATTAACTACCATGACTCTCCAACCATTATACAAATTCAAACTCATCTTTCATTAGAAGTCCACACAGACATTTAGTTCCCCACATAAATGTGAAGGTTTGCCTTCCTCTACAGACCATATTGTCCCCACTTTTGCAAAGATTGACACTTCTTCCCAAAACATTTCAAAAACATTTGAATATTCCCAAAAATTCCAAAAATATTTGAATATTGCCAAAATTTCCAAAAATATTTGAATATTCCCAAAAATTCTAAAAACATTTGAATATTCCCAAAAATTCCAAAAATATTTGAATATTCCCAAAAAATTCCAAAAATATTTGAATATTCCCAAAAATTCTAAAAACATATGAATATTCCCAAAATTTCCAAAAAAAATTGAATATTCCAGAAATTCCAACAACATTTGAATATTCCCAAAAATTCCAAAAATATTTGAATATTCCCAAAAATTCCAAAAACATTTGAATATTCCCAAAATTTCCAAAAACATTTGAATATTCCTAAAAATTCTAAAAACATTTGAATATTCCCAAAAATTCCAAAACATTTGAATATCCCTACACATTCCAAAAACATCCACAAATTCCTAAAAATATTAAAAACATCCAAATACATTCTAAAAATATTTTAAAAAAACACAATAATGTTCATCCGACAGATTAACATGACCACTAGTTGTCCTTTTGCTTGCCACAAAAGGGAATACAAATTTTATTCTATTACGATGACAATGACAACATTACATTCAACTATCCTCCAGTGGATTATTTAATCTGACCTCCCTTGGGGAGGTGGCAAGATAGGGTGTCCAATCAATGACATTTCTTTAGACCCAACTCTTGAAGAAGAAGCCCCTGGCATCAATCTTCTACATATCCACACTACATCCATGGGAATCAAAAACCTACCACTACGCAACTGCACATTTAATAGTTGTACAAATTCCCTATCCACAAATTGCATCTCCTACCAGTTCTCATTTGGGAACACTTGATGATAAAGTCCCATATAATAGGGAGCTTCTTGGTGTACCTTCACCATCCATTGCATATCCATGAACACGTTCTCCACTAGTTTGTTTATTCCTGGTATAGTGATTTCTCATTGGGCCACATCCCACTCCTGTTGTATTTTATTAGTCATCATTTTCCAACACTCCATTTTTTCTTTTGTCTCACCCAATCATTACTGCAACTGTCTCACCTTCGACTCACTTAAGGCTAACCACTCTTGCAGTTTCAATGACAGGGAGTTTGATTTTGCAATTGTCTCCCTGAATGAGTTTGATTGCGACTACAACAACACTTGCTCATTTTGCACACTTTCCAACCCCATTTGTGCCATCTTTAGGGATTCTTGCAATCTCTAAGCTCACAAATGCTCCGCCCGCATCCCTATGTCATTCCCTTCCAAATGCAATTACTCTACATGCAGTTCCACTTCTAGTGATTACACCTGCGCCCACTCCGTATTCACCACTGCTTAGAGCCATCTTGCTTCCGTTTACACTCCATCTTCTTGCACCTTCTCTATTAATCCCAGTTGAAACTTGAGTTTATGTTCGATGTTCTCTACTCAAACTCTCTCTATAGCCAACATCCTTCATAGTTCTTCCACATTACTTGATGATTGGTCTCCCTACCCCATCTCTAATCATAACTCCTCCACATTTACACTGCTCACTTCCCCTTCCACTGATCCTTGTCCCAAGATTCTTAGGCTAATCAACCGACTTGCTCCACTCATCCCCTTACCCACACTAATATCTCCCACATCCCCCAGAGCTATTTCCATGGACTTTTTAGGAGATTTTATCTCCCTCACCTCCTCCTCTACTTCAAACATACTCTTTGTCATCTCAGGCAGACTATTCTTTGCCTACATCATCAACTTATCATCATCCAATACCACCTGCAATGCTTGTTGCACTGTAGTCCCCAAAAACATCATTAATGCTAACAAGGGCATTTCTTCTGCCCTGATCCCTACATCTTCAGGTTGTACCAATCCCCGTCTCACCTAACTTGATTCACCTTGTAGTTTAGGTTGATACACTAGCTCCTCAGAGGTTCATCGAATGTGCTTTGCTCTTCACCTTTGCCTAATCCACCTTCCCTAACTAGCATCACCCTCCTGCTATGACTGATCTGGTGAACCTAACATGCTTTCACTTACCCATTGCCTTAGACTTCTCAATCACTCTAATGATGACATTTTACTCTTTACCTTGCTTCATTCCATTCCCATGCCATTTGCCTATTTATGGACATCACTTACCTGGACTCACTCTTTAATGACCTTACCATGCGTTTGCTTCCTACCACACTCATCCCGGCGACACTTCCACCATTCCCGCACCATAATTACCACCAAAAAATTTATGCCAACCTTCTCTGCCAACACACACTCTGTGCATTCAGCCACCGATTTCCATTGACACATCTCATAATTTTTTTCCAACCATTACAACCACTTTATCCAAAGTTTGAACAAATTTTACACTACTGCACTCACCTATTAGCACTACTGGTCTGCTATTATTGGTTTATCTATTGTTATGCACTTCTAGTACCTCGATGGTGTACTTGACTAGAAGTACCAGGATGAAGTTATGATACTTTATTTGCCTTTGATTTTTCATTGTTCAATTCCCATGATTCTTTGATTTCATGGGTGTCCACTTGTAAGTGCCTCCTCGCATTTGGAAATCCACATGTACCTCGACCAATTTTGTATGATATCTTAGGTGAGGACTTTATCCAATATTTGATTGTTTGCATGCCTATTTTTATTTACTACAGTTATAACATTTATTTGTCAATAAATTGTCATATTTTTCATGTACATTATTCGTGATTGGTGATAATTCTCGACGTGACACAGTATTCATAGCACCATAGTTGAGCTAGTGGTGGTTATACTCTGTCACTTTTTATTAAATGCTCTATGATGACAGTTAATTTGCATCTCTTTACAATAAAAATGGAAGTTAGTTGAATTCATTTAGTTTTCTTTTTCATCTTAGGTCTCTTGCAAACACACGGTTGGCACATAAATTAGGATAACACACACGAATCTCATCAACAGTGGTTAACAACAATGCTAAAAACAACAAGGTTATTCAACAACAAGTCACTACCCAACATATTGGTGCAACAGTTAACACTCTACTATTGTGGACTCGGTCTCATCACAACACTACCACTTTGCATCACACTTCATTCTTGCCTATCATCTATTCCATCTATTGCATTATGTGGCTTTTTGAATCTCACACAATTCTAGTCACTATTTCCTTCTATCAAATTTCATTCCTCATTACACCACATCATCTATCGCATTACATGGCTTTTGAAAATCATAAAATTCCATTTTTACCATATTTCATTACATTTTTTTTTCCCATCACCTTTCATTTAATTCATGCATTCCATCTCATTATCACATTTCCTTCATACATATCATTCAACTACTTCACTCACTATCCACATATCATGTTATTCTACCTACTACATTAATCAACCACAATGCATCGACATCTCTAGGTCTCATATCAATCGAATCTCGACATCACATGCATACAAAGGTCCATGATATATCAAGTGCACAAGTCCGAACATCAAAAAGCTCAAATATCTCATATATCAAAAAGATCGAATCATCAACATCAAAGGGTTCTCATAATTGATGGCATACATGATAAGTCCATAAAATGAACACAAAAGTTCCACAAGTCAACTCTATTTTGCACCACATACATCCATCTATTTGTGTCTGATTCAAAGGTCCCTGCTCACTGGGGGCACTCATCCCATCTTGAACAATTGAACACCGAACAACGACATCAATTTTTCATCGCAAATGACCATCCTACATCAATCAAATCTTAACATCTAGCTATTCAGCTAATGGTTCTATCTTGAACCAGTTATTTGTCCTACTCTATATCCTGAGATGGACATGTTAGTTTTCCCGACTCTACATCCTGAGGGGGGCACATTTTCTATCTACCCAATATCATCTAAATGGTTTTGTACATCACGTTATGACTACACATTCCCTATCAACTTTTCTCATCAACATTTTCATAAATAAAATTGGAATATTCCTATTTCACGCTTTCATTTTTTCCAATTTCATTTCTAGGGGGGCAGTATACTGGGGCATCAACAATATACCAGCGCATCAACAATATACCAGGGCATCAAAAGCAATATATCGGGGCATCAACAATATATCGAGGCATCAAAAAATTTCAAATATAAAAAATGTTCTACCCTCGGGCATCAAAAGCAATATATCGGGGCATCAACAATATATCGAGGCATCAAAAAATTTCAAATATAAAAAATGTTCTACCCCCGGGCATCAAAATTTTCAAATATCAACCCCAGCCAAAATTTTAAACATTGAATCAAACAAAATCGGGGCATCCAAGCAAAACATCGCAATATCAAAACATTGAATCAACAAAATCAACGACACTCAGACATCAAGTTATTGACAATCATACATCATATCAACCTTGAAACATCAAAACATCATCGATTAGACATTCAATCATCAGAATTTGACTAAAATTAGAGAATCAAGATAGTCTTTGAACTATTATGCTTTGCATATTAGCTCAAAGAGGGGCATTTGTAGACACACAAAAATTGGCAAAGACCTGATTTACACAATTTTGATCAATCAACGCAAATTAAGGAGGAAATTAGAGGAAAAAAATAAACTTCCAAGTCAAGGATTACTTTAGGTCATTAATCGATTAAATCATCTGTCAAATTAATAAGACCTAAATCAACTTCAAAAGAGGAGAAAAACAATTCAAAATCATAAAATGAAATTCAAAAGGGAGAGGGAAAAAGACACACTTTTGAAAATAAATGGAACTTTTATTAAATCAATAAATCCATTTATCCCCACAAAATGAAAATCCTTCTTTTATATTATAAATAATTGAGAAAAATCCACTTTTAGCCTCAAATCAAGACTTTTGGGCTCCTCCCCTTGTCTCTTATGAGACATTTCAGTTGAAAAGACATGTACATTTAGCCTCAAATCAAGACTTTTGGGCTCCTCCTCTTGTCTCTTATGAGACATTTTCAATTTCACTTGTATCCACCAGTTAAAGGTAAAACCCAAATTCTTACCCCAACCCCTTCTAAAATCCTATAAATAGAAGGAGAATTCAAGAGCAAAGGGAGCCAAGTTTTAGGCATAAGCATTATAGGCATATTCAGAATTGTCAAATTGAGCATATTAGCATTGTTATTCTAGTTTATGTCATTTTGATAGCATTTTAGCTTTGTTTTCATGTTATTTAGTATCATCTTAACACATGTTTAGCTCATTTCATGTTCATTTTAATAGTATTCTAAGAGTTGTTATTCACATGTAATCTGCATTTTCATCTTAGATCTTGCATAGATACTGATAGATCTACATTTTAAGCATACTTTTCATTTTAGAACTATCACTAAGATGCTAGTCTGAGAGTATTCTTAGCAGTTGTAGTTAGAGAAACATGGGACATTTTTAGAGTTTGCATTTTGATAATGATTTCTTGGGTTTAGTCTAGTTTGTTGTCATTTTTATCAGCACCCTGCATCAAGGTTTCATGAAAACATGAATATACCATGTACATCAATTACCCAATGTCCAGATGTACCAATTGAACAAACAAACACTTAAAAAACTTCATATCTTATCATTTAATTGCTTGGTCTCTATTGTAAACTTTTAGTAACATTAGCTAGCTATCCACTAATCTAAAACTAATAGACCTGCAGAGTGTAAACATTAATTAGTTAAAAATCATAATAACATCAACACAAGTTTGACAATAGGATTTAACATGGAAACCCAATTTGGGAAAAACCACCACCAACATGTCACTAATTTTCACTCTTCTGAAGTAAGCCTTGTTAGGAGCCAACCCTGTTAAAGGTTACAAAACACACTGTTAAATGTGACCTTGTTAAGTACAACTCACTTTGCATGTATAGATCTCTATTTATCTCTTATGTGGTGATTCACTATCTGGCCTCTATTGTCATCTCAATCTTTGATTTGCTTGGCAACCCTTCAAGCAATCACTTTTCACTTCTTCTCAACTCAATTCAAGCTTTTGCTTAGATTCACTAGTCAACAACACGAGTAGCAACTCCAACTCTCTGGAACTTCTTCACACATGCATAACCTCTTTGCATACTACAATTTTTTTGCCTATGTATCTCCTTAAATAGGCAATTATGATCTTTTGTCGTTTAAACACCACCATAGATCTTAGGGTTTACAATTCAATCCATCAAATTCATTGTATGTGTTCACCATTTTGTTTATCTTGTTTTTTCTAGAAAATTCTCTTGGAATCCATCTCTTAGGTCATTTACCTAATCCTCTCCTCAAATTAAATGATCCAACTCATTGATCATTATCTTCAACATGCTTTCCATATCCCAAGAAATTAACTTAGTCAGCTGGAATTTATGATTCCTTGCAAATAGTCAAAATGTTGTTCCTCAGCCAACACTGTGTTCTGACACTCGATCATCACTGAGTTACTAGATCACTATAAAAATTCTTACTTGACACATACATTGTCACTTAGTCGATATTGGTACTTGGTCAACACTAACTTTGCTTGACACTTACTATGGCTCGGTTGACACTGGCATCACTCAACATGTACATAAACATTCATTAGTGTTCTACTCTATTACTCAGTAAGGCCTATACATTTGATCTATACTTTTTCACACCTTCAAGACTTGAATATTACTATCTTCTCCTCTTGCAACATGATTTAAACAATCACTTTATCTTGTTAAAGTCCAACTAATCAAATGTCCATTTGTAGTTTCCTCTTCATAACTCAAACTATTCTCTAGATGCTTTTGTTATGAACAATTTCTCAAATCCTCTTCATCAATCAAATAGATATGACATTTAGATCAGATAGTAAATTGTCTCATCAATAGATTTGACATCAATAACAATATAATAATTGTTCCAATTATAGTTTCCAACAGTTGAGAGTCAAATACAATGTATTTAATACAATAGTGCATGTGTTAGAGGACAAATCCCTTTTAGGAGACCTTGAACCCTTATTAGAAGGTTCTAACCATGTTAAGGCTAAGAAGAACAAATAGACCCACTTCCTAAATGCTCCAACTTATGTGAAATATAATACTTTCAGGGTAACATATCCAATAACATTAACTATTTAATTTGTAACATTCTTGCCAAAATAGTTCCTTTGAAGTCCACTTCAATCAACCAACGTCATTTCTACTTTTCTCTGATCACCCATCATAAAATATCACATCATATGTATTCAAATATGCCATATATCAAGGTCATACCTCCTAAACAAGGAAACCATCTTTCTCTTGTACCCTTTACAAATAATTGAGTAGGTTAGTCTATTAAAACTTCTACAATATAAAATTAATTACGTAGGGCCATGCCAAGGCATACACACCTTCATAAGAATGATTATGATTAAGTTTTATCACATGTCATTTAGCACATGTCACAATAAATATATTGCATTTTCCAATGATAAATTACATGTTTTCTCAACATAGTTGACAACCAATAAAATATACTGTACATTTCTTGCTAGCGACCTTTCTAGAATAATTCAAATGATTCCCATTCCCTTACATACATGCACAAAAAATTCTTCTATCACCTTCTAAGTTTGTCATGGTTAATTCATGTTTGCCAATAAGATATAACAAAAATACCTACAACTATCTATGCCATTGTTCCCTATTTAGTGGTTTGATACTAGTCTTCACCAAATATTTTGTAACTTAACCAAATAACCACATAAGACATAGAGATCATAGATATAATATATACTCATTCTACCACACACATGCAAGTTTTTATACATAATTTTGTCAAATACTAACTTCATTGATCTAATAAATAACCTACAATATACAAAATCCGAGTTTGACATGAACATAAGAATATATGTTGTCATTGACAAAACTAGTCACTAATACAACATCTCAAAAACTCATCCAAGTTCCAACAAAGGCCTCAATTCATAGTAACTTCTAGGTATGTAACCCCAAAAATAGAATGCACAGTCCATTTTTTACAAAGAGCCAACTCTTGTTGTTTAATGGAGAGGATCTCAAGACTACTAAAGTCACATAGGAGATAATAAAATTACAAGGCAATCTAGTGACAACCTTTGTGGTCTTCCAAATAGGCTCACAAAATGTAATGCAAAATATTTTCCAATTTCATGTAAGAGGCCCAATAAGAAGAACAATACACATGATTAGCCATGATACATTTAAAGCACACCTTAATTTTCTACCAATGAGGAAAAGTGGCTTGGAAACAAATAGGAAATATTTTTCTCAACTTTGGCAAGGATTGCATTCCAAAGTTTAGTCAAAGAAGACTAAAAGGAAAATGGAATGTCCACCAAAAAGTTTCCCATGGTCAATCCACTTTCACGCATAGAAAAGAAGTCATTGTAATGCAAGAAGGAAGGATTGAAAATAATATTGAGTTTTATGCCACAAGATGGCATAACTAGAAGTTAGAGACAAGTTGTTGAAGCATTGAATGCCTTTATTAATATTTTTTTTGTGTTTAATAATTGTGAGAAATCAGTCATCTATAAAATGTCCATCAACCAACTAGTTAGGTGACTCAAGAAAGAAAATTCCTTTAAACCTCACTAAGGAGATAATTTTTTTCCAACAAATACTCAAATGCTTCAATTACAAGAACATACAATAAAGGGACAAGAGGACAACCCTAAGACAATGACATATGGAATGGTGGATCCCCAAATCTTAATAGTAGAAATCATTAATGGTGATGCACCCAACATGATATCAAAAAATAATTATAACATATCAAATAAAGTAAGGGCCAAACCCCTAAATCACCCAATAGAGCCAAAATAAAGAACTATTCAAAATGGTCACGAACCTTGGAAAAATCAATTTTAATAAATCAAGCTTGTCTTTAGAGTGTTAGGCATATTTTATACCTTCCAAAATAAGAATGATGGTGTTTCAAACAAACCTAGGCTATATAAAACTAGTATGCTCATGATGAATAATATTGGAAATCAAATGATAATTTTTCAAAGCCAAAACATTAGTAATGATCTTGTAGGAGAGGATAAAAAATGTGATTAACTACTAGTTATAAATATCTTCTAGATCTCTTGGTTTAGGCACGAATTTTATCTTATCCTTGACCCTAAAACACTTTCTTTCCCTGTTTTTTCCTCAAAACCCAAAAATGCCCTATTGAGCCAAATGAGCACTTTTTGAGCAATTAGGAGCAATAGTGCATTGTGGGACTCTTCAAACCTATTTAACCTAACCTTAGGACCAAGTTGATCCTATTATTACTTTGGTGATGTGGCTAGCATCACTACAAGTCAAAAACACAAAAGAAGCTCTAGGTTTACCCTTAGCCTACCTAGGTGCTCCTGTACCATACTCCCCCATCAAAAAAGCTAAGTCCCACCTGATGGCATGATGTCTATGGGTATTCCAACCTTCTTGAACTCTGTTTCAACAACCCAAGTAGCCTCTAAAGTTTTCTTGCCCTTCCATTGAATGAGATGTTCCATATACACCTTGTGCCTTGTATACTTCTTCACCCTTGAGTCTAACACTTTATCTACTTCCAACTTGCTGATTTTAGGTGTTGCAATAGGTTCAAGGTTACCATGAACATCTAGATAGGTATGAGGTAAGGTACCTTTGTATACCACCAAGTCTTGCACATTGAAAACAGGGGATATGCCTAAATTTGAAGGTAAGTCTACCTTATAGGCATTTTCTCCATACTCTGCCAAGATTTTGTAAGGCCCTACCCTCTTCATCTGTAGTTTGGTAGGAAGACCTTTTTGAAGCCTTGATTTATTCAAATGGACCATTACATAGTCACCAACAACAAACTAAATGTTTGTCCTCTTTTCATCCACTTTGGCCTTGAGTTTTTGAGTGTTATCTTGGATGGTCTTCTTGACTTGCTCTTGAATCTCCTTCATAGTTTGAAAAAAGTCTTCAGCTTGTCCACTTCTTTGATCCATGTCACCAAGATATCTCAGTTCACATATACCCCTTGGATGCATTCCATAAACTATCTCAAAAGGACTCTTTCCAATGGTCCTATTCTTGCTATCATTAGAGGCATACTTTGCTTGTGAAATGATAGCATCCCAAATTTGACCATATTCCTTAGTTAGGCACCTTAGAAGGTTCCCTAAGGTCCTATTAACCACTTCAATTTGACTATCAGTTTGGGGATGGTAAGCTAAACCAAATGACATGTTTGTACCAAGCTTTTTCTACAAGGTTTTCCAAAAATGGCTCATAAATTTAACATACCTATCTCATACAATGCTTAATGGGAGTCTATGAATCCATACAACCTCCTTGAAAAAAAAAAGGGCAATGTGACTTGAATCATTAGTTGCTCTACATGGAATGAAATGCCCAATTTTGTTGAATCTATGAACAACAACATAAATGCTATCATACTCTTGCTTGGTTTTTGGTAAACCTACAACAAAGTCCATACTTAAACAATCCCATGGCTTATTTGGAATTGGTAAAGGCTGATATAAATCTAAATTGATGATTCCTCCTTTGGCTTTCATCTAAACCATGAGTTGCTCCACATACTTGGTTATGTCCCTTGCTACCTTTAGCTAATAATAGAACCTTTGCACTAGTTCTATGGTTTTGCTAATACCAAAATGACCACTTAGGCTGTTACTATGCTTCTCCTATATTAGGTTCTCTCTCATGGAACCCCTTGGTACACACAATTGGTTACCCTTGAATAACAAGCCATTTTACAAGGTATATTCTGAAAGTTTGCTATGAAAATGATTCTCAAAATCCATGCATACCTTGTAGGCTTCAACAAAGTCCTCATCTCCTTTGTAGAGATTTTGAAGACTCTCTATTCCAATGCTTTGGAGTTGAATCTCTTGGACTTTCATAATCCTCCTACTTAGTGCATCTACCACTTTGTTCAACTCTCCCTTCTTATGCTTCATTATGAAGGTAAAGGCCTACAAATACTCCATCCACTTCAATTGTATGTTGCCTAGCTTCTCCTGAGTGTTGATGTAGCTAAGAGCTTGATTATCTATAAACACAATAAATTCTTTGGGCAACAAATAATGTCTTCACTTCCTAAGACACTGAACTAAGGCATAGAGCTCTAGGTCATAGGATGAAAACTTCTTTTTGGCCTCATTAAGCTTCTCACTATAAAAAGCCACTAGTCTACCTTCTTGACTCAAAACACACCTACTACTAAGCCACTTGCATCGCATTCTAAGGTGAACAATTTGTCAAAACTAGGCAATTGTAGGATAGGTTGAGTAGCTACGTGTTTCTTCAACATTTCAAATGACTTTTTAGCTTCTAAGGTCCACTTAAACTTGGGCTTGACTGCACCCTTTATGATATCCAACAAAGGTGCAAAAATACCACTGAAATTCCTAATGAATTTCCTATAGAATTGAGACAAACCATGGAAACTTCTTACCTTAGTGAATGTTGCAGGTGTTGGCCAATCTAGTATAGCAACAACTTTCTCCTTGTCCATCTTTAATGTGCCTTGAGACACCACAAATCCTAGGTACACAAGTTCTGCCTTGAAGAAGTCACACTTCTCAAGATTTATTGCTAGCTCCTCCTCATGAAGCATCTTCAAAACTGCCTCAACATGCTTGATAAGCTCTTCTCTAGTCTTGTTGAAAATAAGTATATCATCTAGATATACAACAATAAATTTTCCTATGAAATCCTTGAGCACTTCATTCATGAGCCTCACAAATGTGCTAGGAGCATTGGAAAGACCAAATGGCATTACAAGTCATTCATAAAGACCATCAATTGTCTTAAATCTTGTTTTCTATTCATCTCCCTCCTTTATCCTTATTTGGTGATAACCACTCTTCAAGTCTAGCTTAGTGAAGTATTTAGCCCCTCCAAGACAATCCATAAGGTCTTCAATCCTAGGTATAGGAAACCCATACCTAATTATAATCCCATTGATGGCTCTTGAATTTGTACATAATCTCCATTTCCCTCCCTTGTTAGATTCCAACACAACATGAACTATACATGGGCTTATGCTCTTTTGTATCAAGCCTTGATCCATCAACTCTTGGACTTGTCTTGCCACTTTTAAGTTTTGATCTAGAGTTAACTTGTATGTTGCTTTATTAGGCAAGGAAGCACCTATAATAAAGTCAAAATGATGACTTATAACTCTCCTAGGAGGTAGAGTAGCTGGAATACCATCACTCACTATGTCCTTGTACTTTTCAAGCAAATTTTGGACTTCAATTAGTAAGGGTTCCTTGGTAGCATTCTCCTTTACTTCAGACTTCAACACTACTACAAAAATTTGACATTCCTCATCCTTGAGGTCTTTAACAAACTCTTTTCCACTGCAGAATAGCACACTAGGCACTTTTACTTGTGTTTCCTCCCCTTCCAATAAGGACTGGATTTTAAGGTCTTTCCTCCCTTCTTAAAAGTTATGGCATTTTCCCTACCATCATATACAACTTTGCTATAAAATTACCAAGGCCTATCTAGCAAAAGATGACAAGCATGCATAGGCAAAACATCACACAACAGTTTGTCCTTGTATCCTGCTATGGAGAACTCCACCCAAGCTTGCTCATTCACCAAGATGCTTTGTCCCTTGTTAAGCCAAGTAACCTTGTAAGGGTTTTCATGAGGCATTTTTTGCAATTTCAACTTAATAGTATCCTCCTCTGATATTACATTATCAATAGAACTAGAATCAATCACTACTTTGCATACTTTTCCTAGGATTTTGCATTTTATCCTAAACAATGCCCTTCTATGTTTAGATTCATTAGGAGCTAGTTTTTTGATCAACACTCTTCTAAACATGAGGTTCTCACCTTTTTCAGACTCAGTGTGATCTACACCATATTATTTTCTACAATCCTCTTGCACATATGCCATTCTTTTATCTTGATTTGAGGAAGAAGGCTTCTCTGGGCATCTGTAGGTTGGATGACCCAAGTGACCACAATTGTAACATTTCATACTTGCAAAAAATGAATTGGATCTGCTTAATCCCCTCCCTCTACTTGATCCTCCTTGGTTGCCTCTCCCTCTATTGTAACCACCTCTTGAGGAGTTATCACTAGCTTGCTCTATGAACTTTCTTTCACCTTGATTCTTCTACTCACTACCTCTACCCTGGTAGCCTCCCCTTTGTCCTCTTTGGTTTCTGCCCTTGCCTTTATCCTTGAAGTTAAAATCTCCTTTCCTTTTAGTCTTTTCCTCTACCTTTAGAGCTAGCTGATGGTATCTCTAAACTGTGGTAGGTGCCCACAAATTGAGCTACTCTTGGATATTCCACTTCAAACCACCTAGATTTATTACCACTTTGATTGGCTCATCTTCTTGCTTCTTGGATCTTAGACATAACCTCTAAAATTCCTCAATATAAGAGGTCACATCTAGGTCTTTTTTCTTGAATCCTTTCTTTCTCTTATGGAGCTGAATTTCAAAGTCTTCAGGCAAGAAGTTCCCTTTTACTTTAGCGACCATAGCCTTCCAGTTAGCTATAGGAGTATTACCCATGTTGATTCTTTCATCTTGTACATGTTTCCACCATTTTAGAGCTGAGCTTCTAAGCCTTGACTTAGCAACTTTAACCTTTTGTGTCTTTGATACCCCCTCACACTCAAAATGATTCTCCATGCCATCTATCCAGTCCATTACTACATCTATGACCATCTTTCCACTGAAATGTGGTACAACTTCCAAAGCTTTTGCTCCTCGGGCTTTGATAGCCTTCAAGAAGAGTTCTTCATTCAAGATAGGGTCAGCTTTAGGTACTACATCCTCCTCTACTACCTCTCTACCCCTTTCAAATTCTTCTTCTTCTTTTCTCCTAGTGCTTCACCAAATGCATCTAGTTTCATATTTACCTTTGCTAGGGATTCTTCAAGAACTTTGTTCTTGTCCTTTTGTTCATCAACTTCCTTGAATAGTTCTAAATTTTTCACCATGTTGGTTTCACCTACTAACTCTCCAGTAGCTGCAGACATCCACCAACTTTGCCCAAATCTTTAACTTTCTCTGATACCACTCTGATGTGACAACCAATCTTTCTCACAAACCCTAAGCTCTCTAGGGTCTTCTTAGGTCTTCCAACTAATCAAATAGAGATTCTTTCACACCCTATTCATCTAAGGATTCTATCAAAGAGATCCCACTTCTTCAACTGGTGCACATCAATAGGTTAGTACAAGATTGCTCAAACTTCCACCAACACACAAATAACCCCAATGCTCCTCGGACCTTTCCATATGGTCAAATGAATACCTAGGCATGCTTTAGGTTACTTATCAGCATACTACACCCAAAACAAGTGCAAAACCCTATTCAAATTGCAATCAATAGGTCAATTTGTACTCAGTTGCTTGGAAAAAGGCTACAAGATTTAGCCCTCCAAACACATTAAAACTGAGATATTTTGAAAAATCCCTTAACAATGGCCAAAAAAAAATCACCTTTTTGGATACCATTTTTGGAGTACATGCATATTTTGTAACTCTTAAGCCCCCAACTTGTCCATACAACCCAAGCACAATTTTAGGCTTAATTTGAGGGTTTCAAGGATTTTGGCACTATTCAAGTTTTAAACCTCCTAAAAGTCCTTATCAAGACTCCTCCTCTAGATTGAAGTTATCCCTAACAATCTACTTGCTCAACATATTATTGGATTGAATAATCATACCTTTCAATCCACTCCAAATGCTCTTTTTTAGATTTATGATCCCTAACCAAACATGGTTTGCTTGCCTAGGGCATCACACTGAAAATGCTTTTTGTACTTCTAATGGGCTCTCCTTTTCTATACATAATATAAAAGGAGTCTAGTTCCAAATCCCAAGAGGTCATACATTTCATACGGTAGGAAATGGCCCTAAGAATCCTTTTTGTGCTAGTTGCCTAGTTCAGAACAACAACCTGCTAACTTACAAAATAATTTATTTGAACACACAAAACTCTATGAAACAAAACATAAAATAAAAAATAAATAAATGAAGGAAAACCTACAATAACTCTTCCAACTCATAAAACCCTAAGTTTGATCTGTACAAAGCATGAAAAATTACTCAAAGCAAGAAATTGTTGCAATAAAGAAAATGTTGATTACAATTTGTACACTGTCATTTCTCCTTCTTCCAACCTCTTGAAAAGGTTGAGTTCAACCATATATATTATTGGAATTTATATTTCCAAATACTTTAAGTGGTTTAAGGGATCCCGCAAAGAAGTTTCTCTTTATACATAAAAGTTGCAAAAGTCGTCAATAACAACTTTGCAAGAAATGAGCAATTTTTGCAATTTTGCAAATTATGTACCCAAAATTTCTCTACTTGCTACCAAAATTTCTAAAAGGCCCAAGATGTATCCAAAACACCTAATAAGGACCCTAAAACAATTTCTTTCCTTATTTTTCCCTCAAAACCTATTGAGCCAAATGAGCACTTTTTGAGCAATTAGGAGCAATAGTGCATTGTGGGACTCTTCAAACCTATTTAACCTCACCTTAGGACCAAGTTGATCATATTATTACTCTAATGATATGGATAGCATTACTACAACCCAAAAATACCAAAGAAGCCCTAGGTGTACCCTTAGCCTACATAGGTGCTCTTGCACCACTTGTTCTAATAAGTCATGTCACTAAAGCATCAACATCAGCCATAAATGTTTGGTTTAGGTTGGTTGAGGCCACTAAAAATCTAAGAACTCCCTATATTATTTTCATATGACACAAAGAATACAATAACAATAAATATGTACAGAAAGATTAAAAAAAAACCCTAATAAAGCTTCTCCATAATTCTAAGATTCCTTAGATGAGTGAAAAGGGCTTGCCTAATTTTATTTTAATAATTATATCTTCTCTCAATGCATAGATCTTATAGACATTTCTATTGACATATCCATCCACATGTAAAAAAAATAGTTAGCATTTGCCTCCAAGTTCGTAATTCTTAGAGAAGATAGATATTGGATGAAGTGCATTACTCAAGACATGCAAAATAGTAGAGATACAAACAATATCAAAAAACACAAATAAAACACTGATGCATACAAAGGGATCAATAGTTGATCAAGTTCTTGTTATTAAAGAGAAGCATGTGTAGCAAAAATTAAGAAAATTAAATGATAAGAACAAAGCTATAGATAATATCTATAAATATTTATTCTTTAATTTTATACATACATATTGTGCATGAAATATTTATTGTAATTAACTTTTAATATATTAAAAAAGTTATAAATAATTAAATACATTTAAATAATATAAGATGATAATATTGATGTTTTAATTTAATTATATATATCAAATGTATTATCTTTATGAGAGGGAGTGTGATACCATCAACATTAGCCACCAACATTAACCAGAAATAATGCAAGATAGTTGACTGCATTCACATGGATATTGGCATAGGTAAGTGTGTAAAGTTGGAATAGTTGTTATTTAGGAAAAGTTGTTGGAAATTTAAGAGGGTAACTAAGAGGGGATGAGTGAATAAATTACCACAAAAGAATCCTTGCTCCTTAGATGTCTCAACAATCTTTCACTGAACATGCAATACTTAATAGCTCAGTTAACACTAGAATATTACCGATGCTTGGTTAACAAAGAAATCTTAAGATTTATTAAACTATTTTTATCCTTTAGTAACTTAGTTGTAGAAACATAAAGCATAAGAAAATAAAATGACCACAAATAACACCAAGATTTAACGTGGAAACATAGTTTGGGAAAAACCACCTTGCAACTAGTCACAATAATTTTCACTCTTCTAAAGTGAGCCCTATTAGGAGCCAACCCTGTTAAAGGTTACAAAACATAATGTTAAGTGTGACCCTATCAGAGGGTTTAGATCACCCTGTTAGGAGTGGCCTAGTTAGAGGTCTTCAAACACTTCAATCTAGAAATGTCACCTTGTTAGAGGATTTATAAAATGATTGTTAAGTCAACTCTATTAAGAGATTTCTTTACTGCTACAATGGTTAGAAATCAACAAAAATTTGATGTAACTAATGAAGCAACTTTCTTTGCAGATTAAGATCTCTATTATGGCTTGACCTCTGGATCCTTCTTGGTCAGATGTTCTTTGTAGTTTATCTTCTACAATTTTCTACTCCGCCTTGCCTTCACTTACATATCCATCTTGTTTCATATTCCACTTGTTACATTTCATTTTCACAACTTAACCTTTCTTATATATCATAAGCTAGGAAAATTTGGCTTGAATACCCTTGCAAAGCATCAATAAACATCCAAATAGTTAACCTCAAATAATAAAATATTTGATAATTACATTATGTTGTCACTCGATCAATACTAGGATTGAATGCTCAGTTGACACCGTGACTTCTTCACTACTTGACCACTCAGTCAATACTGCAAGCCTTCGATGCCCAACCACTCGATCAATATTGCAAGTAGAAATCCTTTCATTAATCGACTTCTCAGATAATACTAGAAATCTTCATTATCCATTGCTTGGTTAATACTAAGATATACAAGGTTAATACTGCAAACTCTACATTGCTTAGTTAATACTGACATTTTTGTAAACATCAATGACAATACACAATTGAATAATTGTTTTCAAAAAAAACAACTTAGTGATGAAGAAAGAATCTAGAGGAAGTACCTAGTAGTCATTTAGGCCAACTTTGCACACTTAGAACTCCTAAACCATAAGTTGGATTCTAACAATTTTTTTAGTGAATCTTTGTATGTGATTTAACTACTTAAAGCTAAGGTTTTGACTTTTGGGTATTCATGAATCTCTATGTAGAGATCATCAAATGCCAAGTTGTCAAAGAAAAGTCAGTTTTAGAGTGTTTCTTAATACTTGCTACATTCTTGCACCAATAGGTGTTCAATAAAGAATGTAGTTTTGTGGCTACGTGCAAGACAGAAAGAAACAGGTTAGATAGACTCATTTGCACCTACAACACAAGGACAAGGTGCTAGTCAAGTCATAGTGGTAGACTAGGGAAAGCCTAAAGAGAGTGAGCTAACACCTAAGGTGAAGGAACAAGTGGCCATTCAAGCATTTGTAGGTTTACCAACATCTGGCACTTCTTCTACACAAACTCTTCAGAAGCTGAGCACATAAGCTATTCCATTGCAAATCTCAGTGTGAAGCACAAGCTCATCAAAGGTTGAAAAGGTAATTCATTATGGAGATATAAGCCTTGATGAAGAAATTGCTATACCAAAATATGTTTATGATACTATGACATTAGAACAAATAAGCATATTACAACAGGCCTTAGAAAGGAAAAAGCATCAAGAAATGCTTAGGAGAGAACATAGGAAGAAGCAAGCACTTCAAGACATTATGGACATCTTTCTAGATGCATTTAGTCTACCAACTCCTAAAGATACCAAGCCACTAATAGAGCAACTGATAGATATAGTGGAAAAGGTTAGTAATGAAGACCTTGACACAAATGCCAACATTTTAGAATGGTTAGAAAGAAGTTTCAAAGCAAGGTCAATGAGAAAATATCTAGTGAGATAGCACTACAACATGTTTCATTGGCAACTAAGGTTGAGAATGTGAAGAAGGTACTTGAGAACATATTCTCATTTTACACAAAACTATGCAATCCAACACTCTTCACTCAAGAGACTAGGAGTCACATTCTAAGCCTAGAAAGCAAAATATCTAAATCAAGTGCAAGACTACCAACAAATCCATCTTAGAGTGAGAAGCATTTTAGAATACTGCTTCAAACACAAAGTCAGTTAGCTATATTGACAATAGATAATGCTAACATAAGAACCAAATTGACAAGAATACAAGCTACCCTCACCCCACATATGGAGATATTTCACAAGGAGCTAGGCTATGTTGAGACTCTATTGAAGAAAGACACCAATCTTTCTACTTTAGATGGTCTAGTCCACCTTGCTTCCAAGCTTGAAATCCAAATTAAGTCATTGGATGTTGCATGTGATAATTGGGATGCTTCCCTCAAGATCATACTGGATGTCCATAAATCATTTCTAGACAAACACACAATAAGTGTATAGCCCATTTGACATAAGTGTCAAAAAGGGGATAATGAGAGAAAAAGGAGGATATACATCATTGGGGGAGATATACATTTTTGGGGGAGAATAAGATAAAGAGGGAGATATACTTTTGGGAAGAATAAAACAAAGGGGAAGACAAGAGTATTAGTAAATTAGAGCATGAAGTTAGCATTGAAGTCAAAGTGTATCAACAAAGACACATTTACTCAAAAGGAGCACAAAATTTTGGTTTGAGAACAGAAATATCAACTCAGGGAGAGTTATCAAATTTTGAGGTATACAAGTTATTGCAAACTTTTGAAAATTTGAAGTTTTGTATATAAGCTGAGTCATGGATATGTTATGCTTGAGAGATCAAGGATATTAATGTATATTCAAGTTTTTTTGACACTCATGTCCAAGAGGGAGATTGTTGATCTTAGATTGGTTTTGACAAGTGAGTGTAAAACACACGAGCCATTTACTAAGTTCATGCCAAACTAGTAACATGCCGAACACAAAATGTAAATATTAGACCATGTCGAGTTACAATGAGTGCTAATTCACTCATATGCTGAGTTACTCAAGTGCTGAGTAAATAGTGGATTCTGAGCAATGTAGGTGTCGAGTCATAGTAGAAATATCAGTGCATGCTGAGCATCAGAGACTTCAAATGTTGAGTA
Source organism: Cupressus sempervirens (assembly GCA_028749045.1). NCBI lineage: Eukaryota > Viridiplantae > Streptophyta > Pinopsida > Cupressales > Cupressaceae > Cupressus > Cupressus sempervirens. Next base: position 137,258,830 of record CM053784.1, on the reverse strand, counting down.
AGACAGTTTTGACATATTTTTTTGTAAACCACTTTTGAGCTGACTTAAGATTGTATTTTGATATTTTGGAGATAAGGACGAATCTCTAAATTGGATTCCCTATGCAATTAAATGCAACCAATTAGAAAAAGGGAAGGATTAAGCAACAAAATGGATGAATCTCAGCTATAGATTCATACCTAACCCTAAGTCAAAGTCTTCTTAAGGAGAAAAAAAACCCTAAACTCTTCATTATGAGTGTGTAAGGAATTGAAGGAGTGAAAAAAATAGTTCGCATATACAACATTCATGGTGACTTAGAAGTTATGAAGAAAGAGTGAATTGAAAAATTAGTTAGAGAAGAATAGAGGATAAAGAAAAGGATACAACATTGAGACATCTGATTGAGAAGGATCAAGAAGACATTGTTTAGAGGTGATATGTTATCAAACAAGCTAGTGCCAACTGCAAGATCTATGCTAAGACATTTTAATAGGCCATTTAAGTCAAATCTCTTATTAAAGTAGTCCTAACAGGCTATATGAAATCCTTTAATAGGGTTCTTACTTAGTTGTAAGTTGAAGTCCTCTAACAATGCACACTTCTAATAGGGTGTTGAAATCCTCTAACAAGATGAGACCTAACAGTCTTTGTAAGCCTTTAACAAGGTTGACCTTTCACAGGGTAGATCATGTTTCATGGTCAAAATATTGTAACCATCATTGGATACACTTTATTACTGTAGTAGTGAAGATTTTTGGGTGTCATCCCCACCCTAGTTTTACCTTCTCACTTGGAGGGTTTCTGGGTAATCATATCTGGTGTTATGTGTGTGAATGCTTACATGATTTAGATATATATGCTTTACATGTTATTTCAGTTTACTCATTGAATGCATGTGTGGTGAAATTTTTATGGGTCCAAGTTTAAACTACTATGTGTAATATATCATGAAGCATAGCCCAAAATATAAATATATCAAAATACTAAGAATGATACAATAAATGAGTCAAAACTAGGATAAGAAGCTCATGACATCATGATAGATTAAGATAAGAAATCATAAATAGGAGATTCAAATACAACAAAAAACCAATAGAGTATATATAAAGAAATAACCCATACTACTTGAAAACTTGCATGCCTACAAAGATGTAAGAAACATAAGGTCCAACATATAAGAAGAAACAAATTGTTAGCATGAATGTTGATGGTATTCCTTTGGGGGAGTATCCTAAGAATTGCTAGAACACTCAGGGAGGTTGTTAGCATGATTGACATGTTACATTCATGGCTATGTTTTTCATTGATGTCAACATAGCACTAAGTTTGTGAAGACTAACAGAGCAGCATATAGAGATTTTAGTTGTATGGACAATGTTTTGATTGTCTAGTGATGCACATTCATGGACATGCTCTATACAATGTCTTGATTTTAAGGGTTAATGCACAATACCTGAGTCGAAGATGTACAAAAGATATGCCTAATTTAGGGAGAGCAATACAAAGACAAAGTACCTAAGAAGCAGTTTCTAATGTGTGTATTATATCTTCTAACAAAGATATAATCTGGAGATGCGCAGTCAACTAGTGACATAAGATAGTTTGATGATGAAATCAATGAATGTACAAGACCTAGTGTCACACATGTGATAATTTGCATAGACTGTGAGCTGACAGTGCTATTATAATGACAAATTAATTAATTATCTTATTATAATTAATTCAGAAAGCCTTAAGGCTGACTCAAGGAATTATTTTGAAGATACAGTATAAAGGAAAGATATTTTCCTTATTTGTAACGTAAGAAGAAGAGATTATTGTATTTAATGTGAAGTGCAAAAAGGAGTAGAGTGTTTGGTGAATGCGAGTAAGCAATCCACATGATTATTAGATGTGATATTTGTGATCTAGTTACAAGATTAGAAGGAGCAAAAGTTGTTGGGATAAACCATGGACAAAAATTAAAAAACTACATGCAAATATAACCAATAACAAAAAATAATAGATCACACAGAAATGAACACAAGGCACCAAGATTTAACATGGTTCACCCAATCCCTAGGCTACGTCCACCAAATAGTAAAGTAAATCTTATTACAATCTAGTGACTACAACCTAATTACAATCCGTAATCCCTTATAGCTCAATACTGCCACAAGAAGCAATTTCGCATCAAAACATAATGAAAAATACCCAACCCTAAACCCTTTTATACAAGTGGCAATACTACTACCACATGGAGCTCCCACTGGATCAAACCAACCTGGACTCTATTCTTTTATTCATGTTCAGTCTAAAAGACCAACCGAAGCTGAAGAGGAGTTCAACTTCTCCCTTGTTACAACCTTTGTCAACATATCTGCTGGATTGTCATTTGTATGTATCTTCTCCAACTTTAACTGTCCATCCTCCAAAACTGACCGAATGAAATGGTACCACAATTGTATGTGTTTGGTCTTAGAATGCAGAGCTAGATTCTTTGCAAGATGAATGGCACTCTGACTATCTGTGAACAAATAATTATCCTTCTAAGGATGTCCCAATTCTTCCAAGAAGAACTAAAGCCATATCATCTCCTTGGTTACCTCTGTAGCAGCAACATACTCTACCTCTAAAGTGGATAGAGCATTAATCTTCTATAACCTAGAAACCCAGCTCATGGCTGCCCCACCAACAGTAAAGACATAACCTGTAGTACTCTGCCTGGTATCAATATCCCCTGCCAAATCAGAGTCAACATAGCCCTGTAAATTAGTAGTAGAGCCCCCAAAGTGTAAGCACTTATTGGATGTTCCTCTCAAATATTTGAGAATCCACTTGACAACATTCGAATGCTCAAATCCTAGATGACTCATATACCTGCTAACGACTCCCACTGCATGGGAAATATCTAGCCTAGTGCATACCATAGCATACATCAAGCTTCCTACAACTGAAGCATAGGGTACCTTAGACATCTTATCCTCCTCTTCTTGTGTCTTAGAACACATCTCCTTAGTCAATTTCAAATGACCAGGTAAAGGTGTGCTGACAACTTTAGCATTCTTCATCGAGAAACGTTGCAATACCTTCTCAACATAATCAGCCTGAGATAGCGTCAATGTTCTCTTCTTCCTATCTCTGCAAATCTTCATACCAAGGATTTGTTTTGCTACCCCCAAATCCTTCATAGCAAATGCATGTGCTAACTAGTATTTCAACCCCTTAATATGATCCATGTTAGACCTAGCTACAAGCATATCATCAACATATAAACATAAAATAATGTAGCTATCATCATCCACCCTCTTAAAATAAACACAATAATATGAATGACACATGTTATAGCCATGCTCATGCATAAACCTGTCAAATTTCAGATACCATTGCCGAGGTGCTTGCTTCAAGCCATATAAACTTTTCTTCAATTTGCACACTAAGTTCTCCTTACCTTTGACCTCAAATCCCCGTGGCTGAGCCATATATATGTCTTCATCCAAATCACCATGAAGAAAGGCTGTTTTAACATCCAACTGCTCTAAATGCAAATCTTCAGTAGCCACAAGACTTAAAATAGGACGGATAGAAGTCATTTTAACAACAGGAGAAAATATCTCATCAAAATCAATTCCCTTTTTTTGTGCAAATCCTTTTACAACTAACCTGGCCTTAAATATTTTCTTACCTCCTTCCTCTTCTTTCAACCTGTAAAACCACTTATTTTGTAAAGCTTTTTTACCTGCAGGCAACTTGCATAGTTCCCATGTCTTATTCTTCAGCAAAGAGTCCATTTCATCTTTCATTGCAGACTCCCACTGAATCTTAGTATCCACATGCACAACTTCATCATAACTTTCAGGTTCACCAACATCGATAAGTAAAATAGAATACAAAGAGGGAGAAAATCTTTGTGGAGGTCTAATTTGCCTTGTTGACCGTCTAACATTCACTGGTGTGTGTGGTATTTGTTGTTGCGATTGTTGCACATCATGAGGAATGGCTAGAACATCAACTTTTGGAGTATCATCCAACACTACATAATCATCTTCTTTCTTGTCATGTTGCTGCAATAGATCTTTGTACAACACTTTCTCATTAAATATGACATCCCGACTTCTAAAAATTCTATGATTTTCAAAATCCCAAAGCCTATAACCAAATTCATTAATTCCATATCCAATTAAGACACATTTCTTTGATTTAGCTTCTAGCTTCGTTCTATTTTCAGAGTCTATATGACCAAAAGCTTCACAACCGAAGGTCTTGAGAAAAGAATAACTCACCTTCTTACCAGTCCATGCCTCCTCTGGAATAACACAACCCAAAGGAGTAGAGGGACCTCTATTAATGAAATATACAATAGTATTGATAGCCTCCACCCACATGTGTAAGGGCAACCCAACATGCAACCTCATGCTCCTTGCATGCTCCATTATAGTCCTGCTCATGCATTTAGCCACTCCATTTTCATGTGGAGTCCTTGCAACAATTTTATGTCTATGAATACCAGTAGTGGAGCAATAATCTTCAAATTCATGACTACAATACTCACCACCATTATCAGATCTCAGACATTTTAATTTCTTACTAGTCTCATTTTCAACCAAGCATTTTCATTTCTTAAAAGTTTGAAATACATTAGATTTATGTCTAAGGAAATTAAACCATACTTTTCTAGTTGCATCATCAATAAATGCAACATAATAATGAGAGCCACCAAGGGAAGATACCTGAGTTGGTCCCCATACATCTATATGCACAAGCTCTAATTTCTCCTTTTTGTTTTCCTTCCCAGTCTTTACAAAACTCACTCTCTTTTGTTTTCCATACACACAACTTTCACATAAATCCACATTAACACATTTTAGACCTGGTAAAACTTTCTTTGAATGAAGTAATTTCATACCTTTCTCACTCATGTGCCCAAGTCTATTGTGCCACAATGTTGTATCAGAATCTACAACAACTACATGTTCTCCTTACTCAACTGTAGCAATTGTTCTTGAACATTCATTTTTCTTTGAAACAATCAAAGTAGAAGGAACAATATGACCTGTACAAAGTTATAAGGTGCCTACTTTCACACCTTTTGATACTACAAGGGAACCTTTTGAAACCTTCCAATTTTTATCATTAAAAGTAACTACACAACCCTCATCACCAAGTTGCCTTGCTGAAATTAAATTCCTACTCAGCCTTGGAAAATGTCTTACCTCATGTAGCAGCCAATGATTCCCATTCTGCAACTTAATCTTAATTTTTCCCTTTCCAAAAATCTGATAGGGTTCATTATCCGCCAAATAAACAAGCCCAAAATCTCCTTGGACATAATCAATGAAATAACCTCTATGAGGTGTAGCATGAAATGAAGCACCAGAATCTAAAACCCATGAATCATCAACACTTTCTAAAGATAGAAGCAAAGTATCCTCTTCAAATTTTTTACTTACCACATTTGCCTCCTTGTCTCCATCTGATTTATCTCCTTCATTTTTCTTTCAATTCTAGCAATCTTTCTTTTTGTGACCTGGTTTCCCACAGTACCAGCAATCATTTGGTCCTCTCGATTAAGACCTCTTCCCCTTTGAATTTCCTCTTGATTTCCCATGATTTCCAGAGTTACTTCCTCTCTCAGTCGTTCTACCCCTGCTTTGTGCATTCAAAGCACTTCCTGATGTAGATCCACCTGAGGATTTCCTATGAGTTTCCTCACTCAAAAAAACACCGATCACATCATCATATTTTAGGGTACTAGATCCAAGAACAGAATTACTCACCGCCATTACCAAGCCATTCCAGCTTTCAGGCAAAGAACACAAAATCAAGAGAGCCCTAATTTTTTCATCAAAATTGACACCCACAGAAGATAACTGACTAGTAATAGTATTAAATTCATTTAAATGATCTGCAACAGATCCACCTTCTACCATTTTCATATTAAATAAATGCTTCATGAGAAATACCTTGTTTGAAGCAAAGGGCTTTTCATACAGTATTGCTAGGGTTTTCATCAAATCTTCTGTCATCTTTGCTTTTGTAATATTAAATTCCACCAATGGTGCCAAGCATAACCAAATTCTTCCGAGTGCCTTTCCATCCAAAAGATCCCATTCAACATCTAACATAGTTCCCTGATTCTTGGCTTTGCCTTCCAACGGCTTCCATAAATCCTTCTGATACAAATAGTCTTCCATTTGCATCTTCTATAACTAGAAGTTCTACCCATTAAACCTATTAACCCTCAGCTTACCCTCATCTGCCATCACTCCCACTCAACTGTGAGACTCCCACTTAACTGTGAGACTTTCTTACAAAGGATAACTAAAAGACAAATTTGCTCTGATACCACTTTTTAGGGTAAACCACATACATAAATAAAAAAAATACATGCAAATATAACCAATAATAGAAAATAATAGATCACACAGAAATGAACACAAGGCACCAAGATTTAACGTGGTTCACCCAATCCCTGGGCTATGTCCACCAAACAGCAAGTCCAAACTTATTACAATCCAATGACTACAACCTGATTACAATATGTAATCCCTTACAGCTCAATACTGCCCCAAGAAGCAATTTTGCATCACAACATAATGAAAAATACCCAACCCTAAACCCTTTTATACAAGGATTAAACCGCTTTAGGATTATAACATGTCGACCATAAATTAGCCATAACTTTAGTGGAAAATCTACGAATAGTGCCAAATTTTTTTTTTGCCCCACTAATTATGAAATATGTACAATACTTTTCTAGTCAGTCACCATAATCTAACAGAAGTCTGGTTAACAAAATAGAGAAAGAGGAAGGAAGTACTATTCATTTCTATTATTTTTCAAGGAATAATATAGAGGTCATTTGGATAGTGAGCTCATTAGTGATTTCCTATTTGGACAGTGGGTCCATCTATCTTCTACAACTCCTAATAGGGTTGACACAACTCCTACTAGGGTTGGAATCTCCTAACAAGAATTCAAGGTCTCTTAATAGGGACTGATATGTATTTAATGTTGTTATAGACTTCTAATAGGGTCCATCCTCTAATAAGGAATATTTATATTAGTAGATCATCTTGTGGGTATCACCCTCACCAAGGTTTTCCCTATGATCAAAGGTTTTCTTAGTTAACATATCTAGCGTTCTTGTGCATGAGCATCTTTTTGTGGTTTCTAATTATATTTCTCATATGGTTAAAGTTTAGTAAGGTTGATAATTGTGATATTAGTTGGATAATTGATTCACCCCCCCCTCTTAATTATATTGGTGGACTATATATTCTAACAATTGGTATCAGAGCTTCAGGTCTTTGAAGGAAAGGCTTAACAACTTTGGGAGATAAATGGAAAATCTTTTAAGAAAGGATAATCCTAGATTTTATAGGGCCAACTATGATAGTTAGAAGGAGAAGATGAAGACTCATCTACTATGTGTTGGTCTAGGTTACTAGCTTTTGACAAAGAACAATAAGAAAATGGTCAAAGAAGAGAAACTTGAAGAATGCAATGAAGCATAGAGAGATCTATTCATGTGTAACATGAGAGCTAGAGAAGCTTTACTATTAGCTCTTCTAGAGAATGAATACAGTAAGGTAAAGTCACTTCAAACATCTCATAAGACTTGGACAACATTAGAATCTATTTTTTAAGGTGATACACATACAAAAAGAGTAAGATTACAGAATTGGATATGTGCATTTCAAGATGCTAAAATGATGGAAGATGAATCTATAAGAAGCTAAATTGGTAGGATATAAAAGATTATTACAAGGATCAAGACATACAGTGGAACCAAGGAAGAAGACAAGGTTGTGTGGACGATCTTGAAGACTTTCACACCACTATTCAAGCAAGTAGCTCAGATGATTCAACTACTAATACCCTGTACTAAGGATTTTACTAGGGAAACATTGCTTGGAAGATTGGAAACAAAAAAAGTAGGTTTGAGACAATCTAGAGAACTAATAAGAGTGGAGATAGCCTTCAGTTCATTAAATGTTCAAGCAAGTGTGTCTAGAAGTGCAAGTACACATGGAGATTTTTCTAGTGGCAACAAAACTAAATTTGATGAAGATAAGAAGATTCAAGAAGGTATAGCCCTTTTTGTGAGAAGAGAAAAAGATGGTAAGAATATCTTTAAACGTTGGACTTGTAATGAATTTGGTAATTATGCATCTAAATATCCTAAAAGAGAGAAAAATTATAAGGGGAAGTTTAATCCTAGAAGACCTAGGAATTGTCTATATGCTAATGAAGAAGAGGAATATGATGAAAAAGGTCAGAGTAAAAGTGACGATGATCTAGGATTTGTAGCTATTAAGGAAGATGATCTTGATAAAGAAATTAGAGAAAGAAAGGCTCTATTTTTTGAAGTTGAAAAGAAATCTGATTGGATAATTAATAGTGGATGTTTACATCACATGGCTGGTCATGTAAATAAATTTGTTAAATTTAGGAACTATGATGGAGGTATTGTTAGAGTTGGTAACAATGTAATTTGTCAAATTACATTAACATGATCCATTACTTTAGATGGAAAGACTAACACTGATGATGTTTATTTTGTTGATGGATTGAAACATTTTTTTTGAGTAGTGGATAGTAGGTGGACAACGGGTATCAATTGCAATTCACAAAACCTTGCACAATCAAGGATAAAGAAGGTAAGATGATTGGAATTGGAACTAGGTCCAGAGGTAATGTATTTCAATTGAATCCCACTGAAATGACATGTTTGGTTGCAAAAGTAGATAACAGTTGGTTATGGCATTTGAGATTTTTTCATATAAAATTTGATAATATTGTAAAAGCTAGTATCACATTTGCAGTTAGAGACTTGCCTAGGATAATAAATCCTACTAATGTTGTTTGGAAAGAATACATTTTGGCTATGCAAAAGAAGGCATCATTTCTCAGCAAAAAGTTCGCAACCACATAGATGACACCTCTGGTCGATTATCTTGAGGAGGCAATACTAAATCCTCATGTTCTGCTTGTGGCTCTGGATTTTCCTGCTAAGGGGTTCTCTTCGCTGCCTTAGCTAGTCCTAGATTCACCTTAGTTCCAGTTTTGGGTGTATCGAAACTAGGTTGGGTATTTTCTCCAAAATACCCCTTGGGATCTAGCTTATAGATATAGGCAGAATCTGGCTTTGTCTGCTTGTGAGGTGTTTCAGCTCCCATGAATCTTAGAAATGCTTCCTCTGATGCGAACTCATCAATGTGTATGACACTTGGTTGGTCCCAATCTATGAGTTGTGGATAAGCAAGTGGTAGGTCAATGAGATGGATGGATAGTTCTTGGAGAATAGAGTCTCCTAGGAAGATTTGGTCTGGGATATCGTCATAGGCTCTCTTTTCAACTTCCTCAAGAATGTCTTCAATTTCGACAAGGTCACGGTGGATGTTTGAAAAAGCATGACCGTTCTTGTTGGTGCCCCCAGTTGTGGGTATGCCAAAGCCAAGACCTGACTTCGTTTCCCACTTATGTGTTTCGATGGGACATTGCATGCCCCTTTCTTCTGGTCCTAGTACACCTCCTTGATAGTTCCATTTTTTAGTGATGAGCTTATGTTCTTGGGGATACTTCTGGCTGAAGTGATCACGGCGTGCTTGATTTCTTGGAGGTGCATCCTTATGTAACCAATTATTGATATCTAGAGTGAGCTCTTCATGAAGAGGGGTTTTTGAGGATACAAAGGTGGTTGGGCCAAACTGTTTGTATCGAGGAGGTGGAATCTCTTTAACTTTGTGATATGTTGGTCATCCATGGGTATGTGGATCAAGTGGGATTGCTCCGATAGCAAATGCATCTGACAGACTATACTCTCCACAACCTTTGTTGTTGATCTTTACGACAGATAGGGTGGAGGTGAGGATGGTTTCTGCATCATTACAAGTGTGGGATGAGCTGGCGATGGCTGTGTCGATGTCTATTCCAGGGAAATGATTTGTATATGAGGCTTCAACCGCATTGCAGTAAGCAAAGGGTTCTGGATCGGCATGGATGGTCACCTCAGTGCCCTGATGCGAAAATTTGATGCACTGATGGTAGGTGGATGGAATGGCCTTCATAGTGTGAATCCATGGGCAACCGAGGAGGATGTTAAATGGTAGGTTTAGATCAACAACATGGAAAATTGTCTCTTGGATGACTGGTCCAACCTTGATTGGTAGCAAAATAGTTCCTTCTGTGGTTCTTTCCAAGTTGTCATAAGCTTTGATGGTGATAACTTCACTGATCATATCTGCCTCAGTATACCCAACTTGTTTTTATGAATTTTAGGGTGCAAATGTTCAAGGCTGATCCATTATCTATCATTACTCTTTTCATGAAAAAATTGGATACCATGATGGCTATGCGAAGCAGAAGGGTGTGATCTGGCTCGACCGCGAGTATGTCGGTGGGTTTGAAAGATAGGGCACATGAGGATGAAAGGTGTCCAACAAGATTACAAAAATCAGTAGCATTGATATCAGAAGGGACACGAGATTCTATGAGAGCACTGTGAAGGATGTTTTGATACACAAGACTAGTGCAGAGAAGGTCTAAAATGGAGATTTGGGCTGGCATGTTCCCAAGGTGTTCCAAGATATTGTACTGGCATTTTGATGGAGCTGATGGTGCTGATGAAACTAGTGGGCCTGCGATGTTAAATCGTGCTCTTCGAGTGGTGACTGCACACTCATTGTCTGGTCCTCAGATATTGATAACATTGACAGAAGGCTCTTTCTCGGATATACAACCTATAAGGCTACCATAGTTTATATAGGATGAAGAGTGGTCATTATTCTTTCCATTCTGTTGGTTTGGCTGGCAGTTGTTGGTGTTGTTTTGGATAGGTGCTTTTTCAGGATATTGGTTGTTGTGTGGAGGAAAAGCATTTTGATAAATCTGTAAGCCTACATTGGGAGAGGTTTGGGCACCAATAGTGATTTCTTTTCGATCAATGAGGTCCTGCACATAATCTTTCAGTTTCATGCATCAGAGGGTTGTGTGACCGTTTACCCTACGGAACTTGCAATACTCATTGTCTTTGTACCATGCAGCTTTGGATTGGCTTGGATCAATTTGCTGGGTAGGAGGAAATTTGATGAGGTTTTCCTTAGCCAATTTCTCAAAAATGACATCCAATGGCTCACCAAGGGGCGTATAGTTTCTAGGTGCGGGTTGGAATCTGGGTTTTTGCCCTGCAGCTACATTGATGGCATTAGCTTGATTGTTAGACCCTTGAAAGTTGGGTCTTGTATTGTGGTTTTGATAGCTTTGGTTATTCCGTTGTTGGTAATTGATAGCTTGTTGGTTGTTTGTTTGATATGGTGGGTTAGACTGATTTTGGGAAGGACCAACAATATTCACATGTCTAGTGTCAGTAACCCCATCTGTTGCAACATGCTTATTTTTGTTCCAATACCTAGACTTGTCATTGGAATGTGATTGATTTTGGTTGGCCTCTTTGTAAATCTTTACCACACCATCTTTGATGAGTCCTTGCTCAAGGATCATTCCTTTCTCTTTGATATCCTTATAGGTCTGCAAACAGTTCATGGTCATGTGGTGAGCCAAGCTGGGATGTGCATTATCAATAAACATTTTCACCACATGGCGTTCTGGCAAGGTGCAAGATATGCGGGTGGTAAGCGTTTGCCATCTTTGCAGGTATTTGGCAAGGCTTTCTCCACCTTTTTGCTTAGTGTGGACAAGGTCAACTATTGATAGCTCCGTTTCAACAAGATGGGCATATTGGGCTATGAATGCCTTAGATAATTCAGAAATTTTTTTAATTGTGCCATAGGGGATTCTGTAAAACCATTCAAGAGCTGGTCCAGCCAAGCTTTTGGGAAAAAGGCACAAGAGGAAGAAATCATTGTATGCCGCATCCTGGCAGTGCATGTAAAATTCTTTGATATGTGTGACAGGGTCTACTTTTCCTCTGAATTTGTCAAATTTGGGTACCTCAAAGTGTTTGGGAAATGGTGTCATGGTAATGGCTCTGTCAAATGGGTAAGGACACACATTCTCAAACTTGAATGTGTTTGGATCATTCCCTTCTTGTATGGCTTTCAGAGCTGTCTTCATTTGCTCCCATTCTGAATTGATAGGTGATGGCTGGGGTGCCCCCAATGTAGGAGTGCCTTGAGGTAGGTATGCGCTAGATGGGGCCACTGAATATGGATGGCTATGAGGGATTTGCTGATAGGGATTGTACATTGTTTGGGGAGCTGCATGGCAGATGATGGGTTGTTGAGGGGGAGGTGGCGCATATTGCTGCATGTGCTGCGAAGCTTGCTGTTGATATGGGATTTGAGGTTGGGATTGAGGAACATAATCTGGTTGTGGGATAAATGAATGGCTTTGTGGAGGTAAGGCATAAGATGGTTGTGAAGCTTGGGGAAAGGATCGGGGGGCTTGTGGGGTTTGACCAAGGTATGTGGGTTGCGTCCCCATTTTGGATGGTATCTGCAAATAATTGGTGGTTGGCTGGTGTGGTGGATTACCTCCTAGGAGTGGCATTGAAAAGTAGTTGGTAATAGGAGATAATGGATTAGTTGGTGGTGGAGGTGGTGGGAATTGAAAGCTTGGGAATGGAACTGATGGGGGTTGATAGCTTGGTGGCTGAATTTGGAAGCTTGGTAGAGTGGTGTCGGGAGCTGGGGTCACTTGGGAGCTTGGCAGAAAATTGGTAGTAGCTTGTGGGATTTGATATCTTTGTAGAGTGAGGGTAGTAGCTTGTGGATTTGTGGCTGATGGTATTGAGCTCCCAAGCCCTAATGGAAATGATGGGATTGTGCTTTGGGCTATGGTAAACAAGCTGGGGGTGATGAAAGGTTGATTACTAGGCCCCATGGGTGGCATCCCTATTGTATATTGCTGAGGTTGGCCAAAGATGCTAGCACTGATTTGGGAGAAGGGTGGATTTGGAAGGTTGGGTTGGGGAGCAGCAACAACAATAGTGAAGGGGGTGAATGGTGAGGTGTTTTGGGTAAAGGGGGTTTGGAGCGGAGAGGTATGAACCAAGGATGGAGTGGTGGTGGCTGGGTTGGCTTGCGGCATGGAGATTTCAACTTGGGTGGATGATGGTATGTTTGGATCTGTTGGATCATATGGATTGGCCGGAGGCTCTTCTTTTAGCATATATTGAGGATAATTTGGATCATAAGAGCCTATGGGTGGTGGCAGCTACCCAAACAACAGGTGAGATGGATCTGATAATGGAGGGGGTCTTCCAAAGTCAAAGGTTCCTACATTGTCCCTTCAAAAATTAGCCATGATTGTCTCTTTGTTCTTGTCTATAATGGCGTTTACCAATACTGCATTTCCTGGTTGGTTCATGAAAGCTTCAATGTCAGTAGGTGATGGCATAGCTTTCTCTGGGCTGAAGGATGGCTGAGTGCTCAAGGGGGGTGATGCTGTTTGATCCAAATGATAGGGCTCCATTGTTTCTTTCTTCTTGGCTAAGCGAGTGACGAGTGGCATGAAAAATGCTCCTAGGGATGAGATGCAACAAATGCTGGTGGATGCAAAAGGGGGGAAGGCTTTTCTATGAAAATGATTTCCTAGGTTGAGGCAAAGCTATATGAAAAAACCTAAGGAGGATTGGGATGGGGATTCTAACTTCAAAGATATGTTGCCAAAGTACAAAAGGTCTGCTTTCCTATGTGCAAGCTTGGTGGTGATTGTGTCAACTTAAGGATAGACTGACGATCCTTTAGGAAGAACACAAGATTGACCACTTGTGGATCCCAACCTTTAGCTCAAGGTGATGAGGAATAATGAGTGACAAAGCTAGATTACCCTAGACAAAGCTCTGTCAAAGGGATAACCTTGGTGAGATTGGTGGATTTGAAAGATTTTAGGAATGGCAAACTTTTGGCAAGGTGATAACAATTTTGAAGGCTTAGATGTGCAGTTTTTGGATTGCTGGCTAGATGGTTTGATTCTAAATGAGATGGATGAGCTAATAATGCTTAAGGGGATAACCTAAGATGGCTGGCTTTTCTACAAAGATGACTCTAAGGTGAAGCTTATCCAAGAAGATGTGGAGAAACAAGGGTGTCTAATCATAGAAATCATGCCTAGTTGGTAAGGCATAAGTAGGATTAACTCCTGGATGTTGGCTAAATTTGATGGTGCACTCTAACCAGGCCTCTTGAAGTGCTTCGTTGGCAGCTTTTTCCTCTACTTTGTGGAGTTTGGCAATTCATGGGCTTGGTGTTATTTCTTTTCTCTTGGTTGAAAGTTCTTGGTATGCTAGAGATGGCTTGATTTTGACTTTGTGAAACTTCTGTTTGGGTTTGGGTTGTTCCGACATAAATTCTTGAATTTTCTTGGCTTTGAGAGATCTCAATTGTTTTGCTTCAACTTGTTCAACTTCTAAAATAGGCAGGGACTACGCTAAGTGTGCCCTAAGCTATGATTGACCAAGTTTGGCAAACATTCATTCAACAAGTAAAATAAAATCAAGCAATAGATAGGAACACCCAGATAGAAGTTTGTGGTTCTCAGAATGTGATACTTGCGCCGAGGAGTGTGTATGTTCTACAAATGTTTCAATCAATCACTTCAAACACATTAACATCCTAGATGGTTGTCTACAAGGCTGACAATTGGTTTAGCTAGGGAGTCCTCGATATACGCAAGGTACGTGATGCCCAAATCCGTAGATGAGACGAAAAAGATGTCACATAGCCGAGAGGAGTGGTAACCCACTTATCCTCTTTCACTTCTCAAGGGTATAAAGTTCCTTGAGGCTTAGCCCGAGTGACAAAATCTTGATCCCAAGAGAGGTGTCTTTCGATTCACCTCCCGATTCTTATACTCCGCCGAAATGCTGGAGTTGAGGTCATCCAAGGGGTGATGAAATCCCCAAGTAGGCCTCCTAAAAAGAAATAAGGTTTTGGATCCTAATATTATGCACCCAAGATGGCCTTGAAAGATGACAAGGGGAGAGAAGACTTGGATGAGCTTGGGCTAACAAACACGCTTGTTCTTTTACCAACTGACTCTTATGTGTGCTAATCTAGACTTTGCAAGCACTCATGTTTAAGAGACAATGTTCAATTCCAACTTGAAGCACCAACAAAAGTAAATCGATCAAAGAATGCAAACAATAAGAAGAGTTAGGGTCAACAAAAGCAAACTCGGGCGCCCGGAGGCCCTCCACGTCAAGTATCGATTAATTTTCTTTAAGGCATTCAAGATTGAGTGTGAGTTTGTTTTAAGCCCAAAACAAAAGTGTGTGAGATTCGATTTCAAGCGCACACCCGGAGGCTCTCCACGTCAATTGTTGTTCAATTTTAGTGCCCAAACTTGAAGTGTGATTTATTTAATCTATAGTTTTGGTCATTTAAATTTTTTGATAAAGTTAAAGCAAACGGTCAAAGACCAAGTGAGTGAGTTAGATTGTGGAACATTTAACACCTTTTTCAAGTAGACCCATCCCCATAAATGGCGCTGAGATTGCAACCAATGGTTGAATTGATGGGTGATTAGAAAAGAGGTGAGTCCAAGGAACTACTCAAATTGATTTTTGAAAATTTGTATTTAACTTAACAAAGTTTCTTAAATGTCCAAAAATCAAACTTTACCTAAATTGCATGTGGAAAAGAGATTTGTTTTGTTCAATTTTAGAAGCTCCAAATGAAGTGTTTGATATTGCAATGGTTAATTGATCTTTGGCATTCAAGATTGGATTTGTTGTTTTAAGCATGCATTCCAAGGAAAATTGATTTTAATCCATGGCATTCAAGAGTGTGTTTTCAGCAACATTCATTCAATGGAAAATGTGTTTAACCATTCAAGTTTATTTTAGCAACATGCATTCAAAGACAAATGGTTAAACATTCAAGTTCATTTTTTACCAACATGAGAACCTACAAGAAACATGGTTAGTGGTTCCATATGTGCTCCAACCTGCAATGAGACAAAAAAAAGCAATTTAGTTAGTTACCCAAAATCTTCAAAAATGAAAGCTTAACTATGGGAAAAAATTTTAAACTTTTTTTGCTATTTTTTCTATGCTGTTAAATATTCTAGAATATTTAGGAGAAAATGTTTTAATCATAGAACTAAGACAATAGTTGAATGCAAAAATTTAAAGATTGATGAAAAGTTTGGAACTAAGGAAAAGATGTTAGATTACAATTCTAATGAAGAAGAAGATAATACTAGAATTGTTGGACATAATATAGAAGTTTTCTTTTAGACTAAAAATGATCTGCAAAATGATGTACAAACTATTGAGCAATAAGGAGAACAAATATTTGAACCAAGAGAAGAGATAAGAGTTGAGTTAGCAACTCCTACCTCTAATAGAAACATGACAAAGAATCACCCTCCAAAGAAGATAATTGGAAGCAAGGACAAAGGTATGATGATAAGAAACAAAGTTAATGAGGAATTATGTCTAATTTATCAAATAGAACCTAAGAGTGCAAATAAAACATGTAAAGATGATCACTGGATTCAAGCAATGAAGGAAGAACTAGATTAGATTGTGAAGAGTGAAACATGGGAATTAGTTCCTAGACCTAAAGAAGACAATTTTATAGGAACCAAATGGGTATTTAGAAACAAGATGAATGAGCAAGGCGATGTTGTAAGAAACAAGGATCAACTTGTGTGCAAAGGATATTCACATCAAGAAGGAATAAACTATGAGGAGATATATGTCCATGTAGCCAAAATGGAAGTAGTAAGAAAGTTCGTGGCTTATGCAGCGAATAAAAAGTTCAAAGTATATCAAATGGATGTTAAATCAACTTTCTTGAATGGAGAACTTGAAGAAGAGGTATACATTGAGCAACCTAATGGTTTCCCTCTAATAGAAGACAAATATATGGTATGCAAACTAAAGAAAGCTCTATATGGATTGAAGCAAGCACCTAGAACTTGGTACGCAAGGTCGGATAAGTATTTAACTGTAGAACAAGATTTAGTATGCAAAGAACATTAACAATAAAGTAAACATTCACAAACCAAAACTAAATTCACATATATGTTTAGACAAAGAAAAGCAAACAAGAAGTTCAAACCTCAAAAGAGAAAACACTCCATGCTTTCTTGATTTTGTAGATGTGTCTTTTGATGTGGATGTATGCTCAAGATGCTCAAAGCTGCTTCAATGGAGATGGGTAATGGAAAATTGGTAGCTTTGTGAGCTCTCAATTTGGCATTATAAGGGTATGGGTATAGATTTTGGCTCTCAAAAGGGCATGATAACTTTAGCTCAAGGATTGTTGTTGAAATGGCTTGGGAGGGGATTCAATTTATCGGCCAAGGGGTAGAGGGATGGAGGGCTTAGATGCAAGGATGGGGAGATGGTTAAGGAGGGCTAAGATGCACTCAAAGGGGAGCACATGGATTGTGTTTGTTTAGCACCAATGGGAAGGTGACACTTGTCACAAGGAGGATAAGTGTGAGAGGGTAGGTTAAAGGGTTGGTTAAAGGCATGATGAGTGGGTTGAGTATGTAAGAGAGATGTAAGAGGAATGAGTGTGGAAGAGGGAAGAGTGTGGAAGATGGATGTAAGAGTCATGAGTGGGCTTGTAAGAGTCTTTTATAGTTTGTAAGAGCACTCATGACTTGGTGGTTGGGATTTTTGAGGGGAGACTTTGATTTGGTTTAGGAAAGTCTTAAACTTGTTTAGGGAATGTGACAACATTAGGGGGTGGATTAGTCTTGGGTTTAGGATTAGATTAGGGATGTTAGAGATGTGCAAGTGGATGACATTAATGAGGTTGGGTGAGTTAGTAGCTAAGCTTGGTTAGTATGGGTGGATGGGGTGGATTAGGCTAAATGGAGGATTAGGGATAAGTTAGGGGTTTTTAGATTTGAGGATTTTTATTTATAAAATAGATTTATTTAATAAATGGGGATTTTTGGAATTAGATAGAAGAATAAGATTTAATTGATAAATAATAGGTTATTTGATTTATCAATTAGGACTATAGATGATTAATTAAATTAATTAGCTAGGGATGGCAAAGGATTGATTAAATAAGAATTTAATTAATGATGCCTTTAGAGATGGCTAAATTAGATTACCAAAGCGGTGTAATCAAATTTAGGTGTCTACATTTTGCCCCTCTTTGACATAGTGTTGAGACAACACTATTTCAAAGAAGTTCGAATGAAGACAACACGAGGAAGATATTTTAGCAACAATGTTGCCCCAGTCTCGGATAACAAGAGGAGAGACTAGACTCAGATGATGCCCCCTCAAGAAGGCGGGGGAGAGAGAAATGAGGCTCGATGGCTTCTTGAAAAGTACAAGAAATCGAGATGAGCAGAGACATAGATTGGCAAAGAGGAGGGGCTGAATTAGTTCAAACTCTCACTATGGGAGAATGATAAAGGAGAATTAGATGCACAAGAGTAAAGCAAACTTAAGACTTTCCAGGATTGGGGGGGGGGGGATGGAGGAGTAGAGCGCTATAAAAAGAATCCATGGTAGGGAGATGGATGATGGAATGATAAAGCTAATGCAACAAGATTTCAAAGAGTCAGATTGATGGAAGATGGGTTTCGAAGATCCCTAGGACTAGGATTGTGGATCTCAAAAGATGAGGCTTGGTGGATTGATTTGATTGGTGGATCCCTAAGACTAGGATTGTGGATCCCTAAAGCTAAGCGTGAGGAGTGATCCAAAGAGAAACTGATGGCATAAGCTAGGATAGGTGCTGGATATGGATGGGGGAATAATGGAGATGAAGGGAATCCATTGAAGCTTTTTGAGCGGGGGTATACTTCAAAGAGAAGTACCACCATGTAGTTGAGCACTAGATTTGCTATAGGACTGTTGGTTAATTTCCAAGGTTACCAAGAACATCAAGGCCTTTTCACCAACCGTCCAGAGGACTGACGAACTAACTCAAAACAAATACGCAAGGATTTCCCCAGTATCACACATGAATCCCAGAGGAAGCAACATGGAAACGACACTAGGTAACCCACAAGCAAAAAAAGAAAACAAGCAAAAGACATGATCAAGACCTTATGCTCTGATTGCCCCATTCGCAGCATACCATGATATGGAAGATCGTGGCAACCTTGAGGAGGGAATAAGGAGATTGCTTGGAAAAGATACTTCAAGACCCAAAAGGGAAGATTCCAAATCAAAAGAAAGTGAAAATCCAAAAGAGAACCGTTTGCCAATGAGATGGGTAGGACGAGGTACTAACGGACCAAGATCAGACATGAGGAAAGCTATATCCTACAAGGATCTGTCGGAGAGCACCTAAGCTGATGGATCTGGATGAGTGATGCCTCTGGCAAGCTGAAATAAGAAGGATAACACTTTGGTGACAGGAGATCTAGCTAAAGGATGCATTGGAATAGCTAACCAAGATGTGCGATGTGTGCAAGATGCTGATCAAGGATGAATTGACACGAATGCTGGATATATACAATGGTACTAAGCTAAAGAAGATTTACTAGCTGACGGACCAAGATATGTTACAAATGTACAAGTTTGTTTATGTTTTGATTTTTTGTGAGATGGAAATGTTTGTGAAGGATGGGATGTCTATAATAGTTGATAAGTGGATAGGTAGATGGTTTGTGAAAAGCTTAAGTGAAAATGGGGTTCTTTGTGTGCATGTGATAGGATACAAGCTAGGATACAAGATTATTTACAAGCTGGAATATGGTACAATCTTTGGACAAGATTTGGATATAAAAGGTATGATACAAGATTTACAAGGTATAATACAAGATTTGGTACAAGATTTACAAGTTGTATAGGTGGTATTTACAAGCTCCATTAGATTTTTGATATTTGGTTGGAACACCAAGGGAACAAGCAGGTGTTTTATGGGATGGTGGGTGGATGGATGAGGGATAGGATAGTGATAGATAATGGATTAGTCTTAGTACACAAGGCACCTGAATTACCAGGTTTTCACCAAGGTACCTATCCAAGGCGCTTGAATTGCCAAGTTTTCACCATTGGACACTTATTTTTCTTTACTATTTTTTTGTCTTTTTCAAAAGCTGGGTATACCAAGGATCTTTAAGTATAGAACTTCTTGAGATGAATGATGTTAGTAGGATCATTCAAGAGTTCTCCTTCTAGTGTAGATAACTGATAGGCTCTAGAGCCAAAGGATGCTGTGACAACATAAGGACCAAGCCATGTAGGTTCAAACTTGCCTTTCTTTTCTCGATCTGCTTGGACCTTCATGTTTTCTTTGAGGAACAGGTCACCTGGTTAAAAGTGTCGTGGGAGCATCTTCTTGTTGAAATTCCTTTTGAGACGAGTTTGTTAGACTGTGAGATGGTCAAAGGCTTGTTGTCTCTTCTCGTCTAAGAGATCTAGCTGGGTGAGCCGAGCTACTCTGTATTCTTCATTTGATATTTGCCCTCGCAAAGATATGCGTAGTGAGGGAAGTTCAAATTCTATAGGTAATACCACTTCAGCACCATAGACTAGGGAGTATGGAGTTGTTCCTGTGGATGTACGGAAGGAGGTTCGATAGGCCCATAGAGCTGGATTTATTTGTAGGTGCCAATCGCGACCAGAATCATTGACAACTTTCTTTAGGATTTTGAGGAGGGTTTTGTTAGTTGCCTCTGCCTGGTCATTACCTTGTGGGAAATATGGGCTAGAAAAGCGGTGATGGATGTGGAGGGAAGTGCATAATTCTTCCATGTTGAGATTTTCAAAGTTACCTCCATGGTCAATGAAGATGGTGGATGGGATGCCGAAGCGGCAAAAAATGTGGTACAAGATGAACTTGGAGACCTGAACTCCTGTAGCTGAGACTAGGGGGACTGCTTCCACCTATTTAGTGAAATAGTTTGTAGCTGTTATTATCCATTTATGTCCATCAGATGAGAGAGGTGTGACAGTTCCAACTAGATCAAGGCCCCAACAACGGAAAGGCCAAGGTGGTGCAATAGGCTGGAGATCCTGTGCTGGAGCGTACACAAGATTTGCATGCTATTGACATGGGAGACACTTTCTGAAAAAGTCATAGGAGTCTTCTTCAATGGTAGGCCAATAGTAGCCTGCTCTAAGGATTTGTCGTGCTAGGACAATACCACTCGTCTGGGCACCACAAAGTCTAGAGTGTACTTCTTTTAACGCCATTGCGGCCTCATTTTCATCTAAACATCAAGAGAGAGTATCGTGATAACCCCAACGATATAGGGTATTAGCTATGACAACATAGTGGGATGATTTTCGGATAAGGTTCAGGTGTTGGGTGCGTGTGAGGTGAGGGGATATGATACCATCATTAAGGTAAGCATGAATTTCATGGTACCAAGGGGATTGGGGACCAACCAAGATACAAACACGGTTTGAATCCTTATTCACATAGGTGGGTGTGAGGAGCTGCTCGACTAAAAACTCATATTGTGTAGCTGCTTGGGGAATTCTCAAGAGCGAGCCGATAGTAGCCATAGCATCTACTGCTTTGTTCTGCATTCGAGGTACTTGTGTAAACTGAAGCTTTGTAAAATGCTAGGTTAGTTGATCAACTAGCTCTTTGTAGGGTAATAGCTTTTCATCTTTGGTTTGATATTCATTTAGGACTTGCTTGATGATGAGTTGAGAATCACCAAAGACTTGTAACTCAGTGATATTCCATTCTACAGCTAACTTTAATCCTGCTACAAGAGCTTCATATTCTGCTATATTGTTAGTACTAGGGAATTGTAGCTTGAAGGCTTTTGGAATGTAATCTCCTTGAGGTGTAACCAACAATATTCCTACCCCTGATCCATGAGAGGTGTATGAGCCATCAAAATAAAGTTTCCATGGGGGCTGTTCTTCAATTAGACAGATATGCTCATCTGGAAATTCTGTGATCAAAGGATATGCATCTATTAGAGGTGCATCAGCTAGGTGATCTGCTATAGCTTGCCCTTTGATTGCCTTTCTGTCCACATATTGGATGTCAAACTCACTTAGTAGCATAACCCACTTTGCTAGCCAACTTGTGAGTGCTGTTCTAGAGAGCATATACTTGAGAGGATCAATTTTGGATACTAGTTGGATGGTATGACTTAGCATGTAGTGGTGAAGCTTTTGAGTTGAGAAAATAACTACCAAACAAGCTTTTTCCATAGGAGTGTAATTGAGTTCATAACCAACTAGGGTTCTACTGATATAGTAGATGGCTCTTTCTCTACCATAGTCATCAAGCTGTGCTAGAAGTGCCCCTAGAGTAGTAGGTGTTGTTGATATGTACAAGATCAAGGGACGACTAGGAACTGGTGGAACCAAGATAGGAGGATTGGTGAGATACTGCTTGAGCTAGTTGAAGCTGTGCTGACATAAATGATCCCACTTGAAGTTCTCATCCTTCTTTAGTAAATGTGAAAATGGTGTACACTTATCTGCAAGCTGGGAGATGAAGCATCAGACGGATTGAAGCTTTCCCTGAAGAGAGCGAAGCTGTCGCAGTGTCTGGGGAGGAGGCATGTCTAAGATAGCCTTGACCTTTTTGGGGTCGATCTCTATACCTCTTTTAGAAACTATGAAGCCCAGAAGCTTGCCAGATGTGACCCCAAAGACACACTTCTTGGGATTTAGCATGAGATGATATTGGGCTAACCTATCAAAGACTTTCTCTAGGTCAGCGAGATGATCCATGAAGGTATGAGATTTGACCAAGATATCATCCACATAATCCTCCAAAATGCTATGGATAAGATCATGAAAAATGGCTATCATAGCTCTTTGATAGGTAGCCCCAGCATTATTTAGGCCAAAAGGCATCATGGTGTAGCAAAAGGTTCCCCAAGGGGTAGTGAATGCTATCTTATGCTGATCCTCTTCTGCAATCTTGATCTGATTATACCCAGAAAATCCATCCATAAGGGACAGAATTTCATGTCCAGCTGTAAGATCTACAATCATATCTATGTTGGGTAAGGGAAAATCATCTTTTGGGCAAGTTTTGTTTAGATCTCTAAAATCAGTGCAGATTCTGATGTCATCGGAAGGCTTAGTGACAGGGACCATGTTGGAGATCCACTCTGAGTAGTCGATAGGTCGGATAACCTTAGCAACTAACATTCTTTCTAATTTAGCTTTGACTAGTAATGCCACCTTGGGGTGCATTTTTCTAAGCTTTTGTCTGACGGGCTTGATCTTTGGATCGACTGCAAGATGATGAACTACAAGCTTTGGATCCAACCCCGGCATGTCCTGATATGACCATGCAAATTGGCCAATATTCTCTCTTAAGACCTCAAAGAGGAGATTAGCTTGGTCTTGTGATAGGGATGCAGCAATGTGAACAAGTTTGGGGATCTTTGAAGAACCGATGTTGACTTCTTTAGTATCCTCTATTAGAATAGATGACACCTCTGGTCGATTATCTTGAGGAGGCAATACTAAATCCTCATGTTCTGCTTGTGGCTCTGGATTTTTCTGCTGAGGGGTTCTCTTCACTACCTTAGCTAATCCTAGATTCACCTTAGTTCCAGTTTTGGGTGTATCGAAACTAGGTTGGGGATTTTCTCCAAAATACCCCTTGGGATCTAGCTTATAGATATAGGCAGAATCTGGCTTTGTCTACTTGTGAGATGTTTCAGCTCCCATGAATCTTAGAAGTGCTTCCTCTGATGCAAACTCATCAATGTGTATGACTCTTGGTTGTTCCCAATCTATGAGTTGTGGACGAGCAAGTGGTAGGTCAATGAGATGGATGGATAGTTCTTGGAGAACAGAGTCTCCTAGGAAGATTAGGTCTGGGATATCGTCGTAGGCTCTCTTTTCAACTTCCTCAGGAATGTCTTCAATTTTGACAAGGTTGCGGTGGATGTTTGAAAAAGCATGACCGTTCCCATTGGTGCCCCCAGTTGTGGGTATGCCAAAGCCAAGATCTGACTTCGTTTCCCACTTATGTGCTTCGATGGGACATTGCATGCCCCTTTCTTCTGGTCCTAGTCCACCTCCTTGATAGTTCCATTTTTTAGTGATGAGCTTATGTTCTTGGGGATACTTCTGGCTGAAGTGATCAAGGCATGCTTGATTTCTTGGAGGTGCATCCTTATGTAACCAATTGTTGATATCTGGAGTGAGCTCTTCATGAAGAGGGGTTTTTGAGGATACAAAGGTGGTTGGGCCAAACTGTTTGTATCGAGGAGGTGGAATCTCTTTAGCTTTGTGATATGTTGGTCGTCCATGGGTATGTGGATCAAGTGGGATTGCTCCGACAGCAAATGCATCTGACAGACTATACTCTCCACAACCTTTGTTGTTGATCTTTACGATAGATAGGGTGGAGGCGAGGATGGTTTCTGCATCATTACAAGGGTGGGATGAGCTGCGGATGGCTGTGTCGATGTCTATTCTAGGGCAATGATTTGTATATGAGGCTTCAACAACATTGCAGTAAGCAAAGGGTTCTGGATCGGCATGGATGGTCACCTCAGTGCCCTGATACAGAAATTTGATGCACTAATGGTAGGTGGATGGAACGGCCTTCATAGCGTGAATCCATGGGTGACCGAGGAGGATGTTAAATGGTAGGTTTAGATCAACAACATGGAAAACTGTCTCTTGGATGACCGGCCCAACCTTGATTGGTAGCAAAATAGTTCCTTCTGTGGTTCTTTCCAAGTTGTCATAAGCTTTGATGGTGATAACTTCACTGATCATATCTGCCTCAGTATACCCAGCTTGTTTTATGAATTTCAGGGTGCAAATGTTCAAGGCTGATCCATTATCTATCATTACTCTTTTCACGGCAAAATTGGATACCATGATGGCTATGCGAAGCAGAAGGGTGTGATCTAGCTCGACCGCGAGTATGTCAGTGGGTTTGAAAGATAGGGCACATGAGGATGAAAGGTGTCCAACAAGATTACAAAAATCAGTAGCATTGATATCAGAAGGGACACGAGATTCTATGAGAGCACTGTCAAGGATGTCTTTGTACACAGGACTAGTGCAGAGAAGGTCTAAAATGGAGATTTGGGCTGGCATGTTCCCAAGGTGTTCCAAGATATTGTACCGGCTTTTTGATGGAGCTGATGGTGCTGATGAAACTAGTGGGCCTACGATGTTAAATCGTGCTCTTCGAGTGGTGACTACACACTCATTTTTTGGTCGTCGGATATTGATAACATTGATAGAAGGCTCTTTCTCGGATATACAACCTATAAGGCTACCATAGTTTATATAGGATGAAGTGTGGTCATTGTTCTTCCCATGCTGTTGGTTTGGCTGGTGGTTGTTGGTGTTGTTTTGGATAGGTGCTTTTCTAGGATATTGGTTGTTGTGTGGAGGAAAAGCATTTTGATAAATCTGTAAGCCTGCATTGGGAGAGGTTTGGGCACCAACAGTGATTTCTTTTTTATCAATGAGGTCGTGCACATAATCTTTCAGTTTCATGCATCAGAGGGTGGTGTGACCGTTTACCCTATGGAACTTGCAATACTCATTGTCCTTGTACCATGCAGCTTTGGATTGGCTTGGATCAATTTGCTGGGTAGGAGGAAATTTGATGAGGTTTTCCTTAGCCAATTTCTCAAAAATGACATCCAATGGCTCACCAAGGGGCATATAGTTTGTAGGTGCGGGTTGGAATCTGGGTTTTTGCCTTGCAACTACATTGATGGCATTAGCTTGATTGTTAGACCCTTGAAAGTTGGGTCTTGTATTGTGGTTTTGATAGCTTTGGTTATTCTGTTGTTGGTAATTGATAGCTTGTTGGTTGTTTGTTTGGTATGGTGGGTTAGACTGATTTTGGGAAGGACCAACAATATTCACATGTTTGGTGTCAGTAACCCCATCTGTTGCAACATGCTTGCTTTTGTTCCAATACCTAGACTTGTCATTGGAATGTGATTGATTTTGGTTGGCCTCTTTGTAAATCTTTACCACACCATCTTTGATGAGTCCTTGCTCAAGGATCATTCCTTTCTGTTTGATATCCTTATAAGTCTGCAAACAATTCATGGTCATGTGGTGAGCCAAGCTGGGATGTGCATTATCAATAAACATTTTCACCACATGGCGTTCTGGCAAGGTGCAAGATATGCGGGTGGTAAGGGTTTTCCATCTTTGCAGGTATTTGGCAAGGCTTTCTCCACCTTTTTGCTTAGTGTGGACAAGGTCAACTATTGATAGCTCCATTTCAACAAGATGGGCATATTGGGCTACGAATGCCTCAGATAATTCAGAAATTTTTTTAATTGTGCCATAGGGGATTCTGTAAAACCATTCAAGAGCTGGTCCAGCCAAGCTTTTGGGAAAAAGGCACAAGAGGAAGACATCATTGTATGCCACATCCTGGCAGTGCATGTAAAATTCTTTGATATGTGTGACAGGGTCTCCTTTTCCTCTGAATTTGTCAAATTTGGGTACCTCAAAGTGTTTAGGAAATGGTGTCATGGTAATGGCTCTGTCAAATGGGTAAGGACACACATTCTCAAACTTGAATGTGTTTGGATCATTCCCTTCTTGGATGGCTTTTAGAGCTGTCTTCATTTGCTCCCATTCTGAATTGATAGGTGATGGCTGGGGTGCCCCCAATGTAGGAGTGCCTTGAGGTAGGTATGCGCTAGATGGGGCCACTGAATATGGATGGCTGTGAGGGATTTGCTGATAGGGATTGTACATTGTTTGGGGAGCTGCATGGCAGATGATGGGTTGTTGAGGGGGAGGTGGCGCATATTGCTGCATGTGCTGCGAAGCTTGCTGTTGATATGGGATTTGAGGTTGGGATTGAGGAACATAATCTGGTTGTGGGATAAATGAATGGCTTTGTGGAGGTAAGGCATAAGATGGTTGTGAAGCTTGGGGAAAGGATCGGGGGGCTTGTGGGGTTTGACCAAGGTATGTGGGTTGCGTCCCCATTTCAAGCGCGCGCCCGGAGGCTCTCCATGTTAATTGGTGTTCAATTTTAGTGCCCAAACTTGAAGTGTGATCGATTTAATCTAGAGTTTTGGTCATTTAAATTTTTTGATAAAGTTAAAGCAAACGTTCAAAGACCAAGTGAGTGAGTTAGATTGTGGAACATTTAACACCTTTTTCAAGTAGACCCATCCCCATAAATAGCGCTGAGATTGCAACCACTGGTTGAATTGATGGGTGATTAGAAAAGAGGTGAGTCCAAGGAACTACTCAAATTGATTTTTGAAAATTTGTATTTAACTTAACAAAGTTTCTTAAATGTCCAAAAATCAAACTTTACCTAAATTGCATGTGGAAAAGAGATTTGTTTTGTTCAATTTTAGAAGCTCCAAATGAAGTGTTTGATATTGCAATGGTTAATTGATCCTTGGCATTCAAGATTGGATTTGTTGTTTTAAGAATGCATTTCAAGAAAAATTGATTTTAATCCATGGCATTCAAGAGTGTGTTTTGAGCAACATTCATTCAATGGAAAATGTGTTTAACCATTCAAGTTCATTTTAGCAACATGCATTCAAAGACAAATGGTTAAAAATTCAAGTTCATTTTTTAGCAACATGAGAACCTGCAAGAAACATGGTTAGTGGTTCCATATGTGCTCCAACCTGCAATGAGACAAAAAAAAGCAATTTAGTTAGTTACCCAAAATCTTCAAAAATGAAAGCTTAACTATGGAAATTTTTTTAAAAACTTTTTTTGTTGTTTCTCCTATGCTTTTAAGTATTCTAGAATATTTAGGAGCAAATGTTTTAATCATAGAACTAAGACAATAGTTGAATGCACAAATTTAAAGATTGATGAAAAGTTTGGAACTAAGGAAAAGATGTTAGATTACAATTCTAATGAAGAAGAAGATAATACTAGAATTGTTGGACATAATATAGAAGTTTTCTTTGAGACTAACAATGATCTGCAAAATGATGTACAAACTATTGAGCAATAAGGAGAACAAAGATTTGAACCAAGAGAAGAGATAAGAGTTGAGTTAGCAACTCCTACCTCTAATAGAAACATGACAAAGAATCACCCTCCAAAGAAGATAATTGGAAGCAAGGAAAAAGGTATGACGATAAGAAACAAAGTTAATGAGGAATTCTGTCTAATTTATCAAATAGAACCTAAGAGTGCAAATAAAGCATGTAAAGATGTTCACTGGATTCAAGCAATGAAGGAAGAACTAGATTAGATTGTGAAGAGTGAAACATGGGAATTAGTTCCTAGACCTAAAGAAGACAATTTTATAGGAACCAAATGGGGTATTTAGAAACAAGATGAATGAGCAAGGCGATGCTGTAAGAAACAAGGATCAACTTGTGTGCAAAGGATATTCACATCAAGAAGGAATAAACTATGAGGAGATATATGTCCATGTAGCCAAAATGGAAGTAGTAAGAAAGTTCTTGGCTTATGCAGCGAATAAGAAGTTCAAAGTATATCAAATGGATGTTAAATCAACTTTCTTGAATGGAGAACTTGAAGAAGAGGTATACATTGAGCAACCTGATGGTTTCCCTCTAATAGAAGACAAAGATATGGTATGCAAACTAAAGAAAGCTCTATATGGATTGAAGCAAGCACCTAGACCGTGGTACGCAAGGTTGGATAAGTATTTAACTATAGAACAAGATTTAGTATGCAAAGAACATTAACAATAAAGTAAACATTCACAAACCAAAACTAAATTCACATATATGTTTAAACAAATAAAAACAAACAAGAAGTGCAAACCTCAAAAGAGAAAACACTCCATGCTTTCTTGATTTTGTAGATGTGTCCTTTGATGTGGATGTATGCTCAAGATGCTCAAAGCTGCTTCAATGGAGATGGGTAATGGAAAATTGGTAGCTTTGTGAGCTCTCAATTTGGCATTATAAGGGTATGGGTATGGATTTTGGCTCTCAAAAGGGCATGATAACTTTAGCTCAAGGATTGTTGTTGAAATGGCTTGGGAGGGGATTCAATTTATAGGCCAAGGGGTAGAGGGATGGAGGGCTTAGATGCAAGGATGGGGAGATGGTTAAGGAGGGCTAAGATGCACTCAAAGGGGAGCACATGGATTGTGCTTTTTTAGCACCAATGGGAAGGTGACACTTGTCACAAGGAGGATGAGTGTGAGACAATTACTAAGCCCTTCCCACTATACATACCAAAGTACATACCAAAATATATAAGTATAGAATCAAAGATAAGTCCTTCCCACTATACTAAATCTAAGCCCTAAAAAATAGTTATCATCACTAACCCAATACCCAAGAAACTCTTGAAAATTGAGAAACTTATCTCAATCCTAAGATTTCATCTTAAGGCTACTTGAGGAATCAACATTTTCACCAATATCCTCTTCCAATTCATCATCACTATGATCAAATTTTTTTGAAGCCATGAACCACTCCAACCCTTTCCATTCATTATTTTTCCTCGCATGCATAATGTTGAGTAGAAAATGTCACTTTTGAGTGATAGAGGACAATATCTTGGTAGAGCCCTTGAGGTCATTGATGGTAAGAATGGGATAGACCCGAGTAGTGATTAAAAACCCCATAATCAATTATTTTTGGGGATACATAAATTATTATGAATATTCTCTACAAAAATCTACAATTCTTCCAATAAAAAGTTCTGTAACAAGGCTTTACACAAATACCTAGTCATTGGTTTATCTCCATCCATATGAACAATATTGGATACAAATACTACTATAATTTCAATATTCATCTTGGGCTTGTCAACTAGCTCTGAGAATTATTTTTCCACTATTCTAAAGACTTCCTTAACTATCAAATTGTGCTTGGCCAACCTATGTTTTCTAAACCTATCTTGATGATCTCCCCCTAGAATGACATTCCTCTCTTCCCTTCCCTCATCCTAATGGGATTATGCATAGCTACTAAGATAGAGACTATTGTCAGGATAAAAGAAGAAACAAAAACATAGAATAACCAGATAGGAGGGAAAAGGTTGTGTGAGTTGTTAAGAAAGGAGAGGGTGGATGATATAATTATTAGGAGTATTAAAAATCATATTCCATGTACTTATATAAAAGTAAGTGAAGTCATCATACCTTGGAAAATGATCGCAAATTAATAGAATACAATAAAAAAAAGGCCTATATGAGAGATGAAAAAAGTTAAGGTCACTTTTACAAAGACAACCCATCAATAAACCTAAAAGATATCCTCAAAGAGTCTAAAAAGAAGATGACCTAGGTATAT
Organism: Cupressus sempervirens; assembly: GCA_028749045.1. NCBI lineage: Eukaryota > Viridiplantae > Streptophyta > Pinopsida > Cupressales > Cupressaceae > Cupressus > Cupressus sempervirens. Next base: position 137,228,782 of record CM053784.1, on the reverse strand, counting down.
TCAGCCATACAATAATCTAGGAGGCTCTTGAGAATAAAATACCTCAAAGAAGAAGTAGAAGGATAAAGAGATATGAAATAGGGGATGAGGGAAAAACGATAGAAATAAAATGAGAAATGAGGATAAGATAAAAGGAAAAGGAAATAACAAGATGAAAGTGTCTATGGAAATAAATACAAAAAAAATAGACAAAAGAATACACACACACACACACACACACACACACACATAAGCTAGTATAAATGCAACAAAAGGGAATATGTGTGTGTGTGTGTGTGTGTGTGTGTATGTATATATATCTATATATGTAACTATATATATATATATATATATGTATATATATATATATATATACATATATATGTATATATACATATACATATATGTATATATATATATATACATATATGTATATATATATATACATATATATGTATATATATATATACATATATATGTATATATATATATATATATATGTATATATATATATATGTATATATATATATATGTATATATATATATATATGTATATATATATATATAAGCTAGTATAAATGCAACAAAAGGGAATATGTGTGTGTGTGTATGTATATATATCTATATATGTAACTATATATATATATATATATATATTCATTTATTTGAAAGTAAAAAAAAGTTGGCAATATAATAATGCATCTCCTTGCAACAATCAAGTCTGGAGGAGATGATAAAAAAGGGTCAACTAGCAATAAAATTTTTATCTACACTAGAATTAGCTAGTATGTCTACCCTATAATTTCCTTCCTATAGATATCGTTGATGGTAATTTTCTTGAAGAATTATAAGCAAAAAATGGCTCTAGATAGGATTGTATCAAATTTCCAATTTGGCAATGAGTTCTTATGAAGTCCATTAGTGATTATGGTTGAACTTCCCTCAATGGCCAACTTCTCTATACCCCACTAAGTTTTGTCAATCTATCTATTTCCACGCCTTCCTCAATATAAAGGTAGCATCATATATCTACTATGCTCGTGTTACCACTGGAAGCTCCATCACATTTTCAAAGGCCTTCCATTGACATTTCATCCTTGAATTATCTTTATCTTTGGTGCCCAAGTCCACAAAAAGGGGGAATCTTAAGCCCAAACCATCTACCTCTTATTTTTTGACCCCAGTAAGTCATCTCATCTATCCTACCTAGATGTATAAAGATTCTACTAATAAGAGTTTTAATGATAGAAACATTCATTTTGTTTTCTAGTTGTTTCCAATCTATTTTTTGTTCTTAAGCAACCTCTTATTACATTCTTTCTAAAGTTCCCAAATGATTAAAGAGGGAGTCATCTTCCATAAATGCCAATAGAGACAATGTTTCTTCAAAATTGATCAAGCTTGAAACATCCTTATGATGGTATTAGGAAAGGCTAAGTTTCATCCTAGTTTGTTACAAAACAAAAACCAACATTGTGAGCCATACTTTCAATTGAAAAGAAAGTGGTCTCTATCCTCTTTAGCTTTCTCACACAAGGGACATCTGCTAGGGTCCTCAAATGCAATTTTTCTAAACCTAGCAATTATAAGAATCTTGATATGGATGGATAACCATAAAAGATAGGGTTTCATTTGGAAGATGATGTTTGTCTCAATAGAGATCTAATGGGGAATATGTTTGAGGTCTAAGCTATTGGCTCATTAGGTAGCTGTAATCATCTCGAGGATTAGATTCCCCATATTTTGATCCATCTTAGACAAAAGAATCTTTATCCAAGTTGAAGGAGATTTTCCTATCTATTAGGCTCATTTCTAGTTGTACTTCCTCTTGATTAGGAATATCCATATTTTCCATATACTTCCACTTTCATCCTTTAGGCAGATCATCATCTAAGTGACAATGTAGTCACTTACTAGCTTTCCCCACTTGAATTCAAGTATAGACTTAGATATTTTGAGGTTGATCATCTTATCTAATGCCCTATAGCCTCCCCAAGAGTTTGACTACAATACTACCTTTTCCCCTTTACCCAAGTTTCAAGATAACTTTCCCAAAATGATTTTCCTACATTCCAAAATGAAGCTCCAAATGTGAGACCCTCTAGGAAAGGATGTTTCCTTGAAGATAAGTTAGAAGGGTCTTTTTCTATTGAGATTGTTGGAAAGTGTTTGATAGGAAAGTGATCAGATGTTATCAATAATGCAAACATAATTCAATGACATGATCACTTGTGATAACAATCAATTTTTTATGGTATAAATGTGAAAAGTGTTGAAGTCTAAGAAGAAAACACAATACATAGTTGGACATTTTTTGTCAACGATGAAAAAAGAGTAATTAGATGAGGCCACAATTTTTAGAATATGATCTATACAATATTTGTGAGCTACAGGTATGGCTTCTTATGTTAATATGAAGTATTGAATGTGTTTTTGTGATGAGCAGTAGAATAGGTCTTGTAATGCCCCGCTTGGAGATCCTTGGAACAAGGATAAAATAAAAGCCAATATCATTTTTTTTGAACAAGCATGGAATTAAACAACATCAACATGAAATCAATGATAAGATAGCAATGAAAGACTTAACCAACCAATCCAGGCAACCAAGCAACACTACTAACCAAAAATGACAAAGCTACAGAGGCCACAAAACACATTCAAATCCGAAAGATCCCAAACTCAAAATGTCAAACATTAGAGTTCAAGAACTCTATAAAGGGTAGCCAAATCACCTCTCAAAAAGTTTTGAGGAAGTCAAAAAGTGCCCGCTAGTCACCCAAGTAGGTCTACTCATAGACCTAGGCAGTACTCTTAACTATAGTTAGGTGATACTTTTCACTATAGCCAAACAATACTTTACTACAACCAGGTGATACTTCTTACTATAGTCAGGCGATATTTTTTTATCCAGGCAATACTTTTCACTATAACTAGGCAATACTTCCTACTATGGTCAAGCTGTTAATCTCATATTGGTTTTGACAAGTAAGTGTGTATACACTTAAGTCATTTACTTAGTTCATGCCAAATAAAGTAACATATGTCTAGCACAACATGTAAGGATAGAACATACCAAGTAAATAGTGAGTGTCGAGTCACTCATATGCTGAGTCACTCAAGTGCTGCGTAGATAGTATGTTTCGAGTGATTCAAAAGTCAAGCAAGCAGTGCATGCCAAGTCATTTAGTTGCAGAGTGACAACATTAAAGCCATAGTTAGTGCCAAGCACTAGGGAGTTCAGATGTCGAGTAACACAATTTTGTCATAGTCATTTGTATTGGCACAAACTACTATGTAAACCATTTTTGGACCAACTTAAGGATTGAATTATGATATTTTTTTTGATAAGGATCAATCTTAAGTTGGAATCCCTATGTATTACATGCATCCAATTAGGCAAAGGGAAGGTTCAAGTGGCAATATGGATGAATCACAACTGTTAATTCATACCTAACCCTAAGTCACCTAGGTCTTCTTAAGGAGGAAAAACCGTAAAATTTTTATGAGGGGTTGGGTGAATGATCAAGGAAAGTGAAGGAGAGTTTGCATGCACAAATAGGACATTCATGGTGACCAAGGTATTGTGATTTGAATTGCATTGCAGAATCAGTTAAAGGAGAATAGAGGAAGGAAACAATGAACAACAAAGAGACATCTGATCAAGAAGAATCAAGTATACATTAGTATAGAGGTGATCTGGTATCAAACAACAGAGTGCTAATCATAGGATCATTACTAAGACATTCTAATAGGTGAATTAGTTAAATCTCTTAATAGAGTAGTCTGAATAGGCTGTATTGAAATCCTCTAACAAGGTTCTTACTTAATTGTGATTTAAATCCTTTAACCAAAAACACTTCTAACAGGGTGTTGAAATCCTTTAATAAGGTAAGACCTAACAATCTTTGTAAGATTTTAATAGGGCAAACCTTCACAGGGTAGATCATGTTTCATGATAAAACATTGTAACCTTCATTAGATACGCTTTATTATTGTAGTAGTGAAGATTTGTCAGTGTCATCCCCACCCCAAATTTATCTTCTCATTAGACGGTTTATGGCTAATCATATCTTATGTCATAAATGTTTGAATGCTTAATTATTTACATATTTTAGATGTATATACTTTACATGGTATTTCAGTTTACTTATTGAATAAATGAGATGGAAGTATGGTGAAGGTTTTATGGGTTAAAGTTTAAAGCACTATTTCACCCCCCCTCTCAAAGTTTACCTTTCCTATTGTAATTCCAACAATTGGTATCAAAGCTTTGTTCTCTGAAAGTAAGGCTTTGTAACTTAGAGGAAAGATCTTGGAAATGGAGTCTACAAGTTAGGAAAAGTTATTGAGAACCAAGAGATTGAAATACAACTCATTCTACATTAGTTGAATGAAGCAAGAGAAGATCTAAAGAAATCATTGAGAAGAAGGAAGGAAATTGCTATTGAGGAGAATGCCACACAATATTGAGAGATGGACACTACCAAGCTAGTTGCAAATGGAAACTCCAATGAATTTGATGCAATAGTTGCAGATCTAATGGAAAAGAACAGAACTCTAGTTGAAGAGATCAAAAATCTTAAGAGAGAGCAATAATCTCAATCCATATTACTATGTGAGGTGACCGAATAGAAAAAGAAAGCTATGGAAGACAAAGTCATGGTTAAAGATGACAAAAGAGTTTTGACTAGCAGACTGGAAGATAGATCATCAAAGGTAACTAGGATTGCTGGCATACAATTAGAAACTTTGGGTCAAATGATGATTGCAAATCATGAACTGAATGCCAAAGATATTGAAATCACAACACTGAAGTTGCAGAATGAACAATTGAGAAATGATCTAAAAAGGGAAAAGGTGTTTGCTGAAACTTTTAATAAACCCAGTGAAGCCATCAAGTACTTTGAACAATTGATGAGATCCCCTAGATCTAACAATAATATATCTGGACTGGGATACACTAGTATTGGAGAAGGAGAATCATCCAAAAGTGTTGAAGAAAGAAGTAACAAAGGTAAGAACTCCAAACCTACTTGTCATAATTGTGGTAAGAAAGGACATACTGCTAATGTATGCAAGAGCAAGACTATAAATTAGAATGTTAAGTAGAAGAGCATGGGTCACTACCATAAGTGCAACTAAAAAGGTCATCAAGCACATGAATGCAAAACAGGGATCGTGCACACTCAAAGATTTCAAGGATACTATTATAACTATCAAAAGTATGGACATAGAGCTTTTGAGTGCAGATCCAAACCCAAGTGGTCATCAAACAAGAAAATAAAGGTAAAGAATAGTGGAAACTCTATAAATTGGAATTATAATACAAGGTATAGTTGTCACTACTATCAAGAGTATGGACATGTTCCTGAGAACTTTATTAGAACACACTTTAGAAGTGATTACAAAAGGTGGATGAGTCAAACCACATGTTTTAGTTTTTTGAAAACTAGTCACATCAGTAGATATTGTCCAACAAGGTCAAAGGCACCAAGTTGTGAGTTCAACAAAGGCAAAAAAAAGACATATATTGAAAATGTTAGATATGAGATGAACAAGACATGGAAGAGAAAGGAAGATTGTAGCACATTAAGTGTAGATGATATCACTTCACCCAATTGGTCAGGTGATCACACCTCATTAAACTAAGCAATCAAGAGGTATGTCAGAATGACATTTAAAAGATATACCATACATTAGTTCCAAGGATTTAGTTTTGAAAAGATTACATGTGCATGAATAAAGATGCAAAATGTTGTTAGAAGTCAAGGATAAATCTTTAAGTTTTGTTAGTTTTTCATGTTACTACCTAGCATCAAAAGTTTCATATGGTTGTCGATAAAAATTTTAGTTGATGTTGAGCTAACAAAATTTTTTAGTTGAGGCCAAGCTTGTAGTAGTTGCCAAGCATATGGAAAGAAATGTGGATGCCGAGCTTATAGCTGTGTAAGAACTTTGCATTAAATCCAATGTTTTAAGGGCTATTTGATTGATTCCTGCTCATTTAACATCATTTGAATTTGAAGAAGAACATGAAGAGCTAAAGGAAATCTGAAGAATTTGATCTGAGCATTTGTAGGAGATTTGAATGGTTGTTTGACACCATTTTAGTAGGATTTATAAGGTATTTACCATGTGCCGAGCTATTTAGTTTCAAATTTTGTAAACCCTACATATATGTAATGGTGTTTAGTTCTTCTAAAGTGAAAGGTGTAAATAGAAAAGAGGGTTTGAATGTATAGTTAATTAAAATTGAAATCAAACAACCTCTATTCAAGGCTATCCTAGATATAGCTTATAAGCAGGGTCCCTCTAATGCATTGTCTATGATACCACAATGAGTCTTGATGATTCAAGATGTCAAGAATTGTTACACTTGCAAGATTGGAAGCATAGGAGACACGAAAATCAGAGAAGAGTATGGGAAACAATGTGAAAATGGAGCATTGAAGGAAGAATACAAGATTTTCGAGAAGAAAGGGTTAACTCGTGCCCTAGATTTCCCTAATGTCTTCAAAATAGAGTGGATTAAGATTGTCTTAAGAAAAATTCATGATAGCTCTACATGGTTAGAAAATGGGCTAGTTAAAATCACAAAGAAAATTGTTCATAGGGTAAACGGGTATCCAACCCTAGATCGACCAAAGACCATGATAAGTGAGTCAAAGGAAGTTATTGAAAAGAACAAAGGGGCTATATGGAATAAAAGGGGTATGACTATTGACACTATCACAGATCCCTTGATAGCTTTTGCAATGAGGGTAATAGCACACAAGTTTTATCAATCCACCAGATTAAATAATGTACCTTGCATTGCAGTGGTATGGGCTACAAAATTGTGAAGAAATATCATACCTATTATCTTGTCAAGTTGTAGTTGCAACAATTGATTGTGAATTTGGGAGCCATAAGGAGAACCAAGAGTGCTCAATGTAAATTTGGATCTATTCTAGTATGTATTTTCTTCCATGTGCAAAATACATTTCCTACATTTGGCAAGGTTTTTTGGAAGGTGAATAGATAAATTGCAATTCAAATAGGAGAATTTATTGAGAAATTAGGTGATAACTTCGAGTCAGTGATGACTATCTATTTTGATGATTTTAAGAAAACTATGAAGAAAAGACTAAGGATATCAATCTCACTGGTGGAGAAACATTATGATGATGATTGCTTCCTAGTTGATACTGATCACACATATGTTCAAGCATCAATTCCTAGAGTGAGATCGCTAAGGCCATTAGGTTATGAGATCAATGTTGATGAGGCCTCTGCAGCAATCATAACATTACTTGTAGAAGAAATGGATAAGGAAGCCAAAGCATTTGGTAATAATGACTTGGCCAAATCAAAGATCATTATGGATTTGAAGAGTGCTTCAATGATGAGAAAGAAAAACATATTGGTGAAGAAACTAAAAGTAAAATTGGGTAAAGGAGCCAAAGAAGAAGAAGAGGGAGATGATGATGAAGAAGAAGAGGACACATAGGCTCAAGAACCACTAGCATTGACACAAGGATAGGGTGAAGATCAGCAAGAAGAGGAAGTAGATACTACAGAAGGTTTTTAGGAAGAAGAAGTTGGTGAAGCACCTATTACTACTAACAAGAAGAAAAGAAAGGCAAAGAATCAAATAGTGAGCAAAACATAAAAGGTTGCAAAACCTAGTCAACCCAAACCAACAACACCTACCACAAGGGCTAGGACAAGAGTCACTGCGTAGAAGGCTAAAAAGGTAGCCAAGCCTAAAGAGCAAGAAGTTGGAGCATAGAAGAGACTGAGGAGGAAGTATGTTACCCAAGCTAAATCTAACAAGGAGAAGATTGAATCTGATGACAACCACCAATTCCAAGTGGTGAGTCACAGTCCCTCCTTAGACCTAGATAATTTATGTGAGAATGTTAGAAACAAAGTTGATTTGTCAAATTTCTCTCACATTGAGTTTGATAATCTTGGAAAGATTGAGAAGAACCAAGTAGAGGAGGCAGTATATGCCATGATGGCTACATTAAAAAAGATTCCTCTAGAGCTTGTCAAATCCATTCCTAAAAGCTTATATGATAGAGTTGAGCAAAAATGACATTATTGTTTGAAAACTAAAAGACAAATTAGGGAGACATCCCTTGCTCAAGTTATGCCAAAACTTAGTAAGGTTGAAATGTCAAAACCCATTAAGAAATATGTTGCAAGAGTTGTACCTAAGTATAGGGCATTTAGCATATTACATAACAATATAGAGGATATTGTAAATAAATCCAAAAAAATGATGAAGTTAACATATAGACTGAGAACATCAAAAGAAGATGACCAGACACCTATTAAGGTAGGAGAAGATGGTAATGAACAAGGTACAATTGAGGGAGGCACTGATATGAATATTGATGATCAAGCACTAGTTGAGAAAGAGCAACAAATAGAACAAAGTGTAAAAGATACACAAATTTTGAGTACCAGCCCTCCACAAGTGACAAGTATAAACACTGAAACTATCATAGTAAAGGATGTTTCTAATACTACTGATTAGAACATTAATCCCCTAAAATAGGAAGATTTGAAAAAGATACTTGTCCAGTCCACTTTCCAAGCAAAATTATGTGACAACCCTGTATTGGTGAGTGTAGATGAAATTTAGAAGTTAGAGACTATAATTGCAAGGAGGAAGTGAAAACACAAGAAACACCTATAATCACTCCTCAAGTACAAGTGTACAACCTTCACAACCCATTGTTGTATATCAAAGGAAGGAGACATCAGGTTGCACTGTCAATACACTCATGGAAGGCACTCTAGTCTTAGAAAATGTATAAGAACCTAAAAAAGACAAGGTTGAAACACTAGATAATGATGGGACTCAAGGCCAAATAGGTCAGGTAGATACACTTGCACCTCTAGCACAAGATCAAGGTAAAACTAAAATCATAGAGGCAAACAAGGACAAGTTTGAAGAGACAAGTTTGACACCCCAAACTGAAGGAGCTAGTAGCAATCCAAGCACTGGTGACATTACTAGAATCTGGTACTCCTTCCACTCAAACTCTTTAGAAGTCAAGCATAGATACTACACCATTACAATTCTCAGCGTCATGTCCTAGCTCATCTAAGGCACAAGAGGTAATTAATTATGGAGATATTAGCCTAGATGAAGAGATTTTATTGCCAAAATTTGATTATGAAATAATAACAATTGAGCAGATGGTATACTACAAGAGGCCCTAGAAAAGAAGAAACATCAAGAATTGCTTAGAAGGGAGCATAGGCGAAGCAATCTTTCTACATTAAACAAATTAGTCCACCTTGTTTCATATTTGACCATCCAAATTAAGTCTTTGGAGGTAGCTTGCGATAATTGGAATGTAGCTCTTAAAATTATACTTGAGGTCCATAATTTGAACAAATACACTATTAGTGTATAACCCATTGACATTAGTGTCAAAAAAGGGGAGTAAGAAAATGGGGGAGTAAGAGCAAGAGAGAAAGCAAGCAAGCAACACAAAGATATATCTATCCAAGAGGGATTAAGAATAGAGAAAGAGTATCAGTTGATGCAAATCTACTCAGCAAGAGACAAATTTTGATAAAGAGTACAATATAGAATAGATCTAAAAACTCAAGGGGAGTTATGAAATTTTGAGGTATAAGTCATGTTGCAAAATTTTGATATTTTGAAATTTTGTGCAGAAGTCAAATAGACATCTCTGTTATGCTCACAAGAATAAGAGTATAAATGTATGACCAAGTTTTTTTGACACTCATGTCAAAAGGGGAGATTGTTAATCTCAAATTGGTTTTGACAAGTGAGTGTCTATACACTTTAGTCATTTACTTAGTTCATGCCAAAAAAAGTAACATATGCTGAGCACAACATGTAAGGATAGATCATGTCGAGTAAATAGTGAGTGTCAAGACACTCATATGCTAAGTCACTCAAGTGACAAATAGATAGTATGTGTCAATTGATTCAAGATTCAAGCAAGCAGTGCATGCCAAGTCATTCAATTGCCGAGTGATAGCATTGAAGTCATAGTTAGTGCTAAGCACTAGGGACTTTAGATGTCGAGTAACATAGTTTTGTCATAGTTGTTTGTATTGGCACAAACTACTATGTAAACCATTTTTGGACCAACTTGAGGATTGAATTACAATTTTTTTTGATAAGGAAACATCTTAAGTGGGAATCCCTATGTATTACATGCATCCAATCAGGTAAAGGGAAGGTTTAAGTGACAATATGGATGAATCATAGTTGTTGATTGATACCTAACCCTAAGTCACCTAGGTATTCTTAAGGAGAAAAAACTCTAAATTTTTTATAAGGGAATGAATGAATGATCAAGGGAAGTGAAGGAGAGTTTGCATGTGCAAACAATAATTTCATGGTGACCAAGGTATTATGATTTGAATTGCATTGCAAAATTAGTTAAAGGACAATAGAGGAAGGAAACAATGAACAACAAAGAGACATCTGATCAAGAAGGATCAAGTATACATCAGTATAGAGGTGATTTGACATCAAGTAATAGAATGCTAATCATAGGATCATTTCTAAGATATTCTAATAGGTGAATAAGTTAAATCTCTTAATAGAGTAGTCCTAATAGGCTGTATTGAAATCCTCTAACAAGGTGCTTACTTAATTGTGAGTTGAAGTCCTTTAACCAAGCACACTTCTAACCAGATGTTGAAATCTTTTGATAGGATAAGATCTAATAGTATTTGTAAGCTTTTAATAGGGAAAACCTTTCATAGGGTAGATCGTGTTTCATGATCAAACACTGTAACCTTCATTGGATACACTTTATTACTACAGAAATGAAGATTTGTGGGTGACATCCCCACCCAAGTTTTACCTTCTTATTGGAGGGTTTCTAGGTAATCATATCCTGCATCATATATGTGTGAATGCTTATTTTTTTACATACTTTAGATGTATATGCTTTAAATGGTATTTCAGTTTACTTATTGAATATATGAGATGGATGTATGGTGAATGTTTTTATGGGTTAAAGTTTAAAGCATTGATTCACCCCCACCTTAGAGTTTACCTTTCCTATTATAATTCCAACATAAGTGATACTTCTTACTATGGCCAGGTGACACTTCAGTAGTATCGTACGATTTTTCTCACTCCTATGGTGTGACACTTTTCTGGTATCACCCAATGTTGAACAAATATTGCCCAGGTTCAAAACCAAAAGGAAAAATGCTACGTTTTGAAGGAAACAAGGTAAGAAACTCCACACTGAGGAGTTCCAGAACCATTATAGTTGAGGATACATCACTTGAAAGCATGAAATACAAGACCCCATGCAACATGAAGGAGAAAACATCTATCCATCTAATCCATAACAACATATGAAAGAATATGTGGAAAAAAACATTGCGATAAACATACATGATTCATAATCCAAAACATCTAAAATTCATACTCGGTTCCTCCCAACCATAATGACATCATGAGGCTGCATGTATCCTAGCCATCTTGTGAGTGTAACATCCCAAACTATCAACTAGATGGTCAGAGTTGCCTTATGAGGGTGTTACTACTACAACGTAAATAATATCATAAGAACAATAAGATCTAATAGGCTAATCCATCAACCATAGATACTCCAACTAGTAGTGAATCAAACCATCTAACCATATTCTAAAACATCATAATAAGGATTGCACTAGATGAAACTAACATCATCTAAACATGATATTGAAGCATAAATCACAATGAAAAAACTCTAGAATACTCGAAATACCAAGTGAAACATCAGGCATCTGTCTCAACTAGAAATAGATAGTCTCTTTACACCAGTCCCTAGTAGTGGTATAGGTAGCTATGCCTCCCAACCACGTTGAACCTATATGCTCACTCCCGCCGTGCTAATGGAGATAATGATCCACCACAAACACACATAAAATAAATGTCCATGCCTAACACTCACGCTAGACAATAAAAAGGACTAAAACCAAGATCACGAGACAATGCAAATACAATAGGTCCTAGTCAGACACTCTAAGGGTCAACTATGTAGGGACTCGGTGAAGAGTAAGTCACTTAGCATTGTGAAGCCCCAAGCTAAATATTGTGCTAAATTAACTCCTTTAGGACGCCATCACACTGTGTCCTCGAATCAATGTTGAGTGCTGACATTTAATTATCTTTGATTTATTACCTAGTTTTTAATTTAGTTATCACTTATTTAGAAACTTCTTCACACCAAACCTCTACTAAATAGTCACCAAGGTTATGAGAGAAGCCCCTCCATGGTCTACCATACATACCCATGCTCATCACATGATGAATGCCTGTAGGAAATTCATATTCCTAACCCAACCCCAATGAACATAACTCCACTAATGACAAATGGTAGATTAGGCCATAAGCACCCGACAAATGCATGCACACGTGCTTTTGTGTGGGTACACCAATAATAAAAAGATCATATAAGTAAGGGTTGGATGAGAACACAAGCTAAACAACACTTAATCGAATACAAGGTTTGGAGTATAGATGTGACACACATCCCAATGCAAACCTAAAAATGCAACAGTGGTCAGATTGAAATCCTATGGATAATCCAAATCCATGACAAATACCATGCCAAGAAAACTTGAGAAAATTGGGTGGCACACAAATCGAGGTGAAAACCTCAAAAACCCAACATCATAGAAAATTAGCTAAAATAAAAATCATTCTACCCTTGGGTGAATGAGCCACATAAATCCAATACAAATTGGGTTTGAACACCGTATGCAAAAATGACCAGCATAATGGTGCAAAACCCCAAACCCCCATCCCAAAAAATAAGGAAATGCTCGTACCTGCTCAACTGGGTAGAGGGGAATGCTATTTTTCAACCTCCTAACATAGAACTACCCAAAACAGAACCAAAAACAAAAAAACAAGACAACCCTAGTTGATAGCTGAAAGGGAAAAAAAGAGAATCTAAATTATAAAATAGAAACCCTACAAAAACTACCAAAAGTCACGACAATCCAAGGTCTCCCCAAGCTAGATCAAACGAGACCAATCTCATGACGATCCTATGTCTGTAGCTCCTACAATGAATGAAAACACAATTCTGCAGAAGAGGATTTAGAAATTTGTTCTCAATTTTCTATTTCCAAAAGTGAGAAGTGAGGAATAAAATTCCTTTTTGGATATTTATTCACTTTTCGAGTGAAGAAAGGATTAGGGTAATTAACCAAGTCACCTAGTGAAACTCTAAATCAACCCAAATGAAAAAAGGCTATTCCAAGTAATTGGAATTCAACTACGACAAAGCTTCCAAGAATTAAATTAAATAAGATAAAGCCCAAAATTCCCTTAAACCAAAATCACATAATTCCTTAATAACTTTTGCGACAAATGCGAACCACTAAATGCACAAACACACTCATAGGTCCAATCACATAATGCTTGAATGAGTCTAGATTTATTAAATCACTAGAGGGTTTAATTTAAACAATTAAATAGGATACGTTGACCATATAAGGACGACATTGGTTAAATATGAATAGTTGGATCACTAACTCCATGTGCCAATGCCAAGGTCATAAATCCTACACACTAAACAACACGATCAAGTGCAATTACATATAATAAGCCAAAGCAATAATGCATTAACTCACATTAAATAATCATTTATTTAATTGTACTAAAATAATCCATTTACGATCACTCACTTTCACATAAAATATCACAAGGCAAGAATGAAGTAAATAACCATAGCATCAAATCCAAGCATCCAAAATCCAATAAGTCTATCATATAAACATAAATAGAGTTTTTTTCCAAATACAAATAACCAGATATCATCATAAAGCATCATGTCATATCAATATGCATCATCATGTAGATATGATCAAACTGAAAAACATAGCATCTAACATTTATGATAGTAGAAATCACAATATAGTATCTGACCATCAAGTCATCTTGAATCTCATTTGACATGAGTATCAAAGTCTCTCTCAAAATCAAAATATAACAAAGTACATAATGCAAACATGGGAGGCACTACATCCTCCCCCACTAGGCATAGGCTTACTCCTGGAAGCCTGCAAAAAGATAAGGTTACAAATCTCTCAACCATGTAGCATCTTTCAAAGTAGTAGAAGTCTCATCACTCAAGTCCCACTAGACCCTTGCCTACTCTATTTCCTAACCTCTGAGGGTTAGCTTCCAATGCTAAAGGATACAAATGGGCTTCAAAGAAATTTTTTTGTCCTCTATTTGCAAAGCATTTCAATCAAGAACATGGGTCACATTAGAAATATACTACCTCAAAATAGAAACATGGAAAACATTGTGGATGGGTGATAGGCTTGGTGGAAATGCTAGTCGATAAGCAACAAGACCAATCCTCTCAAGGATCTCAAATGGCCTGAAAAAATGTGGCACCAACTTAGAGTCTTTCCCATAACAGATAAGGCTCTTCCTTAGATGCATTATCAAAAACACCATGTCACCAACTGGAAAGTGATGATCCAAATGTATGGACATCTACATACTTCTTCTACATTTCTTGAGAAGTAACCAAATGCTCTCTAATATGAACAACTTGCTGCTCCATATCCTAAAGCAACTCTAGACATTGAAGTACTTGGTCCTCCAAGTGACCCCAACTCAAAGGGGTATGACACAGTATACCATACAATGCTTGAAAAGGTGACATGCCAAGAGAACTATGATAACCATTGTTATATGAAAACTCAACAAGATATAAATAATCCTCCCACTTCACCTGTATGTCCATCACATACATGTGAAGCATGTCTTCTAGAACTTGGTTCATTCTCTCTGTCTAACCATCGGTCTCTGGCTAGTAAGACAAACTAAAATTGAGTTGTGTGCCCAAAGCAAGCTAGAGAGATGTCCATAGTGCTCAAATAAACACTAGATCTCTATCTCATATAATCCGATGAGGGATTCAATGCAATCAAACAATGTCATCCGAGAAATCATGTGCTACAAAAGAAGTTGTGTAGGATATTCTCATTGGTGAAAAATGTGCTACCTTGGACAACATGTTTACTGTCACCATAATACAATCATGTCATTGTGATGACATAGGAAATCCTGTGATGAAATCAATAGATATGGTATCTTATTTCCACTCTAGAATGGTATGTGGCTACAAAAGATCCGTTGGATGCTGATGCTCTGCCTTCACTCTCTAGAACTCGAGACATCAAGCAACAAAATTAGCAACATCACACCTCATCCCTGCCCAAAAGTAAAAATTTCTAAGATTGTCACGCATCTTCTTGATGGCAGGATGTGCAAAATATCGTGCATGATGTGCTTTTGATGAAATCAAGGTACAAAAATCACCAGACATTGGTACATAAATACTCCCCAAGTGTCGTAGTAGTCCATTGGACTCTAGCAAATTACTTGAAAACCTCCCCTCAAGGGTACATCTAGACTCAATCTCTGCCCTCACCTCCTGATACCATGTGTCACCAGGAAAAGCATCCAAGATACGACCTCACAAATCCACTCCTAGTGACAAAACTGATATCTCTTGTTGCCTCCTACTCAAGGAATCCATAATGACATTTTCTTTCCCCTTGATATAGTGAACATCAAAATCGTATTGAAAAGAACTCCATCTAATGATGCTTTCATACATTTAGTTTTGGCTGAGTAAAGATATACTTCAAGCTATAATGATTGCTATGCATCTCAAACCTATGTCCCAAAAGGAAATATCTATAATGCACAAGTGCATGCACCACAACCGCAAGTTCCAAATAATGAGTGGAGTAGTTAAGATCATTATCCTTGATATTTCTAGATTCGTACGCAATCAAATGACCATCCTACATCAACACTACACACACACCTTCCAACAAAGCATAAAATCACCTATAGGATTAGGCACTACAAGGAGTGGTGCACTAGTCAAATGCTCCTTAAGATCATTAAATGTTGCCTCACACTAGTCTGACTAAACATACTTCTTTCCTTTCTACTAAAGAGAAGTGATGGAATGAGCCACACATGAGAAATCCTTCATGAATCAATGGTAGTAAACCTCTAAACCTATTAAACTACGAACCTTAGAAACATTAGTGGGCATCGGCCAATCCATGATAGCTTGGATTTTCTTTAGCTCCATTGCAACAACATCACTTGTGATGATATACCCCAAATACTTAACCTTGGATTGGAATAATCC
Organism: Cupressus sempervirens; assembly: GCA_028749045.1. Classification (NCBI taxonomy): domain Eukaryota; kingdom Viridiplantae; phylum Streptophyta; class Pinopsida; order Cupressales; family Cupressaceae; genus Cupressus; species Cupressus sempervirens. Next base: position 137,212,625 of record CM053784.1, on the reverse strand, counting down.
ACATTTGCCCAAGTTTCCATATAACTAATGATCTCACAAGCACTGTAACACTTGGTATAAATAGATCTCATGTTCCTCTACAATCTTAGAATAGATCAATATGTCATCCAAGAATACAATGAGACAATGATCGAGCTATGTGCAAAATACTCCATTCATCAAACCCATAAACATCGATGGTGCATTGGTTAACCCAAAGGGTACAACTGTGAACTCATAATGCCCATAACGTATACAAAAAGTTGTTTGATAAATGTCAGCCTCATGGATATGAAGCTGATGGTATCCTGACTTAAGATAAATCTTTGAGAACACTCTTGCTCCCTTCATCTGATCAAACAAGTCATCTATCCTCATCAAAGGATAGAAGTTCTTCATTGTCACCTTATTCAACTACCAGTAGTCAATGCATAAACACAATGATCCATCTTTCTTCTTCACACAGATAACTAGTTTTTCCATGAGGATACACTAAGATGAATATGGCCCTTAGCTAATAATTCCTCCAATTGTAATTTGAGATCACTCAACTCCTAAGTAGTCATGCGATAACTAGAAGCTCGTGAAACTAGCTTCACTCCTAGTATGAGATTGATCTGGAAATCAATGTTAAGCTAAGGTGGCATACCTGGTATCTCATTAGGAAACATGCTTACATCCTCATGAAGGAGTGGGTGATCATCAAGTGTCACCATACTACTCTTGGCCTCCTCAAGGTCACTAATAGAGACTACAAAAATCTGACATCCCTTTTGCAAACTCCACTTTAGCTAGTTTTCTAACATGAGACTAGTCTCTAGACCCCCACAAGCTCTACTTTCCAACCCGAGTCATCAACACAAAACACTGACTTACGCTGGCAATCTATACTCGCCTATTGGACGGCTAACCAATCCATACCCAACACAATATCATATGATCCTAGAGGTAGGATACAAAGATCCACTATAGTGGTGAAGGTACCCGAGTCCAATTCACAACCACTAGCCAAGGAGTACACAACCACTTTGGATCTTGTGGCTAACTCAACTTGCCACCTTTCAATCTAATATATTTCACCTAGCCCACATTGTTGAATAGGAGATGGTGAAATAAAAGAATCTGAAGAACATGAGTCAAATAATATTGAAGATGAAAGACCATGCAACATACCTATAGCCTCGACTACGATACCCTGGTGCTCATCTTGATGCTTATCAAAAACCACAAAAAACTCGATGGGTTCTACCTACATCTCCCACGATAGGCTCTAAATTGGCTATACCTTTGCTAGGTCGTGAAGATCTCTTCAAAGGACATTCCACTACTCTATGGAAAAGCTAACTGCATGAAAAACACACTCCTTAGATATTAGAGCCCTATCTACGTCCACCTTGAGAAGCACTAGAATAAGGTGCATTTCCCTTCCAAGAGTTTTTATGACTACTCTGAGATGGATGATTCTACTGAGACTATTGGCCTCAGCTCTGGTCATCCCCTTTCTTCTGTAAAGCACCTCAAGTCTATCCACCCTTAGGTCAATTCCCTCATTGTTGATTCTCACAACAATGACCACTATGAGAGGGTATTGACTAGATTTGACCCTTTCCTGAAGATTATGACTGAGAAAATTGTACATCCTACCCTAAATTTCATGCACTATGGCTCTAAGAACTTGATTTTCCATTGAACCCCTTATCCACATCACTCTCCACAATCCTTTCCTTTTCGACAGAAAAGGCAAGTGTCCTAGTTTGATGCATCCGAACATCTCTAATGATGGAGTCCTTAAGACCTCATAAAAAATGTTGAGTAAGGAGTATCTCATCATGGTTATATCATGAGTACTTCTTGAGCTCAAATAATCTCATCTCATACTGATCCACTGACATGCTTCCTTGTTTAATCTCATAGAACTCATCAACTTGAGCCTCCTTGACTTGAGGGGATAGGAACCTCTCTATGAATCTCTCCTCAAAGATCTCCCATGTGAGATCTCCTATGCTAGTTTGGAGCTTTTTCCCCTCAATGTTCCACCAAATAGATGCACGGTCTCTCAGCTGCATGATAACACAATGAGCTCTAAAGTTGGTTGCATATGGACACATGGAAAAGAAACATTTCATATCAAATAGCCAAGTCTTAGTCTTGAGGTCACCTCCCTTACCATCATAGTATGGTGGTTCAAATTGCTAAAGGGATTTCATCATGTCCATGTGGATGAAATCCTCACCATCATGGTCTCAACCTCTCCTATGGTGCCCTCTACCCCTAGGGGGCGTGTGAGAATGTTCATGCTCACGTGTAATGCCCCGCCCATAGATCCATGGAAACAAGGATAAATATAAGCCAAGATATTTTTTTTAAAACAAGTATGAATGCACATGTCATACAACATACAAGGATCACAAAGATCACAATCAAAGACTAACCAAACATCTCGATACCAATGGATCTCCAAATGCTACTACTAATCAAAATGACTAACTATAGAAGGCACACAACTGAATTCGAATCAAAACATTCCAAATTCAAAATACAATGCCAAAGGATTGAAGAACACTCAAGAGGGTAGCCAAAATAGTTCCTAAAAAGTTTGGGTCGAACCAAAAAGTGCTTGTTGTCTGCTCGAATAGGTTTTTGCAAATACCAGGTGATACTTTAAATCATCACTAGGTGATACTTTCCAGTATCGTACGACCTTTCTCAAGAAGGGGTGTGACACTTTCAGGGTTTGGATGACACTTCTCAAGAGGGTGTGCGATACTTTACCACTATCTTACAACACTTCTTAAAAGGGGGTGGAATACTTTCCAATATCACACAACATTTCTTCCTAAGATGTGCAATACTTTCCAGTATTGTATGACAAAACTCCTTTGGGTGTGCAACACTTTATAGTATTGCCCCATGTTGACACATGGTCACCTAGGAAACACATCAAACACTCCAAGGACAAACTAAAGAGTAAAATAGAATTCAGAATCTCCACACTAGGGAGTACCAGATCCACAATTCGAGGCATAAACACTTGAAGACAATACTGAAAGATGAAAATTGCATCTAACCATCTAACCAAGCAGTGAAGGGAAAATAGAGAAGGAAACATTGTAGTGTACTAAAACAATATCAGAATAGGCTGAAACAACACCGTAATGAGTAGAACAACCAAACAAAGTACGTGGTTCCTCCCAACCATAAATGCATAATAAGATCATCGTGGGCCCTAGCTATCCCCCATACATAAAATCCCAAACTACCAACCAGATTGTTGGTGCTATCATATGAGGATGGCACTACTAAAATGTGCTGCAACATAAGCATAAGGAAATCTAACATGATAAAAGTAAAACATAAGATAATCCTACAAATCAACTCATCATTACATATGCTAAACATCATAATAAGGAAATGCATCAATACTAACATCATCTAAACATGATATACAAGCATTCCAATGAAAGCATAAATCACAAAAAAACATACTCCGGAACCCAAAGTACCATGTGAAAACATCCAACAATGGTCACACTGAGATAGTAGACTGTCTCTGTACACTGGTCCCCAGCAGTGGTATAGCTAGCTATGCATCCCAACCACATAGAACCCATAGGCCCACTCCTGCCATGCTGATGGAGATAATGATCCAACTATAAACACACATAAAGCACAACGTCCATGGATAACACTCACTCTAGATAGTATGATGATTGAAACCAAGAACATAGACAATGCATAAACTATAGGTCCTTGTCAGACACTCAATGGGCTACAAAGTAGGGGCTATCATCATGGAGAGTCACTTGGCATCGACAAGCCCAAGTTAGTATTGATAGCTGCTCTCCCCAATGGAAGGTGTACAATCTAGTTTTAACTATCTTAAATTTATTACCACCCAATATTTTTATTTAGTTATCACTTATATTAAACTTCCTCTACCAACTAGGAAATAGATACTAGGTTGCAAGATAGAAGCCTCTCCATATGCTACCCTACCCTACTCATTCTCATTCAACGATGAGTACCCATAGGCATGCAAATTCCCAACCCAAACCTAATGATCATAACTTCTAGAAATACCATGAAAGATTGAGATTTGCAAGTCACTCAACAAATGTATGTGCATGTACTCGTGTGTGGCACACTACCATCACAAAAATCATAACACAAGGACTAGATGAGAACATAATGTAGAAAGTCACTTGACCAAAACCAAACTTGGGAGGACGGAGTGGCATGCATCCCAATGCAACATAAAAGTGTAACAATGGTATGACTGACATCCAAACGAATGATCTAGGTCCACAACCAAACTCATGCCAAGAAAACTTGAGAAAAAAGGGTGGCACACAAAATGGGGCAAAAAATCCAAAACTAGAAAACCTCAAAATTAAAACCCATTTGGTCTTTGGTTACAAAACCTTCGAAAATCCAATAATATTTGGGTTTGGACACCGTATGCAAAAATAACTAGCATAACAGTGCAAAACCCCAAAACCCCCATCCTAAAAATAGGGAAAATGTTCATACCTGACCAATTGGGTAGAACCAACAAACAAAAATGGAGGGGAATACTAGTTCTCAACCTCATAACAAATTGCTACTAGAAACAAAAGCTAAAATGAAGTAGAAAAAAAAACACGAGAATTTCCTACCTAATAGCAAAAGGGGTAGAAATTGAAATCAACCTGATAAAATAAATAACCCAAAGATACTATTGAAAGTGGTAGCAAAGCAAGGTCTCCTTGAGTTAGGTCCAATGAGACTGACCTCACGAAGATCCCATGCTCATAGCTCTCACAATGAACAAAAAACCAATCCTTTAGAAAGAGGATTTTAGAAATGCTCTCCAATTTCTAAATTACAAAAATTGAAAAGTGAGAAACCAAATCCCTTTTTCAATACTTATTCACTTTTTGAGTGAATAGTCGATTAGGGAAAATTGCCAGTTACACTAGCTAGACTCCAAATCAACCCAAATGAAAACAAGTTTTTCCTCATAATAGGAATTCACCTAAGGCAAAGCTACTAGAAATTAATTTCAACAAGATTTAAAGCTTGAAAACCCAAAATCACAGAAAATCCCTTAACAACTTTTACGAAAATGTGAACCTCTAAATGCACAGACACACTCACTAGTCTAATCACATAATGCAAATGAGTTTATATTTAATAATCACTAAAAGTTTTAATTAAGAAATTAAAATAAGGATACGTCGACCATACAGGGATGACATTGGTAAATGAATAACTAAATCACTAACTCCATAGGCCACTGCTAGGGATATAATTCATGCACACTAAAACACATGATCAAGTGCAATTGCATATAATATCATAGCTGAAGCAATTATGCATTAAATACCTAATTAATCCATTTACATCACTTACATTCACATATAGCATACTTGAGCACAAATGAAGTAAATCACCATAGCATAAAATCTATCACATAACATAATTAGGAAATATGTCCAAATACCAAATAATCAAATATCATCATAGACTTATTGTCATCTCAAAATGGCATCAACATGCAAATATCATAAAATGAACAACATAGCAGTATAGGATCTATGATACTGAATCAAAGTATAACATCCGACCCTCAAGTCATCTCAAGGTACAAATAATAAGAGTATCAAGTATCTCTCAAAAAAAAAAGACAAGGTACATACTACAAACATGAGAGGCACTACATCATGTTTTTCTTCCTCTCTATGATCTGACATATGGGAATCTCCATGGTGAGATCACTCCTCCTAGCCATGGTCATGTTGGTTTTCCTCTACACGAGGTCTAGACTGAGCTATAATCTCTTGTAGCAAGGGCATCAATGCCCCAATGCCACCATGGTCATGGTTACCCTTCTCTTCCCTACCATCCTAACATTCCACCTCATGGTGTTCTTCCTCATTGTTATTTCATTGGCTATTACCCTGACTACCAAGTCTATGTGTAGGAGGCATCACTAAGAAAGTAACAAGATAAGGGACAAAGTCATATGTGACAATCATAAGAGTCACAAGAATAAGCTAAAATAAGATAACAATGTATGCAATAAAAGAAATATCATAATGGGAGCATAATATAGAGATCCTAATGTTGCAACATGGGCTCTGATACTAGATGTAATGCCTTGCCTAAAGATCCTTGGAACAAGGATAAATAAAAGCCATTTAAAAAACAAAAAAAAAAACATAGAACTAAACAACATCAACATGCAATTGATCATAATATCACAACAGAAGGCTTAATCAACCAATCTAGGCAACCAACAAATTTCAATGTGACACTACTAACCAAAAATGACAAAGCTATAGAGTCCACAAAACACATTTGAATTTGAAAGATCCCAAATTTGAAAAGTCAAACACTAGAGTTCAAGTCAAAAAGTACCCTCTCATTGCCTGAGTAGGTCTACTCATAGACCCAAGTGACACTCTTAACTGTAGCCATGCAATACTTTACAACAACTAGACAATACTTCTTACTATAGCTAGGTGATACTTTTCACTATAGCTAGGTGATACTTCCTACTATGGCCAAGTGATACTTATTACTATGATCAGGCGACACTTCACCAGTATTATACAATATTTCTCACTCCTATGGTGTGATACTTTTTTGGTGTCACCTAATGCTGAACAAATATCGCTCAGGTTCAAAACCAAAAGGCAAAATGCTAAGTTTAGAAGGCAACAAGGTAAGAAACTCCACACCGGGGAGTGTCAAAACCATTATAGTCGAGGATACATCACTCGAAAGAATGAAATACAAGACATCATGCAACAAGAAGGAGAAAACATCTATCCATCTAATCCATAAAAAAATATTAAATAATATGCAAAGCACAACATCACAATAAATATATAGGAATCATAATCCAAAACATCTAAAACTTGTACTTGGTTCTTCCCAACCATAATGACATCATGAGACTCCATGCATCCTAGTCATCCCCTAAGTGTAACATCCCAAACTACCAACTAGATAGGAAGAGCTACCTTATGAGGATGTTACTACTACAATGTAATTAACATCATAAGAAAAAGAATATCTAACATTCTAATCCATCAAGCATAAATAATCCAACTAGTAGTGAATCACACCATGTAACCATATGCTAAAAAATCATAATAAGGATTGCATAAAATACAACTAACATTATCTAAACATGATATCCAAGCATTCCAATTAAAGCATAAATCACAAGGAACATACTTTGAAATACCTAAAATACCAAGTGAAACATTAGGCATCAGTCTGAACTAGAAATAGATTATCTCTGTACACCAATCCCTAGCAGTGGTATAGGTAGCTACACCTCCCAACCACATGGAACCTATAGACCCACTCTTTCTATGCTAAGGGAGATAATGATCCAACCACAAACACACATAAAACAAATGTTCATGGCTAACACTCACACTAGACAGTAAAAAGCACTGAAACCAAGATCACAAAATAATGCAAATACAATAGGTCCTAGTCAAACACTCTATGGGTCAACTATGAAGGGACTCAGTGGAGAGTAATTTGTTTGGCATCATGAAGCCCCAAGGTAAATATCATGTGGAATCAACTCCCTGTGGATGCCATCACACTATGTCCTTGGATCAACATTGGATACTCACATTTAATTATCTTAGATTTATTACCTAGTATTTTATTTAGTTATCACTAATTTAAAAACTTCTTCACAGCAACCCTCTAAGAAACAATCACCAAGGTTATGAGAAAAGCCCCTCCACTATCTACTCTACATACTCATGCTCATTAAATGATGAGTGCCTATAGGCAATGCATATTCCTAACCCAACCTCAATGAACATAACTCCACCAATGAAAATTGGGAGATCAGACCTCGTAAGTACCCAACAAATGCACATGCACATGCTCATGTGTGGACACACCAACAACACGAAGATCATACAAACGAGGGTTGGATGAGAACACAAGCTAAACAACACTTAACTGAATACAAGGTTGGGAGTATGGATGTGACACACATCCCAATGCAAAACATAAAAATGCAACAGTGGTTGGATTGAAATCCTATGGATAATCCAAATCCACGGTCAACACCATGCCAAGAAAACCTAAGAAAACTAGGTGACACAAATTGAGGAAAAAACCTCAAAAACCCAATGTTGACAAAAATCAACGAACATAAAACCCATTCTAACCTTGGGTGAATGAGCTACATAAACCCAATAAAAATTGGGTTTGAACATTGTATGCAAAAATAACCAGCATAACAGTGGAAAACCCCAAACCCCCATCCCAAAAAATAAGGAAATGCCCATACCCACCCAACCAGATAGATCTAACACTCAAAAATGGAGGGGAATGCCAGTTCTCAACCTCCTAACACACAAGTATCAAAAATAGAGCTAAAATAGAAAAATAGGAGAGTCCTGCCTGACAGCCAAAAGGACAAAAATGGAAATTTGAATAGTAAAATAAAAACCTCGCAGAAACTGTCGAAAGTCACGATAATCCAAGGTCTCCCTGAGTTGGATCCAATGAGACCAATCTCACTACGATCACATGCTTGTAGCTCCTACAATGAACAAGAATGCAATCCTACAAAAGAAGTGGAAATTTGTTCTCAAATTTCCATTTCCAAAAGTGAGAAGTGAGGAATAAAATTCCTTTTTGGATATTTATTCACTTTTCAAGTGAATAAAAGATTAGGGTAATTAACCAGGTTAGTTAAACCCTAAATCAACCCAAACGAAAACAAGCTATTCCAAGTAATTTGAATTCAACTACAACAAAACTATCAGGAATAAAATAAAATAAGATAAAGCCCAAAATTATCTTAAATCAAAATCACAGAATTCCTTAATAACTTTCATGACAAATAAGAATCTCTAAATGCACATACACACTCACAGGTCCAATCACATAATGAAAATGAGTCTGAATTTATTAAATCATATGAGGGTTTGATTTAACAATTAAATAGGATACATCGACCATACAAGGACAACATTGGTTAAAAATGAATAGCTGAATCACTAACTCCATGTGCCATTACAAGAGGGATAAATCTTGCACACTAAACAATACGATCAAGTGCAATTACATATAATAATATAGTCAAAGCGATAATGCATTAACTCACATTAAATTACCATTTATTTAATTGCACTAAAATAATACATTTACATCACTCGCTTTCACATAAAATATCACAAGGCAAGAATGAAGTAAATAACCATAGCATCAAATCCAAGTATCGAAAATCCAATAAGTCCATCATATAAATATAAATAGAGTATATGCTTGAATACAAATAACCATATATCATCATAAAGCATCATGTCACATCATCATGTAGATATGATCAAACTGAACAATGTAGCATCTAACATCTATGATACTAAAAACCAAAATATAGTATCTGACCATCAAGTCATCTCGAATGTCATCTGAAATGAGTGTCAAAGTATCTCTCAAAATCTAAGTATAACAAGATACAAAATGCAAATACGGGAGGTACTATAGGTCTAGTATGACAAAGTTGTAAGACAGTTTATGTGACTAGATATTTTGGCTTATTAAATTGAATTATCTTTTCAATTCAATTGCTTAGAAATAGTGAGATGGAATTCAAGGACTTAACTCTTGGATAGTGTGTCCTAGTTTTGTATTTTGGAAATGAATGTATATGTTTTGTGAAGAATTAGTTAACTCATCTTGATTAATCAATTATAAAGGTATCAATGAAAGATCTTTTGGCATGTGAGGATGTGTGGATATGTTGTGATAATGTATTGATTTGATGTATGAGCCTTGATGTTGAATTATAGTGTTATCTAATTTTCACCTTCTAGGCTTAATCAAGATGAATGCTACAGAAGGTTGCATTCAATAAGAAATATAAGTGTAATTACATGAAGTAAAAATGGATAATCAAGAAAAATACATATTGTAGAGAATCTGCAACTTGAAGAATGAAGAAATCTAAAGTTACCAATTGCTACAGGAAGTGTACAATTTTACTGGTTTTTGATTTTGACTGTTGCAACACTTTGCACAAATGGTACAAACATATATGGATATATGAATATGAAAATTCATTCTCAAATAAAAAAATTTCTTTCATTTAAATCAAGTTTGAGGCATTTTCATTAAGAAATGAAAGAGTAATGCTCATTTTTGTGAAAGTACATTGTCAAGAAATTTTTCTTGAGCCTATAGTCAAAAATGAAAAAAAATTGGTATGCCCACAAATAGACTCATATGACCCTATAAATTGGTGAGGAGTTAGATATTGACGTTAGGAACAAAAAAAAAATTTCTAGAAAATATTTTGATGGATGTTTATAGGGTCATATAATCCATTTTCTAAAAACTATCCTATTAAAAAGAATGGTGAAGCATATTATTAAATGACTAGATAATTGAATTGTAAATGCTCAAAATTCAAGAAAAAATTATGAATTGATTATTATTGTAAAACATTAAATAAAATAATGTTTCATAAATATTTTTAAAAAAAATGTTATCTTCAAATACAAATTGGGGAAGTTGGCAAGATAAAATATGCAAGTTTAGAAGGGGACTTTTTATTTTTGCATTTGCATTTAATGTAAATATTTAAATGGATGATATTCTTATAAATCATTCCATTTTAATGTATTTTTGAAATGCAAAAATTGAGGGAATAATTATATTTGATTATGCCCAAGTCATGGAAGCTTGGTGATTAGTTTTCTTTCTTGCATACACCTAAAAGCTGTTTTGAGGGAGATTTTAGATTTCAACATGATCTATGGAGATGTCAAATTTCACCTACCAGCTGATTTGAGAAAAATCATGGATATGCTTCCATTTTGAGGAAATGATGCATTTGTGTGTTTCAAAACTATTTATACCCCATTCTTGAACATTATTTCAGCTAGCTCTTACATTCTACCTCCCTGTGAGTTCTTGAATTCTACCTCCTTGAAGAGATATTGTTTTGTAGCTCAAGTCCTATTTTGTGACGCAATTTTGAGCATTTTTGCTTCTTCTAAATAATATGCAGCAATGATCCTCTTTGGCATTATTTATCTTCTCCTTGTCTTTTTCAAGTTTTACTTCTAAGTTATTGTGATCTTTAGGGTCCTTTAATTAAAAGTTTTAAATTGTTACAAGGCATGTGAGAGTGGATTTTTTAATGTTAATTAGTGTGACTTGTGTGCTATCAAGCTTAAAGATTGTGAATCTAGGTTCCTTTCTTTGAAAATCCACACCTTTTTACATTACATGCATCAAAGATTAGTAAGGTCATTCTGTGAAAGGCTATTGTGTAGTTGTTTCAGTTGTGATTTTTCTCTTCAAAGCTACATTACCTTCATAAAATTGGTGAATCACCTTAGTTTAAGTTCAAGTTATGTTAAATGGATTCTCTCTATCTCTATTCCCATCAATTTTAGTTCAAGTTTTGAGAGGTATTCAAGGGAAGCTAACCCTTTGTACCAAAGGTTGATCCTTAACATGGCATACTCACAGGCCAAGGATCATCCCATGTTTCACTAGATTGCTGGAAGTTTATTTTCAACACAAGGATGCAATCTAAGTGACAACATATAAATTAGAGTATATGCGAGCTTCAGTTGAACTAATCGGGCATATGTTATGTAAAAGTCCATTTTGATATAACACTCTTAATATATTTGCACAATGAATCTAGAAGGTGATTGTAACCTTCATTCTCAAGTAGTGAGCTCTCTTTTGTTCTAAACTTCTAACAAGGTTTTAGACCTCTACAAGATCTTGTCTCCTAATAGAGATTCATGTACTAAATGTTATGCGACAACTCCTAATAGGTTTAGATCTCCTAACAAAGATGCTTTTAGATTAGTGCATAATCTTGTGGGTGCAATATCTAATGAGGTTTTACCTTGGCTAGGACTTCCTTGAGAAAAAATTGTGTTGTTGTGAGTTCTTTGTTGATGTATGCTTTACTTTTATGCATTGTGGTTTATGGTTGGATTTGGTTAAGCAGTACATTTTTTAATTGGTTTAAAAGTGTTGCAACACTGGTCCCCTCCCTCCCCCCAATGTTGTTTGATCCTAAAAATTGGTATTGTTGAAGAGATAGTTTCTTATGCATTATGTGGAGAAATAAAATTGATAGAGTCTCTGAAGAAGACATGGAATATCAATTTCAAGCATTTATAATCAATTTTCTAGACATTGTAAGGCTTGTATAAAGTAAGTTTTCCTACATGAAATTTTTTGATGTGTTATGTAATTTTTGACACCTCACCTTTGTAATTGATGTCAAAGGGGGAGAGATAGTAGTGGAAAATGATGCATATGGAGAGATAGAGAGATATGTACAAGTTATAGTGAAAAGGGGAGTGTTGATTTGAGTTTCGTATTAGACACAATCATTTTCTACTAAGTATTTTTATCAATGCAAAAGGGGGATATTGTTGGCAAGTGAATGAAAGGTGATTGAACATACATTTTCATTGGTGGAAACATAAATCAATGGCATGATCACTTGTGATAATAATAATAAAAAATTATGGTATGAATGATAAATATACCAAGTCCAGGAAGGAAGCATAATACACTAGACAATTTTGGCTAGCGATAATAAAATACTCATTAGATGAGGTCAACAATTTTGGGAATATCATATACATATATAATGTATATGAACTATTGGTATGGTTTCTTGTGTTTATATGACATATAAAATGTGTTTTGGTGATGCAAAGCATAACAAGTCTATTGTGATAGAGTTTCAAGATAATTTGTGTGATCAAGTATTGTCTTAGCAAATTGAATGTCTAGTCAATTTAATTGCTTAGCAATAGTGGAATGACATCCAAGGACTTAACTCTTGGATAGTGTCATCCAATTTTATACTTTTAATAGACACATTTTTTGAAGGGTTAGTTAAGCCATGTAGATTAATAAAATATAAGGGTATAAAGGAAAGATCTTTTGGCATGCGAGTTTGTGCGAACATATTGTGATGACATATAAATGGGATGTGTGAGCCTTGATGTTGAATAAAAAATTAGAAGAAACACAAGATTTGATGAAACTAATTAGGCATTCTAATGTTATATCCATTTTGATGTAATACTCTTACTGTATTACATTTCTCTTATATCCATTATGATAAATTAGACAAGAAGTCTAGAATGTGCATATAAGCTTCATTCTCGGTCAATAAGCTCTCTTTTGTTTTCAACTCCTAGAAAGGTTGTAGACATCTAAAAAAGTCTTGTATCCTAATAGAGACTCATGTACTAAATGCTATGTAACAACTCCTAACAAAGTCAGATATACTAAAACAAAAACTTTCAAATTAGTGCAAATTCTTGTGGCTTCAATCCCCACCCAAGTTTTTCCTTGGCCAAGGTTTCCTCAAGAAAAAATCAGTGTTATGAGTTATTTCTTGATGTATGATTTAATTTTATGCATTGTGGTTTATGGTTGCATAAATGGTAAGTACTATATTATTGAATTGATTTAAAAGTGTTGGAACACTGATTCACCCCACCAAAGTTGCTTGATCCTAACATAGATACTTATGGGAGAGAATCTTGACCTGTTTAAGATGGGGATTCTTGTCCATCATCCAAACTAATTTTGCACCCAAGGCCCTGTTTTTCTCCTTGATATTGTTGATGTTAATGCCTCACTCGATTTTTGGTCTACAAACCTTTTCCCAATACATAAGTGACATTTTATTCTTTTATCTTATTCTTTTCCAAAAGTAATATCTCAAATGTATGTTTATCTCTTTCATTTTTTCCTATGGAGGTCAAGACACAAAAGTCAATAAACAATCATAGCTAATAAGATTGATTTTCCATAGTACCCCTTTTTGCCAAGGATATCCATTAACCTTTCTAGGAGGTGACCTTCTTCTATAGTTTTTCAATCTTTGGATCTCATAGCCTGGAGGATTCATTCCCTTTTTCCAAGGGCAACCCAAAGCACTTGTAAGGTAACTCACCCTTTTTGAAATTAAGAATATTATAGATTACAATTTGAAGCTATCCTTCATATTTAAGAAAAAGATCTCCAATTGGGGGTTAATTTCTTGTAAAAAATAAACAGAGTAGGAATCTAAAATTTTCTTGTAGGTTAATGTCTCTACTCTCTTACTAACCCCATTCAACATGGTACCATCTTTGAATTTTTGATGAGTAGTTGATTCAAGGTCACTAGTGATTTTGATACCTTAAATATTATTAAGCTCCTTATCAATTATGATGGCCCAACCTAGTGATTCTTCCATAATGATAAATAAGAGTTATGAGATGGGGTCACCTTACCTCAAGCCTTTGAATGAACTAAGGAAACCCTCTGGTGTCCTGTTAACTAAGATCAATATGATGGGTTAGAATATACATTAAAAAATGAGATTGATACAAGGTTTGGAAAATTCAAAAGCCTCTAAACATTTACAAATGAATCACCTATCTACCTTATCATAAGCCTTTTTTATGTCTAACTTAATAAGCATACTAGGGTTCCCATTCTTTTGAGTAGAATAGATAGCCTTAGGGGTTGTAATAACACCATCATATATAAATCTATCTAGGAAAAGCCAACCTATGCTTCACTTATCAAAAGGAGGATAAGTTTTTGGAGTCTATTAGCCAAGGTTTTAGTGAATAATTTATAATGCTATCGACCTAAAACAATTAAAGCACTTTGCTTTCTTTCTTAAGGATAAGTACTAAAAATGGGTTATTGATTTCCTTAAGTAGACTTGAATTTATCATACCTTTTATAGAATTTGTAACTTCATCACCCACAAAGGCCAAACATTTGTGAAAGAAGCTAGCAAGGAATCCATTTGTTCTAGGAAGCTTGTTTGAGTTTTTTTGCATTAAAGAAATTTAAAATTCTTCTTTGGTGAGCTTGGGCATCAAGCCCTTGTTATGATCTTTGGTTAGTAGCTTAGGAATGTGATTCATAAATTCTTGTTTCCTCTAATTAGAGCTAGCATCTTTATTGAGGATACTAGTAAAGTAATCTACAACCTTATCCAAAATTAGATTAGGGTCCTCTATCTCTATTCTGCAACTATTCTTAATCTTGGTGATCCTATTAACTCTTTGTTGGTTAATAGTTTGTTCTCCTATTAAATTTTATAATCTTGACTCTTTGATACCCAATGCTTAGAGAGACAAAAGGATGTTTACCAACAAATGGGTCAGTGTATGTATTCTATCACTGCCCTCTAAATTGACTAGGTACAACTCCCTATAATTTGCAATGATATGCAATGAATATGTTTTTATGAGATTAGAAGTTTTGACATTATAAGCTCTTAACCTGAGAGCAAAAAAGGATAACCAATTGATTGTAAGCACAAACAATTCAAGAAAAATAGATTTGGACAATCTGTCATACCCAATGGAATGACTATAATAGACTGTCTTGAGATTTTTGACTCTTACTTCTATTCTAAATGTAGAGTTAACCATCTAAATGAAAAATAGGAGGAAAAGAAGAAATGCATATGAGGGAAAATGGAATTTCTTTGACTACTAGGCTTGAATGAAATGGAATTCAACAAGTTACCAATAGATTCACACACATCTATCCTTCAATTCCCAATGAAACTATCTAGGATAATATGAAATGAACAATAGAAGAAGCAGAATTATATATGAAGGAAGTAAATGGAATCACCTCTATTGCAAATATCAAAATGAAATGGAATCCACCTGATTATCACAGGATCACATATAATTGTCCTTCAAATCTTAATGCAGAACTAATCTATCCATGGGCAGCAAAGCATGATAAGCAAATAGGGTAAATAGAATTATAGACCAATTCACCATCAAGTTTTCCGACCTTTGTATTATTAGATGGATTTACATTTATAGTTCTGTATCACCCCTTAGTTCTAGTAGAGCAATAGTCACATAATAGAAAAGAAAATGAGAATAAAATACAAAATTATCCAATCTGCATCATGATATGAGCACGTGGTATCTATTTTGCTAACAATTTTGAATCCATGTTATTTCTAAAAACACCCAATGACTATTTGTCTTCATGAAATTCTATGAAATCCTGTAAAGATCTTCATTCTTTCTTATTTTGTAGTTTGGCACCATATATGCATATTTCATATTCCAACGTTCATTGCATCTTTGAACTTTGGTCGTTGATCTTAAATTAAAAATCATGATTAGAACATTATAACCTTCCTTTATAACTTCCTCCATGGGTCCCTTCGTATACACGTGTCTCCATTATTTTGTCACCATGATTAATTTCCTTGTAACTTTACATAGCGAGACATCAAAAAATGTAGATTTTCTTTCGATCTAACAGTGGTAATAAAAGGATGTTAAGACTCTTTATTTTACGGTGCAAGTCCACTTTCCAATTCTATACCTTGTGGTAGTACTTTATTGACTGGAGAATCTAACAATGACCTATCTGTACCCCGTGGAATATAATGGGCCCATTGAGACATGTGTTGATCCATTTGTTATGTTTCTACAAATAATGATTGAATAACTTTTAATAGCGACATAACAATGATCATGGATCTTGTAAGATTTGATGGCTATTTAACTTTCATTTAGTATTTGAATGGGATCTGATCTGACAGGTAAGCATTTGGCTTTTCAATTGGCCAATAGCACACATTCTTTCATTCAATTTGACTTTTCAACTTTGTAACATATATGCATGGATTAAATATTAACCGTCGATTTCATTTCAAAAAGAATCATACCACCTTTGAATTGATTCTTTCACCATTTTTGCATTTTTGAGTGCTCATTTTGTATTAAATTCAACTAATCTTACTTATGACTTGTTCTCATGATCTACATATCAGTCTTTTAGCCTTAGTCTTTGATGTTCTCTACTACATTTGCTTTGAATATGCCTAATGTATTCTTCTTTTAGACATAGACCTTTGACCATGAAGTTAGAAACTCTCAGAGATTTAGAAATACTTTCATGAAGAATTGCTTCACAACATGAATCCTTACCTTCAACATGATTAGCAACAAATCAATAGAAGATCCAAACCTTCTTCTCATTGGGATGATGCATAATAAACCCTCCAAACCCTAATCACCTAGCTTTGGGTTGATGCATTGCTCACATGATTTCCACATTAGGTTAGCTCAAAGGGATGATGGGAAAAAAAAGGCCATTCTATAGGCAGTCTAGACTCAGAATCAAGACATTGACACTTGACTTGACTCAAAAACCCTACAGCAAAAGATATGAACTAAAACTTGAGCAACAACTAGCTTTGTCTGGGGATTTAAGCATGATAATGCTTGAAATAACTCTAGCTATCTATGGTTCCACACAAAAGGTGACAACTTGGAAAAAAAAAGAATAGACTAAACTAAGAAACAACAACAAACTACCTAGGGAAACAAACAACTAAGCTAGAACAAAATGCAAGGAAGGAAAACCTACCTATCTAGCTACTATGTAGGGGTTACCTGCTTTCAATTTTTCACTTGATACAAATTCAAATCTTTCCCATTATAAGAACATGTTAGGGTTTCTCCTATGGGGTATGTCAACTTGAAAGAGTTATTATGATTTTCTTGTATGATCAAAAGTGGCCCTTTCCATAAAAACTAAAATTTTGAATGCATGCTTCTTGATTCATGTCTCTTGTCCCATAGCAATACCATATCACCTTCCATGAATTTTCTAGGTCTTTCCCTTTTATCAAACAACTTCTTTACCCTTCCTTGGTGTCTAGTAATTTTTTCAACCATCTCTTCCCTTTCTTCTTGTAGCTTGGTGAGATAGATAATTCTCTTCTCTAATCCATCTTTGAAAACATCTTCTTCAATGACACTTTTTAATTTACATGTAGCAAGCTCTAGAGGAAATGGAAAATTTGTTTCCACTCGATAGACTAATTCAAAAGGTGAAATACCTATCACTCTTTTAGGTTTGGTTCTATCAGCCCTTAAAGCATCAGGAATCTTCTTGTGCCAACTTTTCTTATTATCTGAGACCAATTTCTTCAAAATATTAATCAGATTCTTATTACTAGATTCAAATTGCCCATTTCCTTGGGGAAAATAATCAAAGGAATCCCAACTTGAATACAATTATCATAACAAAACTATTTCTAAAGAGGAAAAATAAGATGCATTATCCATTATCAATTTCACAAGAACTCCAAACCTAATCAAAATATGCTCTTTGAGAAAATCACATACCACCTCTAATGAAGTCTTCTTCATTAGCTTGGATTCAACCCATTTGCTGAAATAATATATGGAAATCAATGCATATGCATGTCCTTGACAAGAAGAAGGATTAATTGGACCTATAAAATCTAAACCCCATTGATGAAAAGGAGCTTCAATTACCACTAGCCTAAGAGGTAAAGCAACTAGCTGAGGTTTATCAGTAAACATCTTGCATTTATCACAATTAGCAACTCACTTATATGCATCTTTAAACATACCTAGCCAATAATAACATTGTCTCAAAATTTTGAATGTAGTGACAATGCTAGAAAAATGTCCTCCACATGCTTCATTATGAAAAGATCTTAACAATTGTACCTACTGCTCCTTATCTACACATCTTCAAAATGTTCCATCAATTGCTCTCTTGTACAAGACATCATCATGAATCACATACTTCAAGGCCTTTTTTTATAGATCTCTTCATTTCTTACTAGTCAATTGATCAGGGCATTCCCCATATGTCAAAAAATAAGCAATGTTTGAGAAACAAGGATCTTGAAGACTTACCATAAGAACTTTTGGAGTATCTTCTTCTTTGCATTGTTGATCCTTTGCCAAGGCTTTACAAAGTAAATTTCCTCTCACAAGTTTGGTTAGCTTAATTTATATTCCATATTCTTGGACCTTTGCTATCCACACTCTATTATTACAACCAACATCTTGTTGTGTCAAAATACTTTTTACTGCAGGATCTGGCACATATATTACTAAATGAGAATGCAGTACATAAAAGCTAAATATTTTAAGGGCTCTTACCACTGCATATGCATGTTTTTCCATCTGTGAGTATCTCAATTATTTATTCTTCAGTTTTATACTCATGAAAACAATTGGAGCTTGTATTCTCTCTTTGTTTTCTTGCATCAATATAGCTGACATAATATGTTTTGAGGTATAACAGTAAATGATGAATTCTTTAGTGTAGTCAGGATGGACAAGCACAAGGGCTTTGGAAATGGCATCCTTGATATCTTCAAAAGCCTTTTTCCCAACATCACTCCATTTGAAAGTTTTAATGCCTTCCATCATATCAACTATACATTTAACTATTTCACATAAGTTAGGAACAAATCTCCTCAGGAAATTTACCTAGCCAAAGAAGGATTTCACTCCAGTTTTACTCAATGGTAGACTTAATTGCTAAATAACTTTAACTCTATCTGGATCAATCTTTACTCCTTCTTGGGATACAATATGACCAAGCAAGTTGCCTTCTATTAGACAGAATACTAACTTCTTTGGATTCAATGAGACACCATGATCTCTACACCTCTGTAGCACACTTTCTAGATCTTTGATATGATCTTTCCTCTTCTTATCAAATCATCTAGGTATATGAAAATGATTATATCTTTCAAATCTCCAAAATCCAAAGTCATGCCACATTGAAAGGTTGTACCTACATTAATTAAGCCAAAAGGCATTCTATGATAGGAAAAAGTACCCCATGGCATGGTAAATGTAGTTTTGAATTGATCTGCTTCTTTCACTTGGATATGATTATACCCTAAAAAGACATCTAACATTAACATCATCTCTGACCCTACAACAGTTTGTAAGAGATGATCCATATTGGGAAGAGCAAAATTATCTTTGAGAGAGGCCTGATTTAGATTTTTGAAATCCACAAAAATCCTTATCTCTCCATTCTTCTTCCTTACTGGCACAATATTAGCAATCTAAGTAGAATGATGAATAGAATATATAATCTTAGCCTATAACATTTGATCAATCTCATTGAAGATTGCTCCTTCAACTATAGGGTTATAGTTTCTTTGCTTCCGTCTGAATGGTGTTTCTTCTAGTTTAAGAGGAATTTCATGTTTGAACTTTCCACCCATGGAATTCTTTGGGTCTTAATAACTCCAAGAAAATACATCTTGAAATTTAGTAAGTAATTTCCTGATCTCTACCCTCTCCTCTAGTGTGCAATACTTTCCCATGTTTATCATCTTTGAGCTGACTTCTGTCCCTATATTGATTCCATCATTTTCACCATAGGTTTTTCCTTTCTTATCTCTTTCCCTCTTTATGTATGCATCATGCCTATAAAAAATTTTTCTAAAGAGATCAGATGGGGTGGAATCTTATTACCTTTCAATTAAATCATATCAGGCTCTATTTTCTTCTTATCACCTGTCACTGACTTATCACCATTTGCATTAGTGTTGCCTTCAAAATACAAGCATTCAAAAGGATCTCCCCCTTCAATGAATTTTAGTATGTGTTTATCATCTTCAAACACCTGCCATGAATCTTCATTATCAAGGACATTAGGTCTGAATAGAATTTCTACTTTATAGGTCTAATCTTTAAAGTCAGGATGTGGTAAGAGAAATGATGTAGAAACTACCAAAGAATTAGCTCTTGAATTGAATTCTCTAAGTACTGATGTAATTGAGAAGGCATCAAAACCATCAATTTCATCCCACACTTTATTGCGATAGCTCCTTAGTCTCCAATTCTTTACTACATATTGATTTTTTATGTGTTTTACCACCAACTCTGCATCTCTTTGAGCTTTAAGCATCTTGACTCCTTTTTGTTTTGCTGTCATTATTCCAAGGAGAAGAGCTTCATATTCTATAGTATTGTTAGTATTTTTGAAATATAACTTATCGGCCAAGAAAGTCATTTCCCCACTAGGTGATGTCAACACTACCCCTGCACTTGAACCAGCATTAGCACATCTGCCATCAAATTTCAAACTCCACAACTGATCACCTTTAGTTTGTTCTAATTCTTTTGATATATCAAGGGTGTCAGAGAAAAGCATGTAATTACCAAACTACATTTCATGATACAAGATTTGAGACCTGGGATCATCTAATTTCAAGATAGTAAACTTTTCCTTTTCTTCTGGTTCTAACTTCACCCTTTTATCTCCAACTTGGATGGTGGCACAAGACCAGTCTAGTTTTATTTCTCAACCCATGTCTTTGCAGAAAATTCTACTTAAGAGCATGCCATAACTTGTAGGGATGTCTGCTACTAGGATGGCAAGTTTAAGTCTTTTCGAAGGATAGGTAGCTAAAGCAACTTGAGCATCTTTTATTTGTCCAAGAAAAGGTACTTGTTTGCATCCATTGAATAACATCTACCAAAGGTTTTAGTCAGTGGAAGCCCTAAATAATTTTTTGCAGAGGTAGACATAACATTACCACAGGCTCTTGAATCTATGATGCAATTACTCAATCTATTTCCATTCATGAACAAGGAAATGTAGAAGGGATTTGGTTTTTCATTTGGGCATGTGGCTAAGACAAGAGGTTCTTCTTCTTTAAACAACTTAGGTAGTGCAAAATATTCATTAGTTAAAGAAGATCCATTAGTACTAGCTTTACTTAGATAATATATATTAGCATTATTACTAACCTATTATTTATCTTTATTGCAATGTTCAACTAACCTTTTCAACTAATCAAGATTAGCTTTCAAGTAATCCAGTGGAGAAATCTGAATTCTTGTCTCTTCATAGTAATGCATTATGTCAAAAGAATTAGATGATTTACCTTTGTGTTCCTTTTGTGAAGTTGAAGTTACCATGAATTTATCTTTATCATTTTTGTTTGATGGTGCATTATTTTCAATAGGGATTGAATTAGAGCTATCAAATTTCCACAATCCATTAGTATTATAATTTAGTTTCTGGATTTGATTGTGTGAATGATTTTTATCATCAATGTCTCAAATCACACTACATGATCCATCGTCAAGATGTTCATGCAAATGAAGAGAGGAGACAAATGGTAGATTGCAGTCCAAGAATCCAACAAAAGGAGGTGCGAATAAGACAACACAATAATCGAGCACACCTACCATCAAGGACAAAAAGACCCAAAGATGACTCAACTAGAGGAGAGACCAAAAATAATTTAAAAATAAAAATTAATAACCACCAACACCAAAAGAGACAAGGAAAAGAAAGCCCATCAAGAAAAGCCAACAAAAAGAAAAAAATAAAAAATAAATAGTAAAAATAAAATAAAATAAATACTAAACCTGCCCAAGGTTAAACCCAGATGACCACCTGCACAATCAGATAATAACAAAAGAAAGAAGAAAATCCTATCAAAGTAATCAAGAGAAGAAGGAGAAATGACATTAAGTACAAATATAGGACTGAATAAGAGGAGAAGAAAGAACACAAAGAAATCAAGAAATTTAAAAATAAAATAAAAATAACAAATAGAAAGAAATAAATAATAAAACAACACACACACACAATGTGTGTGTGTGCGTGCATATATATATATAGGGACTAAAATAGTTGATCTGATTTCTATTCTTGTGACCGCTAGTCATTATTGTCAACTGAGGCCCTTCTAGAGTTGCAAAGCAATCACCACCTATCTCTGAATTTGATTCATACTCCAATAAATAATTTTTAGCATCACCACACAGAGCATGATCATCCTCACTTTCAGGATATTCAATTGTTTCTTCTTTGTTATCTACCATCTGCTTATATCCTATCATATTAACACATGTATCTCCATCATGATCTGCCCTTGAATGAAAAGTAAACATATTTTGTCTCTTAGGAGCACCTTCAATTGCTAATCTCTGTTGAAGAGGTGGTATTTGCAATGCTTTACCTCCATTTGGATATCTAGATCCTTCTTGATGAGATTGATGAAAAGAATTAGCAAGCCTATTTATTTGTTTCTGCAATGAAATAAGCTCATTAGACAATTTTTGAAGCATAGCCTCTGTATTATTAGAAGTGATAACTGTATTACTCATGGTTTGATATTGTAATTCTCTTTTCTACTTACCAGAGGCTATTGTGTCATCCTCCATCTCCACAACTAATGTTTGGGTAACTTGTAAGTTTGCTACATTTTCTCTTATAATTTGATATGCCAAATCAAGAGGTGTAGAGCTAATGAAGAAAGTCTTCTTATTATCATTTGTAGGTGCACTTGTGGCAAGTATTCTTTTGATGAGTTTATTAAACTTTCCATTAAAATCTCTCATGGAAACTGATGGTTCTTTCTTTATTTGTGCCAATTGCAACAACAATACTTGTGCATCCTCTTTACTTTTGTAATGTTCTTCAAATCTTTGTTTCATAGTATCCCAATTTGTAATGCATCCTGCAAGCAAGTTTTGAAACCAATTAGTAGTATTTTCCACCAGTGTATCTACAAACATCCTGATAGCCACATCTTCATGTTGAGGATTTACTACACCACAAGCCTTATGGAAAGTACTTAAGTGTTGTTTCCTATAGAGGTGGTACAATCACCATTATATCTTAGGAAGTTCTCCCTTGATGCTCTTGGCAAATCATTGTTAGCTGCAAGGGCAAGAGGACCAATAGCATTTCCCCATGGTTGTGTCATAATTATTGGTACAGTGATTTGATTTGTTTGAAAGGTGATAGAAAGTGGGAGTGTTGCACCAATCAACAACAAAGCATCAAAAGCAAGAGGAATGGAAGCCCTAGCAACAAGAGGAGACAAAGATTGACTTTTATGTGTCCTATTTGGAGAAATAATTATAGACAAGAGAGTATCTTGGAGTTGCTTGGTTACAAATTCACTTGCACATGTTCTTCCTCTTCACCAAAGGTCTTCTAGGATAGGAAAGTTATCCTTCTTGAGCTCTTTGTATATTGGGTCAATCTTTCCTTTCTCCTTGACACTCCTAGTATATTTGGAATCGAAGGTGTATCAAATGAGTTTTTGAATTTACTTTACCAGTCTTCAAGTTTGGATTTGCTTCTTTTCTTGAGCAGGTTGAGGCTATAAAACTAGTACCAAGTTCTTATGGAAAACACCTAACTACCACAAGTCCTTTCTTGTAACTCAAATATATGGAATTAGATTTGCAAATTAATAAGAAGGAAAATTCTTCAAAGCTTCATCTGAATTTCCCCAGTAGAGTCACCAAAAATTGTTGGTTAACAATTTGTTCTCCTGTTAGATTTTATAATCTTGACTCTTTGATACCTAATGCTTGGAGAGACAAAAAGATGTTTACCAAAAAATAGGTCAATGCATGTATTTTATTACTGCCCTCTGAATTGACTAGGTATAGCTCCCTGTGATTTGCAATTATATGCAATGAATATGTTTTTATGAGATCAAAAGTTTTGACATTATAAGTTGTTAACCTAAGAGCAGTAAAGGATAACCAAATTGTTTGCAGGTACAAACAATTCAAGCAAAATAGATTCAGACAACCTATCACACCCAATGGAATGACTGTAATAGACTATCTTGAGATTTCTGACTCTTACTTCTATTCTAAATGTAGAGTTAACCATCTAAATGTAAAATAGGAAGAAAAGAAGAAATGCACATGAGGGCAAATGGAATTTCTTTGACTACTAGGCTTGAATGAAATGGAGTTCAACAAGTTACCAATAGATTCACACACATCTATCCTTCAATTCCCAATTAAACTATCTAGCATAATATGAAACGAACAATAGAAGAAGAAAAATTATATATGAAGGAAGTAATTGAATCACCTCTACTGCAAATATCAAAATGAAATGGAATCCACCTGATTATCACAGGATCACATATAATTGTCCTTCTAATCTTAATGTAGAACTAATCTATCCATAGCAACAAAGCATGACAAGAAAATAGGGTACATGGAATTATAGACCAATTCACCATCAAGTTTGCCAACGTTTGTATGATCAGATGGATTTACATTTATAGCTCTCTATCACCCCTTAGTTTCAATAGAGCAATAGTCACATAATAGGAAAGAAAATGAGAATAAAATATTAAATTATCCAATCTGCATCATGATATGATTACATGGTATCCCTTCTACTAACGATTCTAGATCCATGGTATTTCTAAAAACACCCGATGACTGTTTGTCTTCATGAAATTCTGTGAAATCATGTAAAGATCTTCAGTCTTTCTTATTCTGCAGTTTGGTGCCATATCTGCATATTTCATATTCCAACGATCATTGCATCTTTGAACTCTAGTCATCGATCTTAAATTAACGATCACGATTAAAATGGTATAACCTTCCTTTATAACTTCCTCTGCGGGTCCCTTCCTATACACGTGTCTCTCCATCATTTTGTCACCACGATTAATTTTCTTGGAACTTTATATAGTAAGATAGTGACAAACATAGATCTTCTTTTTATCTGATGGTGGTAATAAAACAATGTTTAAGTCTCTTTGTTTTGCGATATGGGTCCACTTTCCAATTCTATGCCTCGTGGCAGACATGTGGCAATACTTTATTGACCGAAGAATCTAACGTCATCTTATTTGTACCCTATGGAATATAATGGGCCCACCCACGTGTTCATCCATCATTATGTCACTATGAATAATGGTAGAACAACTTTTAATAACGACATAACGATGATCATGAATCTTGTAAGATCTGACAGTTGAAGGCATTCAAATTTCGTTTAGTATTTGAATGAGACCCAATTTGAGAGATAAGCATTTGGACTTTTCAATTGGCCAATAACACATTCTTTCGTTCAATTTTACTTTTCAACTTTGCAACGTATATGCACAGATTAAATATTAACCATCAATTTCATTTAAAAAAGAGTCATACCACCTTTGACTTGATTACTTCACCATTTCTACATTTTTGAGTGCTCACTTTGTATTGAATTCCGCTGATCTTGCTTCTGACTTGTTCTCATCATTTGCATATAAGTCTCTGATGTTCTCTATTGCATTTGCTCTGAATATGTGTGTGATCTCTTTTAAATGTATTCTTCTTTTAGATATGGACCTTTGACCATGAAGTTAGAAACTCTCAGAGATTTAGAAATACTTTCATGAAGAACTGCTTCATAACATGAATCCTTATCTTCAACATGATTAGAAACAAATAATAGAAGATCCAAACCTTCTTCTCATTGGGATGACACATAAAAAACCCTCCAAACCCTAATCACCTAGCTTTGGGCTGACGCATTGCTCACATGATTTCCCGCATTAGGTTAGCTCAAAGGGATGATGAGAAAAAAAAAGGCCATCCTATAGGCTGTCTAGACTTAGACTCAAGATATTGACACTTGACTCAGAAACTTGAGAGCAAAAGATATGAACTGAAACTTGAGCAACACTCTTCTATGCTTAAAACTATTATGAAAAAACTAATTGTTGTTATTGCCTCTTTCAACCATGTTTTCTAAATTTCTAAAGCCATAAGATTTTTTCTTTGGCCAAGATGTCTTCATATTTATGCAAAACCTCTTTTTCTTTCAAGAAGGTGGATTCATCCATCCCATTTTTTTTGACCTCGGAGTTTAACTTCCTCTAGTTGTCCTTCCATCAACAATTTATTGTGTTTGATAATTTTTAGTCTTTTGACTACATTATATATTATGGAGCCTGAAACTTATGTCTTATTCCACCATGCCTCAATAAATTTGAGCACATTCTCATTTCTTAACCAATTTTCAAACTTAAATAGACATCTCTTTGGTCCTCAATCTACCAAAATGCTAAGGTGGACTGCATATTGTATGATCTTGAAAGTGGCAAGGTTGTTGCCTCCAGTGTAAGGGAAGCTAACTAGACTACCAAATAGAAAAAATCTATCTAATTTCTCTTTTATAGTCATTCAACTTTTCCTCCTATTATTCTAGGTAAAGGTAGAATCCAAAATTTTCAATTCTAAAAGCCTATTGACCTAGTATGTGAAGTCTAAAGTTGCTATTGATGTTTCACTAGTACCTCCCCATGTCTTTGTATGACTGATAACAACATTGGAATCTCCTCCAATAATTCAATTAAGATCTAGGTAGCTCTGGACAAATTTCTATTTTATATAGGGGCATATACACTAATAAGAAGAAAACTCAAATTATTTGTAATACTCTATACTCTCCCAATGACCCAATTTGTAATGGCATTCCATCAAAGTAAACCCCATAGAGCAAGGATACCTCTTGAGACTCCATTTTTCATAGATCTAATAACTTCCCTAAAGCGAAGTCTCCTCCTAAAGGTATCAATCACTTCCTTATTAAGTTTTTTTTCTTGAAACATTGATAAATATGAATTAGAAGTGGCTATGCAATGTTTGACGATTTGATGCTTGTTAGGGGCATGCAATCCCATAACATTCTAGGTAAAGAGCTTCATGGTTCCTTGGGAAGGACCTTCTCCTTCCCTACATAAAAATTTGGCATGAGTTTATCTACCCTTCAATACCTTCATCATTGGATCTTAGCTTTGAAAGGGACTTTCTACCATTTTTTTGCTCTACCTTGCATAGTCAAGGTTTCCTTTTCCATCCCCATTAGAGAAAATATCCAAGCTTTTCATTTCATCACCACCTCCTTTTTCATTAAGCTACTGCACTTTCTTCATCTTCCAATACTAGGGGAGGATTGTCAAATTTCAACTATTCATCCATAAATAAATTTTTTTTGCATTCACTTCTTCATTGTCAATTATTTCATCTATGAATAGGTCCATAAAATCATTGGTCACCTCATCACTGATGTAAGAGCATCCTAGGAAAGTCTACAATCTTGTATGTAGGGCTTAGAGCTTGTATTTGTGGAGTTATGGTTTGTGCGATTGGGGTTGTGTTCAAGATATATGAGACGACCTTGTCCTAAGTGCACATAGAGTTTGGAGTTATCATCTTAGAGTTAGAGCCATTTTAGTGGTTGCTAGTAGTGTATTCCTATTTACTGGCAGAGCTTTGGAGATTGTATTTGTAAGTTTCGATCTGAGGGAGTTGGTGTTTGCGCTCTTGGATTTGGATAGTTGGATGGCACAGTGACCTATGTCTAAGTGTGCATATTCTTATGTGGTCTTATGAGTTAGTTATGCATTGTAAACTTGGGATCTATCCTAAGTATTTAATATATGTTATGTATTTAGTGTTTCTAGCCAAGCCAACTTGTGGCTTGATGGGTATATTTAATGTGGGTGTATTTAATCAATGTAAGTGGCTAGGCCAACCTATGGCTTGGCTTAGTATAAGTAGAGGGTCTTGTAGAGTCTAAAGTCATTATCATTATCTAACATAAAGGGAGCAAGGAGTAGCTGAGAGAGAAAAGTTTGAGTAGAGCTAGTAGCTGCGGCTTGGGAAATAAGGAGGTTTCTTGCTAGCTTGAGAGAACAAGTTTAGATTCTCCTTGGAGTTCTCTACCGGAGTGTGGATTTGGACTAGCTAGGAGTTTGATTTTGCAAGGTCTTGTAGAACTACTATTGTAATTGCTTATATATTTGGCCGTAGCTTGAAAGGCCTTACAACCAAGCATGTTGGATCAAAATCTTATTATGAGAATTGACATTGTGTCATCTAAATCTTTATTTTATCATGTATATTCTGATTTGTGGTTATTTTATGGGGGTTAGGAAATCTCCTTTGGGGACTCTCCTTCCTTGCATTATGTCAGGTGGTATCAGAGCGAAGGTCGGATCTAGTTGATTCATTTCAAAAGGTTTGTGAAGATCTTGGAAGATGCCTCTAAGACAATTGGACCCTAGGGCAATTAAAGATCTTTGTGATGTTGTGGAAGTGAGGATCTCAGAGAAGATTAAAGAATTTAGACTTGAGATGGTGCTGATGAAGAGTGATATGTGTTGGAAATATTCAAGATGTAATAGGTTACTGAGAGGGGAGGGGTGAATCAGTAACCATAAAACTTTTAAGTCAACCATACACAACATTTACTCATCTATCCTGCTGCATAAAAATTATTAAACATTTAAATCATATATGCACAGAGATTTGGTGACCCAGAAACCTTCCAAAGTAGAAAGTAAAACTGGGGTGGGGATGATACCCACAAAGCTTCGTTACTGCAGTATGAAGTTGGCCGGTTAAGGCTTACAATGATCACTTCTGGTGATCTGCCCTGTTAGGAGCACAGAGGATTGCTAGATCCACCTTGTTAGAGGATTTACAAACATACTTTATAAGTATGCACTCTGTTAGGAGATTTGAATAAAGATGGTTAAGTCTACCCTGTTAAAAGATTTACAAAAAATGATTCACCTGTTAGGATGAACCTACAGATCAACTTAAAATTTGACTGAGTTCTTTATTGTAGATCACCTTCTGTGATTGATGAAATCATTTCTGCTCCTGGTAGACCTTGCCGAGTATTCTTTTCTGCTGATGAATTCACATATCATATCTTATGTCCCTCTTTTGTGCAATATTCTATATCTTTTTTTTGAATCTGTCAATTGTATATATACCATTCCAATAATTTTTCATGCAAGGTTGGCCAAACACAAGTGAACAAAATATAATTGAGTCGGCCAAATGGTAAAATAAACTCGGGTTCTTCATACAGACTTGGTGACCTTCTGATACACAGCATCCACTACATTACTCGGCATCCTCATGCACTCGGTAGAGGTAGGGGCTCGATTCATACTAGTCATACAATGTTGCCTAGGACTCGGTAACCATTGGTGACTCGGTAGATATAGTGTCACTCGGTGGAAACTAACTTCTTCGATAACCTCCTGAGCTCGGTTATCACTAAGTGCTTCCTCACTCAGTTAATACTAAGTGCAACTTTACTCGGTTGACACTAAGTGCAACTTTGCTCGGTTGAGACTAAGTGCAACTTTGCTCGGTTGACACTGTGTCTTTGATGCTCGATTTGAACTGTGTCTCCAGTGCTCGGTTTGAACTGTGTTGCCAGTGCTCGGTTTGAACTGTGTTACTCGGTGTGAACTGTGAGATGAGTGTTGTCACTAATGGCAAATAACTTTATGCCAACAATCTCCCCCTTTGGCATTAGTGACAAAAACAATTATGATTCAAAGTTTATGTGCAAAAAAAATAGACATACAGTTCTGAATTTTCAAAATTGCTCTTTGCAAGTCTTATTTACACATATTTTCCTTACATGTATCTCCCCCTTACAATATGCACAGTATTTACAAGTCATTACACATATTTACACAATTTTATCTCCAAGAGTGTGCTATCTCCCCCTTTTTGACAATAATGCCAAATTAAACTATATATATTTACACAGAGAGTCCAAAATGGGAGATAAACTCAGAATGTACCTTGAGAATAAGAGCCAATGTCTTATCCCAATTTTCTTGCAAAAGTTTTCTGGTGGAGAGTGCTATTTGAACTTTTGCAGAGAGTTCAATCATATGATCTGCAATTGAGAAGTTTTTGTCATGAATCAATGTTTTGGAATGGGCAATGTGCTTTTGCATTGTGTCCATGATAGGAAGGATCATATTTTGGATGTCAATCAGAGTACACCTGATCCTTGCTTCCTCTCTCAACAATTCTGCCTGTTTCTCTGACAAAAATCTTATTCTGAGATGATGGGATGAACTTGAACTGTGGTCAAGCTGCAACATTTGTGCATTGACCTTCATATCCTCATCAATTTTATTCAACTTGTCTTTGATTTCCTTAGTATACTCGGTAACATCACAAAGTTTGCCAAAAAGTGAAGTTACATTATTAAAAGAATGTTCAAAATTACTCAAAATTGTAGACAGTTCTACCTGTTTTAATGCAATATGCTGAGCAATGTGCTCAAGCACCTTATTGTCAAATTTGTTCTCTGCTCTTTCAATCAATTTTTCTTGGCCAGAGGTATCCTCATTGAATTTATATACAACCTCTTCTAACTGAATCAAAATGTGTTGAGTAGAATCTACTTCAACACCTATAGCCTCTGTTAGAATATTCTTAGCACTTTCAATAATACTATATTCCTGGTCTCTCTCATGCCTCAGTTGTTTTTGTCTTGCCTTCTGATCTAATAGCTGACTGACCATTCTC
This sequence comes from Cupressus sempervirens, assembly GCA_028749045.1. NCBI lineage: Eukaryota > Viridiplantae > Streptophyta > Pinopsida > Cupressales > Cupressaceae > Cupressus > Cupressus sempervirens. Next base: position 137,181,660 of record CM053784.1, on the reverse strand, counting down.
ATTTCATCAACTGATGCATTATCCAGATCTATCTTAGGAATGATAATGTCCTTATCCAAGTCTATTTCCTCATCCACTGCCTTGCTGGAAATCATGTATCTTTTTGCTTTTCTTGCAGTGACTTCACCTTTTCCTTTTGAATCTGAAACAATAGTTGATGAGGCTGAACTGGTTGACAAAACTGGAATAGGACTAGCTAGAGGAAAACTGAGAGAAGTGCTAACAGTATCAAAAATTGATGTTCTTCCCAAGATTGATGTACAGGTTGGTATGGGAGAACTAACAGATGCAAAAATTGGAGCATATGAAGTTGTCAAAATTGGAGTACTAGTGGGTACACTAACTGTACACGCTGTAGTAGAAGTTGATATGCCTGATGAACTTACTGATGTAGCTGATGATGCCTCGGTCAATGAAGATGGCTGCAGATCGGTTAATGAAGTGGTAGACACTTGCATAGGTGGTGCCCGGAGCTGAGAGGAGACAGGTGAAGATTGGGCAATTGATGAAGCTGTTGTGCACACAATCTCACTAGTAGAGGCTGTCTCCGCAGTTGATGTAGCTGCTTTAGGTGGAGAGTGAGGAAGAGATGCAATGACTTTGGTTGCAATTTTTTACAAGATCATCTTCCTCCTTAGCTTGATCAGCTTCTTCTTCCTCATCTTCCTTGTCTTCTTCCTCCATTTCATCTTCCTTAAATTCTTCCTCAACATTTATCATCATTGAGTGCAGATCCCCTGGAATATCTTCAATATCATCATCACTTGTGTTATTGTCCTTGATTTCAACAATATCCTCACTGGATTTATGTAGATGATAGATATGTTTCCACATGTTTGTTGCATCATTGACAACATGCTCAATGTCTTTGATAAGTATCAAACAAGTGTGAAATCTAATCATCATATTACCTTCATGATCTTTTAGTGATTTCTTTACTTCTGCATCAGTGAGACTCGACAGGAGATTTTTCAGGGTTTGTTCAAAGATATCTTTGACAGTTTTGGTTGCAATTTCCCATCTTGGTTGCAACCTCTCCAGTAGTTCTTTAGGGATCTGAGAGGCAATCTCATCTGGAGAGTATTTCCATCTTCCCATTTTATTTAATACCAACTCCTCAATCTACATTTTCTCCTCTTCTGTTCTTGTCTCAAACTTCAATGCTTTGAAGTTTGTAAAGCTAGTACCTTCTTCTAATTGCTTCAACCTTGCCTCAAATGTGAGTGGAGGCTTGACAAATACAAGTTCCTTCTTCCCCTGTCTTGTTCTTCTGGAGAAGACTGCAGTAGCTTGCGTTTTAGGTTTGGTGATAATCACCTTACCTTTCTTCCGTTGAGGCCCCTCTTCTTTTTCTGACTCGGTTTCCTCTTCTTCTTCATCATCTTCTCCTTTCCCTTTAGTAATCATCAGAGGACCAAGTTCTGTTTTTAGCTTTGCAATCTTCCTCTTTCCTTTGCTAATGACTTGAGGGATTTTGATTGAAAGCTCAATTTTGGCTTTAGCTTCATCATAAGTTCCAAAGACTGGCTGCTTTGGGTCTACTGGTTCATTCACCAGTGCTTCTATGATATCTCTGGTTTCATCAATATTAACCTCATAAGGAAGAGGTTTCACCCATGCAACTCGAGGCCTGACTGCCTGTATGTATACTTTGTCACAATCTACCATAAAACATACATCTTCTTTATATTCCTCAACCAGTTTTGGTGGAATCCGAAACCTATTGTTCATTCTTTCCTTAAAATATTCAAAGTAATTATCCAAAACACTGTCAAAATTTTCTCCTAACTCTGCAATAAACTCATTTTTTTGATAGAGAATGGGAATATCTTTTCTCCATACTACTGATCCTTTTGATGGAAAAGACTTTTGAACATAGAAAAATAAACAGATCAAAAGTGAACCGAATTTGCAGGAATTGTTCTTTGAAGTCCTTATGCTTTCCATATTTTTATTAAATTGAGACAAAAGCAATTCAGACAGATCAAACTCAACATTCTTCTTTACTACCTTATATGCTAAATCTACTGCTTCGCAAGGTACACTATTTGGACGGCTGGAACTGTAAATTTTATGAGAAATGACGTGAATACCAAATCTTAACTCAGCGTCAGCTACTGTACTGAGCTTAAGTCCTCTACCATCCCATTTTGCCTGGGTTAGCCTTTGCAATTCTTCTCGACCTAGGGTTTTGGTAGTCTTAGCTTTGCTCAATATGGGAAGGCCAGTAATCTTGTTAATCATTTTCTTTGTGATAAGCACTAGTTGCTCTAACCACAATTGCCCGTTGTGAACCCGATTGAGTACATACCTAACCCATTTAATTTGAAAATTTCTTGGCAAATGTGAAATGTAGGTTAACCCTTTTGTTTCAAGATGCTTATGCTCGGGTTTCAAATTTCCATCTACGCTCATTTCTCCTAGGGCATTATCAATTTCTAGATTTCCAAGTTCTTGAATGGAACATTTGAAATGAGAGCGAATATCATTTACAAGGAGTACCTTCGAAGGAATTCGAGACTGGGCACCATTAGGGTCGAGTGATTCTGCAATTGCGGGTGCCAATTTGAAGTTTGGCGCCTTCCATTCCACACCTTTAACCAGCATTTCTAAGCCTCTCTTTGCCTTGGAGCTGCTGCTTCCGGATGCCATTGCTGCTTGGTAAGTGAAGAGAAATTCTGAATAGATTTTTCGCTTCTTAAAAAAAAATTCACTTGAAATTGCTTTAAGCTTGCTCTTGAATCGCAGAAGATAACTTAGCTCAAAGTTCGTAGTGAAGAATGAGATCAAATTTTGCCCTATTTGATGAAACATTCGTCATAAATGCTTGGTACGATGGTAGATGAAATGACAGGTTGTCATCCACTTGCTTGGTAGATACTATCAACTTGGTAACCAAGAGAAAACATTGATGTACCGACCTAACTTGGTAGGGTCATGAACCGACCTCGCTCAATAGATACAACTCGGTGAGTGAAACTTTGTTGCACCCGACCGAACTCGGTTGAGTCTTGAACCGATTTGGGATCAAAGTGTATCTGCATACTGATCAGATCATTTTTCTTCCTTTGGAACTGCCTAGGATGATTCTTGGAGGATGCAGTTCCATACTTTATTTTATGAATGTTAATTGGAAATGATGGAGTCACTCATTTCTTGAGTGACATTGCCATTGCTTGACTTATCTTGTTCAGTAGATTTAGGAATCCATTTTTGCTTCATTTGCTTTCGGATGTTGTCTGCTTTGATTTTCTTTTCATCTTCAATTCTTTCTATATTCATACAATTTATGGCTATATGACCAAGTTCTGTACATATATAGCACCTTACAGTAGTGTCCTTCTTCCTTAGGTGATGTCTGGCACAATTTATGCCAGTATGTCCATATTTTCCACAATAGTGACATCTGCACCAGGTGTTGTAGTCCCATCCAAATATGGCTTTGACAAGTTGTTCAGTTGGATTGAATGATTTGGATTTGCATTGGAATGCCTTGTGACCATGTTTATTGCATTTGTGACAGTTGCCTTCAAATTTTGTCTTTTCTTTGCACTCATTTGCTTTGTGACCATGCTAATTGCAATTGAAACATTTACCATTGAATTTTGCTTTTCCATTGCTCCAACATTTGTTTGATGTATGACCTAACTTTCCACAGTGATTGAAAGTAGGTTTTTGATACTTTTGGATATTTTGTTTTGAAGATTCACCTTCTTCATTGTATCCAAGACCAGCTTTACCTTTTTGTCTATGAAGATTCTGTTCATTTTGCAAATTCAATTGATTCATATCTGCTCGGGATTTCATCATTCTTTCATTGACTTGTCTTTCAGAGATTAGATCATTTTCCAAGGTTTCATTGACTTGTTTCTCAGTTCTCAGATCACTATGCAAACTTACATTGATTTGTCTCTCAGTGATTAAATCATTTTTCAAACTTTCATTCTCTGATCTTAGAATCATAATTTCATCATTTGCATTAGATAGTTGTCCTATAAGATCTTCATGCTGAAGGGATAGATTATTCCTTACCTCTATGTCTTCATTTGCTTTGTTTCTCTGTTCCAAAACTTCACATAACTTGATGGACTGGACTTCTTGTTCTCTTTTGAGTTTTCTTACCTCTTCTTGGAGAGATCCATTCTTTTCTAGAAGTTCTTTGATTGCCTTGTCAGCTTCTTCTGAACTACTTGATGGTAACAAATCTTCAATCTTTTCTTCAACATAGTGATGGTCATTCATTTGTCTTGCAAGTTCCTTTCTTCTTTTTAGGAATTGAGAAAGATGCTCCTTTGCTTCTTTGAGTTGAACCATGGCCATTTCTAGATCTAACTTTTCATTTTCAATAACTTTCTCCAGTCTGAATATCTCCATAACTTAGATCTTTTGCTCAAGCTGTCAAACTTTGTCTTGAGAACCAAAAGGCTCTGATACCAATTGTTGGAAATATTCAAGATGTAATAGATTACTGAGAGGGGAGGGGTGAATCAGTAACCATAAAACTTTTAAGTCAACCATACACAACATTTACTCATCTATCCTGCTGCATAAAAATTATTAAACATTTAAATCATATATGCACAGAGATTTGGTGACCCAGAAACCTTCCAAAGTAGAAAGTAAAACTAGGGTGGGGATGATACCCACAAAGCTTCGTTACTGTAGTATGAAGTTGGCCGGTTAAGGCTTACAATGATCACTTCTGGTGATCTGCCCTGTTAGGAGCACAGAGGATTGTTAGATCCACCTTGTTAGAGGATTTACAAACATACTTTATGAGTATGCACTCTGTTAGGAGATTTGAATAAAGACATTTAAGTCTACCCTGTTAAAGGATTTACAAAAAATGATTCACCTGTTAGGATGAACCTACAGATCAACTTACAATTTGACTGAGTTCTTTATTGTAGATCACCTTCTGTGATTGATGAAATCATTTTCGCTCTTGGTAGACCTTGCTGAGTATTCTTTTCTGTTGATGAATTCACATATCATATCTTATGTCCCTCTTTTGTGCAATATTCTATATCTTTTTTTTGAATGTGTCAATTGTATATATACCATTCCAATAATTATTCATGCAAGGTCGGCCAAACACAAGTGAACAAAATATAACTGAGTCGGCCAAATGGTAAAATAAACTCGGGTTCTTCAGACAGACTTGGTGACCTTCTAATACATGACATCCACTACGTTACTCTTCATCCTCATGCACTCGGTAGAGGTAGGGGCTCGGTTCATACTAGTCATACAATGTTGCCTGGAACTCGGTAACCATTGGTGACTCGGTAGATATAGTGTCACTCGGTGGAAACTAACTTCTTCGATAACCTCCTGAGCTCGGTTATCACTGAGTGCTTCCTCACTCGGTTAATACTAAGTGCAACTTTACTCGGTTGACACTAAGTGCAACTTTGCTCGGTTGACACTAAGTGCAACTTTGCTCGGTTGACACTAAGTGCAACTTTGCTCGGTTGACACTGTGTCTTTGATGCTCGATTTGAACTGTGTCTCCAGTGCTCGGTTTGAACTATGTTGCCAGTGCTCGGTTTGAACTGTGTTGCCAATGCTCGGTTTGAATTGTGTTACTCGGTGTGAACTGTGAGATGAGTGTTGTCACTAATGGCAAATAACTTTATGCCAACAATATGATCATTGAGATCATAAGTGTTATAGGTGGTGTACCTTGGCATATGGGTATGGAAGATGGTTATGAGGAAGCTGTTGAAGACTTTGAGGTTGCTAGATCGAGTGGTGAAGATAGAACTAATCGAATTCACAGACCTATGGGAAATAAGGTTGGTCAGTTTGATAGATTTGGATCTCAATTCAAGTTGAAGCATAAAATGGAGGTTTCTAATTTTCATGTACTTTGAATTTTGAAGACTTGATTGATTGGATTGGTGAATTGGAAGACTACTTTGAGTTAGAGGATATTGGAGACCCACTCAGAGTGGGGTTGACACAAACTAAGTTGAAAGGATATGTTGCTTTATGGTGGAAGGAATTGCAGCAAGATAGAGAAGATGAAGGTGAAATGAAGATCACTAGATGAAGATTGATGGTGACTAAACTGAAGGCTAAGTTCATTCTTGTTGATTATGAACTTGAGTTGTTTAAGAAGTTGTAGAATCTGAAGCAAAAAGATATGACCATGAAAGATTATACATAGGAGTTTTACAAGTTGACTATTTGGTCTGGACATAGAGAACTGTCTAAGAAGAAGGTGGCTAGATATATTAATGGTTTTGAGATTCAATATTCAAGATGAGGTTGGTTTGCTGAATATTGCTTCGGTTGAGGATGCTTATCAGTATGCTTTGAGGGCCACAAATTCTAGGCATGTTACATATAGAATCTACCCTATTGCCCCCGCCAATGAATAGTAGGGCAAAGCCATAGAATTTATAGGCCCTTAGAATAGTAGGGGAGGGACGCACCACCCTGATTCTATACGTAACATGCCTATGAATGCATAGGGTGTAGGGGGGCCCTACTATTCTAAGGCTAGGGGCTTGAGCTAACCTCCAATGAGCAAGATTCTGCATGATTGAATACTCGCTACATTAGAAAAATTGATCCAAATATATAGAGGTAGGAGCCTAGTTATATAGATTGGGGGGAGGAGGGGGCTGGTACTGTCTATAGGGTGTTTCAAATCTAGACTCAATAGTCAATTTTTTGGTATACATTTACCGTGGCCTAGTCTATTACGAGCAGAAGAAAAGCTGAAGAGGAGACATCAAGGTAATCCTCAAGGGAATGAGAAGCATGATCACTTGGTGAACAAAAAACAAATTGTTGAAGATGAATAGGAACCTATTGAATAGAGTAAAAGATCAAACAAAGATACATTTAAGGGTACTTGCTACAGATGTGGTGAAGGTCACAGATCTTTTGAATGTCTTAAGGCTGGGGATAGAAGAACTACTACAGTGCAAGAGGTTGAAGACTTGGTGAATGAACCTAAGTAGGATGGAGATAATTTGTTGATTCAAAGAGTGTTGCTTGGAAAGAGGATGATGAACCTTGTCAAAGGAGGAATTTGTTCGAGACTCATTGTAAGTCTGGTGGAAAGTTTTACAATGTGATTGTGGATGGTAGCAGTACTGATAACCTAGTTGCTGAAGATATGGTTCAAAAACTTGGTTTGAAGAGAATGAGACATCCTTGTCCTTACATGACCAATTGGTTACAAGATGAACATGATTTGGAAGTGAGGGAGCAATGTCTTGTTGTTTTCTAGATTGGGCAGTATAAGGATCAAGTGTTGTGTGATATTATAGACATGAGTAGTTGTCATAGGGTTGTGCATGATTGTGTCAATAATGTTTTTACCATTGAGAAGGGTGGCAGGAAACATTCCCTGATTCCTTTGCAAAATAGAGAGCTCAATAGGAACCTAAGTTTTGGTAGCTGAGTTGAGTTGTAATATTTTGAAAGTGTTAGAGATCAGCGTGGAAAGCAAACCTGTTGTGCATTGAAGATAGTTGTAAAGATGATAGTTGCATAAAAGAAGTCGCAAAAGAAGAACAAAAACGAGTGTGTAAGTTGAAGACTTGGAGGACATGTATGTGAAGAACCATTTCGAGGTTTACATGTTGAACCTAGAAAGATGTTCTTCAAGCTATTAAGAACATATTTTCTTCTAACCTTGGTTGTCTAAAACATGAGCATTGTAGGGAAGTCTGTAATCCTGTATGAAGGGGCTTTGAGCTCATATTTGTGGAGTTATGGTTTATGCGATTGGGATTGTGTTTGAGATATATTGGACAATCTTGTCCTAAGTGTGCATAGAGTTTAGAATTATCACCTTGGAGTTAGAGCCATTTTAGTGGTTACTGGTAATGTGTTCCTATATATTGGAAGAGCTTTGCAAATTGTATTTGTGAGTTTCGATATGAGGGAGTTGGTGTGTGCGCTCTTGGATTTGGATAGTTGGATGGCACAGTGACCTATGTCTAAGTGTGTGTATTCTTATGTGGTCTTATGAGTTAGTTATGCATTGTAAACTTGGGGTTTGTCCAAACTATTTAATATATGATATGTATTTAATGTTTGTAGCCAAACAAACTTGTGACTTGATGGGTATATTTAATGTGGGTGTATTTAATTAATGCAATTGGCTAGGCCAACCTGTGGCTTGGTTTAGTATAAGTACAGTGTCTTGTGGAGTCTAGAGCCATTATCATCATCTGGCATAGAGGGAGCAAGGAGTAGCTGAGAGAGAAAAGTTTGAGCAGAGCTAATAGTTGTGGCTTGGGAAACAAGGAGGTTGCTTGGTGGCTTGCGAGCACAAGTTTAGATTCGTCTTAGATTTCTTGACCACAATGTGGATCTAGACTTACTATGAGGTGGATCTTGCAAGGTCTTGCAAAACTACTATTGTAATTGCTTATCTATTTGGTCATAACCAGGAAGGCTTACAACTGAGCATATTGGATGAAAATCTTATTATAAGAAGTGACATTGTGTAGATAAAAATCTCTCTGTGTTATCATGTATATTCCGTTGTGTGGTTATTTGTTGGGGGTTAGGACATCTCCTTTGGGGATTCTCTTGCCTTGCACTTCGTCAATCACATAAATAGTTCCCTTTTGTAGTTGTTCCTTTGGGCTTTCTCAATGTCATCCTTTAACTATTGTTCATTTCCCAACCCTTCTTTCTCCACTTGGGAAGAGGGCATGTTATACAATATTTCCCCAAAAGTCTCAACCCTAGTTCCCAACACCATTTAGCTTATCTTCAACTTCACTTGTTACTACTCATGTCTTGTTAATCTTACTTGAGCCCTCCATATTGTCATTCATATTCCATTCTTCATCATTACAAGGTTTTTCCTTTTCAAACCTACTAGGTGCCTTATAACATTTTCCAATAGGAGCCTCATCTCCTAAATTGTCTAAGATATGACTACAAAATCTACATCATACCCAACAAGATCCCTTAAATAGATACCCATTTTCTCAACACCATTTAGCTTATCGTCAACTTCACATGTCTTGTTAATCTTACTCAAGTCCTCAATATTGTCATTCATAATCCATTCTTCATCATTACAAGGCTTTTCCTTTTCAAACCTACCAAGTACCTTCTTACATTTTCCGATAGGAGCCTCATCTCCTTCCAAATTGGGATATGAGTACAAATCTACATCATACCCATCAAAACCCCTTAAATAATTACCCACTTTCTTAATCAAATTTTCTTCCATAAGTTCAATAGGGAAATTAGACAACATTATCAGTAATTGTACCTCAAAAATTCCAAGATCCCTAAGGTTGAAGTTCAAGGACCGGTCCAAAAATGACAAGCAATTTCCTAAAGAAGAAAGCTAACTTACATTTGACATCATAAAAATCAACAAAAAGTTCCTCATTATTGAGAATCCATCTCACAAAGACTAAGTTATACAATGTCGATCATGTTATCAAAGATATCATTTTCCAAATTTAAGATGGAGTTAGGTTCACTGACAAAGAAAGTCAAATTTGATTCCTTCAAAGTTCGTATGGAAACCATATACAACTTTTAAACTTATGTAATCTTTTAATCAAAAAGACTAAGTTTGACGATGTCGATCATGCTATCAAAGATACCATTTTTCAAATTTAAGGTGGAGTTAGGTTCAGTGACATTAACAAATAAATCGTGAGTTTCATACAATTTTGAACCACAAAGTCACCAAATTATTCATGATGAATTTCACTATGTTTCTACTCCCATCCATCTAGATACATTCTTGAGAAAATAAATTATAATACCAAATTCAAATTTTCAAATATAAAAATAATTTAATATAAAATAATAAAAAAGGTAAAACTTAATCTATGTAATAACATGTACAAAAAAAGGCTACTAGTGCTCTTTTCACCATATCAAATCAAAATTTAGTTTTCATTTAAATGAATAAAAATAATATAAAAACTTAAACTAGTTAATAACATCTCGAGCTAAGGCTACTCGCTACTCGTGTTCTTTCCACCACCTCAAAATCAAAAGTTAGCTTTTAGTTCTATAGGTGTGCTTAGAATTATTGGCATTGGATATATGATTTTTTCAAGCCCTTCAAGCCAAAACCCTTTTTCTTGGCACGTGATTGTGCTGGGTGATTCCCTCAGGATCCTTAGGAAAGTTGCCCAAATCTGACATACTTTTAGGATGGAGATTTTGTTTACTTTATGAAAAGATAGAAAAGATAGAAATGTTGTTCTTTTCACTCACAACTTTTTTGATATCAATGTTGCTATGTACACTGAAGCATGCATTTGTAATAATGTCATGTTGTAGATTTAGGTCCAAGCCAACAAGGTGTCTTTGGAGGTGAACACACCTTGCACGGTCGCTAAAGTGCTTCTGACTCCTCGACTAACCATACTCCGCCTCAACGCCGTCATCGGAGTCATAATTCTTCTGCTCACTACTCGCATAAGCCGCGCTCGTCGCTCCCCACCACTACTCTCTATTGATGATGGTTGGTGACGCCACCTAGCTTCTCCACCTTGCTACGACTCTAGCTATAGTCCCTGATTCTTGTGGCTCCCCCTCTTGTTGCTCCTCTTGGTGCTAGTGGATGGTCTTTCCCTTGCCTAAATCTAGTTATTTCTCCATCGTGAGTGGAGAATAAAGAAAAAAAAAAGTTGGTGATGATGATGCAACTGATAGCTAGACTATTCCTAATCCACCTGCCAATCTTAGGGATGACTGGGATTTTAATGATCGTGATGAACCACCTCTTTTAGTTGGCACTCGCAAGGTGATATTGTATCCCCAAACCTTTTTTGTGAATTGTGAATTTGTAACTAATATAATTAGCTTCTCACAATAGCAACAATGTTTTGAGTTGTGCTCATTAATATATTAATAGAAAAGGACTATTCATAAAAAATAAAAATAGTTAGCTTCCCACAATAACAACAATGTTTTGAGTTGTGCTCATTTGCTCCCAGCTTTATTTATTTATGAATAGCTGAGTTTCTGACCCCTCTGGTAATCTTGTATCCCCCAGCCTCCGGGCTTTATTTTTGAGCTGAATTTCTGAACTTACGCCGTAGCCCTTTTTTGTGAATAGAAAAGGGACTATTCATTAAAATTTTTAACTTTTGAATATAAATCGGGAGAAAATTTAATTGTCAAGCGGTGAGAACATAAGCGTGATTTTGGTGCACATCAGCAATTCTCAATCAGAATTCGAGATTCTCGGGCTTAAACATGAAAATCCGACGCATTTCTTGACCATAATTCGAAATTTCGAGATTTCTGGGTTTAAAAACTATCTAGGACCTATTTCTATGGCAAAACTCGGTCTTTCTGTGGACTTCCCCCGCACAAAAATAGGACAGCCACGAAAATGTGAGAACAAATATCGCCCTGCGATTCCAGACTGTGCTCTGGAAAAAGTATCAGCCTTTAAAACGTATGAAGAATGTGCCTTTGTAAAACAAATTCCATTACACGGGATAAATCTTTGTATTAAAGACGTGTAATCAAAAACCAAAACATCAAATCGCAATTCCTGATTCTGATATTTCAGAAACAATTGCAAAGAACAAAAAATTCTAACCTCTTTCCAAATTTAATTACAACTCCCTCTCAAATTAAACCTACATTTTTTTTTTCCGAGGGAACAAAATCTGTAAAATCAACCCAGATTTCAATGGTTACATTTTCTGGGTTTTTGCCAAATATCTGCACAAAATAGTCATGCTGTTCAGCGAAAGAAAAAGAACTTCTCCCTTTGAGCCTGCTTCATCTGTAATCACACGACATATGTCGGTGAAGTGTACGAGTCTAAACCTCCACAACGGTGGATTTCAAAACCACTTCCTTTGCCTGTACAAAGTCGAGGTTTTTTGTACTTAATTCCCTGCTCTTCCTCCTCGATGTGATGGTCTTGTATTGAAGAAGCGGAGTACCAATTATCCTCAGTATAATCATCTTCATTATCATCATCAAACCACTCATATTCTCCATCATGCCAGAAGTCACTAATCTCACATAAGGGGTGCTGTTTTTGCATTGTGAAATCTTTCTCTGAAGTGGGTTCTGGCTGTTCAATGTCCACACTGGAAAACCAGTTCTCATTCACCATTTTTGTGAACATTTCCTGAAGATCTTCAAATGTGTCTTCTTTGTTGTCCTGCACTCCACGAGATGAATAATCTTGTCAGACATTTAGGGCAAAAAGGAACTGAAACTACCCTGATGAAACCTTAATAATAATTGGATGTTTGCTGGGATGAACAATGAGAGTATTTTCCACTCCCTCAATATTTGGAGTCCACTTTCAAATAAAACTTATTATACAGCTCTTCCTAATCATGGATTCGGAACAATTCTGATACATCTGAGATTTTGAAATATTCTCAAATGTTAATCCCAGAAAACCGAAAAAAAAACGAAAAAGAAGCAAAAAGCTGCAAACGACAGCTCACGGGAAGGACTTAAGCAGTGAGATTAAAAACCTGTCATGTTTATCGTAGACAGACCATAGTAACAAAAAGATGGAGAGATCTCTCACCTGAGTCTTCGTATCAGCCATCATTGTTGCCATCTCATCAAGAAAATCAGAGAAACCCTGAAAATCAGAAGATTTGATGTTTAGAAATGGTTTTAAAAAATTATGTTCTTGGAAATTAAAAAAAAAACATTATGACGTATGATTTTCTTTCATTTTAGGTGTCTCAAAGCAGAGATCAGACCAAAAGAACAATCTTTTTGTTTGTGAGCAGAGATTGCATATTGTGTATTGCAGACATGAGACTATTGAATACTGCCAAGATTGAGAGTTCCTTTATTTTGGACTATTAAAAAAACTAGGGTTCATAGTCCCACAACCTAAAAATGCCATGATTTAGATTTATCTGCTATTGCTCTCCAACCATGACTATTCTTTTAGATAATCTATCTAAATAGCAATCAAAGCTGATCCTCACCCATCTTTGATTAAGGTTCCCACAGGAAGGTTCAGCCTCATCGATTTGAGGGTTTTTCTACTCAAATTCAACGAAGATAACAAGGCTGAATTTTTAAGGGTGTTTGGGTAATACTTCACCACTGATAAATCTCAAGTTCTACCCAAAACACTAATCTGATTTTGGTTACAAGGGGATAGTTTTCGATCTTATGGGCCTGTGGTAACTATTTGGAGAGCAATATGGCGCCCACTAGAAATTTAGATTTGAATATAGGGCTATAGCCTATGTTCATGACAAGATTCCAAATATTCCTGAATCCTCGTAATAGATTTTTCTTCCATCTCTTAAGACCCTCTATCCCATAACAATAAATCCTGAAATTTCTTCATCAAACCACACCCTAAGATCCTGAAATCCCTCCATAGAACCTCATCCTAACAAGATACTGAAAATTCCTCCATTAAACCACATCCTAATAAGATACTGAAATTTCTCCATTAAGCCTCATCCTACCCCCAATCTACATATTAACTGTCTTCAGTTTTAGCTTCAAATATCAACAAATACAAATCGTGGCCTATTATAACAGAGGGCTGACTATCAGCTTTCAATGATCTAGATTAAGCCTAGCAAGTTTAGATCACCCTGTTATTTCTCTTTTGCTTGACATGCTCAGTTATTTCCCAAACAGATTGAGCTAGAATTAAACTTCAAATGTCAACCAACAATAGTCAAGATTTGTGGGAACAGGGGACTAGCTCTAAGCCTTCGAAAATCAATATGAGATATTAGGGTTAGAATCTCTATTTTTCTCCTTTTCTTGGTGCACAATGACAAATTAACCATGGCTACATAGCTCTCTTATTTCTAAACATCAAAAACTTCCCAGCAGGGTAAACTCCATAGCTCTTATTTTCTAAAGATTCAGCAATTCCATAGCCCTTATTTCTAAACATTTGAATCTTTCTAACATGGTATGCTCCACAGCTTTATCTTTAAACATTTGAAATGAAACTCTAACAGGACAGGGTCGAATGATGGTAGCACATACCCATGGAAAGGCGACCTAAATAGAACTGAATCGTACTTCAACAAGGAAATGAATTTTAAAAATACAGAAAGGGCAGAAACTCACATTCATATCATCATCATCATCATAGACGCCAGCATCATACATTGCTCTCTTGGTATCATCTGATAAAACTGCAGATTTACAAAAAATAAAAACCGTTCAAAAATCCACCCAATCTTGAAAGGCTAAGTTAACCAGATTACCCTAACCAGAATGTTCTTAATCACCTGAATATGCTTGTTGAATCTGCTGGAACCTTGCCTTCGCCTCCTCTGCATGAGAAGGGTCTTTACTCCATTTATCAGGATGCCATTTCTGTTCAAAACAACAAAAAACCACAAAGAAAGAAACCAAAAACATCAAAAGATCATCCACCAAACAAATCTAGCATCCCACCCAAAATTCAGCTTCAATCACAAAACCATTCATCACAAAATGCTGTCATAAATACCAGATATCACAATTTGATTCATCATAAATACCAGAGAACACAATTTGATTCATCATACAAATACACACCCTTGCCAATTTTCTGTAAGCGCTCCGGATTTGAGCCTCAGAGCAATCCTTGCTAACACCAAGAACTTCATAGAACGAAGAGCCAAAACCCCCTTCCAGGGCCATTGCAAGCTAAACCTAAGAAAATCCCCCACCAATCTCCTGGCAGCAATAAAGACCCAAATCCGGATATACAAAATTCCAAACTACAAAGCTGAATATAAAATACCCAAATCAATCAGATCAAATCTCAATAGAAAAAATATCTGAATCTCATTCCAGCTACCTCCCAAATCAGATACGTCCTCTAAATTTATATTGTCACTGTTCTTCACGAAGTTTTAGATGTATCTGAACCTTTCCCCAGCCACGCATGTCCTCTAGATAAAACTAGAACTTCAGACGCTCAGGAAAGAAAAATGTGAACTTTTGGTTTCTTCCTTCATTTATATAGAAGTGTGCATTCATGAAAATATCTTGTGCCACCATGGTCATTTAAAGGACGGGGTAACTGCATTCTTCTTAGAAAGATCGAGATAATCTAGAGAGTGCGGGACCCATTGTGGTAGACACGTAGGAAGAGAGATGAAGATATTTTTGGGGGTGAAGTTTAATTGGGACACATAAACATATGCTGACCGACCACGTCTGAATGAAAGAGGATTCTAGAAAATTACAAAGAATGGAAGTTGCCTTTCATCGTCTTTCTAAATTCCTTGTATTTTATCTTTTGCGTGTTTGCCGCCATTCGCTCAAAAGATATTTTGGATTCTTTGCAGTCAATGAATCATCTTTTGTCCCCACTCTTCTGTTCTAGATTGTTTTTGGGCATTTTCAATGAGAATCACAATTGTTTGAGATCATATATTGATGATATTGACCCGCCTTGATTTATACTAACTTAGTTGAAGCTCATTTATTTATTTATTATTTATTTTACATATATTATAATGCAAGATACTATTGTATTTCTTCAATGCATAGAGGCAATTATTATTAGTTCAGGAATATTATTGCATCATTAGATACAATAAAAAACTATAAAATATGTTAGTTTAACAAGGACGTCTAGTTCCTGCTGTCGTGTATTTTGAAGTGAAGCTTATAGTGTTGGAGTGAAATAACTTATTCATTTTGCTAATTATTATTGTTTGATTTGCTTGTATTTGTTTGATTTGACTAAGTAAATGAAGCACTAAAAAGGTAGAATTAAATTTTCCTACAACAAAATACAATAGTTAATTCTTAATATTTTTTAAACCTAATTTAAAAACATGAATCATCTGATTTTTTATTGGTTAGAGCAGTGAAGAGAATCAAATTTCTTGAAAACAATTTTGAAGGTCTTAATTCTAGATAAACCTTGGACAACTTGAGAGTTGAATAAAAATTTATAAATCAATAGAATAATTAAGAAGATATTTTAATTGTTTGATTTGTTTGTGTTTGTTTTATTTGACTAAGTAAATGAAGCAATAAGAAGGTGGAATTAAATTTTCCTACAACAAAATACAATAGTTAATTTTTAATATTTTTTTACCTAATTTAAAAACATGAATCTTTTGATTTTTTATTGGTAAGAGCAATGAAAAGAATCAAATTTCTTGAAAATAATTTTGAAGGTCTTAATTCTAGTTTTACCTTGGACAACTTGAGAGTTGAATAAAAATTTACAAATCGATAGAATAATTAAGAAGATATTTTAAGATAATGATTCATTACTATTCTTGTCAATATTTGAGGAGTGCTAGTTATCATAGAAATATTGAAGAAAATATAAATATGCTAAATCTTGTTATCATAATTTGGATACACAATCTTCTATGCATTATCTGAAGATAAAAGTCACCTTTAATTTTTATTTTAAATAACATAATTTGCATTGAAATAATCATAAAAGCATTATCTAAAGTTAAGAAAGAAGCATTTGCATTATATTCATTCACATATGATAGTAGCAAATAGTTGTTTCATGTTTTCATTTACTTCATACCATATAAACTAATTTTATAGGTTCAATGCTATAGAGGGTCACAAAGAAGTGAACCCTGACTAACAATTATAAATATGTCTGAAAATAAGATACATAGTTATAGTCATCTTTGGTATAGTATTCAACCTAAGCTATTAGTAGAATATTGTGTCTAAGCATATCTGCAATATAGCATTTTGGTTTATGACACTTCGGCACACTTTGTAAAAAAGCTTCTTCTAATAAAGTAGTCTATGGTTTTTTTATTCTTCTTTGGCCTGCAATGTCAACAAAAGAATCAAGTTACATATTTGTTATGGATATATGAAACATTTGTGCAATAATTTTTGTTTTTAATGCTTTCTTTAAAGTATTTGTAAGCTTACTTTGTCACTTGTTTGAGTGGTTTGAAGCAAATTGACATGCATAATTGCATTCGCCTGGGTCACTGTGAAAGTTCCTTCAATGCAAAGGTCTCTTAGTATGAATACAACTTTGGATTTTTGCTGGATATATTCGTCATACTTGATGCTCCGGAGTGCTGGGATTAATTGGTCAACCATTGTGTTGTCAATGAAGCATTGGATTGGTTGTTTATTTTCACTAAAAAGCAATGTCTTCAGGTGTAACTTGTGCACATAGTTGACATCTTGCTTAAATCCAATACAATGTGCAATTTCTTCTTGGAGGATTCCATATCCTTCAAATTTGTGTTGGTAGTGTGGGCAAAATGCTCCAAATGGATTGGAGAATGGATTTGCAATCTTTAATTTCCCATTGACCTATTTCAAAGTATAGTCTCTAAGTGTCAATTACATTTAATAGTAACAACTGTTTACATTTTAACAATCATTTTCTATTACCTCTCTATTTTCTACATTATGTCTGTAATGTCCCCATTTTAGCAGTTGACCAAGTGTGTGCGCGTTAGCCTTGTTCTACATGGTCTCGAGGGCTAACGAAGGGTTTAATGGGATCTTGGAGTGTTTTGGCCTAGTCATTTCCAGTTTGGGCCAAAATGAAGTTGATTTACTTAGTTTCAGGCATACTTACTATTTTTAGTAAGTCGGCAGGACACAGTGCAGGTCAATTTTGGTGATTGGACTCGATACTCCTCGGTGAGAGCTTTCCGATGAGCTATCACTCGCATTATTCGGAGTCCGATTGCTAATACATTTTAATGCCTGAAGTTTTATTAAAGTAACGTCTAATTTAATTGTAAAATATTAAAGTGTTACTTTAATATATATTTTATGGTGATGTGTACCCAAGGGAGACATAAGGGGTATTTTAATATATGTTTTATATTACACATCTTTTATCCCACATTGCCCATATGAGTTGAGGGGACCCGTGGGAATAGAATAAAAGGAAGCATTTGTGGCTTCATTAGACAGGTTGAATATGAGAAGAAATTGGTGTGTGAGTTGCAGCTTTGTTCTTGGCATTTGAGGACGTCTATCCTCTCTTGTAACATTCTAGACGTCATTCCCTTGGGGTTTGGCCTTTGGAATTCTTTCTTATTGGCTTTAGTATCAGGCAGTTTAGTTGCATTTTCGGCTACAGGCAGATTTGATATTTTGCTCATATCTTCTTCACTACTTGTCTGACGCTTATGCCGCTTGGAGGGAATGGTATTATGAAGGTAGTGGACTGATTGGAGGACAAAGTATTGTAGCAGCAAGTTCGTAAGCATGGGATGGAGTATTATGACAATATTGCTGAAGTAATTAGTGAGTTGATAAATCTGCCATGTATTTGGTTTTATGAATTCTGAAAATAACATTTTATTAGCAGTAGTTCATTTCCACTTTGCATATTGTTGTAGTTTCTCTCTTGTTTATGTTGTATGATACCAATTCCATGCACGAAACACAACAAACAAATAAACGTTTGATTTCCAGAGTTATAAGGGGTTTTAAGAGGTTGCATGCAAACTGTTTGACATAATTCCTTTCAGCAATTTGGTTTAGTTTTTGGGGACATCCAGGGGTGCCCATTACAATGTCATGTAATATTTGCAATGTCATTTTGTCATTTAACTTGCAAATAAATGTGGATAGGCCTGTACAAAGTGTTTGTTTTCTATCAATCCTTGTTACAATGTTTCTAAAAAGCAATGTCGGTGTTTCATTTTAGGCAAGATGTTCTTCTGTTGAGATGTAGTGCCGAATAAAATTTGGATGGATTTCCAACTGCATAAAATATACAGGCACACTTTAAAATATTGAATGGAATATTTGCATAATAAATGCTCCACTAATTTGAAAAAGTATAATTGGAGAAGTAATTGCTATTAATTGTTACCTATGCTCTATCTTCCTCAGAATGACCATCCTTTATTTCTAGAATGTTGAGGTTGCCTTGCTTTTGTGCTGCAACGACCAATGCACCTATTGTTCCAATAGGGTAGTTGTTTGTGCTATTCAACAGGTTCCTTATTGTAGTGCTAGGGATGAAATTGTAGTTGTTGCATATGTATTGATTGTTTCAACAGTGCTTGTTTTGTTTAGGACAAGAATGCAATCACAATCACCTCTATCATAGTCTGATTTTGATTGAATATCAAATTCACTTATAGAAACACCCATGCTTGGGATTATTTTGTCCTCATATTGGTGAACTAAGTTTTCATTGACACTCGCTGTTACTATCACCTTTGCTTTAAGATCTATCAGGTATGCTCGTAGCACTTCTCGTGTTTTGTTCACTTTGTCAAAGTTGACTTTGTAGACAACTAAGACATCTCCTTCAAATTTGTTGCCTCATTTTCTTGCATTCAAGTCTTCTATAGAAATGCAGCCATCAATTTTCACTTTTGTCCTGCATTGACATGTATGTTAGTGCATTTTGCATGTGAATATGAAACTGGAAAATTGCTGAAAGAAATCAGAGGTTACCTTTTTGTAGATTGCTCTTGCCTCATTTGTGTAGCCTTTCCTATTCTTTTGTTTGCGTCCATTGATTCCTGTGCATAAATTGTGGGTAGGAGAAATTGGCTTAGTGCAACAAATTCTTTGTTAGCATGCAAATATTTTGTAATTTGTATAATGTGGTTATTGAATTTTAAAGTTTCATGTTAATACAGTAATTAGTAAAATATTTTGTCTTAAATTATTTGCCATGGAATATTCTAAATTATTTGCCATGGAATATTCTAAATTGTTTTTATTTTAAACATTGTAATATTGTGTATTTTGTTTGTTGTAGTATATTGTTTTTTTGGCAGCAGGAAATGGGAAAAGGAATTGTTATGTTGTCTAGCTATGTGAACTTGATGTGATTATATGGAGTAGGTAGTTGTTGGTGCTAAATGTATTTGAAGAAATGTAGGGTATTGTTGGATGAATTTCAATATCTTTTCTAAATTTGGCTTGTTTTTAACATCTCTTGCAATGAGTTTCCTTCCTTTAAGTTGACCTTTTCTTATTCTAACCCACATCATGAACAATACTTGATGTATTAGTATCTTGATTGCTTTGAAGAAAAGATTTTTTGTATGGAGTGCAAAATTACAGTGATAGTTTAGGACTTCCCATTGTACCACTTTTTGATAACTTAATTTTTCTAAGACATGACTATTGCGTGGTTCTCCAAAAAACAATGTAAGAAAATTCATTTCCTTTGCATGTTTATCTTTGAATATTCTTATTGGATGAGATTCTTTAGCAAGTGCCATTTCAATAATTTTTCCATCCATGTTTCATATGCTTCTTGAATTTGTAAATCCATGTATCAATGTCTCTGATGGGTTAGCATTGTTGCTATCACTTTCTGAATAGAAATCAAATGACATAGATTCGCTTAATGTTTTATCTTGTTGCTTTTCCTCCAGTAATTGCAACCATGCATCATTGATTTGAACATTTTTTGATCTATACAATGTTGTGTCTACCAATTCATGAAGAGCTGGCATAATAAGATTAGGTCTTACCATTCCTTTTTGAAAGACACTTTTATATTCAAGTCATCTCTTAAGAGAGACTGCAACAGTTGATGTGTTATTCAATGATAGGGGCAAAGTGTTCTGCACAATGTTCAAATTGATAGGCAAATTTATGATAGATCTGATTAGACCCATTTGTGATCTTTTGTGTCCTAGTTCCCATATTTGAGAAAAAGCAATTCTCAAGGACACCAGTCTTTCCTCTAGTTGACTCAGACATTTTACCTGTCGTAAAGGATTATTTGTTCCAATGTTTTCTGGTGTTGCAAAATTTGGAAGCGTTGACTGTTTGAGAGATTTGTCACATATTTTGCATATGTTTGCATTGTCATTTGGGTAATTACATTGGGTCAACATTTTGTATATATCTTTTTCCTTTGGTCTTACATGTTTGATATTTGTTTTGAAATGCAAAGTGTGACAAATTGGGTAGGTATATTTCAAAGTGTCTTGTATTTCAAGTTCATATATTTCTATTGCTGTCTTCTTTGATCTTCTTTGCTTTCTTTTAAAGTTGTTAGTTGTTGGTGATAAAGGATTATTGTTCACGACTATTCAAACTAGCTTTATTGCATACTAGACTACCTTCATTTCTTATCATTTTAGATCTAATGATTTTTTTAATGTTTTTGAGAGATTGTGGAATGATTTCCTTAGCATAATATATATTTTGTTGCTCTTTATTGTTTTTAGCACCTCCTTGCATTTCTCGTTCTCTAATATTATGATTTTTCAATGTGTCCATATTCTTACTAGGCAATTCTCTAAACTTATGAAAATTGATTGTATGGTTTATGCGTTGGACCAGTTGCAATTGTAAAAGAGGTTCAAAATGGCCACTTTGAGGATTTGTATCATGAAGTAGTATACAATATGGTCTTGTGTTCAATGTTTTATTGAAGTCTATGTATTGCTTTCTCATTTTTAGTGAAAAGATATAGATACGGATATTTAACCACTTAGAAAGCCAGTGAATGCAAAATATGTCTCCCCATAAACCAGTTTCCTTACTATTGTTTACTTCTTTTGCAAACAGACGCATTTGTCGCAAGTAAGTGTTCTTGTCATTTACACTATGAAGGTCTTTGATGAGAAGAGGATGCAACTCGTGATTGTATGCATGTAATGCTTCCGGATCTACTTTTGCAAGGCACATTGAAAAATAGTCTATTGTACCATTTTGTAGCTCTTTGGAAGTTTTTGTAAAGTCAAGTAAGTATTCAATAGAGTCAAACAAGCAATCACCAACATTATATTTGAATTTTTGTAATCTACAAAGTCATTAGTTTGCCAACTCTATATCAATGTTGCATGATCAATTTTTATCAGTCATCTTGACAATGTGAACATTTGATCATGAGAAGTTGCAATTGACGAATGTTTGTTGGTAAAGTGCACTTGTACTTAATGCATTTAAGACATAGTAACTTCTAACATGTGATAATGATCTTCATAGGAAGTGGAATGAATGCATTTTGTGAAAGCAGTCAGCTTCTCTATGAATTTTTGACACCTTGGTTAATTTTTGGTTGTAATGTCTTACCCTATGCATCAAACACAAATAATTTGTTAGTTTTGTTTAATTACACTTTTTAACTTTGTCACCAATAATTTTTTTTACATTCTTCCAACATATAAAGAAGACTATTTAGATGTTCATATTTTAAGAGATATTAGAAAAAATTGAAAGAAAACATTTCTTACTAATTGAGAATACTTAATAATTTATGTTTCCCACATTTCAATATGTATTACTCATAATGTATCCTAATATAATTAAAATTCTAGATTTTGACACCAAGGTTCTACATAGTTGGGAAAAGGGAAATTGTTTTACAAGATATCATTCATACTATACTTTTTGTAATGAGTAACATATAAATATATTTGTGCAAGCATTACAATACAGCTATAGAAACTCAATATAGAGAATTGAATACAATGCTTGAAGATTTTTGCTTATGTGTGCAAGCATCTTCAACATTATTCTCTATGTGTAGAAACCTTTATATGTTCAGAAACATCTTATAGTGTATGCACAGATCCAGGTATATCTTTGAGGAGTGTGCTCTCTATATTATTTATCATATCGTCAATTTCAGATAACTTGCACTTTAGAATAGCAATTTCCAAAATTATCTTGTCATTAATTGACAAATGTTTCTTATCAACATTATTTGTTGGGAGAAGAGTTCCATATGCTATGCAGCTTATATTTTGTTCTGTTGCATTGGTAAAACTACTTTTATAGTCCATTGTTTCATTCATACTATGGAAACTCATATAATAGGTGCTTGAATCTAATTCTTTGGGTACACTTTTTGGGTTCCATGAGAGGATTGGTTTTATGTTGCAGCTATTCATGTTGTCATACCCTACAATATCTGAAAAAATACAATAAGATATCCTTCATATTCAAATGTATTTCAACAAAGTTTATTTATGCAAATTATTCTAATTACTTGACTAGACTATCTTATGTTCTCCATTGACTATGATTAGAAAATGCACAAAAAATCATAAAAGGAAATACCATTCTCTTGTTGTAGTCCTTTATATTGAAAGCGTTCAAATTTCAAAATTTCAATAGCAATTTGCAATAAGTCTGAACTTCCAACATTGGAATTGTACGTTTAGGTCAATTTCCTTTGAAAGCTTGAATGCACATTGGAACTATTGTCCAATTTGTATACATCGTTGATGCTATCATTTCCAACAGAGTTATGGGCAACTATGTTTGCTAGTAATCCTGATGATGTATGTGTACATGGTGGGAGATAACTAGTTCCATATTGGTTAGGAAAAATTGTTGATGATTGACAATCTTTACTCTATTGCACTGCATCGAAATTATAATTTGTAAGAGTCATTACACAATGCACATTAGGTACTACTATGCTATCAAATGTGATGTCATCTAAGGATGGTTTTTGTGATAGTATG
This sequence comes from Cupressus sempervirens, assembly GCA_028749045.1. Classification (NCBI taxonomy): domain Eukaryota; kingdom Viridiplantae; phylum Streptophyta; class Pinopsida; order Cupressales; family Cupressaceae; genus Cupressus; species Cupressus sempervirens. The sequence continues at coordinate 137,158,312 of CM053784.1, read as the reverse complement.
CCATCTTGTATATTAGACGATGTTGCATAATGAGGCTTTATGTTTTCCTCTTCATGGGTTGCGGTCTAGTAGATTAGATTTTTTGTTATCAGTGGCTTAATATGCACTAATGCATCATTGGTTTCTATCGCAATTTTCTTGTAGCAGTCCACATAGTCTGTTACTCCTCTCATAGAGAGTGCTACTTTATCGTATGCATTTGTAGCTTCTTCTAGTGATTCAAATGTTCCAAGATATTAGTGACGCTTAGTTTGTGGATCCCTTATCTCTACAGCATTTTGACCCCAAGGACATTTCCTGACACCCTTGTATTTCCTATGCTTTGGACATTTTTTGCACCTAGAAGAGAAGTTTTTACTTTCTTTAAAAGTGCACGTGTCTTCATTCTCCAAATCTATAATTGTTTTTGCTTTGAAACAAGTCATCTATATTCTTGGTTCTATAAAGACAATGCACAATTTAGACAAAGTAGACCAATTGAGTAGATGAAAGAAACAAAGATATTAGAGTGAAATCTTTCTACTAGAATGCTATGTAGAAGAATGCAAAACATTTATCACGATTTTGTTATTTTGAATATAATAGTGTTGATTTCATTACAAGTAATGAAATCTTTAAATTCCACTAATAATGTCCAAAGTAACTACATTGGATAACGAATTAGAGCAATAAAAATAGTGTTTTACAAATGAAAAAAATTGTAAATAGATGGATTATCATTGTCGAATAGTCCAATTAGTAGAAGAAATCACATTTGAATTAGGCAAAGATACAAATTGATAAATGCAAAACTAGTTGTATTACAGTAATTCCTTGATTTGTCATGTCAAATGTCTCATTTTAAGGGGGATTACATGATAGCACAAATACTTCAAATAATTTATATGTTTAAAATTTAAAATTTACAAGTATGGTGACATTACTTTGCTCTCTAGCTTTATTTTTAGCTACCCATAGCTTAGACTAAATGCACTGGACAAAAATTGACACTACAAATGTATACCTGTTTCTATCTTATTTCCTTTGAGCTTTTACAGGCTACATATATTTCTCCATTACGTACAAAGTCACATAAAAAACTATTACGTCAAATGCCAATAGGAATATGAATAGAGGTGTTTCCTTGACAGTGAAAAATAGCATTAGGAGAATGCATATGTTAAGTAGCATGAACAATTTAGGTAAAGGCATGGTGCTTTCACAAATCACCACAACAATTTCCTTTGGGGAAATTGTTTGTATATGCAACCTTGAACTTTATATACCATGATTATGTCTTCAAAGCCTATCCACCCTGCCATATGAATATTGAAGCCTTTTGTTACAACATGCGTATTACTATCTGTCTAGTAGACCATGTAATTATAAATAATTTAACATTATCTTCAAATATTATGATAATTAATCAATTCAAAGGCATGTTGATTGAGATTGCTATGTTTTGTCTCTGATTGGAACTCACAAAAATTTGTTGTAGATTTCCATGAGGAATGCCATATTCCAAATTTGGTATTTTCTCAGTGGTGACCCATAAATGACCTTACTTCTGATCTCTTTTTAATATGTAATGCTAATTTTAGCATTTTCTCAAACGATTGTATCAATGTTGAAATGTCAAATATTGAATAATATGTAAACAATTGTAATTTGCATAGATACCTGACATGATTACACCACATTGGATACTGAATGTATGTTGGAAAAATATCCTAGAGAAGAAAGATTACAAGAAAATGTTCCAACTCTATTGTCAATCAACAATGCTCTCATACAAGTGCTTGTAGAGTTTATTCTCTATCCAGAGAATCAAAAGTGGCATTCTTTTGTTCTTCTTCTATTATTGTGTTCTCTAATTTCTTCTAGGTCTGATCTAGACACTACTCAAAATAATGGTAATAGCTTGGTAGGAAACATTATTTTTATTCATTATGAAGCAAGCTAAAAGTTTTAATTGCCTGATGGTCTGAATTCCTTAAATGATTGCTAGTACATTTTGCAACTCTCGCTAATGATTTCGTAATATGATAGCTTTGAATGTATTGCACAGTAGGAGGGTGGGAACAGGAAGGTTGTAAATACTAACTCTTTCTACTAACTGATGGATGACTTGGTCTTCTATCATTATCCTATGTTCCTCCTCTAGTGCAACTTAATCTCTAGCTATTAGTGCACAAGTATAAAAAGTTACATTCAAGTCCCCTTGCAGTCTAAAAAATGTAGCTATTGTGTACAAATTTCATTGAGGCTTCCAAAGATAGGAAAGCTATAATTGTCCCAATCAATTTTCAATTTTCATAAATTTTTCATAAAGAAATTGTAGTCATTATCGTTGGAGTATCCTATGATGCTTGAAAGCAACCATTATAAATCATATGCAAATTTGATGTGCTTTACAAACTTGGAATCTGAATGAGAAAGAAACATGAATACAACTTTGTTCTCATGGAATCAAAACATTACATGAAATTAGTTCTTTGATCTCTAGTTGCCATTGTAGAAATTATAGAACAATCTATTTCTGTAGCACAATGGAGCATACTCTTATACATCATAAGTATTTACTTTTGGCAACTATCATTTTGTAAAAATTGATTCATCCATAAAGGACATTCCATCTTCCAATATTTGCTACAAGATGAATGCTAGGTGGCATGTCACTATTTGAAAATACAAACAAATAATGGTATGAGTAATGGTGCTTTATGATTTTAGTAGCTATAGCTCCCGTATTATCATCATACCATTCTCCTAGAAGTTGTATAATGTCATGTCTTATAATCCATTCAAGTGAGAGAGTTGGATATGATATGAGAAGGTTTATTATGCATACAAGTGTGTCACTTTCAACAATGACTTTAAATGGTGATAGTTGACAAAATAGTGTTTTGCATGCTAGATTAAAAATGACTGTGAATTGTTCTACGATATGATTTTCGTAAGGAAATGGATTAGAATATCTTGACAATGAACTATGATATGAGCTTTCCTAAATACTCGCACAAGATATTTCAAGTAAATCAATTCTCCATTTGTCATGAATGGAGATAGGACACGAATTTGATTGGTCTCTGGTATTGTCTGAATGTTTCCCCATCTATTCTATTGAAACATTGCATCATGGTTTTCATAAAAATATTTTTCGAATATATTCCTTTGACATTCACTTGGAAGTTGTTGGATTCTTTCAAGGACCTCAAATTGTGGATTTTCATGATCTGTTGGGCAGTTTATTGTACCAAATGAATTTACAGTATTCATACTTATGTAATGGAAGTAGAGAAAACCTGTCAACAATGGCCAATAATTCTTAGATTTTGCTAAGCATCAATGAATTCTAAGACATAGCTTAACTTCATTACACACTACGAAATAATAATTAATTTATTTTTTCAAACAATTCTATATTTGTTTATCTAAAATTTCAATGCCTCTAAGCAGTTTATAATCTATGAATTTTTTTATTTTTAGTTAGTTTTCATTTGATTTATTAATTATTAGAAGCTATTTCGTATCTTAAATATATATCAAATCTAAGTAAATAGACATTGTTTTATGGATATGATTTATGGATATGGATGTGGATATGATTTATATACATAATTTTTTTATATAGACATGATAGAAAATATGTTCAAACTATGTTTCATGGTATCTAAACAATGTGAATTTGAAAGGGGAATTCTTTTCTCTATGTGAGAATTGATATAAACATCCCTTGATCAATAATTTAGAAGAGAATATGGAAAACCAAATAGATAAATTTGAAAAAATATCAGTACTAATCAAATATTACTGCTCTATAAATTATTATCATAATTACCACTACTTGATGATTACAATTAGAAATAAAATTTGGACTTTTAGTTTGAAAAGTATGGATGGAAACATACCGGTTCCTTGCAATTGGAAATGTCAATTGTATGCACAAATTCCAAAACTCCTAGCACAGTTCAAGGATCTGTGAAATTAAAAGAATAAAGAAGTCAATATAGAACATACAATCCATAAATAATTTATTTTCACTTTATCATAATACATCTTTTTGAATGAAGTATGACAATATGCAAAGGAAAATGTAATTTATGAGGCAATTAGACATCATTTATGAAGCTAAATACCCATTGTTCAACTTGTATAACCATCTTCAATCTATGTTCAAATTTCTCCATTTCTACTAATACATCTAACATTTAATGTACAAACTACTTCAGTACTACTACAAGTGTTTGTAAAAATTACACTTGTCATTAGCTTTAACCAATGTTCATGAATCAAAGAATGTGGTTTACCATAGAATTCCTATTGCAATATGGAAAACAAAAGGATATATTACTACTAACTATGGAAACAACATTTATCACACAAGAAACATGTCAATTAATTTATCGACATCAAATGTGCATAATTTAAAGTGCATTTTCTATACTATTCTTAATCAAATAATAAATTCTAATCTAATGCATATGTATTAAATTTGATGAAGATTGATTTTTATTTAAAACATGACATAGTTAAACATCAGTCCAAATATAATAGTTTACTATATATAGCAAGGTTTTTACAAAGTGGTAGAATTCATTCTTCTAACAAGGTTAGAGGTGTATACAAATTATATTTATGGAGTATGTACATAGAATCATGACAAGTCATTTATGATAACCAGTGATGTATCAAAATTTTGGTAAACTAAGAAGTACTCATTCATGCCAAGGAGCAATTGTTTTGTGCATAAGTTGTCATTGGAGGAGAAGACATATGCATTTGGAAGAATATGATTGCATTGCATACGACTGAGATTCCCAAAGCACTTTGCTACAAAAACTGGGAACAATGAGCATGCAAGGCATGATCTACAATTGCTTTATATTTACTACGAATCACAATTTTTAGGAAATTGTACACAGAAGTTGTGACAAAAGATGAACTTAAAGATTCTAGTGAGAACAATCCACCTATAAGGTTATTATTCATCTCTATAACATATGCATCAATGTATGGATCGTAGTCTTCTTCAGGTTTGAAGTAATGCTTCACATACGCATTTGCTAATTGCTTCACAATTTGTATATCTTCTAAAAGGTCCATGCAATTGGTCAAGAATTTAGAAACAATGTCTACATAATGTGTTGAACCAAATTTATTCTGCAAGAATTCTTCAATGAGAACTATGCACAAAGATTTCTCAACATTTGGGCATTCAATAATAGACACACTCTCCAAATGTGTTGAGTCAATTGCATCAATAATTGGACAATTCCACTAAGGACTTGGGCATGGAATAAAAATCCAGTCACATATTCTAAAAGTCTAGAACTACGAGAAGTGACTACAAAATTAGATAAAAAATAGTTATCGAAAATCATTAATATATTTTCAAACATGGAATAATGTATTCTTATTTGACCAATTTGCAATGCGAATCATAGTCTAATTGTTTGATTAGTCTCTCAGCCTTGTTAGAATGGACTCGACTACTCACCCTTGAAAAATGTTGCTTGTGTTTTCTGAGACTGCTAAATTATCTCTTCACTTTCATGAACTTGAAGTTGGGAAATCTGCCTATGGTATCCAATACTCTGACCCATTATTCATGAAATTATTAAAATCATTTGCTAGTTTTCTCACATGGAGGCAAATATAAGATTGAGTAGCATAAGTGGATCTAATCTAACCATAGTCAAGATAGAGACAATTCTTAATAGAATAAGGCGATGTTGTCCTTTGCTTGAACGTTAATCAAATGGGCATTTGGAATGCCATGCAAAAAAAATTGATTAACTGCAAAATAAAGCTAAAGAAATGAAATTTGATTATTTTCTTTTGAAAAAAATTATATAATTTTGCTCACATTCATTCATTTAGTCAATTAATAAAATTCTGCACGTGGTCTAAAACATGAACTAATGCATGAACACCAAAATTTGAAATACTCCTACTTATTTTGAAAATAGGAATAAAATGATAAAAATGTTTAAATAGAATTAAAAAAATCATAATTCTTGGAATCTCCATATGATTTTGAAAAGATGAAGAAACTAGAAGAAAATTCTTATAAATTATATATTGTAATGGAATATTGAATGCTTCATAGTTTTAAATTGGGCACAAGCAAAAAATTTAAGAGGAGATGAATAGTAGCAACCCCATGACCATGATTTTCATACACATCATTTCCATCTCCTCACATGCAATATGATATGCTAGACATCAATTAATCACGGACTCAAACCCACATGGAGAAATCTTAACCCTTTGAAATGAATGTGGACCACAAACCTAAAAGTTCTTTTGAAGTCTACACACAAGAAGTATGGAGCACGAATGTGATTTATCAGAGAATGTAAGTGTACCAAGCAAGCAGATGATGAAACTAAGGCAAAAAAACAATATCTAAGATTATGAGAAAACGAGACATAGATGAAAAAAATCAATATGTCAGATCAAGAGAAAAGGAGACATAAGGCATTTGAACTTTACATTTTAGTTATTTTCATGGAACAGACAACCGCTTTCTGTCAGTTAAGAATTGAGTAAATAGTTCTCTCAAAATTAGAAGGACATTGAAGACATTTGAGTTTATGTTTCAAAGTTTCTAAGAGAGTTGACAATGTTGAGATAATGGGTGTTGCACACATTGCATAATATTGTTATATTTTATTATTTTATTTGATTATGTAATGTTGTGCCTAGATGGACGTGCAACATGTAAAGATTCTCATGAAATATTCTTGATGAGTTGTATTGTAACATTGTGAAAATATTTCATGTAATTATTTAATATTGGGGAAAAGAATTAAATGCCCAATATTAAATGTAGGGTCAGTGGGTTAGGTAGCACATGGTTTTAGCACATGGTTTATGTAATACCACTTAGTGGTTTTGTGGGACTTGCTACTATATAAGTAGTCACAAGGGTAGTTGTTGTAGAGTAAGAGTGAGAAAGGCAAGAGTCGAGCGGGACAAGGCTTGACAAGTTAGCCAAGGAAGCATTTGTGAAGGTTGAAAGCATGGCATGGGATGTGTGGATTCATGCTTGTTCACATAGTTTGCTCGGTTGTGACTATGGCCATGAAGGCTTCCATGGTTGTATTGCAATGATATTTTTGAGAACAAGGAATATAATAACCGTTTCCACATAACTCATAATAGATCTAAAAAATAAATATGGAATTAAAATCCACATATAAGAGAATAGACAACATACCCACAAAATTGTGACACAAGATATACTTTGGGAAACCCTCATTGAGGGAAAAACCCAGCCTCCAAAAGCATCCATCACCATGTATTATTTAGCAAAAAATACCATTGCAATACAACCATGGAAGTCTTCATGGCCATAACCACAACTGAGCAAACTATGTGAACAAGCATGAATCCACACATTCCATGCCATGCTTTCAACCTTCACAAATGCTCCCTTAGCTGACTTGTCAAGCCTTGTCCCGCTCGACTCTTGCCTTTCCCACTCTTACTCTACAACAACTAACCTTGTGGCTGCTTATATAGTAGTAAGTCCCACAAACCACTAAGTGGTATTACATAAACCATGTGCTAAAACCATGTGCTACCTAACCCACTGACCCCACATTTAATATTGAGCATTTAATTATTTTCCCTAATATTAAATAATTACACGAAATATTATCACAATGTTACAATACAACTCATCAAGAATATTCCATGGGAATCTTTACATGTTGCATGCCCATCAAGGCACAACATTACATAATAAAATAAAATAATAAAATATAACAATATTATGCAATGTGTGCAACACCCATTATCTCAAAAATCTCCCACTTGTTGTATACATTGCATAGGGTCAATCCGTAGCCACATAAATGAACAAGGGAACAATCTCTCCCAACACATCCACCATCATGGATCAAAATACACTAAGTGCTCCATCCTAGTACCCGCAACAAAATTAAAGTATCCAACATCTCAAACATGAATGATCTCACCTCCTATTATGCCACTGCCACTGGACATACATAGAAGCCATCCAAAGAGAAAACCACCCAACCTGTCGAATTAGAAGATCATAAAATCCTGTACCAACTGAAATTCCAAGCACAAAAAATTTGATCCAAACGTAATCACATGTATCTGTAGTTGTCAAAATATCCATAGCTGAAATAGCACCCACAACAAGTGCCAAACCCATCCAAATATCCATACCTCAAAGGTATAACAAGTGAATCTCATATCACCGACATATCCAATCTATAACTTGCAATCACAAGCCTCAAGAGCAATACCTACCACATATATACCAAGAAGCTCCCACTGCAAAAGATAATGTCAAATCTATAACCAATCCACTCACAACATCTCAAAGAAGTGAATCCATGTAGTATCAAGGACATCCACAATACATAAACTGATATCCTGCAAGAACAACTCTAATAACAAGTCTCCAATAGTCTCCTAAGCCCTCCACAACCAACAGAGGAAAGAGATAAAGGAATAACTATGTCATCTCTCTCATGACATACATGAACACAAACTAGTGATCACAATCTCTAACCAATCTCAAATCTAATGTAGGAAAAACTAAACATCCAAGAAGATAACCAAGACCAGAGCAACCATGCAAATCATAACATGTATCATGTCCTTCTACACACACACCTCTAGATGTAAACTATGCAAGTATGATCTCCTCCATAAAACTCCAACAAGAAGCCTCAACAACACCCAAACCATACCATATAATTAATCATGGATGTAAGCCTCTCACAAGAAGACCAAACTTATAAAACCATTCCTAAACCAAGGAATATGCCCAATATAAAACCATCTCCCAAACTTAACCAACATAACAACATATGCACATGGAGATAACCAATGCTAAACCATCTCTCAAATGAACCCTTCAGAACTAACTCATGTACCATAGCTCAAGATCCATATCCATGAAAGACAAGCATAAATATAATGCAATTGAAAAAATAATGGGCTATACCTCTCAAGTAGGAAACCACCGAGTAGACCAAGAGTGGGGAATGAGAATGCTCATCAAGATACCCAAGTCTCCAACCAAGACTCATCTAAAACCAATCTCCTCTCAAGTCCATATCAGGTGACTGTCCCTCAGACTTCTTGCTAAAACCATCAACTATCCCAATAAATACTTCTCTAATCCAAGAGAAATCAGCATCACCACCGTCTCTAAGTATCCATGAGCACCTATAACCAATCAATCCATGCCAACTCCAAATGCGACATAGCAATATCATGAAGTATCTAGCTTATGATCAGTGTACTCAATACCAAGAAACTAAACCAAGATCAATGTCAAAGTTCCAACCATGGCCTTAGGAACATAAACATGACAACATTATCTAACCATCTCAACCAAAAGAGATAACATGCTCCATATAAACACACCATAACATGTCACAACTCTAAACGTGTATCAAGAGTATACCATGACATAATAATGAAACCATCCTCATACTAAGGATAACATGCCAAATAAAAGCATAAACCACATGTTTGCCAAGAACCCTGTGAGTCCTCAAGATGCAACCATCTCCACACATCATGAAGAAAACCATCTCCACATACTAGGAGGAACCATCTCCACACACCATGAAGATAACCGAGAACTCCATGAGTCCTCAAGATCTAACCATCTTCACACACCATGAAGATAACAAGTGCATCATGCAAATGTCAAAGATGCTTTTGCAACAACAGGATCTAAGACAAACCTCCAACATCTGCAAACACTCAATAAATATATCAATGCCAAAAATTCCCACTCAACTATGGTACAGGGCATAAACAACTCAAATCCAAGCCACCAATCTGAATATGCATCAATAATGAAAGATCAATGGGCAAAGACAATCCATAACCAAGCCATAAATGCAACCTATAAGTATAGACTGCTTACAACACTACACAAGTTGGGATGTTAAAATATTTGGGCATGTAAAATTTTTGGACAAAAGGATTTTTTGGATGTTTCATTTAAAATGAGTGTTTTGGGGGGTAGCATGCAGAAATGACCTCTTGGGTAAAAACAGACTTCACCATTGGATCTAGGTCGACGTTTTCATAAATTTTGATATATATGCCCTAGTTTGGCCATGTTCAGAGGAAATGAAAGAGTTTTTTGATTTTAGCTCATGATGGCCGTCAAACTTAATCCCGTCAAAATTTTTGTCATAGAAAAAAGAGAGTGAAAAATCATAGTGAAAATGGTAAAAAGATTGTCTTAATAAAACAGCCATAACTTTCTCTTAGAATATCGAATTTTAGAGTTCTTATAGGCGTTGGAAAGTTAATTCAGAGAACTACAACATGGTATAGGTTTGGTTCTATGATTTTGAAATTTTGTTAGGTTTTAAGAGCCCTAAAGTCAGATATTATTTATTTTGAGCACAAATTAGGGCATGACTTGAGCATACAGAGTCATATTTTGGACTTCGAGTAGTCAACGAAAAGCTCTTGGAGAGCTCTACACATTGGTTCAAATTTGGTGTAGGTTTGGCATGATTTATTTGTTGATATATTTATCTGAATAGTTTATGGTATATTTTGACTATGGTAACATTGTGAGTTTATGGCATTGGAGATTTAAGATTTGATGTCATTGTATACTCAGTTCATAATTTCATATTGGTCTCATGATGATATGGTTATCAATGTTTGAATTTGGATATGCATGATGACTTGTTGGGTCTACAAGTTGTGCAGTGTTGTAAGCAGTCTATACTTACAGGTTTCATTTATGACTTGGTTATGAGTTGTCTTTGCCCATTGATTTTTTATTATTGGTGCATATTCAGATTGGTGGCTTGGATTTGGGTTGTTTATGCCCTAAGTCACATGATTTGTTGATTTTTTCTTCATGTAGAAGGGATGAGATGTTGTTACCAGGTACAGTCATGGTGGAGGATTGTGGTTGACTATTTTATGTTGACAGGTTAGACATATTGAGAGCCAGATGCTCGGTTCATGGATGTGATCATGGTGTCATGGATTTTGGCATGACATGATTGGATATACATATACATCCTTAATGTTCATTAGCTTGGATTTTTTAATTCAGTTATGGTGGTATATCTTCTTGGTTAAGGATCATGGTTATTTCATTTCTTTTGAGGAGCTCATGATGTGCACTTTGAGTTCTTTGATGGTTTGATGCCTTGGTTGATTCTCATGGTTAGAGGATGGATTTTTTTTCATCATGATGTCATGGATAGCTTAGATACACAATTTAGTGGGAGCTTGTGACAATGATGAGGTGACAATGCAGGATTAGTTCCTAGTTTGGTTTGGATCTTAATGTAGGAGATGGATTTTATGATGCCATAGGTGACTTGTTACCATGGTTGAGTGGGAGTTTTTTGACATTGATATATTTATTGAGTGTTTGCAAACGTTGGAGGTTTGTCTTAGATCCTGTTGCTGCAGAAGTGTCTTTGACATTTGCATGGTGCACTTATTATCTTCATGGTGTGTGAAGATGGTTAGATCTTGAGGACTCATGAAGTTCTTGGTTATCTTCATGGTATGTGGAGATGATTTTTTTCATGATGCGTGGAGATGGTTGCATCTTGAGGACTCATAGGGTTCTTGGCAAAGGTGTGGTTTATGCTTTTATTTGGTATGTTATCCTTAGTATGATGATGGTTTCATTATTATGTCATGGTATACTCTTGATACCCGTTTAGAGTTGTGACATGTTATGGTGTGTTTATATGGAGCATGTTATCTCTTTTGGTTGAGATGGTTGGATCATGTTGTCATGTTTATGTTCTTGAGGAAATGGTTGGAACTTTGACATTGATCTTGGTTTAGTGAGTACATTGATCATAAGCTAGATACTTCATGATATTGCTATGTTGCATTTAAAGTTGGCATGGATTGATTGGTTACAGGTGCTCATGGATACTTAGAGACGGTGGTGATGTTGATTTCTCTTGGATTAGAGAAGTATTTATTGGGACGGTTGATGGTTTTAGTAATAAGTCTAAGGGGCAGTCACCTGATATGGACTTGAGAGGAGATTGTTATTAGATGAGTCTTGGTTGGAGACTTGGGTATCTTGATGAGCATTCTCATTCCCCACTCTTGGTCTACTCAACGATTTTCTACTTGAGAGGTATAGCTCATTATTTTTCTCAAGTGCATTATATTTATGCTTGTCTTTCATGGATATGGATCTTGAGCTATGGTACATGAGTTAGTTCTAGAGGGTTCATTTGAGAGATGGTTTAGCATTAGTTGTCTTCATGTGCATATGTTGTTATGTTGGTTAAGTTTGGGAGATGGTTTTATATTGGGCATATTCCTTGGTTTAGGAATGATTTTATGAGTTTGGTCTTCTTGTGCGAGGCTTACATCCATGATTAGTTATATGGTATGGTTTGGATGCTGTTGAAGCTTCTTGTTGGAGTTTTATGGAGGAGATCATACTTGCACAGTTTACATCTAGAGGTGTGTGTAGAAGGACATGATACATGTTATGATTTCCATGGTTGCTCTGGTCTTGGTTATCTTCCTAGATGTTCAGTTTTGCCTACATTTGATTTGAGATTGGTTAGAGAATGTGATCACTAGATTGTGTTCATGTATGTCATGTGAGAGATGACATAGTTATTCCTTTATCTCTTTCCTCTATTAGTTGTGGAGAGCTTGAGAGACTATTGGAGACTTGTTATGAGAGTTGTTCTTGCAGGATATCAGTTTATGTATTGTGGATGTCCTTAATACTACATGGATTCACTTCTTTAAGATGTCGTGAGTGGATTGATTATAGATTTGACATTATCTTTTATTGTGGGAGCTTCTTGGTATATATGTGGTAGGTATTGCTCTTGAGGCTTGTGATTGCAAGTTATAGATTGGATATGTCAGTGATATGAGATTCATTTGTTATACCTTTGAGGTATGGATAGTTGGATGAGTTTGGCACTTGCTGTGGGTGCTATTTCAGCTATGGATATTTTGACAACTACAGATACATGTGATTACCTTTGGATCAGATTTTTTGTGCTTGAAATTTTAGTTGGTACATGATTTTATGATCTTCTAATATGACAGGTTGGGTGGTTTTCTCTTTGGATGGCTTCTATGTATGTCCGGTGGCAGTGGCATAATAGGAGGTGAGATCATTCATGTTTGAGATGCTGGATATTTTGATTTTGTTGCAGGTACCAGGATGGAGCACTTGGTGTATTTTGATCCATGATGGTGAATGTGCTGGGAGGGGTTGTTCCCTTGTTCATTTATGTGGCTACAGATTGACCCTATGCAATGTATACAACTAGTGGAAGATTGTTGAGATAATGAGTGTTGTACACATTGCATAGTATTATTTTATTTTATTGTGTAATGTTGCATCTAGATGGACGTGCAATGTGTAAAGATTCACATGGATGAGTGTTACACACATTGCATAATATTGTTATATTTTATTATTTTATTTTATTATATAATGTTGTGCCTAGATGGACATGCAACATGTAAAGATTCCCATAGAATATTCTTGATGAGTTGTATTGTAACATTGTGATAATATTTCATGTAATTATTTAATCTTGGGAAAAAGAATTAAATGCCCAATATTAAATGTGGGGTCAGCGGGTTAGGTAGCACATAGTTTTAGCACATGGTTTATGTAATACCACTTAGTGGTTTTGTGGGACTTGCTACTATATAAGCAGCCACAAGGGTAGTTGTTGTAGAGTAAGAGTGAGAAAGGAAAGAGTCGAGCGGGACAAGGCTTGACAGGTTAGCCAATGGAGCATTTGTGAAGATTGAAAGCATGACATGGGATGTGTGGATTCATGCTTGTTCACATAGTTTGCTCGGTTGTGGCTATGGCCATGAAGGCTTCCATGGTTGTATTGCAATGGTATTTTTTGTTGAATAATACATGGTGATGGATGCTTTGCCCAAGTTATGCCCTATTTTTTGCTCAAAATAAATAATATCTTACTTTAGGGCTATTAAAACCTGACAAAATGTCAAAATCATAGAATCAAACCTATACCATGTTGTAGTGCTCTAAATTAGCTTTCCAACGCCTATAAGAACTTTGAAATCAGATATTTTGAGAGAAAGTTATGGTCATTTTACTAAGACAATCCTTTTATCATTTTCACTACGATTTTTCACTTTTTTTTTTTCTGTGACAAAAATTTCGACGAGATTAAATTTGACGGCCATCATGGGGGGAAATCAAAAAACTCTTTCATTTCCTCTGAACATGGCCAAACTAGGGCATATTATATATCAAAATTTATGGAAACATCGACCTAGATCCAATGGTGAGATATGTTTTTACCTAGGAGGTCATTTCTGCATGCTACCCCCCAAAACACTCATTTTAAATAAAACATCCAAAAAATCCTTTTGTCCAAAAATTTCACATGCCCAAATACTTTAACATCCCAACTTGTGTAGTGTTGTAAGTAGTCTATACTTACAGGTTGCATTTATGGCCTGGTTATGGATTGTCTTTGCCCATTGATCTTTCATTATTGATGCATATTCAAATTGGTGGCTTGGATTTGGGTTGTTTATGCCTTAAGTCACATGGTTTGCTGATTTTTTCTTCATGTAGAAGGGATGAGATGTATTTCAAACTTTTAAGAAATGGAAATGTTGGTTGAAAATGAGACTGGTAAGAAATTAAAATGTCTCAGATCTGATAATGGTGGTGAGTATTGCAGTCATAAATTTGAAGATTATTGCTTCACTAATGGTATTCATAGATAGAAAATTGTTCCAAAGACTCCACAGGAAAATGGAGTGGTTGAACACATGAACATGACTATAATGGAGCGCGCAAGGAGCATGAGGTTGCATGTTGGGTTGCCCTTACACATGTGGGCAGAGGCTATCAATACTGTAATATATTTGATTAATAGAGGTCCCTCTACTCCTTTGGGTTGTGGTATTCCAGAGGAGGCATGGATTGGTAAGAAGGTGAGTTATTCTTTTTTCAAGACCTTCGGTTGTGAAGCTTTTGCTCATATAGACTCTGAAAATAGAACCAAGCTAGAAGCTAAATCAAAGAAATGTGTCTTTTTTGGATATGGCATTAATGAATTTGGTTATAGGCTTTGGGATTTTGAAAATCTTAAATTTTTTAGAAGTTGGGATGTCATATTCAATGAGAAAGTGTTGTACAAAGATCTGTTGTAGCAACATGAGAAGAAAGAAGATGATTATGTAGTGCTGGATGATACCCCAAAAGCTGATGTTCTAGCCATTCCTCATTATGTGCAACAACTGCAACAACAAATACCACACACACCGATGAATGTTAGACGGTCAACGAGGCAAATTAGACCTCCAAAAAGATTTTCTCCCTCTTTGTATTCTATTTTACTTACTGATGCTGGTGAACCTGAAAGTAATGATGAAGCTATGCAAGTGAATACTAAGATTCAGTGGGAGTCTGCAATGAAAGATGAAATGGACTCTTTGTTGAAGAATAAGACATGGGATCTATGCAAGTTACCTGCAGGTAAAAAGGATTTACAAAATAAGTGGGTTTACAGGTTGAAAGAAGAGGAAGGAGGTCAGAAAACATTTAAGGCCAGGTTAGTTGTAAAAGGATTTGCACAGAAAAATGGAATTGATTTTGATGAGATATTTTCTCCTGTTGTTAAAATGACTTCTATTCGTACTATTTTAAGTCTTGTGGCTACTGAAGATTTGCATTTAGAGCAGTTGGATGTTAAAACAACCTTTTTTTATGGTGATTTGGATGAAGAAATATATATGGCTCAGCCACAGGGTTTTGAGGTCAAAGGTAAGGAGAACTTAGTGTGCAAATTGAAGAAAAGTTTATATGGCTTGAAGTAAGCACCTTAGCAATGGTATCTGAAATTTGACAGTTTTATGCATGAGCATGGATATAATAGGTGTCATTCAAATTACTGTGTTTACTTTAAGATGTTGGATGATGATAACTACATTATTTTATGTTTATATGTTGATGATATGCTTGTAGCTGGGCCTAACATGGATCATATTAAGGGGCTAAAACACCAGTTAGCACGTACATTTGATATGAAGGATTTGGAGGCAGAAAAACAAATCCTTGGTATGAAGATTTGCAGAGATAGGAAGAACAGAACATTAATGCTATCTCAAGCTGATTATGCGGAGAAGGTGTTGCAACGTTTCTCTATGGAGAATGCTAAAGCTGTCAGCACACCTTTACCTGGTCATTTGAAATTGACTAAGGAGATGTGTCCTAAGACACAAGAAGAGGAGGATAAGATGTCTAAGGTAGCCTTTCCCAGGGTATATCTTGTGTCACAATTTTTGTGGGTATGTTGTCTATTCTCTTGCATGTGGATTTTAATTCCGTATTTATTTCAAATCTATTATGGGTTATATGGAAATGGTTATATTCTTTATTGCCAAGTTTCCTTACAGAAAACCTTTTTTCATCCATTAAGAATTTCATCTATAGATCATTCAGAAAAAAGGTTCGGTTTACCAAAAGAAGTATATATGATTTGAGCAATTTTTGCAATGTCATCCTCGTTATAGTATGCATATACATGCATATTTGTGTTTCTTAAAAATCATAGAAATATCTTTAAAAAGGAATGATATGAAAGAGGTAGCTAATGAACCATGCCATAGAACTAAAAAACAAAAAAAACTTGTATGAGGAGGATGGCTAGGATTAAATTATCGAAACTTAAAACTTGTGAGCACGTAGTGAATCATAATCAATACCCAACAAATAACAATATAAATAGTGCTCATTAAATCTAATTTCCTATCCATTTTACAAACTCCCATCCACGTTTCCCATTCTCAATGCAGCAGTACCATATGCAAGACCTAATAATTGATACTAATGATTTTACATGGTAAATATTAGTTAAGATGAAGATATGAAATGCTCAGACCTAATAACAATTTTCTTGATACAGGAGATGCAATCTCATTAATATTTTCTTCTTTTAGACAATATTCCCTTCAATTAAATGTTGTTCATTGGGTTCAACACAAGCAAAAGCAACAAGTGCACAAACACAACAAGGTAACATTGATAATAAAAGGGTTTTCTTTTCTATCATGATTGTCAAATCGTTGACAACCATTTAAAAGATTAAAAAAAGCTCATGTCTAATTTGCTACAGGCTAATTTTGTATTTTGCACGTGGAGGAATAAATCCATGGATGGACCCAGACAAACCCATGGACCTGCACAAAATCCAGCTACCATTGTCTAGGGGTTGGCATTAAGAAGGTAAATTGCCACAACCCTACTACTCTTCCAAGCATCCTTGAGCAAGTGGGTTTAGGAAAAATAGTCATAGTGAAAAATCACAAATATCATTAATAAGTCATTTTAAGTCATTTGATTGTAGTGGACATAAGGGCTTTCTACGGTGCATTAACTTGGAGTAATGCAACTTTATCCCAAATAAACAAATAGTCATGACAAATCTACTTAGGGAAACAAAACAAAAAACTCCCTGCACATTGAGGTTTCTCTGTAATAGTGAGGAACATATACAAATGACAATACCACTGTAATATGATTAAGTCCTATATTGATAGTATTTCTATTCTCAAGATACGGTCTCAACAATTGATTCAAAAACAAAAATTGGACTACAAATAGGAGAATTTTTAAGAACGGATGAAATTTTTTATCCAACATCTTCGTTAAGCATGATAAGAGAGAAAATGTTATATTGAAACTCATATAGGACATCTAATTAGCCTAAATGGTAAATACATTAAAATGTTCACATGAGAGGGGTGTTGCAAGACTTGTGTGAGGAATAAAGGCCTATTGGAGTTTCTCTCAAACTTTACTAAAATAAATAAAAATGCATCACTATTGCAGTGCTGAGATAATTAAAATAACCCTACATGACTGATTTTCATATGACAATCGCAACTTAGTAGACATTTTCTCTAGAAGCTTTTAAATTAAATAATCAACATTTCAAATTTCATTGAGACAAAATATTGAACAAATAGAAAAACAACTCGTAAATTGGGTGAAACTAAAATATATACACAAAATCTCACTGAATAATTGAGATCATATCTTAAAACAATACTTTCAGTCTTCATGAAAAAACTCTAATCATCTCTTAAATTATGCATGCATGTCTTTACAGAAAAGGTCTATATAGAGAATGATAAAACTACTTAAAATCAGAGAAATAATCTTATACATGATAATAAAATAGTTTTCAAAACAAACTTATAAAAAGTGGAAAAAATTGTGGCCACTAAGCAAAATAGAACAGTAATAGAGGAAAAACAACACAAGAGAAAAACAGTAAGTGCAGCCCATATCCTTTCAGATCTAGTAAAAAAAACAAGTTTCTCTTAGAGAGATGAATTGTTAAATATGTATTAAAATGAAAATAGAGGAATCACATAGCTGTAAGAATCAAAAGTTAGACAGATGTGAGATAAGGTGTAAAAGTCACTTTTTCTTTTGATCGGTCTCAAGTTGCTTGAGGATTGAAAAATTAAATCTTCAAACTCCAAGAAATGCCCCTTCCATAACTTGATTCAAATGAAAACACAACAAAACATAGACACAATACACAATCCTCCAAAATAAATGATGATAGCTAAATATTCTAACCTAATTGAGGGATCAAATCTCCAGCGAGAAAAAACAACAAAACCACTTGGACCATCGAGGTTGATATTTGCTATTTAGAATATTAAGGATATGACTAGGAAAAATAGTGATATCAAGCTTTGTACTAAAGCTGATCACAACCTTTAACTCTACACCCTACAGGTTATTACAAATCAATACGTTTCCTACTGAAAGAAAACCCCAACCTTCAATTTGAAGTCTATGATAAATTATATGAATCCTACCAGATATGATAAAAGATGCTATCTAAACCAAATGCTTAAGCAAAAAATGAAGTTCTGAGTAATTTAGACCCAAACTAAAACATCATCATAGGCTGCAAAATTTATATAACATCAGTCAAATCCTACCAAATTTAAATATGAGAGTTATTTAATAATAGAAATTAATTAGATTCTTTCGAGAAATAATGCCAATCATTCATTACCAGGCATGATACATTTTTCTTTCGTTCGAGTTTAAATTGCAAATTCAACAACAAAAGAAAAACATGCTTACCTGAGAAGGAAGAAGCACTTTTTAATCTTTCCTCTCTAGTTTTCATGACCCCAGAATTTGCTCATCTCTATATTTGAAACTCGCGAACAATGACATCCACAAAGACTGATAAAAAATCAACTGTGGATTTAGGGATCTTGTAGATTCAAAAATTTAATTATTTCACTATTTACTCAGAAGAACGAGCAAGGGTGCAATCAACTACAACACTTAAAAAGGACAATGAAAATTTTAAAAAATTGATGATTGGGAATTCTAAGCGAACATTCAAGACTATCAGTTGTCAGTGGAAGACCAAATGCATCATGTCCTCTTTTATCCCCAAAATGTGCTATCATATGCCAACACAACAATTGATGATCTGTACTCAGGCCACAAAGGAGGATATTTTGGTTAGATTTTCTGCACCCTCACTGACAGAGCCATTAAAGCTAAAAAGACAAATCAAAATCATGAAATCTAAGACTACAAGATATCTGCCAAGGAGATGACTATGCTCGTTGTTTTAACACGTTAGCATTTAATCAAAAGATGGTGGAAACCCTACTGTTCACGATACACACCAATTAGAATTTGACAAGAAAACAGTCTTGAAAATAATTTAATTTTGAAAAAAATTAAAACATAGAAAAATAGGATGTGGGGAAAAAAATTAAAGTTTTCCCATTGGTTAAGATTAGTGGAAACATAATAGCAACCTGGTTGCTATAGTATCCTCCCATTCGGCAAGAACTGAAAAATAAGATTGACAAATTTTTTAGGTTCAAAGTTCTTTATAAAGTTTGAACATTTTATTAGTCCCTGCCTTATGTTTTTATTTACCCCCCTCCCATTTCTTTTTTTAGTAAAAAATCATCATTTCCTAAAGTTGTAGATTGAATATTTTTAATTTTATTTAGTGGAAAAAAAATCTTTTTTTCTTATTGGTTAATGACCATTTTCCTGGGCATTAATTCTTTTTTTCAAATTGGAAAATATTCAAAAAATATAAAGATAAGGATGCAATAAATGTTATAAAATCAGAATTTATTAGTCTTAATAGATGTCATATCAATGTCCTGAACACCGTCAGTGGCTCTCGTTTCCATAGAATTGTCGGAAAGAATGCGAAGGGAGTTTGGCATTGAAGGTCTCACCAAAAGGCAATAAATCTCTGTGGGGGAAGCAGGCAAGGGCAATATGTGGAGCTCTCCGTGACGAATAAATACACGGTTGGCATTTTTTTCTGGCTTAATCTACCATGGTATGGCATAGGCAGCTTCTATTAGTAAAAATTCTCTGTCCGTATCCCACACCCTGGTAGACACTTATGGTATTTTGCGACACAATAGACATTGTAAGCTCAAAAACCCTAGTATCACAACTATTGAGAGCATTATCTCCACTACAAGAAGGTCCATAACGGTCCCTCTATTATGGCCATCACCAATGTCCTCAACCATGAGGTTACAAAATCAAATGCAGTTCAGTTCAATTTCATACAAAGTAGACATTTGCGGGTAGATTCTTAGATAAATTATTGCCAATAGAAAGCAAAGCATTGGATGCATTTGAAACATTACTTGCATTAACATAAATGCTTAGGTTTCTGCTGTCATATTAGACCGAAGCAACAATATCAGAGGTATGTTTGTGCAAAGGCAGGATGAGTTTGTGTCTAAGGGTTTGAGGTTGAAGGAATCATGCTGCCATATATAGTCTTCTACAAAAGGAGAAACTATGTTTAGGAAATTTACCTGGAGCTCTCCTTTATTTTTCTAAAAATTTATAATTTCAATTATAATACAATATTATTGATAGAAGTAAAGTCTTAAAATATTATAGTAAATATTAAATATTTTAAATTTGCTAATCTTAAAATTTTCAAATATCTATATCTTTATTTTATTTTAAAATTATTTTTTATTTACTTTGTTTTCTATATTGATTTTTTTTGACGGAATAAAATTAATAATACAAAAATACTAAATATCAATTCTTATCTATCTATCTATCTATCTATCTTTATAATTTTCTTAAAATGCATTTAACATATCTATAATATGTATTATGCTTATGGCTAAATATTGATTATTTGAGACACACACATGGATGCCATCCAAAATGAGTTTAACTATAAAGAGAACTCTGTAATTAAGAGCTTTATAGGTGGATTAGTACTAGGATGTCTACTTCACACGTTAAGCCTACATGCAATATGAGTTGTGATAATGCTATAAGGATATAAATAGCTTTTAGAATTATTTTTCTTTGATATATATATATATATAATTTGCAAAATATTATTTATCTGTAGTTTAAGGAAAATGATCAAACATTAGATCATATGAATATAGTTTTTTTCATTAAATGTTATTTACAATAAAATTAATTTATTATTATTATTATACTATTAATTATTTCTATATTTGAAGTTATGTTGGACAAGGGAAATACAAATTCATAAGCATTGAAACACATCTTACATTTTACATCAACGTCACAATTGTCCTTAATACAAACAATGTAAATCTGATTACTCCTTGTATAATGCATAGAATATGGTAGTTTTACATATACAGTCTTCTCAACATACTTATTCATATGTTTTTGATTAAGTAAAACAACTTTTACAGGGATCCTAAAACCCTAAAGTTTTTACATAAAATCTGAAATTAGAAATAAAAAGAAAAGTCCAGCTACTATGCATCTGCTTATAAAAAGCCAAAACCAAAAGATAGACTCGCAACCAGGAAACAAAAGCCAATAACCCTAGATAAGGATGAAACAAAAAATGAAAACTGAAACTATTAATTCTCCCTATCTAGAACTTGTAGTCTCTGTAGTTTCATTGGCCCTCCGATTGTCCGCTCCCACTTAGTCCTGGTTCTGATCATTTATCAATCCCTTGGTCTCTTTCATTTCTCCCTCAGCTTGCCCAAAGTCCATACTAGCCTTATCTTCTTTTTCCCTGCCAAATCCAACTTCCTTCAGTGATTCACCCAAACTATTGATATTCTCATTCAAGGTGTTCAAAGTTGCAATCACCTGATTAGCCAAGTTCTGATTAGAAGTCTCCATCCTTAGAACTCTTTTTTCAATGATTGAGATTTGATCCTCCTAGCCAACATGGTGTCTCTAGTCGCTACTTCTCAGATGGCCATCCTTTTGGCTCATTTTCTCCTTGAGCTCTTCTATCTCATGAAACAACCACTTAATAGAGTGAAAGTTATCTATCATGCTATTTTTAGCATTGTTGAGTAGATTGAGCCCATATTCTCTTGCATTCTTAGAGATTGCAACAAGAGCAGAGTCAAGAATTTCATCGAAATGGACTTTTCCATCTTTATCCTCCATCACTTAGGGATTCATCGTCTCCTTGACAATCCCCATCTTCATCATTTTAGAGTTGAAATTCGTCCAGGACCCCCTCCTATCTTTCAGTTCACTGTCTTCCACCAAAGAAACTATCTTCCCCTGAGGCGAAGAAATAGAAGGAACAAGGCCCAAGATCGTAGGAGTCTGGTCTTTTATTTCTTCCAATAGCGCAACCTCCTCAGCCTTCCTTTTCTTGGGGTTAGCTGGCATAATTGTCGTGTCCTCCTCAACCTTCTCACTGTCCTCCCCCTTCACCTCTTCCTCTGATTCTGTTTCCTCTTCTTCAACGCTATGCTCCTCCTCCTCCTCCTATTCCTCAATCTTGGGGGGATTGGAGGTTAAGCCCCGAGGGCTCTTCCTGCTAGGGACAATGCTGGCAGAGGAAGAACATTTCTCCCCTTCCTTTGACTTCTTGCCTTTAGAGGGTGAAGTATCCTCATCTTTTGAATTAATGCTTTGCACTTCCTCAGAATTCGAGCTCTTAGTTTCCTCAAAAACATCCCTAGTTTCACCTAGGGATTTGCCCCTAGTTTGAGTCTTAAGATACTTATTCATATGTTACATTTGCTATTTTTGGGCAATTTGAAAATCTGCTAATTTCAAAATACAAATAGAAAACTTCCACCATTCTATTTTTTTAACTATCAACTTCCTCCCTTTCTCTAAAGTTGCAACAACTTTTGAAATCAATGTTACAGTTCCATGGATTAAACCAAAAAATAAATCTGGCAGTATGTATAACCCTCATCCATTCTCCCCACATAAGGTAGGGACTAAAGCTCGATCAGAGCTCTTGTTATTTTTTGAAATGGAATAAAGCTATTTAACTCAAATCTTATTGACTCTCACTCAAAATAACAAAGGAGAAAATTAATTTTCCAAACCCAAAAATCAAGAAAAATTTAAAGCTCCAACTTTTTGTATTAATTATGTAATTACTATTATTGAAAATGTCATAAAAGATAATGTGACACTACACTTTACTTTATCATTTAAGAATTTGAATTCTTTATAAGTTAGAACACTTTTATTTTATTTTTTGAAAAACAAGAATAGTATTTAATTGAGATCTTATTGAGTCTTACTAAATAGTAATGGAGAAATTTAATTTTTAAAACTAAAAATCAATGAAAATTTACAATTCTAACTTTTTGTATTAATTGTGAAATTAATATAATTATTATAAAAGATATGTCACTCCACACTTTACTTTATCATTAGTCAAATTATTAATAACAGAATGTACTAATTCATAAAATTTTGATTCATTTTGTCTTTAAACCATTATCTTTTAAAAGAATTAAAAGTAATAAAAACTAAATAATGTAACAAATAATTTTATAAAATAAAAACTAAATAGTGTAACAAAGAATTTTTAAAAATAAAAACTAAATAATGTTACTAAGAATTTTTAAATGGTTGTTATTGTACCTACAATTATATTTATTGTTTATATATTTAAAATTTAAAATATCTTATATCCATTTTGAGTGTCAAGTTGTTGATTACATATTTTTTATAAATAAAAATAAAAATAGTGTATAAAGATGACAATTAATTGTATTTTTTAAAAATAAAGAATTATTGAATGTTAAATATTTGTAAATATTTATTTTTCATTTGGTAATTTTTAATTTCTCTACTTTTTTAATCATATAATTCTTTCTTTTAGGATAAACAATTGATTTCTAATTTCTTACATTTGAAACATGAAATTTTTTTATAATTTTTTTTTTTTATTGTACTCTAGACTCCAAGACATAAAGAATAATCAATTTAAATTGTGGATATCTTTTCTATATGTAGAATTTAGTTAAAACATGCTTATGCTTTTGTTAGGGTTTTGGTTCATATTGATTAACCTTGCACAATATCTCAATGATCCATTCATTCACAACACATTACAAGACATTTATGACAACTTTATAAACACCGTGATTGCCTTCAAACTAATATTGTAGAAATTTTATTTATTATCTGAAGACTTCTCATGAAAAACCAATAATGCAAAAAATGAGTTGCCTTCTAATGTATGCTTTTTTTTTTAGTGAAATTGAACAACATTTCTTGGGGGCTTATGAAGACACTTTCTAGTCTCTAAACTCTTGAAGTTAAAGAATTCCATTTTGTTCTAAAATTCTTATACACATTTGAGTTTTCTATAATAGATTTTAGATTTACTCATTTTTAAAATTAAATCGTTTCATTAGACATTTATAATGCTCTAAATTTCTTCTCTTCATATATGTATAGATTATAGTAGCTTATTTTAAGAAGCCACAATGGATTGTGATGAATTTCAAAGTAGATTAGAAGTATGACCCATTTTTCTTGTTTTATAATAAAAAATCAATATTTTTATTGTTTAATTATTCTACAAAAGCATTCCTAAAACCAAATTCATTACAATATGAAAAGTAAACCTTGTATTATGTTGACCATGCTATACAATATCATTTATTATCTACTCCTCTTAACCAATTTAGAGCTCATTGTAACTTTTTCTTAAAGACGTTGATGTTAAAATTCTAATGAGACAAAGAAGTAATTTTGCATTTGGTAAGAACTGTAATTTATCTACTCGCATTCAAGTACAAACATTAATACATAATGTAATTGTCTATGTTTCTCCACTATCTTTAGTTATTTAGTTCTATGTACAATTATAGCTAATTTTAATATAGTTTAAAGATAGTTCAACCTCTAAAAGATCAAATGATATAAAGAATGTTGTTCTAATGCATTTTGCATTCCTTCAAATTAAAAAGTTTATTCCTCCATCTCAACCCTTTATTGTCACACTCTACAATACTATAATCATGACATATATGGAAGGAACTACGACACTTTGCGTCTCCTGTTTTAATCAATGGAACTTGAGGAATTAAAAAAAATATAAGAGTTTATCTTATAGTTTATAGATTTATATTTATATCTTAAAAATTAAAAAGTTAATTATCTAATTTAGATTTGACTATTAAAAAGGAAGTTCAAATTTGATTGTAAATGTTAGTAAAAAAGCTATAAAACAATGTCTCCTTTGCAAAGCTTCCTTTTTTTGCATTTGTCGGCACTATACTTTTCACCATAGTTGTTGTGTCCATCATAGACACTAATGTCGCCTTCAAATTCCTAGTAGACACAAGACATTAGAATGTGACAATTTGTAGATTAGTGTCCTGATTGTTCATTCCGTTATTTTTTTTTTTACTCTATGTTGGTACCTGTAATTGGAGAACAAATTCTATACATGTAACTCTAAAAGATTGAATTTTTAGTTTGATGAATTATTTTTTCCCAAAATTTCAATGCTTCTTATGAGTGTGAATTTCAAGTCAAATAGGATGACATAGATTCTAGAGGTTAATTAATCTCATGAAATACAGAGGAAATTAGAAAGAAATGTGTGGGAAATGCATAGCATCATCTAGTTTTCAATGCCAACATCACATTTTAGGGTTTATTTTGTATCACTAGACCCTATACAATTATGAAAGAGATTATTTGTGCTTGTTAATTCTGACAAACCACCCTTCATTACAAATAGAAGCTTATCATACACATTTGTAAGAATTTGCCTTAGGGAAAAATCACCCAAGATCAAGAAGCTCAAGCACTAGCACAATATGGACCAATAAAGTATGATTAGAATAAAAATATAAAATTGAATTGATGTACATACACACTAGGAGTGCCTGAATATAAAGGCCTCTAGAATAACTAGGATTCAACAAAGTGATAAGCCTCACAACTAAGTACATGTCCACTAAGAGTGGATTATCCTCCATTGAGCACATAAGCTAGTGTGATGATGA
The DNA here is from genome assembly GCA_028749045.1 of Cupressus sempervirens. Taxonomy (NCBI): domain Eukaryota; kingdom Viridiplantae; phylum Streptophyta; class Pinopsida; order Cupressales; family Cupressaceae; genus Cupressus; species Cupressus sempervirens. Next base: position 137,132,008 of record CM053784.1, on the reverse strand, counting down.
GAGGATAAGCATACATAGGTGTATCATGTTAAAAGATGTTGTAGACACCATGTGCTTAATTAGAGTACAAACAACTATGTTGTCTACATGACAACTCAGTGGATTATGCAAACTTCTGTGTTGTAGACACCATGTGCTAAATTAGAGTTGCCAACTCCTATGTTGTCAACAAAACAACTCATATGAGTAAGCATACTCCTAGGTGTCTAACTAATAAATAATAAAATAATGCATTAACCTAAGAAAACTTAAGTAAAGTGTAATAATAATTAATTATTTACACTAACAACATCAATGATACAAACGTATATCAATATGCAGGATAACCACAACTATGAGGTCTAAATTATTTGGGTTTCATTTCATAGGGATAAAACATCATGGGAGGAGACTTATGTTCCCTCTAATGGGCCCAATTTCATATCACATATATGTTGAGTTCTTAAGAATTAGTGTACTTCATTTCTAAATTTAGGCTCAAGATACGAAGGAATGGGTCTATAAAAGCCATAGAAGAAAACAAAAGAACAAAATTATCGTAGTCAAGAAATGGAAATAACTTACAATAGTGCGTTGATATAGAGGAATGGTGGAAAGGCAGAGGGACTTTGTGATTGTAAACCACCAAAGACACCTTGTGCTCAATTGGATTCATCCCACGGCAAAAAAAAAATCCCAAAAGAAAATGGAAATAACACCAGCAATAGACATTCAATAGTGGAGAGCCCAACTTGGCCTAGAAGACTTTGTCCTATTTTTCTAACTTTGTATTGCATTGCACATTTCTCATTAAAAGGGGCATTTATTTGTGTTCTTTGCTCCCACATACCATTGACATGCAAAACACATATCTTTGAAATAGTAAAATAATTATAAACCCTATAATAAAATACATTTATGTGTTACTTCATATTTTGTGACAATTTTTTGCCACATATTAGATTAGAAGCAACAAAATCACATAAAAATAATGGGATCAAACAATTTAGAAATTAGGCTAAATTTGTAGAAAAATAGAGTTGGTATAAAACAATGCAATCTATTTTGCAAAAAGTGACATGCATTCTATAAATATGTAAAAGTTGGAGAGAGAAACATTGGTATAACAACTTCCAAAGCTTTAAATAAAATGTCACTTCCATAGTTAGCATAAAATTCAAAAATTGTGTCAACATCCTCCTTGCTTGTCCCTAAATGGGAGTTTATTGACATTGATCAACTATCCTACAAATAGTGTATGTAAAGTATGCAAGCATAGCCAAGACAAGTGCATTTCTAAACATAACTACTCAAACAAATGTCATCTTATGGAATGTGATAACTATGTGATGTGCAAGATGTATAAGCATAGAAAATCCATGTAGGCATAGGCAAGACACAAGAGCATATTAGCAAAGAAATATTTGATCCCATACATTTTCATTTTCCATTTGAAGTATCATTTATGAATTTATTTAACGATTATCCTACTAGTAATTACTTTCAATTTCCATGTGGTGAACCAAAATGAATTGAAATAGAAACAATTGAAATAGGGTTGGACCATTCAAATATAAAAAAATCAGCTATCAGATGAATTGCTCATTAGACTCTCTTAGACCTATTAAGAACAACTGTTAGAGATTATAGTTTCACTATTTTTCATCCAAATCACGAGCCTTCTAGTATAATACAAAAAGATACAACCAATTTTTTCCCTCGAATTCAGTCTATGTTTCTAACTTATGTTTAGTTTGTGCACATGGAAAAAGAAATATTAGCATTGAATGCAACTCAACAAATTAGATATATATCAAATTTGAACAAGGAAGCAAAAAGAAAAGAAACATTAGGCAAAATAAAATTCCATATTCATGATTTAGGCACTATAATTTACATTCATACATATAATTTTAATCAAATTATTTTTTAGCTATTAGTATATCAATGTTTAGATATTGATCAATTCAATAATTTTTAATGGGCTTCTAATTATTAGTCCTAATTATGGATTCAAATGGAAGAGGTTTTTTGCATCAATATTTCAAATCACAATCTAACATCAAAATGAAGAGAGAGAGTTGAGAAATAGAAGTTAAATTACCCATGAAAAAAAATGCTAAGGGTGGTAGACATCTAAATCTAATGACACAAATTCATAATTTAATTTAGTTCTCTTCTAGGGTACTATTTATTTTATTTTATTTTTATCAATAAATGATACTAGGTCTATGTTAATTTAATTAATTGAGATTAATTTACATTTAGGCCTTTTATTCACTCTGGGCACTAGAGGATAAGAACCATGGTCCAACACATATTCATATGGTTACATTAGGGTCTTCTTCAGGCATTCCCCATGCTACACTAATAAATTACTTAGTTTTATTATTTTAAGAGGCATTCCCCTTCTTACATAGCTACATATATCAGTTTTATTCTATTATCAAACATTCCCCATAATACACAAATACATTCTAACCTTTGATTTATTAGCCCCTAGGTTGATCCCTTACATGAGTTTTGCCATAGTTTAGAGCTGATCCAGTAGATTGTAGATGACATATGTGTCTTTGATTTGGATACTTTTATCTTCTTTAAGTCTTCATTGTTGATATTCCCTTTATCCTTTAATTGTGTTTTAGATTTTTGCAAAATCCTTCTTCTTGACCAAGACCAGGGTTAGTAATATAGATAAATTGAGATTAATTGAACTTGATATTCCTTTGTATGATATTAGATGTTAAATGTAATGAGATAATGTATTTGTAATATGTAGATAACACAAATAAAGAAATATTCCACAATATGTACTTCAGAACATAAACAACTTTATCCTGCAATTTAGATAAATGATATCAACATAGCAGGGGTTCCTGAGACTGTAGAACCAAGATAATGTAAAGCTATACTTCTATTAGATAAAGTTTTTCATAGCTATACTGTAGCAATTCTTCCATAATAGGATGCCGGTTAGCCCCTACATTGGCTATCTTATCACCTAATCCATTCCCTTCTCTATAAATATGACCTATTATAACATTTTTATAGAATTTTAAAAGTTCAAAGTGATTTATAAATTTGAATTGAGAATTCAGTTTGGAGTTTCTTCAACTCTTATTCCATTGATGGTAATGAGTGAATCACCTTCTATTTCTAGATAAGGAAACCCTTTATACTGCAAACCTTGAGACCTTCTATAAGATCTTGAATTTTAGCTATGTTGTTCCTATAGGTTTAGCATATTTTTTGGAAAATTGGCTAAGGTAGATATTTAATGTTGTCATTCATGGCAACATATCTTTAGTATGAAGAAGGTAGACCTTGTAGATCAAGTTATGGCATTCATACTTAGAAAATTGTGTAAGTATCAGTTAGTTTATCTAGTAGAGTAGATACAATTTGACATGCACAGTTGACAAAGGAATTATGAGTATATGCATAGTTAGGTACAAAAAAAATAGAGTGTTAGGATGACATGTTCAAGTGTGCGAGTCAGTACGGTCAGTACATAAGAAGATATAACAATTCTATCAGTTAGGACAATATTTATACATAAAATAACATGACAAGAAATGGATAATTATGGATTAAGGAATTATTTTGTTCACAAAATAATTAATTGGTTAATTAGGGATGACATCCTAGATGTTAACCCTAAGCCAACAAGTTGTAATAACATATTTTGTCAAGCGTGTAAAAGCTTGAAGGTTGACTGAATAGTATTTTGAGAATTGCAAAGGTATAAAGGAAAGTTTGTATGTGTGAAGTTAAGTGTGCTTCTTTGGAATGTTGTGCGAACTTTATATGATGTATGATTAGAGGTATGCAATTTTTATGAAGAGCAACGAGAGTTATATCAAATATTGAAGATATTAGTAGTAAGCAAAGAGGTTTTTGTATCTATCATTTGTATCAAGTAATTACATTTATATTGCATGTTTGGGTAGTGGGATTTTCTTGCATACATCTTGTATTTATACTTAACAACTCCTAATTGGGTTGAGGCTTCTAACAAGGATCGAGGCACTATATGCATGTAATAGACTCCTAATAAGGTCAATATCTTTAACCAGATACTTTTGATTAGTGGATCATTTTGTGAGTACCATCTCCACCTAGGTATTCCCATGGCCAAGGTTTCCCTAGTTTAAAAAAATGGTGTTATGAGTTCTCTTATTGTATGGTTATGTTTACTTTTCAACTTAATTAGTTTTCTTTCATATGTAAGTTATAAAGTAATTAATAATATCTAGTTTTGTACTAAAGTTTGTAGAATACTAATTCACCCCCACTCAGTGCTCCCTATTTCTAACAATTGGTATTAGAGAAAAATTACTTAGAAGAGGCTTAATAGCTCGAGTAAGATTCCTATGGATATGAAACAATTATAGAACCTAGAAGAAGCACTTGAGTAAATCGAGATCCTCATTGAAGAAAGAGAATCTTGAAAGAAAGATATGAAGATGCAAAAGATTACATTTGTAAGATAAAAGACAAGATTGATCATCTCAAATCCAGAAAGGAACCTAAAGATCAAGTTAATGATAGGGATGAAGTTTCAAGATTGATAAAAGAAAATGAAATCCTAAAACATGAATTAAATATCATTGAACTAAAGTTAAGTTTAAAGAAAAATGATAACAAAATTGAGTCAAATCTAAAATCTGAGAATGCAGATCTAAGATCCCACCTTAGAAAAGTTACATCTAAACTTGAATCCACCAAGTTAGAATGTGTACAACTTGAGAATTACAACACTATTGTGAAAGGAGAGTTAACCCAAACTAAACAACAATTAGAGAAGTCATATTCCAGTAGTGAGAAAATTGATGGGCAATTATATTTTTAGAAACCTTCCTATGATAAGATTGGTCTTTTTGGAAGGATTTAATGGGAAACAAGATACTAAGAATGGGGGGGTGGGGGTGAATTAGGATCTTAAAATTTAACTTGCAAATACAAATTACTGATTCCACATCTAATTCATTTCATACCTTAAATAAAAACTATAATGCTAAAAACATAAAATCCATGAAAGATTCCACACATAACACAAATGATTTGGTTACCGAGAAACACTTCAATGTGAAGGTAAAACTGGGCTGGGGATGAAATGCACAAAACTTCATTGTTGCAACAATAAATTTAACCTATTATGGTTACAATTTTTTATCATAATATATGATCTACCCTATGAGGGGTCTTCCCTATTAAAATATATTAAGATTGCTAAGTCTTACCCTATTAAAAGGATTTCACACTTACAATTAAATAAGGACTCTATTAGGAGATTTAAATAGACCTATTAGGATCACTCAATTAAGAGGTTTTCCTTGACTTAATCTGTTACATCTGATTCAGTACTTGACCCATAGTTTTCTCTATAAGCTAATTTTGGATCTCCTCTATACAATGTCTCGATCCGATCTCTTAATCTGATATCTTCATTCAGTCCTTCACTGCTTAGATTTCTTTATCTGATCTCCCTTTAGACTCAACATTTCTTTCTCCATTCTATCCTTGTTCACTCCTTCACTTGCGCATACACACTTTCATTCATCCATGCATTCCATCCTCTTACTTGATCCTAGGGTTAGAACCCTCCTTAAATAGAAAATCTTCAAAGGTTCTAGATCATAATCAACAGTTTATAAATCATCTTGTTTTGTCATTTCTTTCTGATTTTGTAATTGGTTGAATTACTTTCCTTAGGATCATTACCTTCTTTAATGACACATAATCTCCATCTTAACTATCTCTATGATTATTAAATATCATATGGAAGTTGACCAAAATGATTTACATAGGTATTTGTGTGATTACAAACCCATATGGAAAAATTGTTAGGCTCAACATCTGAATGCTCTGACACTTGGTTATTGCTAACATTCATGTTGGCACTTGGCTTCTATATACATGTTTTTTACCATTTTCTTGACAAAAACTATCTTTTAATTTACTCATTCTCCATTATGTTTGCACCACTTATGCACTTAGTCTCAACTAGGGTGCTCGACCATCACTAACTTTCTTGGTGTGTAATAAAAAATATACAAGTCCTTATATGCTTGGCCTTTACTAGATGACTTGGTCACAATGATGACCACTCATTCTTGCTTAGTAAATGACTAAGTGTTTGGACACTAATAGACAACTTAGGCATAGAGATCAACTATCTCCCCTTTTGACATTAGTGGCAAATTTTTTTTGTCACGAATACTTATTTCACTCAAAATTACTCCCCCTGAGAATATAATTTGATCTAAAATATGAATTTTTTTGATGTTGTGACATCTAATGACTCCTATTTATCCATTTTTTTCCTTGACTTGATTTGTCCCTATCAACTTGACTTATATTTCCCCCTTGTTTTTGCCACTGATGCCTTGGGACTGCTGGGGTTAGCTTGTGCTTATCAAAAACTATTTGTGGCTTGCCAAAATGTTTGCATAGCCTTTATTTCATTAGTCCTTTAGTTTCTCTAAAACTTGAAACTAAATTTCAAGCTGAGCACCTAGATCAATTAGACCTTCAATATGTGGAAAATGTATGTCTTTCTTCAAGATATTCAATGCTATAGAAACTTCTTTCTGAATTATCTCCAAAGTGGTAACAACTAGAATTGAGTTAGCATCAACTTATTCTATATTTCACTATCTCTAGTCATTAGCTCTGCTAACCTTTGCTGACCAAATGTCAACTTATTGTATGAGAGTGAGCTTGAACTTGTAACCTTGCCTAATGAAATAACACTTTCCCACATATCAACATATAATCAATAGAACATTGATTTTCTAGTGTAAAAGACTCAACATGATAGAGCTTCATGTACAATGAATGAATAGTCTTGAAAATTGCCTCTAATTGTGTGACTAAATTGGAAATCTTTGCTTGTCTATTTACAAGTTCATGAGAGACTTTCTCCAATACTTTATGCTCAAATCTTCTCTTGGACCACTACATCAATTTATCATTGGTCTCTATATCTTTTGATTGAACATTATCAACTATACACACTAACTAATCCAAAATTTGATACTAATTATTTAAGTCAGTTATGTCAAATGCATCCACAATAATGTCCTCAATAGTGTGCAATACTTGTTTCTTTTTGTGCTCTCTCCTTAGTTGTTCTTGCTTTGCCTTGCGGGTCAACAAGGTTTGTAATTCCTACATTTTCTCTAGTGTTGAATTATTCAAGTCATACATGGATCAAGAAATTACCTCATCTAGACTTACTGACTCATTTGACATTTCTTCCAATTGAGTCATAATCTGAGATTGTGAGGTTGTATCACTAGGTAGTGATATTTGCAAATGTTTACCCTTCTTAATTGATCTAGATATTTGGTGTTGCCTCACTTGAGTAGGTGTCACCTATTGCTCAGATATTCTAGTCAATGGTTCTGAAGGCTTTGCACTTGACAGTTGTACAAGAGCATGGGAATATTTTTTTCTCTTTTGGTGTCTTCTCCTCTTCTACTGAATTTGTGCCCTTGACCACTTCTATCTTCACCTCTTTCTAAAGAATAGGCATAGAAGTAAATTGTGAAAACACAATTATAGCCTTTCCCTATTGCTCGACACTTGTATCCTTCATAACTGATGTAACTTCAAAATTATTAGTCTTTGCATTCTTAATCTTTGGATAATCTACAATTTGTAACAAAACTAGATTCATACAAGGTAGAGTTGTGTCTAAAATTAAACTTTGCACGTCTTCCTTAGTTAGTACATTTTGATTCTATAGAAGTGTGTTAGAAATATCTTTGATGGTAACAACCTCTTGTTGTTCACACTAGCCTACTAGTTTCCAAACTTCTTCTATTAGTTTAGCAACTTCTTCCTTATATGCATCTTCAAATTCTATTTCATATCTTCCATCTCTAACTTCTACTATTGGAGTAAGCACTCTGAATGCTTATTTCCAAATTCGAGTACTATCTTGCTCAACTTCATGAGCTTTATTTAAAAAAAATATATGCCCTATCCCTTGTCAAGAATTTCTTAAAAAATCTTTGAGTGCTATAGACAAATGTGTCTTCCCTAAATCTAGCATAGCTTGTGCCAATGTAGTTTCTCTTATTTTCTTTTCTATAGATAATACCCACTTCCATTTAGCATCAATTCATTTATACAAACCTTTTTGGAATCAATCTCCCAATTCCAAGGGTGTACATCTAAATTTTATCATCATATCAATCATAGATTCTTCAAGGTTAAATTGATCATCATTATTCAAAGAATCAGAAGTAATATCCTCAAGTCTTGCAAAATTTGTTGATTCTCCAATCATTTCACATGTTTGATCCATAGTCATTGGAGGGATTCTTTTCATGATTGGTAGTTTTCTCGGTTCATCAGACTCAGTTTCTTCATCATCTTCTTCTGCCTCTTATTCTATGACCATTTTTTAACTCGACCTTTCTTGTATATTTTTCTTTGGTGAGCTGATTGGTTTCCTCTTAGATGGACTTCCTTTGGTTTTCACACTTGGGGGCTGGGATGACTTTGATCTTGTTACAATTTTTTCTTTTGTCTTCTAAGATTTAATAACTTTTTACACATCTTTTCTAAGGTCAACCTTAACCTTAGGATCAACAATTAGTATTCTCTTCTACTTGGTTTCCTTGGACTCGACAAAAGCTAGCTATTTTCCTTTTCCTTCCTCGGCCTTAGTAGGTTGTCCTAATCCTTCACCGTCTTCACTATCCTCATCCTCAAGACTTTTTGTCTTTCTTTTCTTTTTAGTTTTGGGTGTCCTTGTCTTTGTAGTTAGTTCAACCATTATTGTCTCATACATGTCAAATTTCTTAGCATTTGCATCTATATCTTTAATCAAATTGTAACATCGTCAACATTGACCTCATAAGCCATAGGTCTCAATCATGCAATCCTTGGTAATACTACCTAAGCATATACAAAATCTATATCTACTATAAAACATATCTCATTATAGTATTTGTCTACAACTGATTTAGGGATCCTCATTCAATTTCTCTTTTTAATTTTGAATTCTTCAAAATAGTTTTCCATTATGGCTTCAAAATTTTCTCCCAACCTATTAACTAAGTCATTTATTTGCTCCATAGAAGATTATATTCTATCCCATGCTACCATCCCAATCATACCTAGAATAAATTTTGTACATAGAAAATATACACACTAGCACAGATCCAAACTTACATGATGTGTTCTTTGCCTTTCTTATTCCTTCCAGGGTCTCTATTGGTTGTTGCAGTTGCAACTCGGCAAGGTCATAAGCATGATCCTTTTTGACAATTTTGTATTCCAAATCCACTATAACGAATGACACATTGTTCAATCTACTAGATTGGTCAAATTTGTGTGCTATTACATGAAATACAAACTCAATTAGAGGATCTTCAATTCCATCAATTGACATCCCTCGACCATTCCATTTTTTTTGGTCAATTTCTCAATTTCATTTAATGATGTGTTGCTTATACTCTTTGGTCAATCCAAGGCAGGGTATCCAGTAACTTGGTGTATTGTGGTCTTTTTGATATTGATTGTTCCTCCTTCTAACCACACCTTCATCTCATGAATGTGGCTCAGTATGATTTTTATCCATTCAACTTTGAAAACTTTTGGAAAACCTAGGGCATGGGTAAGCCCTTTCTCAACAATGATTTTGTTTTCATCTTTCAATACTCCATTGTTGCATCGCTTCTCATAAGCTGCCCTTATCTCATAATCTCCAATCTCTTCTACTTTGCATAAATAGCAAGATATTACATCCTAAATGGTTAAAATTCTGGGTGGAATTGACAACAGGGTGCCAATACCATCTTCAGTCTTTTCAACATTTACACTATTCCTAAAATGTGGTGGACACTAGTGGATCAAGACTAACACTTACTGATATTATCAAGTTTGACAATTCTTCACTATGATTCACTTGTTTCATTGCTAAATTCTCCTTAATCACTTTTAAATAAGTTGAGATCTCTGAAATTGCTTAGTGAATAAGAATGTGTTAGTTTTTGGTGACTAATGAAGGAAGTACTGTACGTACTCTATAATTCCTCAACAAAAATACTTGTATAAAAAGGGCTTAGGGTTAGGTATTTTCATAAGGTGTGATGTGATAATTTCTTCTTGTGGCTGTATTGAGTTGTAAGGGATTACAAATTTTAATAAGGTTGTAATAATTAGATTGTAATAATATTGGACTCATTTTTTGGTGGACATAGTCCAAGGATTGGGTGAACTACACTAAATCTTGGTGTCTTGTGTTCTCTTCTGTGTGATTTATTATTTTCTAATATTGGTTATATTTTCATGTATTGTTATTTCTGTCTATAGTTAATCCTAACAAGTGGTATTAGAGCAAGGATTTTTTTTTTTTTTTTTTTTTAGTTATCTTGTATAGGATAGTCTCACGATTAAGTGGGAGTCTCACAGTTGAGTGGGAGCAATAGAAGATGAGGGTAAGTTGAAGGTGGAGAATTTTAATGGGTGAAACTTTTAGTCATGAAAAATGAAAATGGAGGACTATTTTTATCAGAAGGATTCATGGAAGCCATTGGAAGGAAAACCAAGAAACAAGGAACTATGATAGATGAGGACTGGGAGATTTTAGACAAAAAGGCACTCGGAAGCATTTGATTATGCTTGGCACCATTGGTGATATTTAACATTACAAAAGTGAAGATGACAGAAGAGTTGATGAAAACCCTAATGAAATTGTATGAAAGTTCCTCTGCTTCAAATAAGGTATTTCTCATGAAACATTTATTTAATATGAAGATGGCAGAAGGTGGATCTATTGTAGATCATTTAAATGTGTTTTAATACTAACTAACTATGAATGTAAATTTTGATGGAGAAAATAGAGCTCTCTTGATTTTCCATTCTTTGCTAGAAAGCTAGAATGGCTTGGTAATGACTATGAGTAATTCTATTTCTAGATCTAATATCTTAAAATTTGTTGATGTGATTGGTGTTATTTTGAGTGAGAAAACTTCTAAAAAAACCTTAAGTGGATCTAAATCAAGAAGTTCTTTGAATGCACAAAGTCGAGGTAGAATGAATGAGAGGAAGTAATTCTGAAAATCATGGGAAATCAAGAGGAAAGTCAAAGGGAAAGATGTCTCAATCTAGAGGATTGAGAGATTGATGGTATTGTAGTAGAAGATAAGAAGAAAGATTGTTGGACTTGAAAGAACAATGAAGGAGATAAACCAAAAAGGGACAAGTAGGAAAATATAGTAAGTAACAAGTCTAAAGGGGATGCTTTGCTTCTTTCTTTAGAAAGTGTTGATGACTCTTGGGTTTTAGATTTTGGAGCTTCATTTCATGCTACACCTCATAGAGGTTATTTTATTGATTATGTCTAAGGGGATTTTGGACTTGTTTATTTGGGGGATAATGAACCCTATCATATTACTGGAAAGGAAAAAGTAAAGATTAAGTTGCATAATGAGAATCATTGGCTACTTCATGAGGTAAGACATGTTCTAAAGCTAAGTAGGAATTTAATTTCAGCAAGGAAACTCGGTGATGGGGTTTGTGTAGTTAATTTTAATGAAAAAATTTGAAAGGTTTCAAAAGGTTCCCTTGTAGTAGAAAAAGGTGTGAAAGTAGGCACCTTATATCTTTGTACAGGTCACAATGTTTCTTCTACTTTAATTGTTTCAGAGAAAAATGAATATTCAGGAATAGTTGTTGCAGTTGAGCAGGGAGAACAAATAGTTGTTGTAGATTCTAATAGAGCATTGTAGCACTACATACTTGGACACATGAGTGAGAAAGGTATGAAATTAATTCATTTATAAAAAGTTTTACCAAGTCTGAAATGTGTCAATATGGATTTCTATGAAATTTGGGTGTATGGAAATAAAAGAGAATGAGTTTTGTGAAGAGTGGGAAGGAAAAGAAAAATGAGAAATTAGAGCTTGTGCATAGCAATGTATGGGGACCAGCTCAGGTATCTTCTCTTGGTGGCTCTCATTATTATGTTACATTTATTGATGATGCAACTAGAAAATTATGGGTTTATTTCCTTAGACAGAAATCTGATGTATTTCAAACTTATAAGAAATGGAAATGCTTGGTTGAAAATGAGATGAGTAAGAAATTAAAATTTTTCAGATCTGATAATAGTGGTGAGTATTATAGTCTTGAATTTGAAGATTATTGCTCCACTAATGGTATTCATAGGTAGAAAATTGTTCCAAGTACTCCACAAGAAAATGGAGTGCCTGAATACATGAATATGACAATAATGGAGTGTACAAGGAGCATGAGGTTGCATGCTAGGTTTCCTTTAAACATGTGGGTGGAGGATGTCAATATTGTTTCATATCTGATTAATAGAGGTCCCTCTACTCCTTTGGGCTATATAGACTGGTAAGAAGGTGAGTTATTCTTTTCTCAAAATTTTCAGTTGTGAAGCATTTACACATATTGATTAAGAAAATATAACCAAGCTAGAACCTAAGTCAAAGAAATGTATTTTTTTGGATATGGCATTGATGAATTTGGTTATAGGCTTTGAGATTTTGAAAATTGTAAAATTGTAAGAAGTAGGGATGTCATATTCAATGAAAAAGTGTTGTACAAATATTTGTTGCAGCAACATGAGAAGAAAGAAGATGATTATGTAGTGTTGGATTATACTCCAAAAGATGATATTCTAGCAATTCCTCATGATCTACAACAACCACAACAAAAAATACTACACACCCCAATGAATGTTAGTCAGTCAACAAGGCTAAGTAGACCTCCAAAAATATTTTCTCCCTCTTTGTACTCTATTTTACTAACATATGTTGGTAAACCTGAATGTTATTATGAAGTTGTCTAGGTGGATACTAAGATTTAGTGAGAGTCTGCAATGAAAGAAGAAATGGACTCCTTGCTGAAAAATAAGACTTGAGATTTATGTAAGTTGCCTGTAGGTAAAAGTGATTTATAGAATAAACAAGTTTACATGTTGAAAGAAGAGGGTAGAGGTAAGAAAAGATTTAAAGACAAGTTAGTTTTAAAAGGATTTGCACAGTAAAAGGGCATTGGTTTTGATGAGATATTTTCTCCTTTTGTTAAAATGGCTTCTATTCACACTATTTTAAGTATTGTGGCTATTGAAGATTTACATTTAGAGCATCTTGATGTTAAAACTATTGAAGTTGATGAAAGATCAACCCCACTACTCCCAAGAATCACCTACATGCAAACACTTGTTATAGAAGAGAGAAGCAAAAAGCTATGGAGGCAAGAATTGCTAGATCCATAGATGAGACATTTTTGATGAGAAAAAAGATAAATTGCTATTATCAAAAGTGAATCAATAAATTACAAAGAGATCAATCCTTATAAAAGGAGATCAAAACCCTAATAGGGTAAAAGATAGGTTGCATGATATTAATTAATAAAAGAATTAATTATTATATGCCTAAAGTTTAGCTTAAATAAAGTATAGATAATAAGTGACTTAATAATTAAATCAAATTGATTTAATTAATAAGGCAATATCTTATTACTCTAACACCCCCCCTTAAGATAAACTTAGGGAGTAGCTAAAAACCTAGAAACTACTGCTAAAAGAAAATTTGGGTCCTGGCAACAAGGTCTGATGAGGTACCTAAGCACAACCAAATCTCTATAAAGAGGAGAAATAGAGAAAAATCACATGGGAAAAACCCTACTCCAAAAAGAGATGGAAAGAATGTTCCAGAAGATAGGAACAAAAAATGATCATGAAGAACACCATTGAAGCATGAAGCTATAAACACTGCCAAACTGCCAATCTAAAGAACCTCTATTGTATAGAACATGACAAGGTAGAGAAGACTAAGTCTAAAGAGTTGATCAATAAAAGATGGAAGGTATCTTCATGGCCTCCAAAAAAAGGAATGAAAGAATGTCTAAATGGTAAATGATCCATCTCACCGAAAATGCATAGGTATCTAGCCACTACAATTGCCTAGTACATAGGGTCAAATACTAAATACATAGCTCACTCTATCGAACCAAGAAAGTAATAGAACCAACATAACCCCCTATAATATTGAGAGGTAAGACATGAACACTAAAACTAAATGCAACATCTCCTACAGAAAGAAGAACTAGGAACATCGAGAGTGCAAACGAAGTACAAACACTTGTAATGGCACATGTCATCAACACATCATGAGGCTAATGTCTTGGAAGGAACACTCACTTGACAAAGGAAGATGGAAAATATGACCAACATGAAACCCTTGAAGGAACTTTATAATGTAGTGCGAGTACAACAAAACATAAAGATGTGCAAGATACCAGAATGAAAAAATGCAAAAGATTGAATAGAATGTTCCTAGAGAATAATTTTGAAAAATAAGCAACATCATTGGAAAGAGATTGGAAAGAATTTCCAATGATATAAAGAATTTCCAAATCGGAGATTGGATGCTCAAGGTATGTCTCCAAGAGTGAAAAATGGGAAACCAAATAGCATCAAAAGTCCAAATAACCTACATCATCATGATGGGCTCAGAAAGAGATTTCCAACGATATAAGATTCATCAAAAAATACCTCCATATGACAAAGCTACGACTTTTTAAGACAAAAAAAATTAAAGAAGAGACGGTTTGAAGGCTGTCAAATTTTAGCTCCAAAATTTTTGACATCACACCTATGGCTATCAGACCTACTATGTCAATACTTGGACTAACATGTATCAATACCTTGCTGACATATGCATTCTTCAATGGTGCAAGCATCACATGATTTAAAAATAAAAGAAAGCATGCAAGTGCTTTTTGAAACCTTTTTTTTTTTGAAAAAACATGTGTTTTTTTTTTAATAAAAAACTTTCTTCTTATTTATAGTTTCTCGATTTATTTTTTTACTGAATCATTGCCTCGTGAAGCGTGCCTAAATATGGGAGCAATATTTTGCCTCAAATTTCAATTGTGTCCAAATTGGACAAATTTTATATGGAAATAGGGATTTTTGGGTGCTATGAATCCAACAGTGAGGTCCATTTGGGCTCAAAATGCACCAAAAAAATTGACCTCCCCTAGATCCATACAAAATAACTTTGAAAATTGAAACCCTCTGAAATAAAAAAAGCACAAATTTGAAAGCCAAGAAAAATCTCTCATAAATTGAATAGGGGCATGAAGATCTAGAGCTCTGATACCATGTTGAAGTTGATGAAAGATCAACCCCATAGTGCCCAAGAATCACCTGCACACAAAGACCTATCATAGAAAGAGAGAAGCAAAAAACTATGGAGGTTGAAATTGCTAGATCCATATATGAGACATTCTTAATGAGCAAAAAGAAAAATTGCTATTAATAAAACTGAATGAATTAACTATAAAGAGATCAATATTTATAAAAGGAGATCAATACCCTAATAGGGTAAAAGCTAGGTTGCATGATAATAATTAATAAAAGAATTAATTATTATATGCCTAAAGTTTAGCTTAAGTAAACCAGAGATAATAAGTGAATTAATAGGTAAATCAAAATGATTTAATTAAT
Organism: Cupressus sempervirens; assembly: GCA_028749045.1. Classification (NCBI taxonomy): domain Eukaryota; kingdom Viridiplantae; phylum Streptophyta; class Pinopsida; order Cupressales; family Cupressaceae; genus Cupressus; species Cupressus sempervirens. The sequence continues at coordinate 137,116,527 of CM053784.1, read as the reverse complement.
AAGGAAATATCTTATTACTCTAACAAAAAAAAAATTCTTCATGGTGATTTGGATGACAAGATATATATGGCACAACCACAGGGATTTGAGGTCAAAGGTAAGGAGAAGTTAGTGTGTAGATTGTAGAAAAGTTTATATGGCTTGAAGCAAGCACCTCAGCAATGGTATCTGAAATCTGATAGTTTTATGCATGAGCATGGATACAGTAGGTGTCATTCAAATCATTGTGTTTATTTTAAGAGGTTGGATGATGACAACTACTTTATTTTATATTTATATTTTGATGATATGCTTGTACCTGGGTCTAACATGGATCACATTTTAGGCCTAAAATGTTAGTTAACACATTCATTTTCTATGAAGGATTTGGGGGTAGCAAAAACAATCCTTGGTATGAAAATTTGTAGAAATAGGAAGAACCAAAATATTGACATTATCTTAGGCTGATTATATTGTGAAGGTGTTGAAATGTTTCTCTATGGAGAATGCTAAATCTATCAGCACACCTTTACCTAGTCATTTGAAGTTGGCTAAGGAGATGTATCCAAAGATACAAGAAGAGGAGGATACAATGTCCAAGGTACCTTATGCTTCAACTATATAAAGCTTGATGTATGCTATGGTATGTACAAGGCCAGATATTACACATGTAGTGGGAGTTGTTAACAGGTATATGAGTCATCCATGGCTTAAGTATTGGAATGCATTTAAATAGATTCTAAAATATTTGAGAGGAGCATCCAGTAAGTGTTTACATTTTGGGGCCTTGAATATTGATTTACAAAGCTATGTTGACTTAGATTTGGCAATGGATATTGATATTAGGAAGAGTACTATAGGTTATGTATATACTATTGGTGGGGCAATAGTGAGATGGGTTTATAGGTTATAGAAGGTGAAAGCTTTATCCATTACATCAACAGAGTATGTTGTTGCTACAAAGACAGCCAATGAGATGATATGGCTTTAGTTCTTCTTGGAAGAATTGAGACACCCAAAGAAGGATAATTATTTGTTTAAAAATAGTTAGAGTGTCATTCATCTTACAAAGAACTCTACTCTACATTCAAAGATAAAATACATACAGTTGCGATACCATTTCATTCGATTAGTTTTTGATGATGGATAGTTAAAATTGGACAAGATACATACAGATGATAATCTAATATATATGTTTACAAAGGTACTAACAAGGGAGAACCTAGACTCCTCTTCATCTTTGGTTGGTCTTCTAGGTTGAACAAAATAAAAGAAAAATAGAGTCCATTGTGGTTTGATCTAGTGGCAGCCTCATGAAGTAGCAACATAGCTACATGATCAACCTCCAAGTGGGAGATTGTAGTCTAGTGTGGAGCCTGGTCAATCCCCAAGTGGGAGATTGTTAGTTTGTGGTGACTGATCAAGGAAGAACTGTACATACTTCATAATTCTTCAGGGGGGTTTGGGGCTATTTTATTAATATTTTTGGGTCGACATTTTGTAACTAATTTTAACCCTAAAGTAGAAAAATACTTGTATAAAAAAGGCTTAAGGTTAGGGATTTTCATAAGATGTGATGTGATAATTGCTTCTTCTAGTGATATTGAAATGTAAGGAATTACATATTGTAATCAAGATGTAATAATTGGATCATAATAATATTGGACTCATTGTTTAGTGGACATAACCTAGGGATTGGGTGAACCATGCTAAATCTTGGTGTCTTTTCTTCTCTCCTGTGTGATTTATTAATTTCTGATATTGCTTATATTTGCATGTAAATGTTATTTTTGTCTGTGGCTAATCCTAATAGAATGAATGGTCAAATTCGATAAATACCTTCAAATTTCCATTTTAGGTCTACAATAAATGTTCTTGTACTTAGTAGGTGTATGACAATTGGCTTGATCTCCATACTTACTCAGTCTAGGTTACCTTACTCGGTCAATACCAACTCATTCAGTCAACACATTATTTTAGTCAATCACTTGGTCCATACTACAATGCTTAGTCAATATAGACTATAATATTGATGCTCGATACTTCATATTGCAAATGGTTCTCTTTTACTTTTCTTTTTATGGATCTATTCTAGATGCATCTTATCTTATGTGAATATGAACTTTTGGAACATTTATGTTAGGAACTGATGTCAACTATATCATTGCATATATATTTCCTACATGCCTTCTTTATTTAGTTAGTTGTGGTGTGATCACCTGATCTATTGAATTAGGTGATCTCAGCTTCGCTTGATCCACTGCTTCCAACTTGCACTATTTTTTTCCACATCTTATTTACCTCAACTTTGTCTTTATGTTTATCATTTCCATTGTTTGGTGTTGGTGCTATGGTTTTGTAGTTTCTACTGATATGTCCAACTTTGAGACAGCTAAAACATAATAATTCTCCATTCAACCATTTCTTGTAATTTCCTCTAAAATGTGTCTTAATGCAATTCTCTAGTATGTGTCCATACTCTCCACAATAATGAAAACTATACCATTTATTGTAATCCAATGGTGAATATTACCTTTTCTTGGTGTTTGATTTTTAATTTATTTTTTTCAAATGTCTAGTTAGATTTTGTCTTGGATTTACACGCATAAGCTCTATGTCCATATTTTTGAAAATTATACCAATGTCCTTAAAATCTAGATTTTGTGTTTCAATTACTTTTCTTTGATCTATATTCATGTTCTTGGTGTCCTACCTTCTTACATTTAAAACAATTACCAATAGACTTAGGTTTAGAAGTTTGCATACCATTTTTGCTTCTGCATATGTTAATTGCGTGTCCAGGTTTACCACAATGATAACATGTAGAATTTCCTTTGGATTTTGTATTTCTTTGTTCTCCACTCTTTGATGATTCTCCTTCTTTGATTGATGAAAAGTGTTTGTTGTATCCCAGTCTAGCAGTATCTCTTGTTGATCTAGGCGATCTCATCAGTTCTTCAAAGTATTGATAGCCTCACTTGGTTTGTTTATTCTTTCCAAAAGTTCCTTTTCATTCCTCAACTCATTTCTTAGGTGCTCATTTTGTAACCTTAAGTTTGTAATCTCCATGTCCTTCCTCTTTGCTTCTCGAGTAGCAATTATTAATTGATTCATCATATCCAACTGATTAATTGTGAGCTTATGTACTTCAAATGATTTTTGTTCAAGTCTAGTTGCTATTTATCTTTTGTCTTCTCCAACTTTTTTTTTTTTTTCTCTATTACTTCACATAGTCTTACTGATTTAGTTTCTTGTTCTCTCTCTCTCGTCCTTTTTCCTCTCTTCTTAGTATATTGTTCTTCTCCAATAATTTTTCTATTCTTCATCATTGTTTCTATTCTTTCCACTATCAAATAGTCCTTTTGTGTCTATTTCCTTGTATAATATGTAATTTACTGAATTTCTATCTCTTTCCTTTTCCTCAGTAATTTTCTTAACTCTTCTCTTGCTCCTTCAAGTTGTTGTAATATGATCTAGATTTCAATCATCTAGTTCTCAATAATTTTCCCCATCTTGTATTCCTCCATCTCTAGGATCTAATTCTCTCAAGCTATTAGGCTTCTTCCAACAAAACTAGGCTCTAATACCAATTGTTGGAAGGATTTAATGGGAAACAAGATACTGAGAGGGGCGAAGGGGGCTAAATCAAGATCTTAAAATTTAACGTGCAAATATAAATTATTGATTCCATGCCTAATCCATCTCATATCTCAAATAAAATTTGTAATGCTCAAAATATAACATCCATGAAATATTCAACACATAACACAAATGATTTTTTTACCCAAAAACACTTCAATGTGAAGGTAAAGCTGGGGTGGGGATGAAACCCAAAAATCTTCATTGTTGCAACAATAAAGTTAACATGTTAGGGTTATAATGTTTGATCATAATATATGATCTACCCATTGAGGGGTCTAGCCTATTAAAGGCTATTAAGACTACTAGGTCTTACCCTATTAAAGGATTTCACACTTACAATTAAGTAAGGAATCTATTAGGATATTTGCATAGACCTGTTAGGATCACTTGGTTAAGAGATTTTTACTGACTCAATCTGTTATGACTAATTCAGTACCTGACCCTCAGTTTTATTTGTAAACTGATTTTAGATCTCCTATGGACAATGTCTTGATTTGATCTCTTAATTTGATATCTCAGTTTAGTCCTTTACTACTTGGATATCTCTGTTTGATTTACCTTTAGACTCACCCTTTCTTGCTTTGTTCTATCATTTTTTGCTCCTTCACTTGGGCATACACACATTCTTTCATCCATGCATTCCATCCTCTCACTTGATCCCAGAGTTAGAACCCTCTTAAATAGACAATCTTCAAAAGTTATGATTCATAATCAACAGTTTATAATTCATCTTCTTTTGCCATTTCTTTTTGATTTTCTAATTGGTTGAATTGCTTTCCTTGAGATCATTACCTTCTATAATGAAACATAATCTCCATCTTAATTGTCTCTACAATTATTAAATATCATATAGAAGTCAACCAAAATGATTTACATAGGTGTTTATGTGATTACAAACTCATATGAAAAACTAGTTTGCTTGACATTTGAATATTCTAATGCCTGGTCATTCCTAACATTCATGCTAGCACTCAGCTTCTATAGACACGTTTCTTTTTTTTTCTCAGCAAAAATTATCTTTTCAATCGCTCATCTTATAGATGCACTTGATCTCAACTGGGTGCTCGAAAATCATTGACTTGCTTGACATGTACTATAAAATAAACAAGTCCTTATATGCTCAACCTTTACTAGATGACTCAGTCATAGTAATGACTGTTCATCCTTCCCTAGTAAATGACTAAGTGTTTGGACACTAATAGGAAACTTAGGCATAGAGATCAACAAGTCTTGGATATTTTATTGGAGAAGATTTAGCCAAAAAATCCAAAGCTAGAAAGGAAATTAGTTCAAATATTCATTAGCCTACACAAGAGAAAGAAGAGCTAAACAAAATTTAGGCAATTCAATCTGATAATTCACCTAAGGAAATTGAACAAGTTGACCAACCTAAACAAAATGATGAACCTAAGCAACTCAAGTAGACTAAATCACCTAAGGAAGTAAGGTATGAATTTAAAGGTAGACGCTTTGCATGTAATGAAATTGGTCATATGAAAAGGGAATGCACATGTAATCCATTTAAACATGTTATAGATTTTTATTGTTATAATTGTCATGGTTTTGGTCATAGAGCAGTTGATTGTAAGAAACCTAAGTTTTATAGTAATAGTAGCAATAGTAAAATGTTTAGAAGTACTAACCCTATAGGAGAAAGAAGGAGGTCCAATGAAGGAACTAATGGAGCAAGGAGAAATATTGTGTATTATAAATGCAATAACTTTGGACACATTGCTAGAAATTGCAGAGCACTTGTTAACCAACCTAGACCTAATTACATAAATAATGCACCAGTATGTTAGTTATGCAATAAATTTGGTCATATAGAAAGATTTTGCAGAATGAATATGAGTAATATCAATAGGAAATCAAATTTTAGATGTAATGCCTTCCCATACTTGACTTTTCTTATTTGTTTGACTGAATTCTTTTAGGCCTATTCTATTATTATGTTTTATGATTAGGAGTGTTGGATTATCAAATTGAGTAGTTGTATATCACATTCAGTTTTTATACATATATATATATATATATATATATATATATATATATATATACATATATATATATATATATACATATATATATATATATATATATACATATATATATATAGATACATATATATATATATATGTAGATATATATATATATATATGTATATATATGTATATATATACACATATATATATACATATATAGATATATATATACATATATACATACATATATATATGTATATATGTACATATGTACATGTATACATACATATACATATATACATGTATACATACATACATACATACATATATATATATATATACATGTATACATACATATATATATATATATATACATGTATACACATATATATATATATATATACATGTATACATACATATATATATATATACATGTATACATACATATATATATATATATACATGTATACATACATATATATATGTATACATGTATACATACATATATATATGTATACATTTATATATATATATATATATACATGTATATATATATGTATGTATGTATACATGTGTATATATATATATATATATATATATATATATATATATATACATACATACATATATATACACATGTATACATACATACATATATATATACATGTATACATATATATATACATACATACATCTATATATATATATATATATATATATATATATATATATATATATATATATATATATATGTTGAGGTACTTAGTGCCAATTATTTTAGTTATTGAATGATGTTAGTTAGACAAATCATTTTTACGCAGTTTCTATGGATACTTACCCCATACTTGTATGTGTATGGTTTGCATGTATGTTTTACTTTATGTTTGACATTTTTGATGTGGTTGAGGAAGGGAGTCCTAGTTACCTACTAGTCGGGATCTACATGATGAATCACTTCCTACCATTGCCTATTTAGTTTACAATATTGTGTTTGTACATGTGTGGATTTTATGCAAATTGTAGGTAACAGGTATTGAATTCCTTGAATTATCAGGATGAGTGTACCCTATTGCAGTATTTCAATGGTATAAGTGGGGAGATAACTCTTGAGTCCAAATCCTAAACCTTAAGTCAATTGTCCTAGAAAATAGGACAAGTATCTGAGTTAGTTTACGCATCTGAATTTGTCAAGTGATGTGAATTTGTAATTTCAATCCTGGAGTTTGATTATGTTCTTTGCCTTTAGTTGAGTTGTCATTTTTTTTTTGAAAAAAAGGGGGTAAAAATTTATTCAACCAAAATCAAAGTACAAAGAAAAGGCACACAACCCAAAAAAACACTACATATTCATGTCACCCAATATCAACTGCTCAATAATCCCACTAAACTCAACAAGAAACTCTTCCCTTCCACTAATATCCCAACCATTCCCATTCTCTGAAGCCCACTTCACCAAACAATCAGCCACTCTGTTCCATTCTCTAGGGATATGACAAAAGGAGATAGAGTCTAAGGCATTACAAAGACTTAAAGTATGTCTGACCAAAGCAGCTAATTGCCAACTTACATTCTCCAAGGTTTAACTATTCAATAAGTCCACAAAAATCTGAGAATCAGACTCACAAATGATCTTCTTCTAGCCTAAAGAGCAACCTCTCTCAACTACATTCTTAATAGCAAGGGCCTCCATCAGATTATTAGAGTATTGACCTTTGTAGGTAGAGAAGAGAAAAACCATACCACCATCAATATCTCTACCTATGCCCCCAATACCAACATGACTAGGGTTCCCACAAGATGAACCATCCGTATTAATCTTCAAAGTCCTAGCCAGGGAGGGAGTCAACCTCCCATCTGACAAACCCTTTTCTTTCCGTGGTGAGGTCTTTTTCCAAGGGTGTCACCATGTCTGCTCTCTCCCAAATTCAAATTTTGCATAGTAGCAAAATCACCAGGATCAATACTTTTAGACATATCACACTTTGCAGAGATGGTCTCCTAAAGCCTACTAAGAATAATTCTTCATAGATGCAAACTTTCTAACTTAGAGTCACAAAAAATTCTATGATTTTTCTCCAACCAAAGGTTCCATAAAATGAGAGATGACCTGACCATCCAAACAATCCACAAAAAAGAAGTCTTCGTTGGAGGTCTGCCCAAACTCTCCCAAAAGTCAATTAAAGAGGATGTATGAGCACAACCCTATCACCAAGCCTCCCACCATCTGTTCCATATCTCTCTCGAATAAGGGTAAAAAAAAAACAAGTGGGAAGTACATTCCTCATTGTTTGAATAGAGGAAACAAATAGAAGGTCCCTGAAAGCTTCATTTGTGAAGATTCTCTCAAGTGAGTCATTTGTTCTAAGCCAACAACCATAAAAAAAAATTACATTTCAGCCAAGAAAGGTTAAACCAAACCTTCTTCCACTATTTCACCTCATCTAGACCATGCAAATTACTGTCAAGCATAGCATAACCTTGAGCCATAACAAACTTTCCTTTTGGGCTAGGACTCCAGGCCAAGACATCTCACTCATGGATAGAGCTGCAAAACCTACTTTCCAAAGTTTTAGTGAGAACAACACAATCATCATCAGAGTCACCTGCTGGCCACTCCTGAGGGTCCTTCCAACAAGTCACCTCCACCTAACCCAAATTCTTGACCATCTTAAAGTGCTTCACTATAACCCATCCAACATTAGAAAAAATGTGGTAAAGAGTTTGAAGCTGGGGAAACCTAAAAAAAATGGGAGGATGGCCATTCAAGAGTCCTATGAAAATAGGGCATCAGAACCACTGTTAGAAATCTAAAGAGGCCCTCCATGATAGGTTGAGCACCCTTCTTAAGAGTGTCCCAAATATAAGCACCTTTACCTACCAGAGTAAGACTTGGTACATCAAGATAATCAACACCCAGAAAATACTTGTGGACAAGAATCTTGGCCCAATCCTAATCCTGACATTTACATCATCTCTAGTACAGCTTGGCAGCCAAAGCCATGACAACAAGAGCCATCGACCTAAAACCAAGGCCCCCGACATGCTTTGGCCTACACACAATTTCCCACTTAATGAGGCTTCCTTTTGAGGAAAGAAGGTTGCCATACTAAAGGAATTGACTAGATAAAGCATCAAAATCCCTGACAAAGTTGGAAGGGGGAACCTGAACACAACATCTATAAATTGGGAGAGACTACACCACAGTCTTAAGGAGAACCACTCTCCCAGCTGAAGAAAACCATCTGTATGTCCAGTGACTAACCTTACTCTGGAATTTATCTAAAATCCCCTGCTAGTAATCTCTTCACTAAGAACCCAAGACTAATGGAACCCCAAGTTACATCAAAGGAAGAGATCCGATTTGAAATCTAAAAATCCTTGCAATCCTATTCTAAATAAGATGAGGAGTGTTAAAGAAATAAATAGATGACTTATCATCTTTAAAACACTACCTTGAGGCTTTCAAATAGGTATCCAAAGCTCACCTAAAGTTCACTACCTCACTGATTCTAGCCATGCCCATTAACCCAGTGTCATCCAGAACTATAGATGAGAGTAAGAGGGAAGATTATTATTGCAACTCCAACCTTGGATAAGACCCTACCTCACCTGTGATTTTAAAAATCTGCCAAGGCCCTCCACTATGATGATGCATAAATAGGGAGATAAAGGATCCCCTTGCCGAAGTCCTCGAGAAGCCCCAAACAAATCAGACGGTTCCCCATTAATGAGAACTAAGAAGGAGGAAGAGGTCACACAAATTAGAACCCAATTCACCCACTCCTCATCAAAATCAAAGGCGAAAATAATTTTTTGTGAGAACTCCCAACTCACCCGATCATAAGCTTTAGCCATGTCGAGTTTAAAAAACATAACTTTCTCCTTGGATGTCAACATAGAGTGGATCACCTCCATTGATATGACAACCCCATCCAAAATCTATCTACCTTCAACAAAACCACCCTATTTAGTAGAGATCAAAGAACTAAGGAGTGGTTTGAGTCTCTTAGCAACTAGTTTGGTAATAATCTTATAGACAACATTACATAACGCTATAGGCCTGAATTGGTCCAACCTATTAGCCTCTTCCTTCTTAGGTATAAGAGCTAAGAAAGTAGAATTCAAAGACTTCAACATCTATTTATTTCTATGAGATTCATGTACCACTTCAAGGAAATTAAACTTTATTATTTCCCAGAACTCCTGGAAAAATTTAGTCAAAAATCCATCTGGACCATGGGCCTTTCCTTTTTTCATATTAAAAACAACTTTCTCTAGCTCTAGTAATAGGATAGGGTTTAAGAGGGCCTCATTCATATGAGAAAAAACTAAGAGGGGGATACAATCCAAAATGACATGCTCCTCAGTCTCAGCAGGAAGGGTTTCCCTAGTAAAAAGATTAGAAAAATAATTGACAGCTTCCCTAGAGATTTCTCCACAGGATGAGATCCGATCACTATCAGATGAGACAAGAGAGGAGATAGAATTACCCTATCTCCGAGCCTTCACTGAGTTGTGGAAGAAAGAAGTGTTCCTATCCCCTTCCTATAACCAATCAACACAAGATTTATGCTTCCAAAAAATCTCCTCTCGAAGCTCCCATTCCTCCAATTCTTTTAGAGCCCAGATCTCAGCTTTACTCAAATCAGATGTCATCCCCTGATCTCTAATCTGATAGGTAATAATATTCAGCTTGGTCTGAGCAGCTACCTTCTAAGCATGGAGATTCCCAAAATGATGTTTATTCCATCTCTTAAGCCTATACTTCACATGTTAGAGCCTCTTACTAAAAGTGTACATAGCCATTCCATGGGCAGGATTCCCCTCATACCACCAATCCACCATAAGGTTAGGCAAAGACAAGTCTCTAAGCCACATCAACTAAAAGTTTAAGGAGGGTTGTTTGGTGATACTATATGTGGTGATGGAAAGCTTAATGGGCTAGTGGTCAGAGCCCCTCCAGTCCAAAATTTTAGAATTAGTGATCCACCTATTGCTCATCCAATAGCAGGAAACCAAAAATCTATCAAGCCTTTCTGAGATAGCCTCTCCCCCACATCTTTGATTATTCCATGTAAAGATAGCTTTGGATGTCTTCACATCAATGAGATTCAAAGAGCCAATCATATCCTTGAGCAAATTTGAAGATGGGTCCAACCTAGCTAGCCCACCTCATTTTTCCTCCAAACTAGTGATAGAATTAAAGTCTCCAACCATAATCCATGGGAGAAAAGGGTCCAAGGATTGGATGAATCTAATATGAGCCCATAAATGTGATTTACTTGAAAAATCAGTAGGAGCATATATATTAGATAAGAGACACCCTTCTCTAGTTTCAAAACTAGAAGCAACCAAAGAGATGGAGAATCAACTAGAGATCCACCATAAGGGGGAAAATTTTCTAGGGTCCTAGAAGCAAGCCACCCCTCCCAAACTATTCAAGGAACCTACTCCCTACCAAGAGCCTTGATGCCAAATTCGTGAGGCACAATTAGCCAATCCCTCCATTGAAATCTTAGTTTTCTGAATAAAGATCACATCAGGAGACTGAGACTCAATTAATCTGAAAACAACCTTTTGTTTGGGGATGTTGTTTAACCCCCTTACATTCTATGACAAGATAATCATTTATGGGGGTGAGAGAAATGAGAGTCAATGGATTTCACAGACCTAGACTCAACCAAATTTTCACCCATTATCTTCACCTTCTCCTAATCAGTCTTCCTACCACTCTTTGACAGTTTATCCAAAGACCCATTTTTGAAGGATTTTTGTTGTATGCCTAAGATAAGAGGAGCCTTATTACCCTTTGCAGAATCTGGCATCCCCTTGGGCTTATTGGGGATAGGAGCCTCCAAGACAAGACCCATCAAGCCTTGTGATTCACCAATATCTCCAATATCTTGCATTAGAGGAGGCAAATCAATATCCAGTTGTCCCCCTATAGATAGAATCTGATCCTCACTTTGCATATCCCTCACTTGAATCTCCTACTACCCTTCAACCCTAGAAAGAAGCTCAACTAGAGTACCTTCCTCTTGGGCCAAATCTCCAAGAGGCTCAAACCTGTTAAAGGTGTCATCGGTTCGCCTGTCCCTCCAAGTTCTCTTCTTTCCTTTACCTTTTTTATGAAACTTGACCTGAGTAAATCCCTTGCTATCAATAGGTCCCATAGATGAAGTAGCCTTCTGCTTGTCCTCCCTAGGGGGTCTAGGAGAAACCAAGGTGGGGGACTTGTTCTTGGGACAATCATGATATAAATGCCCATATTCATGGAAAATTTTGCATCTAAATGGTAGGGTATCATAATCTAACAGTTGGATCCAAGAAGATGATCCCATGCAAATTTCCATAGAATCTGGAAATGGACTATTTAAATCAACTTCTACACAAATACAAGCAAAAGAAATTACCTTACGATCTTGCATCTGTGTAGTTGAACCCACAAGTTTCCCAAGAAGCAGCGATATTGAGTGAAGAATATCTTCTCTCCATAATTCCAAAGGCAATCTCAGTAAGCAGACCCACACTGGAACTCGTGAGGGGATTTCCTTAGCAGAGTTAAAGCCCATATGTCAAGGCTTGATGAAAAGCCCCACCTGATTAAAGAAATAAGGGCTCCCTTCAAATGCCTTATTCCTGTCTAACATGCTTAAAAAGATGGCCATAAAGTAGTTATTGGCTGCTAACGGAATCTCCATATCTCCTTTTAGGTTCCACATCTAGTGAGCCTAGGATTCCAGTACAAGCAAGGAAAGGCGAAGACCCAAAAAATTACAAATAAGGGCATGATTGCTCTAGTATTCAACATCCTCTGAGACTTGTTCAGGTTGTATAACCAAAATTGGCCGGTCCTCGGCTCTTTGCAAACATCCGTTCACTTTCTTTAATCGAAACACTCCTTTTGGAGAGGATTCACCATCCCCTAATTGAGGCTTACCATTTAGATCCTTGATATTGGCATGCAATGAAGACAAAGGCTCCCCCATCACTACATCACCAATGAGAAGTTGGGAGGAGGGTATACTTTGATCCTCTATTCAGAACTGAAACGAGACTCAACAAAAGTGAGTGGGGAATAAGGCAAAAGCCCAACCAACTCAACCCACCATTGCCCCCACCGAAGACGAATCACAACGATGTTAGAATTGCACAAAGATCCCCCACAGGTTGGAAAAACTCGGCCACCCAATCCACTAGCGCCGACCAAGCCAGACAATGATAATCCAAAGAATAGATGACCATCGATCCTCCAAAATGTAGACCAAAATGTTGTAGGGGCTAGGGTACGAAGGCCCTAGGAGAAATTAGGTTTTTGCACGCATGCCATCTAGCTCTCCTTTGTCATTGAGTTGTCATTTTTGGTTTTGTGGGTTTGTGGTAATTTTTTGTCATAATTAAATCAAATTAAAAGATAATTTAATAGAAATTTTATAAAGAAATTTGATATTTAATTATAATTAATTAATTGAGAAAGTAATTAAATAAAAGAATTAAATGTAAAGATTTTATTAAAGTTCTATTTTTGACATATAAATACTTATTTAATTTAATGATAATTATTTAGGAGTTTTATTTTAATAATAAACTCTAAATAATGTTATTAATTAAGTTAATAAATATATTATTAACAATGTCTTGTGAATTACTTAAATAAAAGAATAAAATTTAAAGATAAAATTATAATTCTAATTTTGGCTTATTTATAATTATTTATTTTAATAATAATTTATTTAGGAGTTTTATTTTAATTAATAGATTCTAAATAATATTATCGGTTAAATTTATAAATATGATATTAAAAACGTCTCATGATTAATTAAAGTGAGAAATAAAATTAATTTAATAAAGATATTTTAATTTAAATTGCTTAAAGTTGTTGCATGAAAACTGTATATAGAAAATTCAATATTTAATTTATTAAAAAAAAAAAAATAAAAGAATTAAATTTAAAAGATTAAATTAAATTTCTAATTTTAGTATATTTATATTTATTTAATTTAATAATTATTATTTAAGAGTTTTATTTCAATAATAAACTCAAAATAATATTATTAGTTGAGTAATAAATATTATTTGATTATTGCTATGAATAACTCTGCTTGCGAAAATGCCGAAAGCAAACACTTCACTCAGTTATCCAGGCCCGAATTGAGGGCAGAGGAATAAACAGAGACTCTCTAGAAATGCATGCGCCATCAAAATAGCAAGACATGGAAGCTCTCTAGGGAACCAAAGCAAATTTCTTAACCTAAAATATGGTAAAATGGATGTAAGATTCGATGTTCGTACGACCAACAGATTCGAGGCTCTGGATAAATCAGTAGTCGAGGCCACCCACTTTTGTCCAAAAGAAGGGCCTCAAAGACTTACAATCAATGCGGAAGCTTCCTTTGATATAAAAAACCTATCTGGAAGGCGCCCCCAGTTGCCTATATTCATGGTAGAACATCTCGATAACCAGATCCAGGTTTTTAACATGACTAAATATGTATTTCCAAATTCTTTCAAATCTTTGTCCCCTCCAGGAAGAGCTTCAATTCCCTCTAATCTTCTAGATGTTAAATCTGATTTAAAACCAGTCTCTTCTCCAATCTATATACCCCCTCATAAACGGCTTAGCAACCCATCCCCTTCTCCTAACCCTAATTGTTCTCTTGGATTGCTGCAACCAAACCCCCTTGACAAACCAGTTCACATCACCATTGATGATGTTGAAGATTCTTGGTTCGATTGTCTGAAGAGAGGGATCTTTGTAATTTGGACTGGCCCTTCCAAAGACATCCATCTCTTAATGGAATGGCTATCAGACAATTGCTAGGAACAAGTAAGTATCTTTCACCATCATGAAAATGTTTTGTTTTTAAAATGTGAAGAAGAGTCTGTTAAAAATGAGTTTATTATTGTCTCAAAATGTTTCTTTAAAGGTTTCTGTGTCAAATTTGTTGAATGGGTTCCTAATTTTCATATTGATAAGGTGGATTGTATGATCCCATTATGTCATTCCATGTCTCTTCCTTCGGAGCTATGTGATGTTGATATTATCTATGAAATAGGCTTTGCAATAGGAGTAGTTATTGCTATTGATGCTTCCTTTTTTAGCTGTAATAGTATTAAAATTCTCATCAAACTTAATATTAATCACCCTTCAGAGTTCCAAAAGAAAATTATTACTAGGAAAGCCTCATATGATATAACCTTTCAAGAGTATAAAGGGAAGATCATTGATATACTGAAATCTGAAATTAAAAATAATCACAGACCTGAGGTCCTTTCCCTCACATCGCACTTCAGGGACAAATTCCCAGGACTAAGTTCTAAATTAGTCAAAAGGAATAAAAATTCAGGAAATTACCGATCAGAGATTCAGATTGGACAAAATTCTCAGGCAGAACAAAGGGCTTCATTGATAAAAATGATGCCAGATGAGACAGAAGGTACCCTATTAATCTCAAAAGCAGATTTAATAAAGGATACAAGAGTATTGAAGAATGATGTTTGTAGCAAAAATGACAAGGATCTCAAGGGAACAGAAAAATGTGACAACAAACATAAGACCAACAAAAGGGGATCTGATGGAATTAAGATTCAATTTCCAAATGACAGAAGAGAGCACCCCAAAAAAATGAAAGAGCCAACTGTTAGATAGTACAAGGAAAAAAACAAGGATTTAGAGCGAAATGTATTATTAGACAGAGCAGACAGTAAGGATTATATGACAAACAAGGAGAATTTGGGAGATCAAGTTTTCCCTCCCTCAGAATTGGATTCTATGAATCATATAGAGAAGGAAGCCCAGGATGATAGAAAATGGAAGGAGAAGGAAGAATCAACATAAATCAGAATTGAGGCAGGCAATAGAGAAAAATTTGGTCAAAATCATGAAACAACATGCAAATCAGATGGGATTTGGAACAGAGACCAAAATCTTGAGCAAGGCACAGTAAGGCATGAGGCTCCTGCAAAGTAAAAAGAAAGATGTAATAAGGAGGATGTAAATGAAGAAAGCAGTCGAAAATCAGAAAAAATGAAGGGGCCTAACATATACATATATCAGGAGGAGATTGATGGGAACAAGGATACTGCAGGACAAGGAGAGATACAAAACAACATTACAGAATCAACAGATAATCAAGATATAGGTGAAGTAGAAAATATCATGCTTTTCTCTTCTCCCAAGGTGTGGATGGAAAAAGCAACTTCTAGAGCAGAAAAATAGGATTCTCAGCATTTGAACACTGATTTTATCCCTGAATCAGAGTTAACCACCCCCCAAATTGAAGGTGCTAGAAGAACTTCAAAATTTTGGCAGACACCAGATGGATATCCTTCCTTGCCATTCACCCCAGAGGAGATTCAGTCGCAGATTCAGAATGATGGCAAAAGACTAGAAGTCTCTATCATTAAAGACTTTCAGCAATTTTTAAATGAGGACCTAGATTTTACACCAGAGGTTGGATTATCAGAGGTTGAGGCTAACAGTCTTGAGCAGCTGTCAGAGGAACTTATTCAGGTGTTTGACTTTGATAATTTAGATAAGAGTACTACCTCTCAGAAAGAGAGGTTGATCCAAAAAATTATCAAACTAGGAGGAGATGATTATGCTATTGAAGATCTCCAAAGGGATATGATAAAGATCCAGATGGAGGATAGTGCAAGGAAGTAGGACAAATAGAGTGAGAAGAAGTCAAAAGACAATCAGGTAGGTGAACGAACAAACATGGGAGAAAGAGAGAATAAAGAACTGGAGGAGGATAGTCTCGGGAGTAAAATCTGCAAAGAATTGGAAATGGAAGAATTTGAAAGAACAGAGGAATGCATTTGTCCAACAGCACAAGAACTGGGTATATTTCAACAAGAGCTTGGTATAGAAATGAATCAGGAAGGTATAACCTCTCCAAAATATGGTAAGCCGAAAGGAAAAAGGGGGAGGAGATCACTGAAGGATTTACGTGAGGCTAAAGGCCTAGCTAGAGAACAGAGGAAAATTGATGAACTCCTAAACATGGGGAAGGGGAAGTGCCTTCCTAAAACTACATGAGGATAACTTCATGGAATGCTAGGGGTCTAAATGCCCCCATCAAGAAAAGGTTATTAAAACAACATTTAAAAAGTTTTAATTTGGAAATAATATTAATTCAGGAAACAAAACTAAATAAAGTAGAAGGAGACAAATTTAACAAAATGTTAGGAATGTGGGGTTCAATCTTCATAGAGGCAATAGGTGCCTTGGGGGGTTTAGGAATTGTTTGGAATCCTAAGAAAGTTAGTCTAACTTATTTAGTTAATAACAATAATTGGATGTGTGCTAGTATACAGAGCCTAAAATCAAATACAAAATCCATCCTAATCAATGTGTATGGTCCTAATAATACAATAGGAAAAAAAACTGTTTGGGTTGAATTAAGTATGGTTATTTCAGAACACAAAGATTGTTCAATTATATTAGGAGGTGATTTTAATACAATTTTAAGTTTAAATGAGAAAATAGGGGATACTCAACATCTCTCGCTATCATCAATAGAATTCAAAGTATCGATCGACAAATTTAGTTTATTAGAAATTCCTCCAAGCAATGGTATATTCACGCGGAATAATAGAAGAAAGGATAATGATTATATTGTAGAAAAGTTAGATAGATTCTTTATTGTAGGAAATATCTCTTCTTACAATAAGAACTTCCAATCCTAAATTCTTCCCTTCGTAGGATCAGATCATTTCCTAGTATGTTTGGAGATTTCAGAACCTTCTAAACCATAGAGAAATCCTTTTAAGTGTGAAAAGATGTGGTTTCAGGATTCAAAATTTTTAGAATTGATTAAGACATGGTGGACTCAAGTGGACTTCGCTAGGTCCAGAATGTTTGTTTTCATTTTGAAACTCAAATTGTTGAAAGAAAACATTTTGAGGTGGAACAAAGAACACTTCAACAACATTTTTAAAGAAAAGTTGGAAGTTGAAGATAAACTGAAAAAGCTGAACCAGGAAATTATAAAATTTGGCGTGAATTATGAGAAATATACTTTAGAAAAAGAGCTCCTCATGAAACAAGAAGATATTTTATCCAAAGAGGAAACCTTCTGGAGACAAAAATCCAGAGAGAAATGGTTGGAAGAGGGAGATCGAAACACAATTTTTTTTCACAATTCTACTATTTAGAACCGATCTCTACAGAAGATATCTAGTATCTCGACTCTGTAGGGTTTGCATACAGAAAACCCTATAGAAATTGCAAACACGATAGTCTCTCACTTAAAAAATTTACTAAATAATTATGAAGGGTCTAATAGGGAAGCACAGGCTCGAATGCTCAAATTTATTCCAAAATTGGTCATGGTAGAAGAAAATAAAAATCTAAATAGACCAATAACATTGGAAGAGGTAAGGACTGTGGTCTTTAATATGAGTCTAGACAAATCTCCAGGCCCAGATGGGTTTCAAGCTTTCTTTTTTCAAAAATGTTGGGATATACTTGGAGAAGACCTATGGAGAGCAATTGAAGCATCAAGAAATGGTGGATCCTTGCTGGCTGAAATCAATTACTCATTCTTCACACTTATCCCTAAGAAGGAATGTCCAAAAAATCCTAGAGACTTCCGCCCTATAGCTTTGTGCAACACTATTTACAAAATTTTCTCAAAAGTTATAGCCAATAGACTCAAGGCAATTATGCCAAAATTGATTTCTGAGGAACAAACAAGTTTTGTTCCAGGTAGATCCATTTTGGATGGCATACTCATTATTCAAGAAGCTATTCACTCGGCTACCATAGATAAAGAACCATGTATGTTTATGAAATTAGATATACAAAAGGCTTACGATATGGTTGATTGGCATTTCCTATGCAAATTTCTAGAAGCATTTGGATTTTCATGTCAATGGGTAAATCTAATATTTAAGTTTATCTCAACTCCGAAGATTTCTGTTCTCATAAATGGGACTTCTGAAGGTTTCTTTGAAATCTCCAGGGGTATTAGGCAAGGAGACCGTCTATCTCCCTCTCTCTTCATTCTAATGGATGAAGGCTTTGGTAGAGCAGTCTCCTATGCTTATCAGGTTTGGAAGATTTTAGGGATTTCTGTTACCAAAAACCTCCCTAACATTACCCATCAACAGTATGCAGATGACACTATTTTACCTGGCAAGAGTTCAATCCAAGAAGCTATGGGTTTTAAAAATATACTTCAAAATTATATGGATGCTTCAGGGCAGAAGGTTAATAAAGATAAATTCGAAATATTCTTTATGAACACCTCTCCAAAAATGGAAAACAATATATGTGGAATTATGGGATATAGAAAGGGTATGTTCCCTTGTAAGTATTTGGGTATCTTCCTAGAAAAGAACTCGAGATACATCAAAGTTTGGTAGGATATGATTGAAAAGGTGGTTAAGCGGATTGGAAGTTGGAAGAATAGATGGCTCTCTAAGGCTGATAAGATTACTAAGATATGATCTGTCCTCTCAGCCATCTCAATTTTCCCTTTGGCATGTCTTCCTCTCACAAATTGGATGTCCATGTGATTCGAATCTAAACTTAGGAATTTCCTTTGGAAGGATAAGGAAAAAGATAAGAAACTCACTCTCATTAAATGGGACAATTTATGCAAACCTAAAGAATGTGGAGGTTTACGATTGAGGAAACCACAATGGAAAAATGAGGCTCTGGGAGCCAAACTTGTATGGAGATTATACCAAGAACATGAGCACAAATGGGCTAAAATTTTATATCATAAATATCTAGATCCAACGAAGCTGGAATCACTATTTAGAATGGGAAATTTGCCGAAAGGGTCGGAATGCTGGAATTTCATGGTAAAATGCAGGGGTATTATCAGCAAATACCTAACGTGGGACGTGGCTGCAGGAGATAAAGCCTTGTTCTGGGAAGACTCCTGGAATGGGCTCCCCCCTTTAAACACACCTCCTAATTTAGAAAACCTAATAATAAGGCTAAAATCATTGTGGGGGTAGTAAGGTCAAAGATTACAAAATTAAAGAGTTGATTGATGGGGAACTTCGATGGAGATGGTGGTCAATAGATGATTTAGATCTTGATCTGGATCTGGAATCGGTTGTAGCCTTCAAAAAGATCATCTCGAATAGGAAAATAAAACAATCTGAAAGGCCAGATAGTCTTATTTGGTCTGGTTCAAAGGATGGATTATACAGTGTGAAACAAGGTTATCAGGCTATTATTCATTCACAACAATGGAACTCGGTGGAGATCCCATTAAAATTGTGTTGGGATACAACTTGTCTTCCTAAGGCCCATTTCTTTCTATGGCTTGCCCTTCAGAACAGAGCTTTAACATCAGACAAACTCGCTAGATTTGGTATAAATGGTCCTAATTGGTGTGTCATGTGTAAACAGAACAATGAAGATGTTGATCATCTCTTTCTCAACTGTCCTTTTGGACAAAATTGCTGGGAATGGCTCAAGTCCCGACTAAACTAGGTACCTCTCTACAGAATTCTCTTAAAGGGCTCCTATGTTCATGGCCCACAAATATGGGACATGGGGTCTATAGCAAATTCTGGAATATTTGCCCATCCATAGTTGTATGGGAAATATGGAAAGAAAGAAACCGTCATATTTTTAAAGATCAAGAGCAGAATCTAGGTAGATTTATACTAAATCTAGAAGCTTCAATAATAGAAGTAATGAATGCTAATCTGAGGAAGACAACGCATGTGGAAGGATCTTTCTCATATTGGGATGGAATTATGAAGAAATTATGGTCCAACCTTATCAATCCACCACTGGTGTATGCGGCAAGCAATAAAGAGGCAAGGGAAAAATGTAAATGGGTCCCTCCTCCCCCAGGTTGGCACAAATTGAACTTTGATGGGGCAGCGAGAGGGAACCCGGGTATAGCCGGGGTAGGATGTATTTTAAATGATGAGAATGGCAGATGGGTAGCAAAGCTAGCTGCCCCCCTTCCTCTTGTTTCCAATAATG
Organism: Cupressus sempervirens; assembly: GCA_028749045.1. NCBI lineage: Eukaryota > Viridiplantae > Streptophyta > Pinopsida > Cupressales > Cupressaceae > Cupressus > Cupressus sempervirens. The sequence continues at coordinate 137,095,962 of CM053784.1, read as the reverse complement.
TGGCAGAACTTGAAGCCTTGGAGAAGGGTCTTCAGCTCCGTCTTAAATTAAGCCTCCCCAAAATCCACATTGAAGGCGATTCTCAAGTCGTTCTTAACGCTATCAGACAAAAAAAGACCCCAAATTGGGTCTTGAATTCGAAACTCCAAGAAGTGTTAATTTTAATAGAGCATTTTGAGGAGATCAATATCAGTCATATTTATCGAGAAGGTAACTCATTGGCAGATGAACTTGCCAATAAGGGTGCAGATGGAGAATCAATTTTATTGTTCAAGTTAGATATCTCCCCTCCTTTATAATAACAAGATAGTTACTTATCAATATAATCAACTACAGATTGATACAAAAGCTACCTTTTTGGGAAAATCCCAAGCCCAGATATAGTTCCTATTCAAAAGAATTGTATTTATATTCAACCAATTCACAAGCATTAATATTCAGCGAAATATTATCACATCAACTTAAGATATAATTTAAGCAATGTATCATATTGTCAAATATTTATATTCTTTAAAATAATGCTAATTCCTATATCCTTCTGATTTATAATCCTTCATAATAAATCACCTATCTTATAGTATTTAAAAATTATTTTGAAGGTCCAAATTATTAATAATTACTTAATACTAGTTTATATATATATATATATATATATATATATCATTTATATTATTTTAAACTACAGGTATATAGATATAATAATATTTTCTTATATATATATAACCAGAGAGCAAATATGTTAATCTATTCAGAGATATTAACATACCTGTGTTAGATAGTAACATTAACAAGTATTTAAGTATATAATTAGAATTTAATTATTGAGTACTTTTGGATTAGGATTAAGTCTATTATTTTAATCATTAATAAATTATGCCTTATTTATGATATGTAATTAGCATTCGTAATCTAATTATTAGATAAAACTATCCAAAACCTCCTTCTTCTAGCAATATGAATGATTATTCAGTACTGATATTAATTTTCATTATTCTTTCATTTCAGAAAGAGTATGTGTTGTTCCTTTTTCCCTGTATGTCTCTTCGAAATCGTTCCCAGTGGAATATTTAATTATAGTTAGTTAATACCCGTCTGATTCAAGCATGCCAAAGTTGAGCATGATCTCACTCCCATCATCACAAGATATGGAAGGATCTCCCAAGCTTGTATGAATGACCTAAATTATCATGACAGGGTATGAAGTTAGGTTCCAACATCTGTGTGAGTTATATGTTAGAGTTCAAGCCAATTCATGATTATTCATGACCGCTGGTTCATTTAAAACTTTAAGGCATTCCCAGAATCGTAGCAGAAGGAAAGGTTTAGAGTGAAGATCTCTAGTCATAGTTTCCTCCCCTGTTAGTCTCTGCTTAGAACCTTTGGTATTGTAGTCCTCTGATCGAAGATGGAATCCAACATTCACGTCTTTTACTCTACCGAAACTAGAACTATGGCATTCTTAGGCAAAATCAAGCTTGAAAGATGGAGCCGGCTATTGAGAATCACTGATGACATGATTAGATTTGCTGTTAACAGAGCACTGGGTGAAGAAATTTTTGATTATTCTGCAACTTGGAGGACAAACAGCTCCATCATCGGCTCTTTTATTGGGATAATGGTTAAGGCTAAGATACCTAAGGAGGACATTATACAGCTTTTTTTTGACATTCTCAGCCCGGCGTGGAGGAAGGGGTTGAAAAAGGCCGTATACAGCGTAGATGATAATGGAAAAATTCCATACCCTGAAAAATACATGGGTCTTCCGGAGGGTGATGAAGAATTGAAGACGGCCCCTCGTCGACAAGCCCTAATCATGAGGGAAGGCCTAGCCTGCTATAAGGAATGGCCTCATATGGAAGCCAACATTAATTTTCTTTTATGCTGCAGAGGGATCATTGAAGAAGACAGCAACGAATGGGTATACAACTACCTCAAACTGTTTAATACATACATTGAGCTGGGAGTCTCCTTCGAGGATCTGAATGCTATCAATTTTGACATCCTCAAGTCTGAAAAATCAAGCAGGGTCTCACTACGAATCGATCTGCCCATGAATATGGCCACATATGATATTGAAGATGAACCCGAAGTGCTTATGGTCACACGGAAAGATTAAGGATGGGGTAGGTCTCTCAATAATAAGGAATTTTATATGTAATGTGTTAATATAGCTTGAAGAATCCGGTCTTAGGTTTGGTTTAAGTAGCTGGAGTAGCTCAGTAGTAGTATAAACTTTATGTTATACTCTGTATCAGACAGATTGATACCTCCTAATTTTGCGCTCTGTTTTGGGAATACTAAGGGTCTAGGATCTAATCTCCTCCCATATAAAATCTTTTCTATGGTATATATATGAACACGATAGAATTTTGAAAGTTTAAAACCCCCCTGTAACTTGGGTTTGGATGGAAAATGTGTATATATTACTATGTCTTTTAAACAGTAGTATTTAGTTTAAAAGTATGAATGTTGTAGGTGCTCCGGTTGGCTATGAGAAATTGATCATCTGATTAAATTTAGGACTTCATGTAGTAATCCTCTGATGTATGAACATTATAGAACTAATTTGTCTTTGTGTTAAATTTCTTCTGGGTTTCTTTCGCTTCCTTTTAGAATAGTATGTGTCTGTTTCTTATGGTTCCCCTGTAAGTTTATTCTAGAATAAGTGCTTAATGAGAACTTTCATCTTATTGATGCTTCCTATTATGATTGATTTCCGAGTTTGTTTCTTATTATGTTGATGGGATTATCATAGATTAATAACAGTGCTCTGATCTAAAATTAGAGGATATGCTCTTTAAAATTCTGTTGTATGAATGAGGCTACTATTGAGATATCTAGATAATCTTTCTTGAGCAAGATTAACTAGGCCTATTTTGGTTGGAGAAGCACTTGATTAAACTGCTGGAGTATTTATTCTCAAACCCTTAGACCAAACAGGGTATCCTCTTGGTATGCCTTCGTGAAAGAGTGGATTAATGGATAATTCTTAGGAATTATTTGGATAGAGATTTAGTCTACTGGATTGGTCTTTTAAAGTATATGCTATGAGCAGTCATCTATGATTAATCCTATGACTTGAGGTTTTCACAATATCTGTGTCTTGGAAAAATACTTTATTATTGCTTTCCCAGCTATTGGTGTTTCATAGGTATTGATCAGGTGATATCCCATTTTGGTAATTAATTTTATCATCCTCTCTTGTATTTCGAATTTAAATTAGGAAAGATGAGGTATTTTTTGGATAGATTTCCAAAATAAGTTGTAGTAAAGATGCTGATAGATCTTCATTATCAGACATAATAGTTTATGATTAACCAGTCCTTTGAAAAGGTTTTTAGAAAGATAGGTATATTTGGCACAGGTTGGCAAGGAATGTACTCCTATAAACAGAGTTGCAGTTTAATAGGAAAGATTTAGACAGCCAAAAGATGGATACAAGCAGATTCTTTTGCTTTAGATCTTTCTTTTAGGTTGGAGATAAGAGGATATTTGTATTTTACTCGCCTCGAAAGCAAATGTAAATAATAGTGGTATGCCCTGAAACTATAGGTATTGAAAATTTGAAATTGTGATATTATCTACTGGGGTATGCCCCTTTTATCATTGTAAAAACTGGGGTATGCCCCTTTTATCAATGTATAATATAGGACTGTGGTCCCGGACAAGACTGGAGGGTTTCTTTCCCCGTTCTTCCCTACCAGTGCTTGTCAGAACGGGGGACTTTCTGTAAGACTTTGATTTAATTATAATTTAATCAAGGCTTCGGCCGTTTATTGATCCAAAAAAAATAAAAAAATTATTTGATTAAAAAGAAAATATTAAAATATGCTAATATTTGATTAATTAAAAACTAATTAAATTTATGCTTTAAATAAAAAGTCTAAAATTAGAAGTCTTAAATTAGAGGTCTAAATTTAAAAAATTGGTTAAAGAAAGATTAGAATACGATGTTATTTAATTAATTAGAGATTAATTAAATATGTACTTCAATTTAAAATACTTATTTTAAAAGTCTAATTTTAGAAGTTGGATAAAAATATAATTAAAAGATTAAAAGATTAAAGATTTAATATTATTTTATTATGATGATTTAATTAATAATTATTAAATTAGATTTGCATTTAAATAATAAGCTTTAATTATTCTTATTAATTTAAATAATAAACTATGCTTTAAATAGTGCTTACACTAATTAATAAGTGAAGGAAAAGAAAATAAAAAAAAATATTTTAACTAAAAAGTTTTTTAAATGTTCATGAAAGAGTTAAATTTAAAAGATTTGATTAAAGTTCTAATTTAGGTGTATTTATATTTATTTAATTTAATAATAATTTATTTAGGAGTTTTATTTTTAATAAACTCTAAATAATAATATTAGTTAAATTAATAAATATTATATATAAAAATGTCCCATGATTTAATAAGGGAGAAAAACTTTAATTTAATAAAGTTTATTTTAATTAAATTGCATAAAGTGTGTGCATGGAAATTAAAATATAACAATTAAAGACAGGGTTTTTTTGCATGATTGCATGATCAAAGCCTTGATTTGGGGGAAAAGCTCTTTATTAAGGAAATTAGACCTCATTTCTAGATACACAAGTTTGGAGGAGCTAATTTCTAAAAAGAGGGTTTTTGAAAGAAAAGGAAGATTCTTGCGTGTTTGTGTAATAGTTGCTCATTCTTCAAATTCCTTTCTTTGTATTTGTTGTGTTTCTATTTCAGAAGTTCTCTGGGTTGAAACTCTTGTTTGAGAAAATTGATTTCCATTATAGAATTGTCTATGATTTAATCTAAAAATCTTTAATAAATATTGAACTTTAGAGTTTTCAAAACCTAATGAATTATGAAATTCACTTTTGTATGCACTTTATGTGATGTGTGATTTACTGGTGTTGGAGTTTTTGGGTTTGTCTTAGCTTTGGCCAGTCAAGATGTTTACCAAAGGCTCGAGAGTTCTATGTTGTGATGTCATGATGATGTTTTGATCTCTATCTTTTATACTCAACCATGATAATGTGTCTAGTATGCTCTATGAGATGTTTTGATGCATTGATTGTTATTGCATTCCAATGTTCTTATGTGAAACTGAGTTGAATGGTGTGACCTATTTGATATAACCTTTGAGTCTTTGATTAGTTGTATTTGGATTACTTTTCAATCACTTTTATAGGAATGAGGTGTTTGTATGTTTTTTTCTTGGTGATGTCATGTTATGACATGGATTGGTTTATGTATGCTTGATTTTGGGATCAGTCCTATTAAGATGATCATATTGGTGGAATCTGTGATTATAATGTGTTTTTCAATACTTATCAATTTCTTGTTTAAGAACTAATGTATGGTATGTAGTCTTTTGTGATCTTTTGATTTTACTGAGGTTAGGGTAGGTTATCTATATGTCATGTCAAGAAGTGGCTTGCAATGGAGGCCGAGGCCCAAAGTGGCTCCTAGAGTAACTCATTGTAAGTTGTTTAATAAGTGAAAATATTACACTAAATAGGAATAAAATGAACCTAATAAGAGTCTCTGTATTTCCTCGCCCATGCCTCGAGTGCAATTACAAACTAGGATAGGAGTAGAGAAGACACTTGGTTGTGACCATGCATCTTTAGTGTGCCTTGTCTGTACGAAAGGATACTAGTGTCACATAGAGTCACTAGGGGGCTGGGGTCAAGTTAGACTACCAGGGTAACTCTAGTGTTGATTCGTGTGATGAAACTTGCCCACTTGCATAGTAGATTTCCTACATGTCTGTGTTGCCTCTGGGATTAGTTGATACTTGTGTCTTGGTACCTTTGAGTTAGATTGCTTTCAAGTGATTCCTTGAACCTAGATGTTGGATTTGATTGTTGAGTTTGTTATCCTATTTGGAACTTGAGACTATCTCCTCAACATAGTGGGAGTGGACCTTTTTGGGTTCCATGAGGTCGAGTGGTAGTGTTTTTTCTTATACCATTAAGATTCGACTGTCAGATGTCACTGCTAGATGTGTTTGTGTAGATGTTCTTTCTATATGTCCTCATATTTTTTATGGATGGTTGTACTATTGTATTTTATTTGATTTCATAAGATCTTAAGAGATGATGTAATTTATTTCATTATGTATATTATTTTAGCCTTTCATACACTATGACCTGTACAATGGATGATTGTGCATTCTGTTTATTTCCAAGTGGCATCATATATAATTGTATATTATTTAAATGGTTTCATACTGGTATATTATTATTTGATGTGGATTTATTATATATTGGATTTGTTAAAATTCTTTAGAATAACTGAGAAAGGGGTGGGGGGGGGGGGTTGAATTAGTTATCCAAGGTCCATATGTATAAGTAAAACTTTTCACAATTCAGTGAACTCATAAAACATTCATACCCATGCATGCAACCATTGTGTATTTACTCAAACTTGTAGTTTACTATCAAATCAACTTGTAAAAATGTAAAGCATAAGACACAAAACATTCATCAGCACACTTGACACAATGATTTAATGCGGAAACCCAATTTGGGAAAAACAACCATTAACATGCTACTCATTTTTCACTCTTTTGAAGTGATGCCCTGTGAAAGGCCAACCCTATTAAAGGTTACAATACACACTATTAAATGTGACCCTGTTAAGGGATTTCAATAACCGTATTAAAAGTGAGCCTTGTTAGAGGACTTTAGGCCATTCACTTGGAATGCCAACCTGTTAAAGGATTTACTAATGACTTTTAGGTCAACCTTAATCCAAAGGATTTACCCTAGATTGATACAACTATTAGAGAGTTTAATAGTAGATCTTTGATCTGATACAACTTGCAACTTCTCTTGTAGATTACAGATCTCTATTCAGTCCTCCATTCTGCTTGGCCTTCATACTTTGTAGCTCTAATAGCTTGTTCACCCTTCAAGCATATATCTCCTTAAGCCTTCTTGCTTAACATGTCATTGCAAAATCTTCTCTTGGGTCACTTGATGAAGCAACACCCTTAACTCCTCCTTCTCCTTGGGTTCTCACACATGAGAACCTTGCTTCATGACTAGACATTCCTATATATAGGAAATTAAGATACTTTGTCACTCATTCTCCATCATCCAAATTATGGTTTATATGGGTTAGGTAAGATACAATGTATCCACCCCATATTCCATATCTATTCTAGAAACTTCCTCTAGAATCCACTTTGAATTTGCCTCAAAAATAGTTTACATCAATTTTTTTGCCACCAGCTCATCAACCTTATCTTCCTCTTGGTTCACCAGTTTCAAGAAAACAAACTTTTCAGCTTATATTTGGCAAATCTTTGACCTTTTCCATATTGTAGTAGCTCGACATTATCAATCTTCTGGTGCTTGACACACACTGTGTTACTCGACATCCTCTACAAAATCACTCAACATCAACTAAAGTTTATTGATGCTCAACATCAAGTAAACTTTACTCGGCATCAACTATCTCACTTAGCATCCACTAGAATTTTCTTTTATTCAGCTCCAACTAACTTTCTGCTTGGCTTGTACTAACTTTGCTCAGCACCTACTATCCACTCGATCAAGCTTGGCAGACTAACTTTGTTTAACTTGTTCTTCTAAAATTTCTTAGTGTAGCCAACATTTTTAACCTTAAGTAGATCATCAATACATCATATCATCACTATCTTATCTAATCCTTGTACTTCATTACATAGTCATAACTCAACCTTTCCTCTAGGTACTATTGTTACCTTTTATTGAACAAAACCTCCTCATCAATCAACTAAGTGATAGTACTTGAATCTATAAGAAATTATCTTACCAAAAAATAGTAGGTTTGACATCAGTGACAAAACAATGATTGAAACACATAAAAATCACCCTCATAACAATCTTTCTACTCAATGATATTTTCAATTAGATTTCAATAGGATTTAGTGTTAATTAAACTTAAATGTGATTCAATGTCATGGGACCTTTAAGAATTGTAATCTATTTCATGGTATGTGTTTATGTAAATGCTAATTGCCTCCACTACGTTATAAATATTGTTGTTAAGTTATTATCTTTAAAATAAAATAAAAAATGTTTTCCAAACTTAGTGAAACTTTAGGTTTACTTCTTTTGGGTCTCATGGCAAGGCGTTATAGAAGGAACACCAACATAAATGACAAAAGGAAGGATAACATCAATAAGAGTCAGAAAGATGAGTTGAGAGAGCATATAGAAGAATTCAAATAAGTATTTGTCAAAGCCAAATATCCATCCAATTCACATGTAGTATGAGATAACATTCATTTGATGTTGTGAAAGAAGACTGAAGTCAACAATTGTATGTGGTTGATCCTATTTGAATTAAGCATCTTTTATTACTAAAATAAGCATTAGAAAGACAAAAGGTAGCAAATGGTGAATTAAGACTTGTGCAAATAGTATGAGGTATTTCATGATAAGTTTAAGCTATGGTTAAGAGCACATATGATCTGGAGATTGTATGTGTGTAAGAAAAATAAAAAAGTCTACTAGTAATAGAAAATACTTTTTAGGATTGTGTACTTGCACAATTAATGTAGAGATCAATTTGGTAAGATTCAAAGGATATGAATGAGTTATTGTGTACTATTTGAGCATGTGTCAAGTTAATGAGAAAATTGAGTGTGATTCTAAGGAAATTAAAGCAACATTGAAGTGAATTCATCAGAAACCCTACATTTTGTGAAATCAAGGTATTTATTGAATTTCAAGTTTCCATCTATGAATTTGAAATCAAAATTTGTGATAATCATAGATAGGAGTTTGATTCACAACATCAAGGATGAGGTTAAACTAAAAATGAAGATAAACCCCATTCAACCTTTAGAGGAAGACCCTGTAGTAGTATTTTTTGTTATTCTAAATGGAGTATTATACTTGGAGAATGTAGGAAGCTATCTTAGGAGAAAATTTGAAACAATAGGTGAAGATAACATATCAAAGGATTTTGATCACATATATAACTAGGACATGAGCTTCAAGAGTGGTTATGAATACCTAGAACAAACTGAAATGATTAAGATCTTATTTTCACACGACTTTGACAATGAGGATTGGGAAATATCATACTGAGCAAGATTCATGATGGAAAATTATAGTTAGGAGATATTGTGGTAGAAATATCAACTAACCTAATTGATGAGGTGATTGGTCTATGCAATGAAGGATCAATCCTAGTAAATGAAAAGAATGTTAAGAAACTAATGCTAGAAAACACCAAGTTCGAGTATAATGGGAGAGGCATTGTAATAAGAAAGATAAAACAACATGATGTAAGATTCATATGCAAAATTATGGCATCCAAGATATGTGCTAGCTCTGGAGAGGATGACATGGGAGAAAGATTAATTCATGCCATCTATAAAATGTGTGTAGAAAGAGTAAATGTCAATATGTGTGAAATCATGAGAGCACAATTAGTAGAGAACTTGGAAAGGATAAAAAGAGTAAAAATTAGTCAATTCAGATTTAGATCATTGATTATCTATATGTTTTTCCATTGGATTAAAAGATTTCCATTCCCTATATGTGACTGAACTAATTGGAAGTGATAAGTGCACATTTGAGAAGATAACCAATATGTATATAAGACATCTAGCAGATAAGATTGACAACGGTGCATATCTGATTATAAAATCAATCCAAGAAAAGATGAGACAAAGATACATAATCCTACCCCTGTGAGGAAATTCAAAGATGATATATGTTTTATGGTTGACATAGATTTCACCTATATAGAACCAACTGAACCAAGAATGACCTATGTTGAGTCACTTGGTTATGAAGTTGCCGAGGAACAAGTAGAAGGGTTTGTGGAAGAAATCCTAAAATTAGCTAGAGATGAAGATTCTAATAGATTTGGAACCTCGAAGAGATAATGCATTTGACATCTTAAGCTCAACTTGAAAAATATTCAAAGAAAAAGGTTGATGCAAAAATGAAGAAAATCATGTAGGAAGCATATATGACACCAGAAGAAGCAGCAGTAGTAAGACAAACTATTATTGGAATGAGGTAGATTGGTCAAGAAGGAATCATGTATGTACAACCCCCTAATAGTGGGAGGATAGTATGAGGGCATAATAGTTGCATAACCACAAGTAGCAACATCAACCATACCATATGTTGTAGTTTCATAGATACAACCCAAAATTGTACTACTAGTGCAAAAGGAGAAAGGTGAGAAGGAAGTAACTATAAAAAAAAGTACAATCAACAACCCCTACTAGCACTAGGAGATCAACAAGGTTGACAGAGGTGAAGAAAGAATAGGCTGAGTCGCAATGAAAGAAGAGAAAAAAGTAGATGGTCAGTGGACCAAGAAAGAGAAAGAAGAAAATTACAAATAATTGAATCAAATGAGGAAGAAGAAACAAAGGAAAAAACTATTGAAAGAGTAGAGATAGAGGTAAAGAAACCTTCTGGATGAAAAACATGGAAGCCAAAGATTGAGAATTTGAATGTTCAAATTATCAACAACATCAATTTTGTACAAATAAATAAATTTTATAATCATTATAATAACATAGACAAACTATAATTATAGAATGCCATAGTTAGGCATATGATTCTAACAAATAAGACATTTGAAGATATTGATAAGGACATACCAAAATATCTACATAGAAAATTGATTAATAGAAGAAGAAGAGTAGCAGATGAGTATAGAACAATAAGAGAGAATCAAATCAAAAAAGTGTGTGAGTTGAAAAGTGATGATGACATTGAAAGAATAGTGAAGAGAATTGAACCCTTGCTAAGAAATAAAAGGAGAAATTTTGTTAATGAGCGGTAATTATGAAGAGGTGAACAAAGAAACAGAGCAAGTCATTGTAAATTCATGACCTCCACAATAAGCCAAGAATAGGGAGTAGCAAGATCAATAGCAACAATGTCAGAATCCACTCTACAATTCTCTATTGGTGTTGATACCATGAAAGTGGAAAGTACAAGGATCACTCTAGATACTTTAGAAGATCCATTTAAAGACTATGGAATAAATGTTGGAAATTTGGTGAGCTACACCACCTCTGAAAATGAAGAAGAAGAAGAAGAAGAAAGATAGAAGAAGAAAAGAAAAATAAACTTGAAGAAGATGAGAAGAAGAAAAATATTGAAGAGGACAGAAAGAAAAAGGAGGAAGAAAAGAAGAAAATTGAGGAGGAAAGGAAGAAATTGGAAAAGGAAAAGAAAAATAAAGAAGAAGAGCAAAATAAGTAGGAAGAAGAGGAAAAGAAAAAGGAAGAAGAAGAAAATAAGAAAAAGGAAGAAAAAGAGAATAATAGAAAAGATGAAGAGGAGAAGAAGAAAAAGGAGGAAGATGAGAAAAAGGCCAGCGTACCTAGTTTTTCTAGGACAACCCTTACATTAGCAATACACAGAGGATTAGATGATGATGATAAGATTGAACTGATCTCATCACCCAACAATATTATTGAGAAGCATAGAAAGATGAAAAGTGTACAAAGTACTCTGATGGAAGTGACAGAGAGACATCCAAAAACTTTAGTTGTGAAGATGAAAGAGTCATATCTGCAAGACAGAGAAAAAGCTATAGTGCAAGCTTTTGATGCAGAATTTACAATTTTATCTCATATTGCAATTGTCTAAGCATAGACTAAACATGATGCACAAATATTTGACATTGTTTACCAAAATATCAGAAATGACTTGGGAGCTCTTGATGCATGTATCAAGGTGTTGAGGAGATGTTAACATGAAGGAAATAAACTATATGCAAATTGTATGTTATCACTTAAGTTCACTAAAGATAGTGATGAAGAGATGAAAAAGAAGCATGAAGATCTCCAAAACTGGTAAATCAACTTCAATAGCTTGATCAAAAGATGGAAGACATTGAGGCTAAGATTGGAAAGACTTATGATGAAATAAGTATTGAGAGAAATAAAGAGAGAATCGCTAAGAGGTTTTGACTTCTCAAAGAAAGTCTATCTTTGAAGATAGCAACTCTGGAATGATAGGTAGAGGAATGTCTTAAGGCAAAGACAACCTTTTAGAAGTTTGTCTATTCAGACCTAAATGCAATTGAAATTACATCCTATGGACTTTGCACCCTTCTTATCATATCTAAAAGAGTTAGAAATTCATGGGAGAAGAACTTCAAGAGTCTAAAGAAAAGTTTTGATGATTGTATGACACAACTATCTACCTAATGCATATGTATAGATCCAAATTTTGAACTGTATATATATTTTTGACACCTTTTTCATTGATGTCAAAGGGGAGGAGATACGGAAAATTATTTATAGGTATATGCGTGTAAAGGAGAATTAAGGTATATAAAAAAGGGAGTTACGTAGTATAATTAGGATATATAAGGAAGGATGGTTAAATACAATGATCCACAAGTTTTGAATTTTGGAAATTTTGATAAGTCAAATTTTGTAAAGTTTTAATGCTAAATGTTTTTGGGACATATCCAATTTTCCCATATGTTGCCATCAATGCCAAAGAAGGAGATTGTTGGAAATTTGGCTAAGGTAAATATTGAATGTTTTCATTTATGGAAACATATCTTCAGTATGAAGTGTTGGCATTATATTGTATTTTTCATTAGTGATAACATTTTTTCAATTCTGAATGATTACCGAGTTCATCACTCAGTCTACAGTGTATATCAAGCATTCAATGGTTACCTTGTAGGTTCATCACTTAAGTAGTTCATACCGAGCATTCCTGCAGCTACTGAGTGAGTGTGCAGTCCAGTAGTTCATACCAAGCATTCCTGAAGCTACCGAGTGAGTGTGCTACCCAACAGTATCTACCGAGCATACAGTGTTCACTGAGCTTCGCAGTGTCTACCAAGTCATCAATTTGTGTGATGGAAGCTAGTGTTTACCGAGTGATGGAGAGTGAAAGCAAGGTAAATGAAGGATTCAATTTTTACTGAGTGATATTATATCTACCGAGTCTCCAATGGTTATCGAGTTCCAAACTACGTTGTGTGATTAGTATGGACCGAGCTTCTATTTCTACCGAGTGTATGATGATGCCAAGTAATGTAGTGGATGCCGAGTATCAAAAGGTTACCAAGTCAGCTTGAAGAACTTGAGTTTTTTACTATTTGGCCGACTCAGTAATATTTTGTTCACTTGTGTTTTGGTCGACCTTGCAATTGTAATTATTGGAATGGTATATATGTAATGTATTATATCATTTGCAATGTATGAGTATAAAAAGGAATGGACATGTAATGCTTTGAGAAGGATAAAAATGAAATTCATCAAGGTCTACAAGGAGCAGTAAAGATTCATCAGTCACAAGAGGTGATCTATACTTTAAGGATCTAATCAACAATCAAGTTGTGGATCTAGCACTCCAAATTGCTCTTAACAAGGAAGATAATCAAAAGTGATCAATGTAAGCCCTAACAGGCTAACTTCATACTGCAGTAACAAAGTTTTGTGGGTATCATCGCCACCCCAGTTTTACTTTCTATTTGGAAGGTTTTTGGGTCACCAAAATTCCGTGTTCATTTGTTGTAAATGTTTATCTTTATCATGAATACAATAGATTAGATGAATGAATGATGTATGGATCAAGTATTGAATTGATTTAAATTTTTTGAGGTTACCGATTCACCCCTCCCCTCTCAGTAACCTAGCTAGTCTTGATTATTTCCAATAATTGGTATTAGAGCATTGTGGTTCTCATGAAAAAGTTTGAGAGCTTGAGAAAAGATCTAAAGGGAAAATGGAGATATTCAAACTTGATAAAGAAATTGAAAATGAAAAGCTAGATCTGGAAATGGCCATGGCTCAACTTAAAGAAGCAAAGGAGCATCTTTCTCAATCCCTAAAGAGAAGGAAGGAACTTACAAGACAAATGAATAACCATTAGTATGTTGAAGAAAAGATTGAAGACCTTTTACCATCAAGTAGTTCAAATAAAGAAAATGAGGCAATCAAGGAACTCCTAGCAAAGAATGGCACTCTACAGGAAGAAGTAAGAAAACTTAAAAGAGAACAAGAAATCCAATCAATCAGGCTATGTGAAATCTTGGAACAAAGAAACAAATCTGAAAATGAGATAAATGAAAGGATCAATGCAAATCAAAGTCTTATCAATCAACTATCCAATGCAAATGAAGAAATCATGAATCTAAGATTTGAAAATGAAAGCCTAAGGATTGATTTAATCACTGAAAGACAAATGAGTGAAAGATTGGAAAATGACCTAAATGCTGAAAAGAAAATCATTGAGAGAATGATGAAGTCTCAAGAAGATATGAATCAATTAAATCAAAAAAATGAGCAGAATCTTCATAGACAAAAGGGTAAAGCAAGACTTGGATATAATGAAGAAGGTGAATCTTCCAAACAAGGTGCTCAAAGGAATCAAAAACCTACTTGCAATCACTGTGGTAAGTTAGGTCATACATCAAACAAATGTTGGAGTAATGGAAAAGAAAAATTCAATGGAAAATGCTACAACTACAACCAACATGGTCACAAAGCTAATGAATGCAAGGAAAAACCAAAATTTGAAGGCAAATGTCACAAATGCAAGAAGCATGGTCACAAGGCATTCCAATGCACATAAAAATCATTCAATCTAGTTGAACAACTTGTTAAGGAAATCTTTGGATGGGATTACAATACTTGGTGTAGATGTCATTAATGTGGAGAATATGGACACATTGGGAAAAACTACTCATCACTTGAGAAAAAGAGATACAACAGTAAGATGTTATACATGCACTGAACTTGGTCATATATCCAAGAATTGCATGAATATAGGAAGAATTGAAGATGAAAAGAAAGCTAAAGCTGATAACATTCAAAAATAGATGAGACAACAGTGGATTCCTAAATCTATCGAGTAGAATAGTTCAAATGATGGCCACATCACTCAAGAAATGGGTGACTCCACCATTTCCAATTAGATTCATAAAGGAGGATCTAGAACTATATCATCAAGCTATATTTGGAGTAGTTCCAAATGAAAGAAAGAAAAAGATCCAATCAATATTTTAGATACAAAGGGTCACAAGAAATTAGGTCATACTGAGCAAGGTCAGTCATAGACTCAACTGAGCTAGGTCGAGCATAACAAAAAGCTTTGTTCGATCATCAACTTGCAAGCTTCTATCGAGAAAGTGAATGAATGACAACTTATCAAGCACTATGTTATCTCATCTACTTTTATACCGAGCATTAATGACAATTTTTTTGTCAAAAAGGTAGAATTTGATTTCATTCTTCACCGCGATTTCAGAGCTAATAGATTTTCAAGT
This sequence comes from Cupressus sempervirens, assembly GCA_028749045.1. Classification (NCBI taxonomy): domain Eukaryota; kingdom Viridiplantae; phylum Streptophyta; class Pinopsida; order Cupressales; family Cupressaceae; genus Cupressus; species Cupressus sempervirens. Next base: position 137,080,704 of record CM053784.1, on the reverse strand, counting down.
GCACTCAAGCAAATTCCAAGTGATTTTAGGTGATTGTCTAGTGAAGGATTCGTTTGAAAAAAAAAATTCTATCTTTTATCGAGCATCAATGGCATCTGGGAGTAGCAGCAACACCAAGGCAAAAAGAGGTTCAGAAATGCTAGTTAAAGGTGTGGAGTGGAAGGCGCCAAATTTCAAGCTAGTTCCAGCAATTGCAGAATCACTCGAACCCGATGGAGCTCAATCACAAACTACACCAAAGGTACTTCTTGTCAATGATATTCATACTCATTTCAGATGTTCTGTTCAAGAGATTGGAAACCTAGAAATGGACAATGCCCTAAGAGAAATGAGTGTTGATGGCTCTTTGAAACCCGAGAATAAGCATCTAGAGACCAGATTAAGTGGATTAGGTACATCCTCATTCATGTGCACAATGGTCAACTATGGTTAGAGTAGCCAGTATTAATCACCAAGAAGATGATTCATAGGATTACTAGTCTCCCCATGCTAAGTAAAGAAAAAACTACCAAAACCCTAGGTCAGGATGAACTTCAGAAGAAAACCCTAGCTAAATGGGATGGTAGGGGTTTGAAGGTTAGCATTGTTTCTGATGTTGAATTAAGGTTTGGCATTCACATCATTGCTCACAAGATTTATAGCTCTAGTCATTTGAACAGTGTGCCCTATGAGGCCGTGGATTTGGCATTCAAGGTTGTGAAGAAAAATTTGGAATTTGATCTATCAGAATTATTGTTAATACAACTGAACAAGAATATGGACAGAATCAGGACTTCAAAGAACAACCCTTGCAAATTTGGTTCTTTGTTGACATATCTTTTCTTCTATGTACAAAAATTATTTCCATTCAAAGGAACTGTTGTGTGGAGAAAAGATATTCCTATTCTATATCAGATAAATGAGTTTGTAGTAGAAATGGGTGTAAACTTTGATAGCATCATGGATAATTATTTTGAAGATTTCAAGGAAAGGATGAATAATAGGTTTCGAATTCCACCAAAATTGGTTGAAGAATACAAAGATGATGTATGCTTTATGGTTGATTGTGATAAAGTATACATTCAAGTAGTCAAGCCTCGAGTTGCATGGGTCAAACCTCTTCCTTATGAGGTGAATATTGATGAAACTAGGGATATTATTGAAGCACTAGTGAATGAGCCAGTAGATCCAAAGCAACCAATTTTTGGAACATATGATGAGGAAAAGGCCAGAATTGAGCTTGAAATCAAACTTCCTCAAGCAATTAATAAAGGCAAGAGAAAGGTTGCTAAGTTAAAAAATGTTATCAAGCCCCTAATGATTACTAAAGGAAAAGGTGAGGATGAAGAAGAGGAGCAGGAACTAGAAGATATAGAGGAAGAATCGGAGAAGGAGGTAGAGCCAGTCAAAAAGAAGGGCAAGGTAATCATTACCAAGTCACTTAAAGCCTCCACAGTTGTTTTCACAAGGCGAGAAAAAGGTAAGAACAAAGGTGAAGTAGTATTCAGCAAGCCCCAACTAACCTTCCAAGAAAGATTGAAACAAATGGAAGAGGGAGCTAGCATCATAAATTTCAAGGCATTGAAATTTGAAACAAGGACTGATCAAAGAAAATGCAGATTGAGGAACTGGTACTTAACAAGATGGGAAAATATAAATACTCCCTAGACCAGCTTGCCCCTCAAATCTCCAAAGAGCTATTGGTGAGATTGCAACCAAGGTGGAAGTCAGCCACCCAAACAACGAAGGACATATATGAGAAATCCTTGAAGAATCTTCTACCGAGTCTTACTGAAGCAAAAATAAAGGCAGCAATGAAGAACAACGAAGATAGATTGATGATTAGATTTCACACATGTTTGATTTTAATTAAGGACATTGAGCATGTTGTAAGAGATGCAACAAACATGTGGAAGAACATCTATCATCTGCAAAAGCCCAGTATTGATCTTGTAGAAATCAAATATGATAATGATGATAGTGACAATGATGAAGGAGATAATGCTTTATGTGCCGCTTTTGATGTTGAGGACTATCAGGCACTAAAGGATGATGATGAAGCTAAAGAGGAAGACAAGGATGAAGAAGATCCAATAAAAATTGCAGCAAAAGTTATTGCATCCCTTCCTCACTCTCCACCAAAGACTATTACATCTACTATGGAGATAGCTTATGCAAGTGAGACTGTGAGCAAAATTGTCACATCAATAGCTCAATCATCACCTATCATCTCCTAGCTGCAAGTATCTTCAATAGAAGTGTCAAGCACTTCATCTACCAAGCTGCAACCCTCTTTATCAGCTCCTGAGTCATCTATTGCAGCTTGTACAGTAAGTTTGCCAGTTTGTTCTACAATTTTGTCATCCATAGCTTCAATTACATCAAGTTTTGTTCCAGTTAGTACTTCAGTTGTAAATATTCCAGTTGGTACATTACCTATTGATACTTCATTTTTGAGAAGCACATCAATTTTGGATACAGTTAGCACCTCTCTCAATTTTCCTCCAGTTAGCTCAATTCAAGTTTTTTCTGCTAGTCCAACTTCATCAACTATTGTAAGCACTGAAGTAAAACCAAAGACTCCACTAAAACTTTTGCTTACTGGCAAGGCAATTGATGAGGATATAGACTTGGACAAGGAAATTATTATACCTAAGATAGATCTAGATACTACCACAGTTGATGAAATGAGACTGGTCAGTCAATGTTTAGAGCAAAGAGCAAGACAAAAACAACTTAGAGATGAGAGAGATAAAGAATTCACTATAATTGTAAGTGCTAAAAATATAATTATTGAGGTAATAGGTGTTGATGTGGATTCATCTCAACACATTTTGTTACAATTAGAAGAGCCCGTACAAAAGTTCAATGAGGACACTTCTGGTCAAGAGAAGCTTATAGAAAAGGCAGAGAAGAAATTTGATAATAAAGTGCTTGGGCACATTGCAATAAAGCAAATTGAACTATCTTCAATTTTGAGCAATCTTGAAAATTCTTTTACAAATGTAATATCCCTTTTTGCCAAGCTATGTGATGTTATTGAGTACACAAAAGAAATAAAGGTAAAATTGAATAAAATTGATGAAGATTCAAAGGTTAGTGCTCAAAAGTTGCAGCTTGATCCTAGTTCAAGCTTCGTACATCACATAAAGATCAGATTCCTATCAGACATGTAGGTAGAACTATTGAGAGAGGAAGCAAGGATCTGGTCTACACTATTAGACATCCAGAACATGATCCTTCTTATCATGGACACAATGTAGAAGGATATTTCTTATTGAAAAACATTGATCCATAATAACAATTTTTCTATAGCAGATCATATGATTAAACTTTCTGCAGAAGTTCAAGTGGCTCTCTCTACCTACAAAATTTTGCAAAAGAACTGGGATAAGAAATTGGCTCTCATTCTTAAAGTACATTATGATTTTTTCTCACATTTTGGTGTCTCTGTATAAGTATGATTACCTTTGGCATTATTGTCAAAAAGGGGGAGATTATTGTGAGTAAGAGATAGTAAAAATCAAAGAGGGAGTAGAGACAATGGAGAAAATAAGAGAGAATATATTGATATATGTACAGTGATAAGCTATGTATATACCATGCCATATGTATGGGGGAGATATGTAAAGACATGTAAGAAATGTATATACAATAGGTTTACAAAGATCAATTTTGAAAAATCAAATCCAGTATGTCAGTGTACACAATGTTTGGCTCATAATTTTTTTTGTCACTAATGCCAAAGGGGGAGATTGTTGGCATTATATTGTATTTGTCATTAGTGACAACACTTATTCGATTCTAAATGATTATCGAGTTCATCACTCAGTCTATAGTGTATATCGAGTATTCAATGGTTACGCTGTAGGTTCATCACTTAAGTAGTTCATACCGAGCATTCTTGAAGCTACCGAGTGAGTGTGCAGTCTAGTAGTTCATACCGAGCATTCCTGAAGCTATCGAGTGAGTGTGTAGCCCAACAGTATCTACCGAGCATGCAGTGTTCACCAAGCTTCATAGTGTCTACTGAGTCATTAGTTTGTGTGATGGAAGCCAGTGTTTATCGAGTGATGGAAGTGTAGTGTTTACCGAGTGAAAGCAAGGTAAACAAAGGATTCAATTTTTACTGAGTGATACTATATCTACCGAGTCTCCAATGGTTATTGAGTTCCAAGCTATGTTGTGTGATTAGTATGGACCGAGCTTCTACTTCTATTGAGTGCATGATGATGCTGAGTAATGCAGTGGATGCCGAGTATCAGAAGGTTACCAAGTTAGCTTGAAGAACCCGAGTTTTTTACTGTTTGGCCGACTTAGTAATATTTTGTTCACTTGTGTTTTGGCCAACCTTGCAATTGTAATTATTGGAATGGTATATATGTAATGTATTATATCATTTTCAATGTATGAGTATAAAAAGGAATGGACATGTAATAATTTGAGAAGGATAAAAGCGAATCAACAGTAGAGCAGAGTATTCAGTAAGGTCTACAAGGAGCAGTAAAGATTCATCAGTCATAAGAGGTGATCTGTACTTCAAGGATCTAATCAGCAATCAAATTGTGGATCTAGCACTCCAAATTGCTCTTAACAGGGAAGATCATCAAAAGTGATCAATGTAAGCCCTAATAGGCTAACTTCATACTGTAGTAATGAAGTTTTGTGGGTATCATCCCCACCTCAGTTTTACATTCTATTTGGAAGGTTTCTAGGTCACCAAAATTTTGTGTTCATGTGTTGTAAATGTTTATCTTTCTCATGCATATAGTAGATTAGATGAATGAATGATGTATGGATCAAGTATTGAATTGATTTAAAGTTTTTGAGGTTACTGATTCACCCCTCCCCTCTCAGTAACCTAGCTAGTCTTGATTATTTCCAAAATGAAGAAGGTAGACCTTCTAGATCAAGTTATGGCATTCATACTTAGAAAATTGTCTAAGTATTAGTTAGTTTATCTGGCAAAGCAGATACAATTTTGACGTGTAGAGTTAACATAGAAATTATTGCCACACACGCAATTAGGTATGAAAAAAATAGAGTGTTAGGATGACATGTTCAAGTGCACAAGTCAATACAATCAATATAGAATAAGACATAACATTTTTACCAGTTGTGACAAAATATAGATAGAATAAAGCATGACAAGAAATGGATAATTATGAATTAAGGAATTATTTTTTAAAAAAAAATTACTTAATTAATTAGGGATGAAATCCTAGATGTTAACCTTAAATGACAAGTTGTAATTAACCAATAGGCTTTCCCATTGGGATTTCCTGCAATCGAATATTGTCTCACACCGAAAAATTAACTACCAGTAAATAGCATCAGGCGCCAGAGAATGGTTTAATGGCATCAAAAAAATCTAGATTCAATCTGTCCAATCTCATCCAATGAGATAGAACTATATTCTAGCTGATTCCTATATTTATGTTGCATCTCAGACGAAGATTTTGCTTTCCCATGTCTAGTTGTGCTGCACACTTGAGCAAACTTTAATTTGGAGATTTTGAGATCATTTGGATCTGGAAGAGGATTTTGTCACAACACAATTTAGCCTGAAATATAATCTATTTGCCTGAATTATAATCTATTTATAATCCTATTTTTATGACTTGGTGTGATAGCTCGCTACTATCATTTATGAGAGTTAATTCCAAAAATCTACCTTACAATAGAGTTGAATTGTTCAGGTGTTTAATTGAGTAAACTATGGGATTTTGTTTTTGGCAAATCTACTTTCCAGTAGAGTTTAAAGATTTTATTCTGTAAAGGTGACAGATTTTACTTTCTGTAAATCACCATTTTTATTTAGTGAAGCTGATGAATTTGATTTTCTACAAACTGCTTTGTGTGGAGCAAAGAGATTTAATTTATTGAATTTGAGAGATTTTATCATCTGTAAATATTTTAGTGGAGTTTAGGATTTTGTCACAACACAATTTAGCCTAAAATATAATCTATTTGCTTGAAATATAATCTATTTATAATCCTATTTTTATGACTTGGTGTGATAGCTCTCTACTATCATTTATGAGAGTTAATATTATACTCAAGTGTTAGCGCTGCCATGATTTGACAGGTTCAGTTTTGGGCTACATATGGGGTGTTTAAATAGTGAACCATTTTTTTCATAATTCCAATATCCACAATCAGGCACAAGATTATTGTAGAAGACTTCTAGCAAAATTTGCATCTTCAAGTTGACATTTACAATTTTCTATTTCAGTTTTATGTTTTTGTCAATTTTTTAGATTAAACATTATGTATGCTGAAAAATACTTTTTTGTCTATCTATATGCCCAACAAACAGTTCTACCTTCACATTATGCTCCTCCTTGACATATCTCAGGAAAACACTATAGGTGGCCATTATTACCAGAAATACAAGAACCAAAGAGTTAAATTTGCAGCCAAGCATCTATGCTAATAACATTGGTTGTCTCTCAAAGAGACTTGGGAATGCCATCTCCTAAGCATCCTATAAGCACACGACTTCTCCATAAACCTATTCTTCTCCCTCTTGCATTCCTGCCAGACTACTTGGGTACTTTTCTTTTTGATTCTGGACATGACTACAACTCCATATAGTTTAATAGACGTAGACACCCATCTCTCTCTCTCTAAAATCCACGTGTCCATTTTGGAGGTGTTTGATACCTGGGAAGAGTACAAGTTGGTAGCATGCATTGGGGTCCTCTAAAGGTGTATCAAACATTTGATAAAGTTGTCATATGATCAACACAGAATCTAATCTACTCCTTACTAGCTGCTACATGGATGTCTAGTTTAGGTTGAATTTCAAATAGTGTCTACTATGTTTAAATATGCCTATTACTTGTGGTTTGATTATTATTTTAAATTAAATTAACCAATCTGAGATATTTCCTAATGGATTCCCCTTGGTCAGATTTTGCATGGTGTTGTTTTCCATTGTCACCCATGTGCTCATTGTGCGTTAGAAGTTGCAAAGGTCCCAAGAGTTCTCATTGTGGAGTTCTTATGTTCAAAATTTTAAGGGTTGTGCGTATGTTAGAGCTTTGGAGTTTCTCTCCTTGGTATGCCTCTCTTTCCAACTCTACTTTTCCCTTTGTTAATGTTGGAATAGCTGACTTTCCCATCGAGGCATAGGATACGTCTTCCACACCTTTGCCTCCATCCCTTTTTCATTCAAGTTTTCCTTTGCATCACATCTTCACCCAATTTCCACTCTTTCCCTTGTCTTTATCTTAGTTCCACACATTTCCTTACTTCCATTGCAGGTGGAAGTTACTTTTCAAGCAATGTGCCACCAGAGCTTGGTCAACTTATAAGTTTGCAAATTGCTTTAAATCTAAGTTCAAATAGCTTTTTTTGGAAGATAATAGTTGAATTAGGTAACATAAGTTTTTTAAGATCTATTTATCTCAATAATAATCAATTTTTTTTTATCAACTTCCTCCTTCATTTGCTAAGCTTTCAAGTTTTATAGTATGCAATTTTTCATACAATAATCTTACTAGGCCATTTTCCAATATAACTATATTTCACAAGATGCATGTTAGCTATTTCATTGAAAATCAAGGGATGTGTGGAGTACCTCTTTTGAATGCATGTCAAATCTCATATTCATGGCTATCTATCTTTTCTTTTGAAGCAACTAAAACATCAAGGGGCTAAATCATGGCAATAGTTGCTACAGTAGTAGGAAAAATTCCATGGTTTATTATTGGTAGCATTTGTTTTTTTCTTAGGCATCTAGTGTGTGTGATTGTCCCTTTTGAAGGCCATCATCTTGTTACTTTAGAGGTTTATTTTTTCCCACAAGAGGGATTTACACACTAAAATATGGTAAAATCCACAGATAATTTATCTGAGGATGTTTTTGTTGGTAGAGGTGCATGTGGAACAATACATAAAGAAACTGTGCCTTTTAGATTTTTTTGTGTAGATATATTTTGCAATCTTCAATCTTCTTTGTATAGAATGGAAAATATTTTAGCTTGAGTAATTGCACGCACAATGAGATAGAAGTTTGTTTTTAATCTAGTTTTTCTAGATGATATTTTCAATTTATCAAGCTTGTTAATTTTTTTGGTCTAGCATTTGCTTGGGCATGAGGAAAGAGGTTTTAATGTTTTGGTTTTGAAGAATGTCTCAGAAGAATTTTCATGAGATCGGTCTTAGCAGTTGAAGTAGTTCAAGTAGGGTTAACGCAATTTTCAATTGTTTTGTTATTTATTTAATATGTAGGTGGAGGAGCTTACTGTGGATTATGGGGTAATAGATAAATTGTCATTTCCAAAGTTGTATAAATTATGTTAAATTACTTTTTTGTTTTGTTTTATTTTTAGGGAAGTCTATTTTTAAGTAAAAAGATTAAGATTCTTCGTAGCTTGAAGTCATTTTTTGTGAGGAAAAATGGCTTCCACATTCTAAATGCAACATACTAGAGAAAATCCAATCAATTTATCTTTAACAAAAAAATATTTAAATAAATAATTATAATTATAATTATATATATATATATATATATATATGAGGCCACAAACGGGGGACCTCATCCCCATTAGATTTGAACCTTGATGGCAAGGATAACAACTCAACAACTTAACCATCACAACATGCCACTATTGGCTAAATAAATAATAATATAAATTCAATAAACTTAAACAATTTTTTTTATTCTATGAATTTTCAAATATACAGAATTCGTCTATATTCATTTTTTCTAAGATGCTACTATTATGATACACTACTAGACCTTTTCATTTTATGATATTTTAATAGAATAAGATGATTTTAACTATGATACATTCAAAGAAGAAAGTTCTAATTATTATTATTTTGAGCTGCAAAACTTAAATTACAATGTTATGCTTCAAATTTTAAAATTTGTAATTGTTGGTTTTGTTTAGCATGTGTATTTGTTTATGACATTCTTAACTTCTATTTTTTGAGCCATGTACGTATTACATACACACATACATATTTTGTATATACTATTTTATTTTTTGTATGAATGAAAGATTTGGACCAAATCTTAGCCAATTTTTATTTTGCTTTGTTTATGGATGTAGCTTGGGGTTTTTGTTTGTTTGCAAATTGTTATAGTTTAATTTTTGATAAATTATTTCAAGTTATTTTGATAAATTTGAATTCTTGTTCAAATATTACCATTGTAAAGCATTTGGTTTCATTCTTAACCATTTTCCTTTAATGTACATGTTTTCTACATATTTTTTGCTCACCAACCACAAATAGGGGATTCAAACTATTAATTTTAGTACTTATACATTTCAACACAACTATTTAGAATAGCGTTCATTCATTCATTAAAAAAGATACTCATGCAAATTAGTTATAACATATGGATAAAATTAACTACCATTCAATACTATCAATGTTCCTATTGGTTCTCTTTTTCATTTTTAACATTTGTTTTGGTTTTTTAGGTCATGGCTAATCCTCCCCAAACTCACCACATAATAGACATCTCAAGCAGTACATCAGAGGTCAATACTCCACAACCATCTATAGGATCTAATGGGTCTATCAATTGGAATGGGTATCCCTAAACTGAAATACAAAGTCTTGCAAATTGTGCTTCTCTAAATTGTGCTCAACTATATGCACAAATGAAAGTGGCAAGCATACATACATGTGATGTTCAAGAATTTGAGATCATTAAGGTTGAGGAAGTTTTGCAAGAAATCAATTTACAACAACTTGATTACTATCATTATTGCAATTATCTAAGGGAGATTCATGTTGACGAGTATTACAAACAGGGGAATGCACCTATTATTCATCTTGCTTTTCAAGACTATCTTAATCGTCCATAGAACACACTTCACTTGTGTTATCCTTTAGTGGTGATTATTAGTGGTTCCTCTAATACAACTCTCCAAAAAATAGGGGTTTTTGATACTTCTCCTATTATTGTAATACACGAGTCGGATTTATGTTCCTCCTATATTATGTCATATGTTGATTGAAGTTTAATTTACACACACTCAATTCTATTTTGAGTACAACTATGCATTACATATATCTCCAACAACTATTCACTTTTCTTCTTCCTTTACCCTTACATTATTTACTTTCCTTAAAGACCTACCACATTTGTTTGATAATATAAAGTGAGCTATAATGTCTATGAAATAGCTCATATATATTTAACTAGAATGATTTTTTTTTAATGGCACAATGTTTTATACGATATTATGTATGTCACATCTTCATGCATCTTTGTATACTTTTTTCTTATGTTTATGTTTGCACACTTTAGACTACAAGTTTGAGCTCTCTTTTCAATCTATTCTCACACTTTATTTGACAAACTTGGGTTTCACCAAAGCAATTTTGGTTTATCGTTTCCTTGTATGTCCTCTTATGTTTAGACAATTGCCCTATGTATATGTTTTGGTTTGAAAATAAATTCAATATATACGATTAGAACTATCTCTTTATTATAAATTAATATCATGTTCCTAAGTAGTTCTATTTACTAACATCAATAAACAATATTCTACCATTTTAAAAAACCAACCATTCTTTTCGATCTTACTAACCACTTATGGAAAACATTACTCCTCATCCAGGAAAATGTTTGGCAACAAAAAATGTGTATCTGAAGAAATTACTTTTGGTTGCACATTCCTGGTATGCCTTCTTACTTATATTCCTTTTGCGCATGTACACGTTTTTACATATAAGTAAGAATATCCAAGTATGCATTTTTTTAGCACAGAGTTAAATTGATGTTACCTTCCATTTAATTTGGCTTAAATTCATAGTGGGAGTTCACTATAGTTACTAATTCATTTCCCTCCTACACTTCACCATAAGCATTCTTTCAACCATATCAAAGTCACCTATAACTACTCTTGTTATACTATGATCACTATGTTCCCATGCAAAGTGGTACCATACTACAATACTTAGGTCCAACCCTACTAATATAATGTGGCCTATTATGACATTGACAACCACATGCTCCTCTATGTTTACCAATTTTTCTGACCACTATATTTGTAAATTTGAACAAGATAATGATAGTTATCTATCTCAATTTATAGGGAAAATTCAATCTCCCCAAGTAATGTCTCAAACTCTTACGGAAGGTGCAATCAGACTTATCAACAATGAAAACAATCATTTGCAGTCGCATCTCCAAGTATTTGGTATTGCACCGTTTGGACAAGGAACTCAAGCAACAAATAGATACAAGTTAGAGCTCTCTGATGGCCTTCACCTACAAAAAGCAACCTTTCCAAGGAAATTTAACGATCTTATACTTTCAGAGGAAATCCAAAAAGGTTCTATAATACATGTCACCCACTATTCTATTCCCACCATTTGCAAGTCAAGGTAACTCCACTTCCACTCCACTTCTATTTAATGAATCCATTCATGTTTTATTATGAAAATATGTACACACTTACTAATATTATTATTTTACCTACATTTTAAGGTGGATTGTAATCTCTGACTTAGAGGTTTTGTGCACAAAACATGATATCATTAATGTTCCCATCTTCTTATTCAAAGAGCCAAAGAAAACTATAAACCACTAATTTGTTAGTCCATTGAGCACAAGAAAAAATGTTGATCAGATAGGAACATCAATGCATATGAATCATATTAAATTGATGTTTGGCCTTGATGCATCTCTATGGAAAAAATGTCGCACTTTAACAATCACTCCATTTAGAAGTTTTAACCCATATCAAACAATGTGGACTATTAAAGGTCATGAGACCATGAAAAAGGAAGAATACCAATTCAACTCAAAGAATGGGAATGGTCATGTGTTTAGTTTTGACATTATAAATACTAAAAGGACTGAAGTCTGGTAACTTGCTTCAATGATGTTGTAGACCTCCACTTTGATAAAGTCTAGGTTGGGAGTGTCTACACATTGTCTGGTGGTACCATAAAATCTACAAACAAGTTCTATAATAAATTGAACAATGATTTTGAAATCACCTTAATAGAGGATTCAACACTTTCACTATGTGATGATGACATCTTAATTCTGACACTTCGATACACTTTTACACCCATTATAGAGATTATGAATATAAATATTAATTCTACTCTTGATCTCATTGGAATTATCATTTGTGTGGATCCTGCGTCTACAATAAGAAGGTGAGATCGAATTGAGGTTGTAAGAAGGAGTCCCAAGATGGTTGATGTTTCTACATCCACTATCAATGTAACTTTATGGGGACAAGAAATTATGAAAGAAGGTGCACAATTACAAGAAATGTATCATCTATAGAAGTCAACTGTGCTTATTATAAAACATGGTCATCTGGTAGAATACAATGGTAGGGTCATAAGCACACTTGCCACTTCACAGATACTTGTAAATCCTTATATTGATGAAGCCAACCAACTATAGTCTTGGTTTTCTAAACATGGGCATACATTTCTTATGACAACACCCACCTTACTAGATTCACCTTTGATTTTAGCACGAAAAACCATTACCAAGATTGAAGAGGAATGTCCAACTTTCTCAAAACCTCTCCAATACATTGTTAAAGCAACACTTGTTTTTGTCATAAGGAATAAATTTTGTTATCCAACTTGTCCCCTTATCATAGCAGGAAAGAAATGGCAAGAAAAGGGTTGAAAAAAATGGTGACTGCAGGTGGTATTGCCCAAAGTGTCTAACTACCTTTTCAGATTGTGATTATAGATATGTACTTCAAGTCAAGATTGAAGACCATACTGGATCATTGTGGGCAACTGCTTTTGATGAAACTACAACCAAACTCCTTGGCATGCCTGCAAAAGAACTCTATATGCTATAGTTTGATGATATTGAACTTGATCATGCAAAGTTTGCTATATGAACTGCTCAATACAACTAGTTTTTATTCACAGTTACAAGAAAAATGGAACCATATAATGACAAGTTGTGTCTAAACTCAACGATCCTAAAAGTTGCTAGGTTGGACTTCATAAGTGAGTGCACCTCACTCTTTGATGGAATTATAGCCCCTGTGCTAGATGCAACTGAATAGATAATGCACCACACATGAAGGCACATAAATTCCATTTTTTTCAAACTACTATCCATACATGAAAATGACACCTTTTGCTAGATAACAATTATAGTTGATTTTTTTTATTATATCTATTATTTAATGTCTTTCAATGACTGACTTTTCTCTACAAATTATGTACTCCTTGTTATACTTGCACCCAATGTTTGATTTCTATTTGTAACTTCATTATTATCTAATATGTTTTACATTTGGTAATACCAAATACATTCTATAACAATAATCAACCCTTTACTTAGGCTAATTTAACATTTGTAAAAAGAGGTTCAACACAACTACTACTGTTACTCTTCAACATATTTTTTTTTTCCACCTATACAACTTGCATTGAAGGGTGGATACTCTTTTGATATTATTGTTATTGTTCTTACAATTCCTTGCTTTTGTAATTTGATAATGGTGATAGAAATACATTTTTCATCTTACTAAACAATTCAGGATATGGATCTCGTTGTTCCTGATCAAGATAGATAGCCCATCCATAGTAATAGTGTTGCTATGCAATCACGCAAGAGAATTCATGTATACTATGGCTGCCATAGAGAAGAAATTAGAGCATTTCATTGCATTCAACACTGCCAACATTTGTAGTCAACATTGAACCAACCAGTCCCCTACCACCTACAAGATTCTATAGGTTCTCCTACACCACAACCTTCCATGAATGCACCACCAAATCCTAATGAGAAAATCCCTCCTTGTCAACAATCAATGAACCACATCAATTTCTAATTTTCCTCTAAATATATAGATGCAACCCATAGATTTATAACTAGGATAGATGCCCTCTCACAACTACAAATATGTACTACCTATAAGGAGTTCTACCCCGGTATGAATGTGTGTACATCAAATGGAGTTATAACTTGTAAGAGATGTTTTTCTAAAAGGGGAATACATCACTTCTCAAAAGCCAACAACATGGACCCCTCTGAGCAACCAACTGTGTTAAGGGTTCTCACCCAGGTAGAGGAGATGCTTATTGCACATGTTACTCCCATCCTGCAAGTAACCCATACTCATGGTGGGACATAAAAATATAGTGGCCACACAATAAGCTTTCCCTAGGATATTCAAACAATTACAAAATATTTACCACTTACAATTGACCAACTAGATGTCTTAATGGTTCAAAGACTAAATACAACTGGGAAGCATTATGATTTCTATGTTAGTAGAAGCCATGTTCACAATGAACTCTCATACAAGATCAAGTTTGACCCTTACTACAAAGATGTAGAAATAGACAGTTTGGCATTATCATTGCTTCCTACTTGCACTATCGATATTTCACAAATGCTACATACAATTGATGATTGCAGTGAACCTCTGCCTTTGACAAGTGCTTTAGTTGAAAACATACAATGTGACATGGAAGATTCCTCCCAATATTCAACATCATTTATGATGAGCCTACCAAACAAATGTCGTCAGCTACAGATCATAAAAGATTCTTTACAAATGGAACAAGAGATAGATGCCATCGCGATTTGGCCACTGATAGGTTCAACCCCCATTAATGTGTAAACTATTGAGGGCTTGTTTGACATGGCCTTCCCCACACTTTTCCCAAATGCTACTACACTACCCATGCAACCTCACGCTAGAGAAGTCAAAATCCATGAATATGTTGTGCATCTTATTCATTACCATGATAATAAGTTTGGCCAACATCCACACTTTAGATACTTCCTCTTGAATCTTATGATGTGTCATCATATCCAGTCTACTACATCTATATTTATTAAATAAAAAGTGGAAGGTAATACACCATCCACTATAGAAGACCTTCACTCCCACCTAACTAACCTTCCTGACAATCAACTCATAGAAGAACTGATGCACTTTGGGTCTACTTTATGAGGGACAAGAGCATTCTGGAATACACATCATACAGAGTTTACAAGTTTGATAACCCAAATAGGATCTCCAACATTCTTCTTTACATCGAGTGCACCAGACACTAAAAGGACTGATTTGCATAGTGTTCTTTCCCCAAATGTACCATCTTCATTGCTTGCAAACAAAAAATGTATTAATAATGTGATTAATAACCCGCATAAAATATCACTATATCTACACCAATGCTTCAAAAAAATTTGTGAAGATATAATTGAAAAGCTCATGGAGGCAACTAATTATTGGTATCACTTTGAATGATAGGGAAGAGGATTTGCGCACATACATGGTGTCATTTGGATTAAAAATGCTACAAATGTGGACACACTTGATTGGGAAAACCCTAAACTAGTAGAAAAGGCCAAAAAATTCTTTGAGAAATATGTTTCAGCAATGAACCCTCGCTCAAAACTAGAAATGGAAAACTTTCAACATAGGGCTCCAATAGAAGATCCATGTCTTTTAAATACAACTGAAATAACTTCTACTAATCCTTTAGTTGATTATGAAGAGTTGGTTAATTGTGTTCAAAGGCACACTTGATGTATTGAGAGGACGTACGTGCCTACGTATGAAAGATAAAGAAATGAAATGTAGATATAAAGCACCTTGGAAAGAATGTGAACAAGCATCGCTATACTGTAATGAAACAAGGCACAAATGCTTTGAACCAACTAGAAATGATGATAGGTTGAAAATTCATAACCCACATATGCTATCAATATGGAGAGAAAATATTGATTGCCAACCAATTACATCTCGAGCATTAGTTCTCAAATAGATTGCTAAGTATGCATCCAAATCTGAAAGAAAAAGTGAAAACTGTGTTCAGATGTTGGCTAGAATTTTCTCAAATTAAAATGTAGACGACAATGCCATCAAAGAATACTAGAAGTTTATGGCTGAAATTTTTTCCAAGAGAGACATTAGTGCACAAGAAACATGTCACATGCTTCAAAAATTGCCCCTTTTGAATTATAATTGTCAGTTTATGTCTTTGAATGTGGGGCAAAAAGTTTTGCACCACCTTAAACAAACAAGTGCTAGTAGCATAATAGAATCTAGCTACATACAAGCATATATGGAATGTCCAACTGAGCTTCAAAAACTTACACTAATTGAATCAACAAGATCATACACATATGCTGCATCTCGCAAACAAGATAAATGGAGAATAAGAAAGGAAATAGCAATAGTACAAGTGTATCCAAAATATTTTGCAATTCCCAATGAAGACTCTAAGAATTTTGAAACCTTTTGTTGGACTGAATTGCTCTTGTACAAACACTTTCATGATATCCGCGTAGATATAGGTGTGGACAAAGATGACATTATTAGACTTTGGAAGCAATTAAAAATAGAAATGTATATAATGTTTGGCATGTAGACCGCACTAATCAAGCTGACGAGATCTTGGAAGAGGAGAATGATTTAGATGGTGACATGGATATACAAGAATCATTGCAACTGAATGAGTGGGAAAATCTGTCCCAACTAGGCTTTGCCAATAGTTCTAGCCTAGATGATCTTGAAATGTTGGGAAAACATGACTTTGACAACAACCATCCATGGGAAGATCATAACATTCCTTTGAATTTGCATGACCATGCCATTCAATTTATACATAGATAGAAAAATGTTGGCTCGATTATTGGCCCTTCTACCTCTGTCTCTGCCAGTAGTTACACTTTATCACAACATCAACAAATTGCACTTTCTATCATTAGAAACCACTCTACATCTAATTTCTCCATGGAACCTTTATACATGATCATCCAAGGAACTATTGGAACTGGTAAATCATACCTTATTAGCTGCATAAGAAATGTACTACACAACTCAATGCCAAATACAATAAATCCACTCCTTGTTCTTGCACCCACAAGCATTGTAACTTTCAATATTCATGCATCAACCATACATGCAGCCCTCAAAATCCCAATTTGAGAAATGAAATCACTTCAGGGTCAAGCATTAACAAAATACCAAGAAGACATGAAAAATATTCAATACATTTTAATAGATGAAATGAGTTTCATAGGTCCCAAACTACTTAAAATTGATTACAACACCTTTTCTTTGGTGGCATGTCGCTGATTCTTGTAGGTGACCTAGCCCAACTTCAACTAGTTATGAATAAACAACCCTATGCATCTCACACAAATGCGAAACAACTGTGGCATAGTTTTAACATAGTGGTAACATTAGAAATGATATTTAGACAAGAAGGTGATAATCCGCTTCAAATACAATTTTGCAGAGCACTACACAATATCAGCAATGCTGAACCAATGCTACTTGATTGGGATTTGTTAATGACTCACACAAACAAGAACCTCACTCCAAATGAATCGATTGAGTTTGACCATGAAACACATTTTTTTGTTACCAATGAACGAGTTTCACTTCATAAAAAAAAAATGCTAAAAAAGCTTAATGTCCCTATTGCACTGTGCACTACAACAAATACACATCGCAGGCTTGAAGAAATGATTGACGATGACCAATTACCTAGAGAAGTTTTATTATGTAAACTTCAATGTGTCATGCTTATAAAAAACCTCTAGGTCACTACTAGACTTGTTAATGGGTCTCTTGGAGAGGTCAAAGATATAGTGTATCCAATAGGATGTAAACCTCCTTTTTTGCCTTCATATGTCAGGATAGAGTTCACTAGTTATAATGGTCCACCTTGGGATCCTAGAAACCCAAAAACTGTTCTAATACAACCCATTTCTTGAGGAAATTGTACACAAATACCTCTTGCCATAGCTTGGTCTATCACTATACACAAATCATAGGGTTTAACCTTAGGTATGGCTACCATTGATATAGGTAAAACTGAAAGACAGGGCCTCACCTTCACAACAATCTCTAGAGTCAAATCCATCCAAGGGCTTTGTATAGAGCCCTCCTTTTCTTTTGAGGGCTTTGGTAAGATGAAAAAGAATCTGTACAATATTCTATAGAAAATGGTAATGTTTGTCATTCTACAAATATCCATTTTTTCCATTTACTTTTGTATTTCTGTGGCTTCCTAAGTAATTCACTACTCTTTTCTATAGGTTGACACTTTTTGGATTCAAAGAAGTTGTTCACACACAAAAAAATGCTCAAGAAACTTTTAGGTATTTCAGGTATCTTTTGATTGCTTCCAGAATTTCACCACTACTATATTTCCTACAATTGCATCATATCTACTTCTTATAAAGAATTCATCCTTTTTTTTTCTTACATATAGGTCTTTGCTACCTTGACACAAATAAGACTCCTATTACATTTCTACTTACAATTTCAAAAAAAAATCAAAAAATGTGCAATTCAAATCAAGTATGAAGTCTATTTTTATATCCTTAACACTAAGGAAGTGGACATTTTTGGGTTCCATAAGTCAAAAAATAATGTGAACTTTACCATAGAGATATGTTTGAAGACTATCTATTCTAGTGTTGGATGATCCTTGTAGTTACATCATTATGATTCATCTTTTGCGACTTATTCTATCTTCTCATCTTATTATTTGGTACATATTTATGTATTCGATGTGCCTCCTTGATGAGACTTATGTGTATTGTTACGTTTCTATTTACAATTTCAATAAAAATAATAAAATGTGCAATTCAAATCAACTCTTGGACTCAATGTCTTGCATTAAATCAAATAATATAGTTTTACTTTTTTTTTAAACCTCCGATGAGAAATGTCAAATGTATATCCCTCTATTCTATATATATAATCTACACTATCAATTAGAATTTTTTTTTTAAATTTATGTCTTTTGAATTTGTCTTTTAAAAAAAAAACTATCACATACCTCTTGCACCTCTTTCTGGAGCAAGTGCTAGTAATATTTTTTTTTCAAGTGTGTGAAAGTGTAAGCAAACTTTCAAATAAAGAATATAACTATTTCCACATAACCCATAATAATTCTAAAATAAATATGTAATTAAAATCCACACGCAAGAGAGTAGACAACATACACACAAAAATGTTACACAAGATATACCCTGGGAAACCCTCATTGAGGGAAAAAACCTAGACTCCAAAAGCATCCATCACCATGTATTATTCAACAAAAAAAACCATTGCAATACAACCATGGAAGCCTTCAAATTAATAGCCACAACCAAGCAATCCATGTGAACAAGCATGAATCCACACATCCCATGCCATGCTGCCAAGCTTCACAAATGATCCCTTAGCTAACCTGTCAAGCCTTTTCCTACTTGACTCTTTCCCTTTTTGGCTTCCGTCTTGTCACACCATCAACTACTCTTATGGATGTTTATATAGTAGAAAGTCCCACAAAACCACCGAGTGGTATTACATGAACCATGTGCTAAAACTATGTGCTATCTAACCCATTAACCCCACATTTAATATTGGAAATTTAATTCTTTTCCCCAATATTAAATAATTACATCAAATATTATCACAATGTTACAATACAACTCATCAAGTATATCCTATGGGAATCTTTCAATATTGCACATCCATTTAGGTGAACCATTACATAATAAAATAAAATAACACAATATAAAAATATTATGTAATGTGTACAACACCCATTATCTCAATAGAAAGCTTGAAGGCTATCTGGATAGTATTTTGAGAATTGCAAAGGTATAAAGGAAAGTTTGTAAGTGCAAAGTTAAGTGTGCTTCTTTGGAATGCTATGCAGACTTAATATGATGTGAATTACAATGTATGATTAGAGGTATGTGAGTTTTATGAAGAGCAACAAGAGTTACATTAGATATTGAAGATATCAGCAACAAGTAAAGAGGTTTTAGTATCTATCTTTTGTATCAAGGAATTACAGTGTATATTACAAGTTCGGGAAATGGGATCTTCTTGCATACATCTTGTATTTGTACATAACAACTCCTAATAGGGTTGAGACATCTAACAACACCTATTCCCTCTAACAAGGACTGAGACACTATATACATGTAACAAACTCCTAATAGGGTCATTATCTTTAACCATATACTTTTGATTAGTGGATCATTCTATGGGTACAATCCCCACTGGGGTTTTCCCTTGGCCAAAGTTTCCTTAGTTAACAAAATATGTTGTTATGAGTTCTCTTATTGCACGATTATTCTTTATTGTTTGGTTTAATAGTTTTCTTTCATATGCAAGTTATAAAGTAATTAATAATGTCTAGTTTTGGGCTAAAGTTTGTAGAATACTGATTCACCCCCCCTCTTAGTATCCCTATTTCTAACAACATTTTACTAGCATATTTCCTTTACTATCATGTATAACGCCTCCATACCCAAATATGATTGGATTTCATCTTAATTCCCCATCACAATTTAATTTAATCCACCCTTCTTGAGGGGGAGTCCATTTGCAATTTTCTTTATTAATCTTGCTTGCTTTTCCCCCTTTGCTTACCAAGTTTGGGACTTTAAGCCCACACCATTATTTCCTGATTTGTTCATCCTACTGAGAAAATAATCCTTCAAAATATTTTCTATTAAAAAACTTATTTTTCATTACTTCTACTATATTTTCTTCCATTTTGTTGATAAGAGCAGGAATTCCCATCCTCATTTCTTTAAATAATCTTTTATTTCTTTCTTTCCACAATTCTCAAAGCACTACTAAGGGGGATATTTTTCAAATGATATTATACAAAGAATAACTATGTGGATTAGGCCATGTCATAAGGAAGTTAGTGAGTTCTTATGGATTTGCTAATTTAATCTTAATCTTTGTTGAAGCCACTGCCAACATTTTTGTGAGAAGGGACATTGCCAAAGAAGATGGTCCACATATTCTTCATTGTTCTCGCATAATAAACATCTTGAGGGCCCCTCAAACCCAACCTTCTTGAACTAGTCTGCAATCAAAATCTCATTTTGTATTGCTTCCCATAGGACGAAGCATGCCTTTGGCAAACAAATTTTATCCCAACAAAGATGTAAAGGGAGTTTGGGGTTATAAGGAGGACAAATATGATTAATCATGGTATAGCCTTCTTTTACCAAATATTCTCCTATTTTAGATTTGACCCATTTTATTTTTTCTTTTCTATCCTTAATCAAAATATTTTTAAGGATCTCTTGAAAGCCTTCTCTTTCTTCTAGGCTTTAAGGTGTACCTTCTAACAAATTCCAATTCCATCCCATAATTGGGTTGCCTATAGGTATTTCTATGTAATGATTAAGAGTGACCCCCCATAGGTCTTTGAGGATGTTTTTAATTCTTTTATATTTAATTTTTTTGTTCTAATAGCATACTTCCTCCCCAAAATTCTTCCCAAAATAGTATTGAATCACCCCTTCCTACATCCCAACATATATTTTCTAATATAATATTTTTACATTTCAACATGAAGTTCCATACCTCGGAGCCCTTAGTAGGAATTTTAGTTCTAAATATACTTGTTGGATCATTAGGGTACATATATTTATTAAAGATAACCCTTGCCCATTTCCTATTATGTTTCTTATATTATAACCTCTATACTAGTTTGGCCCCTAGTGCCAAGTTTTACAGGCCTATATTGTTTATCCCTACCCCTCCTTGATCATGTCATTGGAAAATTATATCCCATTTGATAAGAGGAAATTTACATTGGTCAAAGGTACCTTGCCAAAAGAAGGTTCTTGGTTTTTTAGTTAATTTAGTCTTGCTCGTTTGAGATAGAGGGACACAAAACATTTGATAGATTGGGATAGCTGACAAAAATGCCTTAATCATTGTTGTTTTTCCTATGCTAGAGGCCCACTTTTGTTTCCAACTATTTATCCTCTAATGTGATTTAGATAATATTGTATCCCAATATTTAGAGGAGTGAGCACCTTTTTCCATAGACATACCTAGATACTTTCAAGGGAAAACACCTTTATTAAATCCTAATACTTGGAAAAGTCTAATTTCTAACTTTAGTATTAAGTAAATATTTAATATTTAATTAATGTCATCTCACTAGTGTTGTGATGTAGAGCCTAATTAGACTTGGAGGTTAATGTTTTCCCACTTTATTTGGTGTAGTATTTTCCCAAATTATTACTATGCAAGTTTGGGGGTAGTGCCCCCAAGATGGGGTCAAGGGGAAATGCCCCAAGTGTGCTCCCTATCATAGTATAGGGTGGGGTCTAGGGGACACCCCCATATGGGTTTCTAGGGGTAGTGCCCATGAACCCAAAAATGAATTCACTATTGCAAAGGCGTCAACTGTTATTTTTTCCATTGGATGACTTATTCTAGCCCTATTTTTCTAAGAGGCAAAAGATTGAATAAAATGGCTCAGGTTTAGGGATTTTAGTATGTATGATGAGATTGTAGCTTCTTGAAATGGTATTGAGCTATAAAGGATTGCAAATTGTAATCACCAGGTAATAATAATATTGGACTTGTTGTTGGTGGATGTAGCCTAGGGATTGGGTGAACCACATTAAATCTTTGTATCTTGTGTTCTATTTTGTGCGATTTATTATTTTCTTATATTGGTTATATTTGCATATAACTATTATTTTGTGTTTGTGGTTAATCCTAACAACTAGTAAATTAATTTAATTAATTAACTATAATAGAATTAATTATCTAAATCACAACACATAGTTAGATAATTAATTAAATCCCCCTTCCTCTATTAATTTGAATAAATACATAAATCTATATAAATTAATTCTCAAATTCCCCTTTTTATTAAATAAGTCTATTTTAATCAATTAGACCACATGGAGACTAACTTTAACCCTAACCCCTGACCTAACCCTTGACCCTTGGTTAAAACTCAACCCAACCCATTCACACATACTAAACTCTCTTAATTAGTTCATTAACCTTGATTAATTAATTAAGCTTCCACTCATTCTCACTCCTCCCATCACATCATAAAATCTCAATTACATACTAGTCAACACCTAATCCACCCCAAAACTTTTGTACAACCTTAATCATTAGGATTAAGAAATCCTTGTTGGTCAAATAAATAGTATTGGCAAATGAGTGTCAACACACTTAACCTTTTCATCATACATGACAAGTACACAATAGATGTTGAGCCAAGAATTTCAATAGGTACTGAGTCATAGTTAGTGCCGA
Source organism: Cupressus sempervirens (assembly GCA_028749045.1). Taxonomy (NCBI): domain Eukaryota; kingdom Viridiplantae; phylum Streptophyta; class Pinopsida; order Cupressales; family Cupressaceae; genus Cupressus; species Cupressus sempervirens. Next base: position 137,057,695 of record CM053784.1, on the reverse strand, counting down.
GGAGATCACAGTGTAGTATGTACTGAGCAATACAGAATTGTTCATGTGCTAATTAATAGAATCATTCAGATGCTAAGCAATACAGGATATAACAGGTGTTGAGAAAACCAAAAAATGTAGTTGATGTTGAGCAATCTAGAAACAATATGTGTCAAGCATCAGTACTACTTAATGTGTCAAGCAACACAGGATCAACATAAGAGTTTGTATTGGCACAAACTAAGATGTGAACCATTTTTGGAGCCAACTTAGAGAAAATTTGAAGGAGAAAAAGGATAAGGACAAATCATTTACATTCCCTATGCAATCTACGTGCAACCAATAAGAAATATGCAAAGTATGAGCGAGAATTTGAGATTCAATATGGATCATAGATCCATACCTAACCCTAAGTCTTTGCATTCTATATAAGGAGAATGAATGCACCATTGCATGTGTGGAATAAAACATCATAAGGGGTGATTATAGAGAAATTTCAGTGTAGACTTAGTGGAAAGGACAACATTTATACATCCAGTTGATCAGAATAGAATAGGAGACATATTTAGAAATTAGATCTAGTAAGGATTAGAACAGGAAGAGTAGATCTAGTACCTGAACCTAGAAATTTGAGATTGCATTCAATTAGGTCAAATGTTCTAATAATCTCTCACAATTATATTAGAGGTTGAAATCCTATGTTGATAGGTTAGCTTAACAGCTAGATAGGAGAACCTTTGGAGAAGGTGAAGAAAATCCTATGTATTAGGTGGGTTTAACAAGCTATTATAAATCCTTTAGCAGGGTGACACTTCATGTAAGTGTTTGTAAACCCTTTAACCAGGTCACTATTAACACAGTGTAAAGCCTTCAATAGGGTAGGCCTTTAATAGGGCAAACCATCAGAAGTGGTTGAACTCATTGTTGCAGTAATTTTTGTGGGTGTCATCCCCACTCCAGTTTTACCTTCTTATTCTTGGAGGGTTTCTGGGTCCCAAAATCTCTTTTGTTATGTGTTGATGCATGCTTTCATTTCATGTTTTTTTATGTGTTTACTTACATGCAAACAAAAATTTAGATATGTGTTAATAAGAGTTTAAAAGGATAAAAATTGTGTACTTCTGATTCACCCCCCCTCTCAGAAGCACTCTTCTCATTTGGAACATTCCAACAATTGGTATCAGAGCTAAGTTCTCTCAAGAAGAAGCCTAACAGCTTGGAGGAAAAGATCAGAAGATGGAAGTTTTCAAACTTGGGAAGATCATTGACAATCAAGTGATTGATGTGCAACTAGCTATACACAAAGTAGAGGAAGCCAAGGAGGAACTGAGAAAATATTTGAAAAGATGAAAGGAGATAGCCATAACTGAAAATGACATACACTACAAGGAGATTAACACCTCACAAGTGTTTTCCTATGGAGACTCCAAGGAATTTGATGCAACAATAATAGAATTAATGGAGAAAAATAGAGCACAAGCTGAAGAAATTAGATTACTCAAGCTTGAACAAGAATCACAAGCCATAATGCTTTGTGAAGTGATTGAACAAAAGAAAACAACTATTGAAGACAAGGCCATGTAGAAGACGACAAGAGAAATCTCATCAATAGGCTGGAAGAGAAGACAATTGAATTTGAAAAGATTTCAAACATACTTAAACCAGATGATGAATGCTCATCATGAGCTAAACATGAAGGATATTGAGATCTCCAGCTTGAAGATACAAAATGAACAACTACAGAATGAATTGAAGAGAGAAAAGGAAATAGCAAAAATTTACAATAAACCAAAAGAGGCCATCAAGTGCTTTGAGCAATTGTTGAAATCACCAAGGGCTAGTAATGATACTTCAAGACTTGGCTACATTAGCACTAAACAAGGAGAATCATCCAAGGCTATAGAAGAAAGAAGCAACAAAGGTAAGAACACTAAACCTACTTTTCATTTATGTGGTAAAAAGGGACATACCTCTAATGTGTGTAGAAGCAAGAACAATCATTAGCATGATAATCCTGCAAATGCAAATTTCTATCACAAGTGAAAAAAGCAAGGACATTTAACACAAGACTGCATGACCATGAAGACAACAAGATTTGAGGGTCACTACTAAAACTGCAAAAAATATGGACATAGAGCATTTGAATGCAGATCAAAGCCTATGTGGACACCTAATCAACCTACAAGAGGAATCAATCATGCACATCACTACAATTGGGACTACAATACAAGGAAAAGTTGTCACTACTATCAGGAATATGGTCATGTACCTCAGAATTGCATAAAAAAACACTTCAAAGGGAACTACAGTAGATGGATGAACCAAACCACATGTTTCAATTGCTTGAAGACTAGTCATATCAGTAGGAACTGTCCAACAAATGTCAAGGCACCCAAGACTGAAGTTAACAAGGGCAAACAAAAAGTTGATGTGGAACACATCAGGGAGGATATGAAGAAGACATGGCAGAAGAAAGGTGAATGCAGCACATCAAATGGAGAGATCACTTCATCCAAGAGGTCAAGTGATCACAACTCATCAAATTAAGCACTAGAAAGGCACATGGGGCTGATACATATAAAGATGTATCATACATCAGCCCAAAAGAACATAGGAGCACTACAAAGAAGAAATTTGCATAAGTTAAGATGTCAGGATAAAAGTTGGAAGATGATGCCGAGTTACCTTTAGTTGCCATGGAAAACTCCAGTACATGTCGAGTTGAATAGTCTAGTAGCTACCAAGTAATACTTGATAGTGGTTGTTGAGCAATTAACAAGATTAGTAGACTCCAAGTGAAACAAGATAGTAGCTGCCGAGTGAATGAAATAGAGTTGATGCCAAGTTGGAAAATCCTTTGGAAGCTGAGTGATCGCTATAAGAATGAATGTAATAAATGCTAGGTTTCAAGCCTAATAAAAGTAAAAATTGTTCATTGTTTATCATTCAAACAAAGAGCAAAGACAAGAAGAGCAATTTCCCAGCGATCAAAAGATGATTTGCAGTGATTCAACATCAACCCAAATTTGTTTCATCAATTTACCAAGTATTTCATTCAAGTGTCAAGTTACACGGTTTGAAAAGTTTATTTAAATAGTAAACCCTAGTTTGGTTAGAAATGGCATCTAGTTCGAAGTCTGCAAAGGGGAAGGAAGATTTGGAAATTCAATTAGTTAGCAATGAAGTTAAACAACCTGAGTTCAAGCCAATCCCAGAGGTTGCCTACAACAACGATCCTGCTGGTACCCTATCGGTGATTCTTGATAAAGTAGTAATGGTTCAGGATGTATGTAAATGCTACAACTGTAAAATAGGAGCAATAGGAGATTTGGAGATTTTTAATGCATTTGATAAACTCTCTGAAAATGGGAAACTTAAAGAAGAATTCTCCATAGTCAAGAAGAAGGGTTTGACCAAAGCCCTAGTTTTCCCTATTGTCTTTAAAATGAAATGGATATGCATTGTGTTGAGTAGAATCCATGATGGAGATTTTTGGTTAGAAATAGGGTCAGTAAAGTTTATGAAGAAAATTGTACATAGGGTTATTGGTATTCCAACCCTAGATCAACCCAAGACCCTAAGGAGTGATAAGAGGGAAGCAATTGAGAAAAGCACTGGTGCCAAGTGGAACAACAAGGATATGAAAATTGACACCATCAAAGACCCCCTACTAGATTTTTCTATAAGGATTATATCTCACAAATTTTACCAATCTAGCAGGTTGAAAAGTGTACCTTGCATAGCAGTAGATGTTGCCTACAAGCTAGTGAAAAAGGATCATACTTATGATCTTGCAGAGTTGATGATGTAGCAAATCAATGAAAACATTAGATCTATAAGGAAATCAAAAGGGGCTCAATGCAAATTTGGCTTAGTTTTGGTTTGCATGTTTTTCTACATTATGAAAGAATTTCCCTTAGTAGGCAAGGTGAGATGGGATCTAGATAAGACCATTGTTGACCAAATAAATGGATTCATTGATCAAATAGGTGAAAATTTTGATGCCCAAATGACCAATTATTTTGAGGACTTCAAACAATCCATGAAATAGAGAATGAGAATTCCAGTTTCATTAGTGAAGCAACATGAAAAAGACATTTTCTTTCTAGTGGATATTGACTATACTTACATACAAGAAGTCATCCCTAGAGTCAGATGGCTCAGACCATTGGGTTATGAACTTGATGTGGATTAGGCTTCAACATTTATTACAACATTTCTTGCAGAGAAAACTAATAAAACTGCAAAGCACTTTGGGACATATGATGTTGTCAAATCAAAGGTGGTTACAAACCTCAAGACAACAATAGTATTCAAGAAGAAGGACAAGATTGTAAAGAAGCTTAACAGGAAATTTGGGGTAGATATTGGAAAGACAGGTATTGCATAAGAAGCAGAGGAAATAAGTAATGATAAAGAAGAGGATGACAATGAGAAAGATGAGGATGAGCCAGAGCAAGGGCCACTTTAGTTAACCCAAGGCCTAGGTGAAGATTAGGATGAGAGTGCCAAGGAAGAACAAGCCGAGGAACATCAATCCAAACTAAGGTCACCAAAAGAAAAGAAAAAGCACTACCTACTACTCAGCCCAAGCCAAAGAAAGTGGCAAAGCCTGTACCTAAGAAGCCTACTATTAGAGCTACTACAAGAGCTACTACACAAAAGGTGAAAGAAGAGGCAGCAAAGAGGAAGATATCCACTAAGAAGACTACAAATGAGCCAAAGAAAAGAAGAAAATTTGTGGTTCAACCTAATTCACATGAAGAAAGGATAGATTCAGAAGACCACAATCAGTTTAAAGTGGTAAGTCATCCACCTAAGACTTCAATTGACAAATTATGTGGTAAGATTAGGAATGATGACTTGAATGATTTGAAGAATGTAGATTTTAATAAGCTCACAAAGGATGAGCAAAATAAAATAGAGAAATATGTATATAGTATGATAGAAAAATATAAACATACACCTCTTGAATTGGATAGCTCATTGCCAAAGGAATTATATAAGATTGTAGAGGATAAATGACATTTTTGTCTGCAAAGTGAGAAGGAAATAAGGGAGTCTACCTTAGCAAGAATATTGCTTGATTTGACAAAAAGTCAAATAAAAAATGCAGTCAAGATGCACAAAAATAGATTTACTCCCAAATATAGTGAATTTAGTATTCTACAAAAAAAAATTGAAGAGGTTGTGAGAAAATCCACAAAAGTGTGGAAGATTATTTACAAGAAAATTGATGATGTATCTAACAAAGAATACAAGATAGAAGCAAGTGCCAAAACAAAGGAAATAAAAGAAGCAAGAAGGAAGAAACTAGAGGAGAAGAAGCTAGAAGAGAAGAACGTGGAGGAAGAAAAGAAGGATGAAGAAGAAAAGGAGGAGGAAATGAGTAAAGAAGAGGAAAAGGGGACAGATGAGCAACACGAATAGAGTGTGCAGGACACATAACTGCTACCTCCTCGCCCTCCTCATTCTACCATCAAACCTATAGAAACAATCAAGGTAAAGGATGTTGTTGATACTTCTAGTCAAAACATCAATCCATTAACTGTAGAGGATCTAGCAAAGATCCTTGACCAATCAACACAAGCAGCTAGACTATGTTCAAGCCCAATATTGTTCAATGTTGATGAGTTGCAAAAGGCAGTAGTGAAATCAAATGAAGTCAAGGTGCAAACACAAGAACCACCTATGACCACACAATCTACTGGACTTCTACTCCTTCCACCTCCATCTCCACCAAAAGCAATCACACAAGCACTTCAAGAGCTGAGTGTAGTAGCAGGGGATGATAAAGGCAAATCAGTACAATCAATAGATACACCACTAGCCAAAATGATAGCAAAAGAGAAACAAACTAAAGAGAAAGAAGAGACAAAAGATAAGGAGCAATCTGCAATACAAAATTTGGTTGAACTACCCAAAATAGGTACTCCCACTCAAACTCTTTAGCAGCCAAGCACTGAAATGCTAACATTGCAAATTAGAACACTAGGCTTGAGCTCAAAAAAAGTAGCCAGGAAACTTCATTATGGAATTCCTGAGCTTGATGAAGAAATAAAGATACCCTACTATGAATCCAACACTCTCACAGAAGAAAAGATGAATGAGATACAAAGTGCATTGGATAGAAGAAGGAGACAAGAGGCACTTAGAAAAGATTATAAATACAGGCAAACATTAAATAAATCAAGGACATATTTATGGACACCTTTAGCCTACAGTCACTAGATGAGTCAAGGCCAATTATAGAGCAATAGTTGATTAGGTGACAAATGAGGACCATGACACCAACACCAAACTAATTGAATGGTCAGAAAAGAAATTCCAAGGTAAGGTCAATCAGAAGATATCAAATGACATCATTTTGGGACAAGTTGACCTGGGTAAGAAAATAGATAAAGTCAAAATTGTACTTGGGAATATATTCTCCCTTTACAATAAATTGTGTGATTTTTCCAATTTCACATAAGAAACTGGCCAGAAGATATTGAGCTTGGAAAGAAATCTAAAGATTTCTAGTATGCAACTCCCAACCAATCCAGCTCAAAGTGAGAAGCATTATTCCCAGATGCTTCATACTCAAAGGGAACTAGCTGTATTAATAGTAGAGGAGGCTAATATAAAAGCCAAGCTAATGCAACTTCAATGATCCATCACCCCTCACTTGGAAGTACTCCACAAGGAGCAGATGTATGCAGAGATAGTCCTAAAGAAAGATCCCAATCTTTCTACATATGAAGGACTTGTAGACCTAGCAGCAGAGCTTTCAATTCAACACAAGTCATTGGATATTGCATTAAACAATTGGGATGCAGCTCTGAAGATACTCTTGGAGGTTAACAACTCATTTTTGGCTAAACATGGTATTACTCCATAGGACCCTTTGACATCAGTGTCAAAAATGGGGAAATATATTATAGGGGGAGTAAGCAAAGGAGGAGATATGTAGATACTATGAGTAATTACCAAATTTTGACAAATTTTGATCATTTTGATTACATTCTTTCACTCTATTCTTTTATTCATTTTGAGAATAAAGTGGAATGATTGTAAATAGCCAAAAAGGGGGAGATAAGGAATAGAGGAGTGAAGGAGAGATGTAAAATTTTTGGTAATCACATGGAACACAGAGACATCACATAGACCAGATACAGCTATAGGCTCATAATGCAGAAATAGGTCAAAGGACAGAGAGGATCAGGCACATTGGAACACAATTTCAATTTCAAAAGCATAATCAACTCAAGGGAATTCATAAGGTATATTGCTACTCACAATTTTTGAAATTTTGCATGTAAGCTGAGCAAGTAAAGCATGTACTCAATAAGGTTAGGATCACCAATGCTTAGTTAAGTGTTTTTGACACTCATGTCAAAGGGGGAGATTGTTGGTCAAATAAATAGTATTGACAAATGAGTGTCAATATAGTTAACCATTTTCATCATACATGTCAAGTACACAATAGATGCCAAGCCAAGAATTTCAATAGGGGCCAAGTCATAGCTAGTGCCAAGCAGGTCACAGTGTAGTATGTGTCAAGCAAAACATAATTGTTCATGTGCCAAGTAACAGAATCATTCAGATGCTGAGCAATTCAGAACAACATATGCCAAGCAATATAGGATATAATAGGTGCCAAGCAAACCAGAAAACACAGTTGATGCTGAGCAATCCAGAAACAATAAGTGTTGAGCATCAGTAATACTTCATGTGCAAAGCAACACAGGATCAACATAAGAGTCTGTATTGGCACAAACTAAGATGTGAACCATTTTTGGAGCTGACTTAGAGAAATTTCAAAGGAGAAAAAGGATAAGGATGAATCATTTACATTCCCTATGCAATCTGCATGCAACCAATTAGAAAAATGGTGAAGGCATGCAACCAATAAGAAATATGCAAAGTATGAGTGGGAATTTGAGATTCAATATGGATCGTAGATCCATACCTAACCCTAAGTCTTCGCATTCCTTATAAGGAGAATGAATGCACCATGGCATGTGTGGAAGAAAATAGCATAAGGGATGATTATAGTGAAATTTCAGTGTAGACTTAGTGGAAAGGACAACATTTATACATCCAATTGATCATAATAGAATAGGGGACATATTTAGAAATTAGATCTAGCAAGGATCGGAACAGGAAGAGTAGATCTAGTACCTGAACCCAACAATTTGAGATTGCATTCAATAAGGTCAAATGTTCTAATACTCTCTCACAATTGTATTAGAGGTTGAAATCCTATGTTGATAGGTTAGCTTAATAGCTAGATAGGAGAACCTTTGGAGAAGGTCAAGAAAATCCTATGTATTAGGTGGGTTTAACAACATATTGTAAATCCTTTAATAGGGTCGAACTTCATGTAAGTGTTTGTAAATCCTTTAACTAGATCACTATTGACAAAATGTAAAGCCTTTAATAGGGCAGGCCTTTAAGAGGGCAAACCATCAAAAGTGGGTGAACTCATTGTTGCAATAATTTTTGTGAGTGTCATCCCCACCCTAGTTTTACCTTCTTATTCCTGGAGAGTTTTTGGGTCACCAAAATCTCTTGTGTTATGTGTTGATGCATGCTTTCATTTCGTGTTTGTTTATATGTTTACATGCATGCAAATTGTTTTTCAAATATGTGTTAATAAGAGTTTTAAAGGATAAAAATTATGTACTTATGATTCACACCCCCCCACCCCTTGCTCTCAGAAGTACTCCTCCCATTTGGAACATTCCAACAATCCTAAGGCAGCCCAAGTGAACCCTTATGTCACATCCTCCTAGACCCCAACCATGTACATTTATGACCTCCCTCAAATGTACTAGCACATCCCTTACACCTCTTACACCTTTTCCCTTCATATATTCCCCAAAATGATCACATTCTCCCATCTTCTCAAACCTCTTTCCTTGTGACACTTCTCAAAATGAGAGGTATTTGAGAAAGCACAATCCATGTTCTCTTTCCCAAATGCATCCCACCCCTTCACTAACTTTGAATATTTCCCATTTTTTTAATCTATCCTTTGCCTATAATTGAACATCTTCCTCTCCATTTTCATCCACCATCATAACATTATTCTAATGATATTTTGCAAAGTAACCTCATAATGCCAAAATTTCTCACATATTTTGAAGCTTGAGCATTGTATATTTTGAGTACATATCCAATGCCTTGGAAAAATACACACATTAATGAAGGCTTCTTGGTTTCTTAAGGTTCAGATTCATACAAGTTTTATTCTTTTCTTTGTCTAATTATAAGTGTTATTTTTATTTATTTTGGTCAAATTTGTAGTTAATATTTATGATCCTAATACAAATTTGGATAGCATAAATTTTTCATTCCCAATGGGACCCACTTCAAGGGATATTTTCCTCATCTTTTCTTTATTTTACTTGTAAAACTAACCAGAATACTAAGGCCTTTTGTTGTTTGACTATGTTGCAAGGTATTTTCTAGTTTATGTAGGCTAGAAATCTTCAGTGCAAATATTTATGTCATCATTCCCAATATTAGATTTCACACAACCATGAAAAAAAGAACCAACATGAATGTGTGGACAAAAGGAAGGGTCAAAAACATAACTAGTAGGATAGCAAACCCATAGACTTAAACTTCTTTGTCTTGATTTACTTATTTATGTATTTTTCCCTTCTTGACACTAAACATGAACTTTGACCATGTGGGATCAATCGTTGACCTTGCACACGATTGAAAAATTTAATATTTGTAATTCATAAGACATTAAATACCCTATTTTGTCAAAAACCTTCAAAACTCTATCTATGAGGTTGAACTTTGACTTCGTGGGATTGACAGTTAACCAAATGGGAACATGTTGTTGAGGTATAATGTATTGTTCTCTATTTTTCTACATTTATCAAATATCCTTGATCACCATAGCTTCCTCCACAAAAATAAATACCAAATAAAAGAGTATCACCAGTAAAGAGATTATGAGTGTGTGATTCATCCAAATGCCCAACTTGAATTTCTTTACAATCGCCATCTAGGTTGGATTTCTTAATGGTTTTGCTCAATCATTCTACCATAATAATGAACAAGAGGGGAGACAATGGATTACCTTGTCAAATTCCCCTAGAGGATCCAAGAAAACCCTGGGGTGATCCATTAATCAAAACTGAAAATATTGCAATAGACATACAAGAGGAAATCCTTTTAATCCAAATAGTACTACAGCCAAATCTCCCCACTCCCAATTCAGTCTATCATATGCTTTCATCATATCAAGGTTTAAGTCAGTGAGTGATTTCCTTTCTATTGATAAGGAGTCCAAAATTTCATGCACTAATATGGCCCCCTTTGGTGTTTCCCCGTTAGACACAAAACCTCCTCACTCTCCAAAAATAATAAAAGGAAAAAGTTTTTCCAACCAAAGAGAAATAGCCTTAGTAAAAATCTTATAGAAAACATTACATAAAGATATTTTCCTAAATCCTTAAAGTTCTTAGGGTGATCAATCTTGGTATAATAGAAATCAAGGCACCATTCATTTCTTTCAAAATACTATGATTTCTTCTATATTTGTCAAGCACTAATTAAATATCATTTCTAATAAAATCCCAACATTTCTGAAAGAACAATCCTGTAAACCCATCTAGACCAAGAGCCTTATCAGGAGGTAAAGAGAACACTACCTCTTTCAATTCTTGCAAAGTAAATTTAGCAATCAAAGTCTTATTATCCATTTCTAACACACAATTTGGGATGACATCCAAAATAGAAATACTAGTTTTGACTAGATCAGTTCTTAGAAAGGATTAAAAAACTAAATGCTTTAGAAGAAAGTAAGTCTATATCTTCTATCATATTTTCACATCCATCTTGAATGGATGATATTTGATTCTCCTATCTCCTAACTTTGGTAGAGGTGTTGATTTGTTTTGTATTTCTATCAACATCACATAAAAAAGTTTCATGAGACTCTTGCTACTAATAAATCTCTTCTCAATGTAAAACATCCTTGAGTTCACCTTTTAGTTCTTTTTTCTATAAGAAAATAATCATTATTGATATTTCCATTAATCACTTGGTCATTTAAAGATTCTAATTCATTTTCAATCCTATCCTTATCTGAAATGATATTCTTAAACTAAACTTTGTTCCATACTTGAAAAGAAAGGCATATTTAGCTCCACTAGTGTCTTACATAAGGCAAAAATATATGACCTTGAAACTACATAGGCTCAAACTTAAAAGGTGACTTCTTAGGGTCTCTATATTCTAGAACTTCAAACATAATAGGAAAATGACCGAAACTAGTTAAAAGTAATTTTTTTGAAAATGTATCATAATCCAAGTTTAGCCAAGCTTTGGAAATTGAGAAATGATCAATCCTTTATGCAATATGGAAAACATCTTTTCACCTATTGGTCCATGTATATATACCATTTTCAGGGATGCAATTAAACAATTCATTACTAAACTTCAAACATAATAGGAAAATGACCGAAACTAGTTAAAGGTAAAATTTTTGAAAATGTATCATTATCCAAGTTTAGCCAAGCTTTGGAAATTGAAAAATGATCAATCCTTTATCCAATATAGAAAATATCTTTTCACCTATTGGTCCATGTATATATACCATTTTCGGGGATGCAATTAAACAATTCATTACTAATACAAAAGTTTTGGAAGTCTAGAACAATTTGTCTAGGATGAACAATACCCCCCTCCTCCCCCACCCTTCCCTCTTGTTCCATGCCTGAAAAGAAAGGCATATTTAGCCACCAATATCTTACATAAGGCAAAGATGTATGATCATAAAACCTCATAGGCTCAAACTTAAAAGGTGACTTCGAAGGATCTCTATCTTCTAGAGCTTCAAACATAATAGGAAAATGACCAAAACTAGTTAAAGGTAAAATATTTGAAAATGTATCATTATCCAAGTTTAGCCAAGCTTTGGAAATTTAAAATTATCAATCCTTTCTGCATTATGGAAAACGTCTTTTCACCTAATATTGGTCCATGTATACATACCATTTTTGGGGATGCAATTAAACAATTCATTACTAATCCCAAAGTTTTGAAAGTCTAGAACAACTTGTCTAGGAGGAAAATACACCCCCCTCCCCACATTTTATTGCCATCATTAAGAGTAGTGGTAAGGTCTCCCCCCAAGACAACTAAATCCCCCTGAATATTAGACAAATGCCTCCATACTAGTGGGAGCATACACATTGATTAGCCAAAACCTCAAATTAGAGCATCCACCTTTGATGAAGTCCACCAAAAAGGAATGTATCACAGATACTAATTCTACCTCCAAACTATGAACTTTCCAAAAGGTAGCTAATCCAACAGAGGTACCAATTTCCTTACCTATTTGGAACTTGCACAAATTTAAAAATGAATTTTTTTAACAGCCACATCAAAGGATAACTTAGTTCCTTGAAGAATAAAAATGAAAAACCTAGCACTCTTTGATTGGTGATTAATCAAGCACCCTTTATTAGGGGTGTTTAAGCCCCTAACATTCCAATATAAGACCTTCATGCTCCATAAGGGTATGAATCCTCTCCCCTCTTCTTAACATTTTTTTGAGACTTGATTTACTCCCAATAAACTCCTACTGGTAATTCCATTTAGTAGTCGACAAGCTAGTGATATGAGGACTAAACTTGCCAAACTTACCTTTCTTAACATGGGAGAACAAAGTAGATTGGATTCCATCATCAATTTCATATTGAACTTTAAAACTTTTGAGTTTCCTACCTCTATTGCATTTTCCTTTTGAGGATGGAGAAGATAGCTCGATAGACATTTTTGATAAATTGGACAAGAACCTTTATCCTTCTTATGTCAGTTAAAGTCATTTCAAACTTTTAAAAGATCCTCCTAAAGAGAAAGAGCCTCAAAAGAATTAGGAGATATTGGAAATGAAGCCTCTTTCTAAAAAGTTACTAAATATGTACCAATTGCCTTAGTTACCTTATTAGTTACCTTATCAATTACAGAAGAATGAAGACAAGTATTTGTTTTATATGTTATTCTCCAAATCTTATTTACAAAGGCCTAATAAGAAGCAATTTTTTTATCAAGACAAATATCCTGATTACAAGCTATATTAAGACATGGGCCTTGAATAATATTTTGTACCTCTGCATTACTAGTTTCGATTGAAATATTCCCTTTTAATAGTGCAATCCAGATTATTAATAGCATTCAGAGGACATACAAAATAATGTTCAAGAGAAGGAGATAAATGACAAGGTTGAATAGAATCCAAAAAATTAGGTGGATTATTCTCAAATTTAACTGAAGTAGATGAAATTTGATTGGGATCCTTACATTTGTATGTATTAATAGTAACCATATCAAGTAATACTAAAGGAGAGATAAAAGGCATCCTAGCTTTTAACATTGGGGAAGCATCCAAAATAGGTAAATCATCCAAATCATCCATCTTATCAAAGTTAGTGGAAAAAGCATCAAAAGGGTCTATTGAAGGAGAAATGGGAAAATTCTAATTAAGAGTAAAAATATTATCATCAATGGAATTAACCACTACATCCCTAACCAATGACTCCCCAATATCAGTATGCTTACTTGTCAAGTTCTAATTTTAAGTAGAAAAATAGTTTTTAGAACCCCCACTGGAAAAGTACAAACTCTGCTCACCAATTTCTATCCAATAAAAATATTTTCTAAAAAAGAATAGTCTGTATCTACACACTCTTATTGTTATGCTAAATGAATTCTGATTTTTTGCCCTATATATGTGTTAGCAAACAAATTTGTCCTTCAAACAAAAAAGAAAAGAAAATAATGACTCAATGTGCTTGAAAAGAAAAAGAAAACGTACTAACAGTTGGATGAGTGATCATCGATTGAAAACTCTCCTCTGAATTGAGAGGTATAACTCCCTCTTACAAAGATTTACAATCAATTAGATGATTGGTTATGTCTTTTACCTGAAGACATGAAGGTTTTCTAACATTCATTCATAAACATGAAACAAATGCGGTTGCTAGATTTATAAATTTGAATAAAGGGAGAAAGATCAAAAAATTCCTTCTATGACTGTGCAGGCATTACCAATTGTAGGACTCGATCTTATTAAACAAGTACAATTGTTGTCACAGGATTCTCAGTACGTCCCAGTGCGTGTTGCTGCCATATATATTTATTTTGGAAATTTAATGTTCAATACTTGGATGGAATAGCATGTCACAGCCTATCAAATGCTATGAACACATGGGCATTTTGTCAAACAGTTCACATGGCTTCAGTAGGACTTGCGAGTTTGGTGTCCATGACATAATTGCTGATAATCAAACCTCAACAATGTCATTGGGGAACATTTAATTCTCAACTTCTTAATTTTTCATGCTATCAACCGAGTAGTCATGTGAACAACCCCCAAGCTTATAGTATACCAAAGGTGACTGAAGAACTTGTACATTGGAGCCTGTATTGAAATTATGTGCAATTGGGGATTCAAAGTCTTAGATCTACACTTTTAAAGTAGTGAATCTATGATTTGTATTTTAACCCCAAACATGTCAGTTTGAACACTTGAAATCAGAACCTTGGACCTCAGAGCTGAGACTCCAAATCCTGGGACTGCTTCAGTAATGTTACTTTTGAACTCAACTGATAAACCACACTTTTGAACTTGAACTTGAAACCATAAAACTTGAACTTTTGAACCATGTACCTTGAACCTGGACTTCGACCTTGAATATGGAGTTCAAACCATAGAACTAACTTGAACTGAACATAGAATCTGAACTTCTGAAATCTGAACCTCTGAACCATGTGAACCTTCAAACTTGAACTTGAAATTGAAAATTGTGGTTCAAGTTCGAGAACAATATCGAGACGTTGCCTCTATGCAGAACAAACCTTACAAAGAAATTGTTAGCAACAAAAACCAACAAAGAAATTGTTAGCAACAAAAACCAACAAGGAACTAAGGCAATTTTCCCAGAGGACGAATTTACAAAGTTTAAAACTTGAGTAAGAAAGCATGCTTACAATATGAAAATTTATCCTTTATGTTAGATTTAGGTATTTTTCCCTAGATGCAATTATTGATGAGTTCACGATGAACCTAACATTGTTGGAGATGCTGAAATTCTTTGTGCTCAACACTTCGTCATCGTGATCCAGATCTCCACCCCTAAATCATCCAATATTTTTGTATCATCCTTTAAAACTGAATATATAACTTTTTTTGTTATTAATAAATTTTGGTTGTATTTTCTACTCCAATTCATATTCTATTGTCGATAGCAATATGATATGAACAAATCTATACTACAATGAGGGAAAATTTGAATATGCAATTATTATTTATTTTAATGGTTCAAGCATGTGTCATCCATTGGACAGATTAATTTGCAAGTTTAGAACATACTAATATGGAGAGGGTTCATTCAATATTCTACTTTTCTATGACCATGTAATGGTAGTGTGTAATAACCTACGAAAGACATAATTATCATTGTCCCTTTATTTTCCATAGTGATATGCAATTTCATTCTTCACCACCATCTCAACAATGGAATTTCATCATTTGTTTCCAGAGATATTCCATGCATTTCAAAGTTATATTCAATACATACATATAATTTAGATGTAGATTCATACCTATTAAGGAGTTAGGAATCATTTTGATTGGAAATGAAGTGAGGTCAACAATGAGTTGTTTTAAAATATTCAACATTTTTAAACTTTTCAATCTTCTTGTACTTCTTATAGAAAATTGATTTGAAATCTTACGTCCATGATTTCAAATAATAAAGACTTTTGCCTAATTAAAATGAACAATTACAATTTTGGTATACAATGGGTTTGTTGAAGAGATTTGGAAAGTAAATTATAAAATATTTTGGTCAACTTACATACATATGTGTAATATATGAGATCAAGCAGTAGGTATTTTAGTAAATGATGACATTACTACAAAAATGATATAAATGAGAAGTGATCTAAAAAAATTATGCATCCACTTAAGGGATCTAACCAAGATCAAAATGATTCAAAGGATAGTCAAATTTCAAACATGATCAAAAGGATTCAAATAATAGTTAAGACTCCATTGCCAATTAAATCACATTCTTGCTCCATGTCCCTTAACTATTCTTTCCCTTACCTATTAGCAAATGTCTATGTCAAAAGTATGACATGAGATGTGTGGTTGCTTGCTTGTTCACATGAAATGCTTATTTATGGCTAGAAGTTCAAAGGCTTTCATGATGTATTCTCAAGGTTGTATTGCTAAATAATACATGATGATGGATGCTTTTGGAAGTTGGATTTTTTTCATTATAAGGATTTTCATAGCATATATTTTGTGTCACATTTTTGTAGGTAGGTTGTCTATTCTCTTCCATGTGGATTCAATGTGTTTATTTGCATTAAATCTTAAATGACTTATGTTGAAATTTTCATATATTGACAACAAATTCCCTTGCAATTTATTTCTACTTATACAATTTAAATCGTAACCAATTCATTTATGATACAAATCTTAAGTAATTTTTTCATTTTTCTTTTTATGGTTTGTGTTATAGATCTAATTCTTTAATTAATACATGCATATGTCTTGTTTGAGATTTACCTAAATGTATACCTTGTAAATTATTTTTTAAAACTAGCAACCTTGTGTTGAGGTTTTTTAAATACCCAACCAAGAAATATCATTTTTGGCTAAGATAGATATCCTATTAAAAGACCTAATGGAGCAAGGAATCTTAAACTCTAATAAATATATATCAAAAAATGTTTATGCATGACATGGACCTTTCTATACCATTATATTTCCAAATCTAGCTATGGGAAGCATTTTTTCTGTGTCTCTAATCTACAATGCCTCAATAAGACATTGGCCACATGAAATTACTCACATAATGACTCAAATCTAGCTCTAGGTAGCCTTTATTTTGTCTCTAATCTATAATCCTCAATAAGCCATCAGTCCCACGAAATTACTTACATACTAACTCAAAAAGGAATTTCATTTGTAGTTTGGACATTCATAAATAGGATCAATGCATATGTGATCTCACAAACAAAACACGCCTTATAAATTTATTCCTTATTTTCCTTTCTATCATTTAGTGGCCCTACTCAATATATCAAACAAAAAAAATCTCTTTCATTTCAAGAATCAAACTATTTCACAACTTATAGATTTCTATAGCAATTATTTTTTGGTTCATCTCTTATCTGATTTGATGTTATGTTTCTTTGGCACTATGTCTTTATTTTTTTACTCTCTTACTTCAATAGGTTTAATTCATTTTTGTGGTATGTTATCATCCCACTTGCATTTATTTTTATTCTCACCCTTCTAACCTTTATTTGCTCTTTTTTTGACTATTTTTTATAACCTCTTGCAACACCTCTCAATTCTATTATAGCAAATTCATAGCCCTTCTCATTCTTCACCATGATCTTCTTGTTCTATCCCTTACCTATTTTTATCATAAAATTTTTATTTCACACTCTTACTATTTCTTATACCTATTAACCCATCATCTCATAATACATTTATGTGCATTTTGATTTCTATAACACTTTCATACCTTATCTAAACACCTTTATCTTTCTTATTAAAACCCCTAATTTCCATACTTTTATACTATCCTTTTCACTCCTGAGTCTTGCAAACGGAAAAGCAGAGATTTCTTTTAATAAAAGATATCCTTTCACTGCGAAGAGATGGAGAATAATTCAGATAGATATGACCCCACCTCTATAAATAGAAATCCTCTCATCTTACTTCACACGACATACAAGGAAAACATGAGAAAAAGTATAGTTTTGGGAACTTGTAAGAAAATATGTTGGCAGGAAGTATAACAGTGGAAATAGTGAGTGTGGTGGAGGCAAAAAGGCTGTGGAATGTAGTGGTGAAGAATGCAGAAACTCTCTTTACAAAGGCTTCTTTAGAGGTGTTTTCAAGCGTTCCCACTCTCATTGGCAATGGTGGTGTGGGCATCTTCAGTTTGTGGATGATATTTCATTTATGGGACATGTCCATCTTCAGGAAGTTACTTCTTTTAGGGATGCTTTGGATGTGTATCTTGTAGCTTCGGGACAGAAAGTTAATGAGAACAAATCCTCCATTTTTTCTTCAGTACTCCCCAGGGTATTTAGAGGCATATTATTGATGTTTTGAGGTTTCAGATTAGGTCCCTTCCCTTTGTTTATTTGGGTATTCCTCTTACTACTAGTAGACATTCTAGATCTTCTTGGCAAGTTTTTCTTGATAAACTACAACAAAAGGTTAATCATTGGACTCATCGATGGCTATCAACTATTGCTCACCTGACTCTATTAAGATTGGTTATTCAAGCCCTTCCTATTTATAGGTGTTTTGTTCAGGCTACTCCTATGTATTTTCTTCAGGAATTTGATGCTTTGTCTTGTCAATTCCTTTGGAGTGGGAACCTTTCAACTTTTTAATGGAGTCTGGTTAAACGGGAAACAATGTGTAGACCTCAGAATGAGGGTGGCCTTGGCTTACGATCAGCTATTTTAAATGGACAAGTTCTCACTGCCAAACTTTATTGGTGTTGGTGTACTAACTAACATCAACTTTGGGCTTGTATTCTCACCCATAAGTATTTTCTAGATATTAATGTGGTGGAAGTTCACCACTTTCCTTTGGAAGGGAGCGGATCCATGATTTGGAATATGCTAAAGTTTGGAGCTTGGTTGGTTAAAGATGGTCTCTTTTGGATTTTTCTTTTGGGATCACAAACTTTATTTTGGCTTGACTCTTGGAATGGGCACCCTCCTATTCTTACCACTCATCCTTAGCTACATGCCCTCTATCAAAATTTTAGTGTTTTTGGTTGGGACACAGTTGATTTTTATAAGATAGAGGTGTGTTAGAGGAGGATAGGAAGGAGTTGTTTTAGATTTTGTAGTCTCGTGAGTGTACTACTTTGGTTGGTCATGATATTCTTTCTTGGAACAAAAAAGATTTATTTAGAAAATTTCCAGTGTCTGTAGGATATGTTGAGATTCTTTGATAGAAATTGGGGGACATTTAGCTGCCTTAGTGGAAGCAAGTCCGGTACAAGTTTTTTTGGCCCAAATGTAATTTTTTAATGTGGTTGGTGGTCCATAGATGATGTCTTACATGGGATAATTTATGCAAGCATGGCTTCCAAGGACCCTCAATGTGTGTTCTATGCTAGACTAGTGAAGAAAATATCTCTCATCTCTTTTTCCAATGCTCTTTCACTAGATATATTTGGCACTCTTGGTGGAATGTGTGGAACCAATCCTATTGGCATGTTTCCTCACTGGCAGAATTCTTTGCTCACTGGGGTAAGGCTCCTATCAAGACTTCATTTCTTCAAGTTGCCTGGACTCTTGGACCCTCCTTTATTATTTGGCATATATGGTTGGAAAGAACTGTTGTATCTTTGAAGGATGAGTTTTTAGAGGTTCCTCACTTATGGTGGAAAATTCTCCATTCTTTGGGGGAAATTGAATCTACAAAATGTAACACTTCTAAGGCCATGGAACCAGGCGAGAATATTTTCAATAATCATCTAATTATTCCCCCCTCACGTGGAAATCTACTAAGAAAGAGGTCTAGACATCACTTACGAAAGATAAATAGGGTGGGGAAGTGGAGTGCCCCTCTGCAAGGTATTCTTAAAATCAACACAGATAGGTCTTCCAAGGGAAATATAGGCCCTATTGGCATTGGTGGTGTTGGTAGAGATAGTAAGGGGATGTCTAGTTTGTGTTTTCTATTTATAAAAGTCATCACACTAACAACCTAATGGAGGCCATTGCTATTTTGTATGTTGCGAAGAATGCTTGTGACCTTGGTTGGAGAAGGCTTATATGTGAATCTGACTCACAAGTGGTGATACGTCTATTGAATTAGCAACATTCTAAAGTATTTTAGTTGGAAGTTAGCTTTGATTGCAAATCAGATTCATAATTTGTGTAGGTCTTTGGAGTTTGTTACTTTCATTCATATTCCCAGGGAATGGAAGTGTTGTTGAATGTTTGGCGAAGTGGGCTAATGACCATATGTGTAATTGGAACATTGTTGATAAGACTCAACTTCTGATGGGCTTGTCCCATCAACTTGATCACTTGGTTGATCTTGACAGGGCTGTCTAATGCCCTTTCTCAATATGATGCCCTTTCTCTATTTGTTCTTGTTTCTCTTTCAGCTTGAATAAATTTTCACCTCTCCTTTATTTATCAAATACAACCTTATGCTTTTGATGCTCATTAACTATAAAACCTAATATAATATTATTGTTTGAGTTGCAATATATAGATGTTGGTATCTTTGTCTGGACAAATTATAAGAAACAAATTTGGAATATGTAGATGCTAGTATTTTTTTATGTATAAAAAAATACAAGTTACAAGTTGGAATATATAAATGTTTCCATTTTTATCAGCGTGACAGATTATAACATTTTAAATAAGCGTGATATTGCTATCAAGATTTTACTTTGTAGGTTTGTTTGATCAAATTCGTTGACTCATGTTTTATGATTAGTCATTCACAAGGACACATCTTTCAAGAGAATGAATAAGTGTCAAGGAGGTCATCCATCCCACTTCTATTCCATCTAGATCCAATGAGTGCTAAGTATTCTATTCATTCAAATGAAAAATAGATTTGTAAGAAATACTACTCACGAAAAGTGAGTTGAATCGTGATAGCAATATCACCATTGACACACTATAGAAAATATATCCTACTTATCAATTTTAAATAAGAGTTCCTCTAATTTACAAGTTGGCTTATAAGCATGGTTGATCAGGTGACAAGGAGTTAATCTTTTTGAAAGAGAGAATAGATGAAATGGATGAAGAGAAGATGGTTTATAGTGTGAGTCAGGTTGAAGGAGGAATGGTGGGAAGAACATGCATCTGTATGAAATTCAAGCTCAAATACAAGGTTAAGGAAAAGGCGAATGTGTGGTTACATAGACATGTAACTATGACACCCTTCCTTCTATCATTCCCGATCAGATTAATGTTGAGGCTGCTACGAACTCCATTGTAGGATTGTTCAAGAATGTTGATGAATATCTTGTTTCAAACCCCACTTTATATTCTTAGAGATTGAAAGGTTTTAAGAGATTTAACATCATTCAACTTTTTCCATTTCATTTCATCTAAATGTCTTAAACATGATATATTAATTTTGATTTCTAGATAAAAGTGTTAAATAGTCAAATTTAACATATTTTTCTAAAGTTCAATTTTTCTTTTAATTATGATATTTAAGAGTAGCCCATCTCATTAGGATGATTTAATTATGATGCCACCTACCATATCATATTAGTGAGCTCTAAAGATAGCAATAAAAATACAGGGTGCTACTATTTTTCTTGATTCGTTGTGCTACTATTTTTCTTGGTTTTTCTTGTTGTTCATTATGCATTTGTGAATTCCCAAAACAATTTAATCGATCAATAATAAAATGTATCAATTAAACTTAAAACTGAGTATATGTATATAGATTTGAGCAATCACACCTTATTTTCACAGCTAGCCTATAACATCAAGACATTAAAACTAATGTGAAAGAGAAATCTATTCACTACACTTGTGTGTAAAAGTTACCACTCCAACCATTCTTTGGAACGAGTGTCAGTCAATACATTCTTCTAATGACATGGTAAGCAGATATAAATAGAGTTGTCTTTGCTTATATTTCTGTTTAGAATACAATCTATGCAATATATATGTAATGTAATGGTGGCTACATATATGCCCAATAATAAAGGAGGGTCCAAGAGTCTAGGCAACTTGAAGAAATGAAATCTTGATAGGAGCCTTACCCCAATGAGCAAAGAATTCTACCAGTGAGGAAACATGCCAAGAGGATTGGTTCCACGCATTCCACCAAGAGTGCCAAATATATCTAGTGAAAGAGCATTGGAAAAAGAGATGAGAGATATTTTCTTCACTAGTCCAGCATAGAACACACATTGAGGGTCCTTGGAAGCCACACTTGCATAAATTATCCCATGTAAGACATCAACTATGGACCACCAACCACATTAAAAAATTACATTTGGGCCAAAAACACTTGTACCAGACTTGCTTCCACCAAGGCAGCTAAATGTCCCCCAATTTCTATCAAAGAAGCTCAACATATCCTATAGACACTAGAAATTTTCTAAATAAATCTTTGTTGTTCCAAGAAAGAACATCATTACCAACCAAAGTAGTACACTCACGAGACTACAAAATTTAAAACAACTCCTTCCTATCCTCCTCTAACACACCTCTATCTTATAAAAATCAACTGTGTCCCAACCAAAAACACTAAAATTTTGATAGAGGGCATGTAGCTAAGGATGAGTGGTAAGACTAGGAGGGTGCCCATTCCAAGAGTCAAGCCAAAATAAAGTTTGTGATCCCAAAAGAAAAATCCAAAAGAGACCATCTTTAACCAACTAAGCTCCAAACTTTAGCATATTCCAAATCATGGATCCAATCCCTTCAAGAGGAAAGCGGTGAACTTCCACCACATCAATATCTAGAAAATACTTATGGGTGAGAATATGAGCCCAAAGTTGATGTTAGTTAGTAAACCAACACCAATAAAGTTTTGCAGTGAGAACTTGTCCATTTAAAATAGCTGATCATAAGCCAGGGCCACCCTCATTCTGAGGTCTACACACTGTTTCCCATTTAACCAAACACCATTTAGAAGTTGAAAGGTTCCCACTCCAAAGGAATTGATGAGACAAAGCATCAAATTCCTGAAGAAAATACATAGGAGTAGCCTGAACAAAACACCTATAAATAGGAAGGGCTTGAATAACCAATTTTATTAGAGTCAAGTGAGCAACAGTTGATAGCCATCGATGAGTCCAATGATTAACCTTTTGTTGTAGTTTATCAAGCAAAACTTTCCAAGAAGATCTAGAATGTCTACTAGCAGTAAGAGGAATACCCAAATAAACAAAGGGAAGGGACCCAATATGAAACCTCAAAACAATAATAATACACCTTTAAATACCCTGGGGAGTACTGAAGAGAAAAATGGAGGATTTGTTCTCATTAAATTTCTATCCCGAAGCTGCAAGATACACATCCAAAGCATGCCTAAAAGAAGTAACTTCCTGAAGATGAACATGTCCCATAAATGAAGTATCATCCACAAAATGAAGATGCCCACATTGCCATTGCCAGTGAGAGTGGGAATTCTTGAAAACACCTCTGAAGAAGCCTTTGTAAAGAGAGTTTCTACATTCTTCACCACTACATTCCACAGCCTTTTCACGTCCACCACACTCACTATTTCCACTGTTATACTTCCTGCCAACATATTTTCTTACAAGTTCCCAAAACTATACTTTTTCTCATGTTTTCCTTGTATGTCATGTGAAGTAAGATGAGAGGATTTCTATTTATAGAGGTGGGGTCATATCTATCTGTATTATTCTCCACCTCTTCGCAATGAAAGGATATCTTTATTAAAAGAAATCCCTGCTTTTCCATTTGCAAGACTCAGGAGTGAAAAGGATAGTATAAAAGTATGGAAATTAGGGGTTTTAATAAGAAAGATAAAGGTGTTTAGATAAGGTATGAAAGTGTTATAGAAATCAAAATGCACATAAATGTATTATGAGATGATGGGTTAATAGGTATAAGAAATAGTAAGAGTGTGAAATACAAATGTTATGATAAAAATAGGTAAGGGATAGAACAAGAAGATCATGGTGAAGTATGGGAAGGGCTATGAATTTTCTATAATAAAATTGAGGGGTGTTGTAAGAGGTTATAAAAAATAGTTGGAAAAAGAGTAAATAAATGTTAGAAGGGTGAGAATAAAAATAAATGCAAGTGGGATGATAACATATCGCAAAAATGAATTAGACCTATTGAAGTAAGAGAGTTAAAAAATAAAGACATAGTGCCAAAGAAGCATAACATCAAATCATATAAGAGATGAACCAAAAAATAATTACTATAGAAATCTATAAGTTGTGAAATAGTTTGATGCTTGAAATGAAAGAGAGTTTTTTTTGTTTGATATATTGACTAGGGCCACTAAATGATAGAAAGGAAAATAAGGAATACAGTTATAAGGTGTGTTTTGTTTGAGAGATCACATATGCATTGATCCTATTTTTGAATGTCCAAACTACAAATGAAAATCCTTTTTGAGTTAGTATGTAAGTAATTTTGTGGGGCTGATGGCTTATTAAGGATTATAGATTAGAGACAAAATAAAGGCTACCTAGAGCTAGATTTGAGTCATTATGTGAGTAATTTCATGTGGCCAATGTCTTATTGAGGCATTGTAGATTAGAGACACAAAAAAAATGCTTCCCATAGCCAGATTTGGAAATATAATGGTATAGAAAGGTCCATGTCATGCATAAACATTTTTCGATATATATTTATTAGAGTTTAAGATTCCTTGCTCCATTAGGTCTTTTAATAGGATATCTATCTTAGCAAAAAATGATATTTCTTGGTTGGGTATTTAAAAAACCTTAACATAAGGTTTCTAGTTTTAAAAAAAAATTTACAAGGTATACATTTAGGTAAATCTCAAACAAGACATATGGATGTATTAATTAAAGAATTAGATCTATAATACAAACCGTAAAAAGAAAAATGAAAAAATTACTTAAGATTTGTATCATAAATGAATTGGTTACGATTTAAATTGTATAAGTAGAAATAAATTGCAAGGGAATTTTTTGTCAATATATGAAAATTTCAACATAAGTCATTTAAGATTTCATGCAAGTAAACAATTGAATCCACATGGAAGAGAATAGACAACCTACCGACAAAAATGTGACACAAAATATATCCTACGAAAATTCTTATAATGAAAAAATTCCAACTTCCAAAAGCATCCATCGTCATGTATTATTTAGCAATACAACCATGAGAATACATCATGAAAGCCTTTGAACCCCTAGCCATAAATAAGCATTTCATGTGAACAAGCAAGAAACCACACATCTCATGTCATACTTTTGACATCGACATTTCCTAATAGGTAAGGGAAAGAATAGTTAAGGGACATGGAGCAAGAATGTGATTTAATTGGCAATGGAGTCTTAACTATTATTTGGATCCTTTTGATCATGTTTGAAGCCTAACTATCCTTTGAATCATTTTGATCATGTTTAGATCCCTTAAGTGGACGCATAATTTTTTTAGATCACTTCTCATTTATATCATTTTTGTAGTAATGTCATCATTTACTAAAATACCTAGTACTTGATTTCATATATTACACATATATTTGCAAGCTGACCAACATATTTTATAATTTACTTTCCAAATCTCTTCAACAAACCCATTGTATACCAAAATTGTAATTGTTCATTTTAATTAGGCAAAATTCTTTATTATTTGAAATCATGGACGTAAGATTTCAAATCAATTTTCTATAAGAAGTACAAGAAGATTGAAAAGTTTAAAAGTGCTAAATATTTTAAAACAACTCATTGTTGACCTCACTTCGTTTCCACTCAAAATGATTCCCAACTCCTTAATAGGTATGGATCCACATCTAAATTATATGTATGTAAATTAAATATATCTTTGAAATGCATGGAATATCTCTAGAAACAAATTATGAAATTCCATTGTTGAGATGGTGGTGAAGAATGAAATTACATATCACTATGGAAAATAAAGGGACAATGATAATTATGTCTTTCGTAGGTTATTTAACACTACCATTACATGGTCATAGAAAAGTAGAATATGGCATGAGCGCTCTCCATATTAGTATATTCTAAACTTGCAAATTAATATGTCCAATGGATGACACATGCTTGAACCATTAAAATAATAATTGCATATTCAAAATTTCCCTCATTGTAGTATAGATTTGTTCATATCATATTGTTGTCGACAATAGAATATGAATCGGAGTAGAAAATACAACCAACATAATTTATTAATAACAAAAAAAGTTGTATATTTAGTTTTAAAGGATGATACAAAAATATTGGATGATTTAGGGGTGGAGATCTGGATCACGATGATGAAGTGTTGAGCACAAAGAATTTCAGCATCTCCAACAATGTTAGGTTCATCGCGAAATCATCAATAATTGCATCTAGGGAAAAAAACCTAAATCTAACGCAAAGGATAAATTTTCATATTGTAAGCATGCTTTCATACTCGAGTTTTAAACTTTGTAAATTCACCCTCTGGGAAAATTGCCTTAGTTTCTTGTTGGTTTTTGTTGCTAACAATGTCTTTGTAAGGTTTGTTCTGCATAGAGGCAATGTCTCGATATTGTGCTCGAACTTGAACCACAGTTTTCAATTTCAAGTTCAAGTTTGAAGGTTCACATGGTTCAGAGGTTCAGATTTAGAAGTTCGGATTCTATATTCAGTTCAAGTTAGTTTTATGGTTTGAGCTCCATATTCAAGGTCGAAGTCCACGTTCAAGGTACATGGTTCAAAAGTTCAAGTTTTATGGTTTCAAGTTCAAGTTCAAAAGTGTAGTTTATCAGTTCAGTCCAAAAGTAACATTACTGAAGCAGTCCCAGGATTTAGAGTCTCAGCTCTGAGGTCCAAGGTTCTAATTTCAAGTGTTCAAACTGACATTTTTGGGGTTAAAATACAAAGCATAGATTCACTACTTTAAAAGTGTAGATCTAAGACTTTGAATCCCCAATTGCATATAATTTCAATACAGGCTATATTGTACAAGTTCTTCAGTCACCTTTGGTATATTATAAGCTTGGGGGTTGTTCACATGACTACTCGATTGATAGCATGAAAAATTAAGAAGTTGAGTATTAAATGTTCCCCAATGACATTGTTGAGGTTTGATTATCAGCTGTTATGTCATGGACACCAAACTCACGAGTCCTACCGAAGCCATGTGGACTGTTTGAGAAAATGACCATGTGTTCATAGCATTTGATAGGCTGCAACATGTTATTCCATCCCAATATTGAACATTAAATTTCCAAAATAAATATATATGGCAGCAACACACATTGGGACGTACTGAGAACCCCATGACAACAATTGTACTTGTTTAATATATATCATTCCCCCCCATCCCTCCTCTATATATATCATTCTATCTTCCTCTCTCCCACTCTAAGTCTAGACACATCTCCTATCCATCCACCTCTCCTTCACTCTCTTCCAAGAACTCTATATCTTACTCTTTCCTCTTTATTTGTCCACCTCTTCCTCTCTCACTCTATATTCATCCATCACTCTATCTTCCTCTCTCCCACTCTAACTCTAAACATGTCTCCCTCTATTCATCGACCTCTCACTCACTCTCTTCCAAGAACTCTATATCTCGCTCTTCCCTCTTCATTTGTTGCATGTTCTCTCTCACTCTATATTCATCCATCACTCTATCTTCCTCTCTCCCACTCTAATTCTAAACATGTCTTCGTCTATCCATCTACCTCTCACTCACTCTCTTCAAAGAACTCTATATCTCAATCTATTTGCCTTTCTATTTTTGTCTCTCTATTTTTCTTCTTTTATTTCTATATAGCCCTATGTCTCTTCCCCTCTTAATCTACATCTCTAGCTGTTGATTGACCTCAAGTGTAAAAAACAAATGTATGTACAAATATACCAAAAAAAATCCAATTTTACCCTACACATCTCTTTGGTGTAGCCACCTAGAAGTTACTAATTTACTCAAGAAATCCACCTCAATATCTATACACAAAGAAAAAATAAAATAAATTATTGGAACAATATATGCTATAGGTAGAACCTATTACTATTGAATTTAATATATAGGTTAGTGTCACATAACCTAGAACCAAGCCTGGGATCATTTTTTTATAGTGAAAATATCACACCATTTAGGAGGTCATCTCACTTATCTTAATGTGGAATTGATTTTTTCAAATGGGAAAATATCTCCCTTTTTCATCATGATGACTAAATTCTAAGCAGTAGAAGACATTGTTCTTGGAGGTGTATGCATATATGAAAGTGACTTATATAGAGATAGATAAAAATTCTAATTTGTAGATCATGGATCCTATGAGATGTATCTCAAACCAAATCAATATCATGATACACAATTCAAATGTGAGCCACTCGTACATTTTTTAACTATTGTTTTGCATGCCATTCATTTAGTACTACCCACTTTTATTTTTCTTGACCTATAAATCTTTATATGAATGAACATATGGATACATATCACCTTTTTAATTCACACTAACAAATTTAAAAATTATTTATAATTTTATCAGTATGCCATATATGAGTAGCATCCTGTTGTTATTTATTGGTCCAATCAAATCCATCCTAACTTGTCTTTTGAGTATGTACTATATTAAAAATGTGTTATAATTTTATCTTCCACATGTTTAGGAAAATCGTCTTGACAAGGGGCTCTCACTGATCACTTTACACTAGGTTACATTTGCATGGCATAACTAATTTACCACATGTTAGGGCATCGTGCATCATGTTGTCTTTGTGACATTATATATTCACTAGGACACTCTAACCTTCTCCATACTATAGACTACATTGTATGTCATGTATCAAGATCTTATTAGTACCACAAGGAACCCTATACTATACCTCAACCATTGTGTAATCATCTAGCCACATTAGGGGCATATATGCATTTTCTATGTTGCTATATGTGCTTATACAAGTATTTCCAACCTTCAATGGCCACATAATCATTTCTCTACGTAGGGAAACCTTATTCCTTGATATTAGGGATAGCCTACACACTTATCATGCTCATTATTTAACAACTTTTTCTTACATATTCTATTTATTACAATTATTATCCCACATTATTCATGTTTGATTACATTTCTAGGTTTTCCTTTTGCATAAGTTATTTTTCTCACTCCAATTCCTTAGAAGAATCAATAGTTGAGTGGGGTCCAATAGTCGATCATCTTATTGTGAACATATTATCCAATCTTCCAACACATTTTTATTACTATATATTGTAATTAATTGATCTATTTGTAAATATAAAAAAATCTAAATGCTAATAAAAAAAATACCAATACTTGAACACATGAAAACTTATAAATGTTAATAAATGAATTCATTAATGAGTGAAATAAACAACTATCTAATATGTGTATCACTCAAAACATAATATGCTCACTTAATCAAATAAGATACTCACTTAAATAAACATTGATATCTTAGTGTATAGATACTATTCTTATGTGTACAACTGTTAGGGTAGCAATGTATATGCATAGAGTAAATCATATCAATAATATGTCTCATCACAAATATAAAAGGTGAATATTAAAAAATGCATTGTATTTTCTCATGAAATGTTTGAGATTGTCCAAACCTTTTACTGTTCAACTAATGGTCCCTTTGTGTTGGATATAGGTTGTATTTTATTTAATAATGTGTTATATTTATAAGAACAATTTTTTTTTGTTTTGTGTTGAAGTATTTGTCCTTTTGTGTTTAATATAAAAGTTATATATAACAAATATTTATGATTAATAATAACTATTTGGTCCATTTAAGTTTCATATATGTTACATTTCATATAGTTATACAATATTCTATTAACAACAAATGTTAATTTTAAATTCAATTATTAGAGATTTTTAGATTAACCTCTTATCGAATGTTTACAAGGTCATTTTTTGGACACATTTCACTAGGTGCACTATTTTAACGGGTGCGATGAGTCACACCTTCAAACCTTAGTTGTAGGTAGTTCAATGTCTATTTTACATTTCTTAAAAAAAAAAAAGGTCTTACGGTATCCCATGTAGTGACTACATGTTGACAAAGTTAGCCCTCATGACTACTAGTTCCTCTCCCAATAGTTAGCCCTCATGACATTATACCGTTAAAAATCTCAGACAATAACACTTCCAAAATTAGCTTTCTAGCTTGTAGTATTTGTTTCTTTTGTTATTCTCCACGTGTCTTATGATCTCTTCTGCTATGTGTGTTTAGATAATGCTTCTGTCATTTTGCTTGGATCTGATCTTATTATTATGAGGTCATATTTTGGCTTGGTAGTGATTTTTTTTCACTTCCTATGTCATGCAATCTTGTGTGTGTGTGTGTGTGTGTGTGTGTGTGTGTGTGTGTGTGTGTGTGTGTGTGTGTGTATGTGTGTGTTCGTGTGTGTGTTCTAGAGACAATCACAAGCGCCTACACAAATATATATCACTATAATTGGAAAATTGTTAGCATGTGACATATATCAATGTTAAATAATCATGTCATTTCAACTCACTTGAGCTAGATACATTGTATTGATGCCATTTTTTATTAAAGTGAAATTTATTTAAGCCACCGCTTTACCACCTCCCTTTTTCATGATCAATGGCAATATAATTTATCTTCATCTTATTATTCTTTTACTTGTATAATAAAATTTCTACATTTTTATGTCCATATTGAGCATATATATGAAATGATAGATTTAAATAATGAAACTTAGCAAAATCCATTACTTTAGATAAACATCATAATATGTTTAAGTCTAAAATTTTATTTTACATGCATTTCCATAAGTTCCTTTATATTTTCCAAATGCATGATACTTTGATTATGTCAATTAGAGAATAATGTAATGCATTTAGTTTCAATCAAAAAATTGATTAACTAGTTTGAAGTGAGAATCTTTTCTTCTTTCCGTTTATTAGCTATTTACACTTCTACGCAATTCTCCTCTTTTGGTATTTTTACCTAGATCATGTATTTCTTATTGATGTACATACACACATCCACATCCATTCATCATCAACCATTGATTTACCATTTGGATCGTATATGAGGATCAACCCCATGAATACAAGATCATGTCACATACACTCATCTACCCCTTGATTCTTTGAAACTCTACTATAGATTTTGGTAAAATTTTCTTGTTCCTTTAATAACTATAGTCAGCTAAATAGATGCTTATGTTGTTTATTGTAATATAATTGTATTTAAAAGCATTCAATTGAATTCATTCATCAATGTTGACACACCCTCTAACTATGAACCTGCAAGGCCACAAATGGGGGACCTCGTCCACATATTACAATGTAAAGGCACAAACCTATGAGCACATTGGATTGGCAAAAGAACACACCCACAATCACAATGGCCTAATTAAATTTTGAACCTAGGTGAGGACAATAACATCACCACCACTTATTAAAGACTTTAAGTGGTGAACCCCAAGGAACACTCTCATTGGAGCACCTATAAAAAGTTTTAAAAAATTGCATAATCATCCTAGGATATCTAAATTCTTGAAGAGAGTTGTCCTCAAGCATTTTCATAATCTAAGGATAACCATTTTTACCTATTGAACTAGGAGAACTTGTATTACAGAAATCCAAAAATCATCTATACTTGTTTTGAAAAATCACTAGTCATTAGAGCATAGTAGATAATAAAGAATTAGGCAAACCAAGGACTAAAATCACATACACAATAAGATCAAATTGATGACCAATGATTGGGTTCACAATTATGGAAGTGATATGAGCATATACAATAATTTATCCTCCACAAAGTACATAAATGATTCTAGTATACATTATTTAAAATAATATATTAACTAATTATAATTACAATTAACTTCAACACTAATTAAATCACATGAATTTAATATGTCTCATCGTTTTCAAATTCTACAATGATAAATAAATCTTAAGCAATTGTAATCTATTAACATCTCCCATCTTCATTCAATAGTAATAATTGATAAATGGCTAGTTAGAATTTTTGCAATAAAAAAATAAGTATATGAAAATATTTAATATTTAAAGATAAACTGATAAGAAAATATTTCATAAATAATACATTTTTTTAAATTGAAGTCAAAAGATGATGGAACATTATCCATAATCTCTAGTCATAGAATTTCAGTTCAATGTCTTGCTAAGGATGGAGTATTTTATATCTTGCTATCTTGCTGACTCTAAAATTCATAGCCATGGAAGAGAAAGCAAAAATAAAAGAAATTCACACCATTGATTATCCTTAGTGTTGCATGACCAAGCCTGCAACTAATTGTTAGCTATTTTACTACAACCATCTTCCCATAACATAGCTAAACATTCTTCTTTTATGGTGTTACAACACCTACATCCAACACAACAAAACATATGATTTAGAAGATTGTTCCACAGTTGTAAAAGGGAAAGTAAGAATGAAATATTGTCAGTGTTATTATTGGATTGAAATTAATAATTCAAATCATAATATACTGATAATAGATCACAATTCTATAAATTGTACATTGATAACTTTAGAATCATCTTTTGGGAACATATTCAATAATTTATCATAGGATGTTAAAGAGCTAAAAACTAATCTTAGAATCAATGTTTCAATCATGGTCCATGACCTATTATTAGATGTTAGAGTGCTCACAAAATTAAGAATCAATATTTCAAACCGTACTCTATTATGTGGTTATAAGATATTAAAGACCTAAAGAAATTAGAATCAATATTTCAGATCACATACAATATTAGAAAGCTGAAAATCCTTTTCAAATAGCATCTCATGACCATCATTAGAATGGTAGAAGGTTGGTCATTAGAATGGTAGAAGGTTTAAAGAGATTTTCAGATCATACCTTTTGATCCATTGTCAAAATATTATAGAACTCAAACAAAATATATGATTAGAAACATTAATACTAAAAAAAAATATGATAAGAAAAAGTAATACTAAAACATCCTACACAATCAAATTAAAACAACAATCAAAATAGCAAGAATAGGTTTTTGAATCATATAAATCTAATAATCTTAGAGAACTAAAAAGATTTGAGAAACATTTTTCCTAGAACACACTCCATGATCTATCATAAGATGTTAGAACGCTAAAAAATATTTAGAACCAATGTTTCCAATAGCAATCGTGATCTATTATAGGAATACTTTAGAGTGTTAAAAAAATAAAGAATAAATATTTCAAACCATACTCTATGATCTGGTCAAACATATTATCTAGAATTAAAAGAAACTAGAATCAATGTTTAGATCACACATAATATTATAAATCTTAAAGAGATTTGCAAATCATATCAGACTATTAGAGAACTCTATCATCAAAATGTTTAAAATCTTAAAAGAAACATTCATACTAACCAATGAATTGTAAAGATCTCATCAACTCTAAAGATATATATATATATATATATATATATATATATATATATATATATATATATATATATATATATATATATATATGACAAAGGAAGTATAAAAATCTTACTGCCACATCTGAAATGGTGGGGAACTTTTCTCCCACAACCTTCAATAATTCTGATAGCCTTGCTAACTTGAATGATAGCAGAAAGTTGTGGAGTAACTTTGGGACACACAAAAGTGTGTTTGCACTCCTTATCAGAGAACAACAATTGGGTGATGGGGATTGCCCATATATTATTGGCTTGCAAGCATTTCCAAGCCCCAAGACTTGATCTCTGCATCTGTCTCCCTCCACACAAATTGATAATACAGAAACACTAGTTATCACCATCACCACACAAACCCTAACATCAATGGAAGCCATTGCATTCAATATCCACAATTCTACAATACCCACTTCTCTTGCAATGCCTACTTATATAATCTCAAATATCAAATCGAAACTTATATAATCTCAAAATATCAAATTGACAATTTATTGGTATTTTCTTCGAAGTTGCAAGAGTTCAATCAATGCATAATCCATTCAATCATGGAAGACATTACAAGTTCAAGAAACTCCTTTTATTTGATCGATTTTGTCTTGGGTTTGTCACTATGTCAACAAGCTAAGGCAAGCAAGGGAAATGTGGTATCATGGGTTGGCCACTATCTCAAAGAATTTGAAGAAAAAAGTAAGGACTTCTACAAATTATATGATTTTTCTTTTCCTTGATCATGAATCCATAGTCAATGGCTTGAATGTATCATGGAAATAGCATAACCGTGGCCAAATCTGATAGCCTATTGATAAGTCCATTTTGCAAAAGATATTTCTCATCAATAGTAGTTTGTTTATATTTATTTATAAAATAGTAATATATTAATTTCTTTCTTGAGAAATAATATTTTGTTTAGATGTCCACCATGTGAGAAACTACTTGGCTACCTCACACAGATGTCACCAAAGCAAATGCTTGTAGTGTGCCATCTTCCACTGGCATTTCAGATGCTGCTGCTGAGGGCTTGAGCTCAAGATGGAAGGTTGCTCCTTTAACATGCTCAAATGTTAGATGGGGCTTCTCTGTAAATCCCAGTTTGTGTAATGTCCCCATTTTAGCAGTTGACCAAGTGTGTGTGTGTTAGCCTTGTTCTACATGGTCTTGAGGGCTAACAAAGGGTTTAATGGGATCCTGGAGTGTTTTGGCCTAGTCATTTCCAGTTTTGGCCAAAACGAAGTTGATTTACTCAGTTTCAGGCATACTTACTATTTTTAGTAAGTCGACAAGACATAGTGCAGGTCAATTTTGGTGATTGGATTCGATACTCCTCGGTGAGAGCTTTTCGATGAGCTATCACTCGCATTATTCAAAGTTCAATTGCTAATACATTTTAATGCCTAAAGTTTTATTAAAGTAACGTCTAATTTAATTGTAAAATATTAAAGTGTTACTTTAATATTTATTTTATGGTGATGTGTACCCAAGGGAGACATAAGGGGTATTCTAATATATGTTTTATATATTACACATCTTTTATCCCACATTGCCCATATGAGTTGAGTGGACCCTTGGAAATAGAATAAAAGGAAGCATTTGTGGCTTCATTAGGCAGGTTGAATATGAGAAGAAATTGGTGTGTGAGTTGCAGCTCCGTTCTTGGCATTTGAGGATGTCTATCCTCTCTTGTAACATTCTAGACGTCATTCCCTTGGGGTTTGGCCTTTGGAATTCTTTTTTATTGGCTTCATTATCAGGTAGTTTAGTTGCATTTCCAGCTACAAGCAGATTTGGTATTTTTCTCATATCTTCTTCACTACTTGTCCGATGCTTATGCCGCTTTGAGGGAATGGTATTATGAAGGTAGTGGACTAATTGAAGGACAAAGTATTGTAGCAGCAAGTTTGAAAGCATGGGCTGGAATATTATGTCAATATTGCTGAAGTAATTAGTGAGTTGATAAATCTGCCATGTATTTGGTTTTATGAATTCTGAAAATAACATTTTATTAGCAGCAGTTCATTTCCACTTTGCATATCATTGTAGTTTCTTTCTTGTTTATGTTTTATGATACCAATTCCATGCACGAAACACAACAAACAAATAAACGTTTGATTTTTCAAGTTATAAGGAGTTTAAAACATTAAACGGAGAAATAAGAAGTTGAATGCAAACTGTTTGACATAATTCCTTTCAGCAATTTGGTTTAGTTTTTTGGGACATCTAGGGGTGTCCATTTCAGATTGGTATTTTGCTCATATCTTCTTCACTACTTGTCCGACGCTTATGCCGCTTTGAGGGAATGGTATTATGAAGGTAGTGGACTGATTGAAGGACAAAGTATTGTAGCAGCAAGTTTGAAAGCATGGGCTGCAGTATTATGTCAATACTGCTGAAGTAATTAGTGAGTTGATAAATCTTCCATGTATTTGGTTTTATGAATTCTGAAAATAACATTTTATTAGCAGCAATTCATTTCCACTTTGTATATCATTGTAGTTTCTTTCTTGTTTATGTTTTATGATACCAATTCCATGCACGAAACACAACAAACAAATAAATGTTTGATTTCCGGAGTTATAAGGGGTTTAAAACATTAAACGGAGAAATAAGAAGTTGAATGCAAATTGTTTGACATAATTCCTTTCAGAAATTTGGTTTAGTTTTTTGGGACATCCAGGGGTGTCCATTTCAGTGGTATCAGAGCTATAAGTCCTGCCATCCTGTGGAGGTCTTATAGGAAATTTGGAACAGCCAGATAGAGGGAAAAAGTATTTGACGAAATGTCAAAACACTAAAATCAGAAATAAGTAAAAAATACAGGCTAAGCATTTATGTTTGAGCATGCAACAGGGGTCTTATAATTTCTGTGATACCAGAGCAAGACAAAATAGGATTTCAAACTTGCAAAGCAAACAGTCTAGTACATCCGTGCAGGTGGACATTGAATCCAACCATACAAACACAGAGGAGATATTCTTTGATCAGGACAATAATATGGGTGATCGAGATGACAGGAATACAGGATTAGGCAGAGCCAGAAATGCTGATCTAGATCAGGGGGAGGTACTATTCAGATAGTTACTGGATACATTAGAGTAGGGGCAGTGTATGCAGCAGGAGCAGAATAGGCGAATGGACATGATGTTGCAGCTCATGGCTAGACAGATGGGTGTCAATATTAATCCAGGTGATGCCAACAACAGAAACAATAACAACGAGGGAAACAATAACAATGGGGGAAACAATAACCATGGAGGCCAAGGCAACAACAATGGTCCTGAGAATAACATTAATGGTAATAATGGACACGGTAACAATGGGAATGAGGCTGATAACTTTAGACACGTTGCACGCCCAGCACGGACTGCGAGCTCGAGACCTCTTCTACCCACTTTCCCACCCAGAGATCTGGTTCAACTAGTAAATGAACCGTAGATTACCAAGTTACAGGATCAGTTCAGGAGGGACTGGGAGGCTAGTGGACCGGAGTTTCAGGCAGATATTTCTCTTAGAGATTATATGGACTTGAGGATGAGACACATGCCTAAAGCAGGAGGGAGGAATCAAAACTTTGAGCTGAGGAAGAAAATTGGAAAACTTTCTTTACCTTATTATGATGCTTTAGGGAAAATGACTACATGCGCTTGGGTGCAGAAGGTAGATACATACTT
Organism: Cupressus sempervirens; assembly: GCA_028749045.1. Lineage (NCBI taxonomy): Eukaryota > Viridiplantae > Streptophyta > Pinopsida > Cupressales > Cupressaceae > Cupressus > Cupressus sempervirens. The sequence continues at coordinate 137,020,931 of CM053784.1, read as the reverse complement.
GCAGCTAAATCCTATGCCTGAGGAGGAGGATATCAAGTATGTGGCTATGCACTTGGATGGCATTGCACATGAATGGTGGCATCATGGCATGGTGACTTTGGGGCATAATCAGATTACATCCTATGAGGAATTCACTGAAACATTGATTGAGAGATTTCACACTAAGGATCCTGAGTTACATTTCAAGGAGCTAGCACAGTTAAAACAGTCAGGTTCTGTGGATGCTTACATTGCCGAGTTTCAGTGCTTGTCTGTACTTGTTACTGATATCTCTCCTAGGAGATTGGTGGTGTTATTTTGTGATGGTCTTGCTAATCCATTACGAGGTTGGGTGAAGGCACATGATCCACTCACCTTAGCTGAAGCAACTAAAAAGGCACAAGATTTAGCCCCTTCAGTATACAAAGGAAAAAACCATTCAACAGATTCTTCCTACCGCAAGGACAAAGACAAAAAACCATTTCAGAAAGAGTATAGAAAACCCAAAGAAGGATCAAAAGGACTAGAAAATGAAACCTTGAATGAACTTCGAAAGAAGAAGCTGTGCTTCCATTGTAGAGAGCCTTGGGACTTATCTCATAAATTTTCTCTCAAGGCTAAGGCAAATCAAATGGAGTATTTTTCAGCAGAAGAGTCAGAGTCAGAAGGGGAGGATCAACACTCTGATTCAGATGAGGGTAACACTATAGAGGAGAGCAACATTCCTAAGGATGATAGATCATTGGCATGCTTGACAGGGGCCCAAAAGGCAATCACATTTAAGGTCAGGGGTACTATCTAGGGGCAGAAAGTGATACCTCTTATTGACACTGGGGCTACACATAACTTCATAGATGCACAGTTGGTAGCCAACAGAGGGTTACAGACAGAGGAGCATGATGGGTTTACAGACAGAGGAGCATGATGGGTTTAGAGTCATGGTGGCTAATGGTGATAAGTTATTATGCACTCGAAAGATATCTAATCTTCGCATCAGGTTTGGAGATGGCTACAAGTTGGAGGATGAGTTCTATGTTGTGGACATGGGAGATTATGATGTCATCCTCGGCATGACATGGATGGCTTCACTAGTTGAGTTCACACTCAATCTAGCAAAATTGGAGATGAGATTCCAGCATGAGGGCAGAACTGTGGTACTTAGAGGACTTTCAGATAGAGGTTGCAGAGTAGTGTCCTTGAGGAGAATGCAGAGACTTTTTCGTCATGATGACATAGAGTGGGCGGCAGAGTGCTACATTATGCCAACTTCACTAGAGCCACAAGAAAAGAGTCATCCACTAGATATCCAGAAGATACTTGATAGACACGCTAAAGTATTTAGCGATATTCCTCATTGGGTTCCTCCTGACAGAGGGATGGAACATGTTATTGAGCTCGAGGAGGGAGCCAAACCAGTTATGATTACTCCCTATCATCATCCTAAGAAACACAAGGATGAGATAGAGAAGGCGATTAAGGATTTTTTGAAGATGGGGCATATCAGGCCCAGTAAGAGCCCCTTTGCTTCAGCAGTAGTATTGGTAAAGAAGAAGGATGGGACGATGCGCATGTGCATCGATTACAGGGCACTGAATAAGAAAACAATTAAAAATAGGTATCCCATTCCTAGGATTGATGAGTTGCATGGGGCATGCTTCTTCACCAAAATTGATTTGCGATCTGGATACCATCAGATCAGGATGAGAGCAAATGACATTGAGAAAACAGCCTTCCGATGTCACTATGGCCACTTTGAGTTCGTGGTTATGCCATTTGGTCTAACCAATGCATCTGCTACATTTCAAAGTTGTATGAACTAGGTATTCAGGAAGCAATTGAGGAGATTTGTCTTGATCTTCTTTGATGACATCTTGGTCTTCAGTAAGACCTGGGAGGAGCAGTTACATCATCAGGAGGAGGTGTTATCTATTCTAGAGAGAGAGTCATTGTATGCCAAGGAATCTAAATGTGAGTTTTCCATGACTAAGCTCCTTTACCTTGGGCATATCATTAGTGCAGATGGCGTTCGGGTTGATCCCGAAAAGATTAGAGCTATTGTAGAGTGGCCTACTCCCACAAACCTTACACAGCTTAAGGGATTCTTTGGTTTATGTGGTTTTTATAGGAGGTTTGTTAAGGGATTCTCACAGACTGCTACACCCTTGACAGATCTTACCAAGAAAGGAGCTTTCGTGTGGACAGGGGCAGCACAGATGTGTTTTGAGCATTTCAAGCAGGTAATGTCTTCATGTCCAGTTCTAGCTCTATCGAATTTCACGAAGCCTTTTGAGCTTCATTGTGATGCATCAGGTGATGGGATTGGAGCAGTATTGATGCAGGAGAACATCCCATTGCATTCGAGAGTAGGAAGCTCCGAGGAGTTGAGAAAAGTTATTCTGTCTATGACCGGGAGATGTTGGCCATAATGCATGCATTGGCCAAATTTCAATCATATTTGGTAGGTGGACGTTTTGTGATCAAGACTGATCACAACAGTATTAAATACTTCATGAGCCAGCGTGATCTTAATGACCGGCAACAAAAATGGGTGACTAAATTACAAGCTTATGACTTTGACATAGAGTTTGTCAAAGGTAAGAAAAATGTGGTGGCTGATGCCTTATCTCAGAGACCTCACTTATGTGCTCTGGCAGAGATTTCAGGAGATTGGAGAGATCCAATTATAGCAGAGTATGTCAGAGATGCTTGGGCTTCTGGATTGATTTCAGGTACCATACAGGATGATCGCTATGAGGTGATAGATGGATTGATTAGAGTTCAGGACAGGGTTTATTTTATTCCGTCATCACATTTGAGAGAGGCGATACTGAAGGCATTTCATGATGCACCCATAGCTAGACATTCGGGGGTCTTCAAGACCTACAGGCAGATCCGAGAGCGGTTTTCATGGAAAGGGCTCAAGGATGATGTTCAGAGGTATGTCAGGGAGTGTGTGGTTTGTCAACAGAATAAGGGAGAGCACACATTTCTTGTAGGTTTATTACAGCCCTTGCTTATTCTTGATAGGAAATGGGAAAGTATTTCGATGGACTTCATCACTGGTTTACCACGAGTGCAGGGAAGGGATTGCATCTATGTGGTGGTGGACCGCTTGACAAAGTTTTCTCACTTCTTTGCTATTCTGTCCACTTACACAGCAACACAGGTGGCAGATCTTTTCTTTAGAGAGATATTCAGGTTACATGGGCTGCCCAAATTCATTGTCAACGACCGGGATAGTAAGTTTATGAGTTTTTTTTGGCAAGAGTTGTTTAGGTTGTGTGGTATAGATCTTACACCTAGCACTAGTTATCATCCGCAAACAAATGGGCAAATAGAGATTGTGAATAAATGTGCAGAAGGGTATTTGAGGAACTATGTAACTACACAACAAAAGGCTTGGATCAGATGGTTGCATATGGGAGAGTATTGTTATAACACCACTTATCATATGTCCATCAAGATGACTCCTTTCATGGCACTCTATGGTTATGAAGCACCTAGCTTCATGGATTTAGTTTTGGGGGACAATAGAGTGCCCAAAGCCAAAAACTTATTGCAAGATAGTCAGGACATCCTAAAAGTGCTCAAAGAGAATATACAACAGGCCCAGAATCAACAAAAATTGTATGTTGATCAGCACCGAATAGAGTGTAGCTTTGAGGTAGGGGATATGGTTTACTTGAGGCTACAACCATATAGACAGTCATTGCTCAAGAAGAGCGGAGTTGAAAAGTTGAAACCTAGATTTTATGGTCCCTACAGGGTGATTCGCAAAGTGGGAAAGTCACCTATGAGCTTGAGCTTCTAGAGGGCAATTGAGTGCACAATGTGTTTCATGTGTCTAGGCTTAAGAAATTCATTGGTCAGAGTGTAGTGCCTTCTGTAGATTTACCCCCTTTGGATGAGGAGGGGAAGCTTGTGTTATTACCTGAGGCTATTCTGGACACCAGAGAGAGGAAGCTTAGAAACAAGATAGTGAAGGAGTATTTGGTCAGATGGAAAGACCTTCCGGAGGAAGATTCTACATGGGAGAGTGAATAGGTTATTTAGCGGGCTGGACTGAGATTGCTTGAGGACAAGCAATTTCAAGGGGAGTGGACTGTAATGTCCCCATTTTAGCAGTTGACGAAGTGTGTGTGCGTTAGCCTTGTTCTACATGGTCCCGAGGGCTAACGAAGGGTTTAATAGGATCCTAAAGTGTTTTGGCCCAGTCATTTCCAGTTTGGGCCAAAACGAAGTTGATTTACTCAGTTTCAGGCATACTTACTATTTTTAGTAAGTCGGCAGGACACACTGTAGGTCAACTTTGGTGATTGGATTCGATACTCCTCGGTGAGAGCTTTTCGATGAGCTATCACTCGCATTATTTGGAGTCTGATTTCTAATACATTTTAATGCCTGAAGTTTTATTAAAGTAACGTCTAATTTAATTGTAAAATATTAAAGTGTTACTTTAATATTTATTTTATGGTGATGTGTACCCAACGGAGACATAAGGGGTATTTTAATATATGTTTTATAAATTACACATCTTTTATCCCACATTGCCCATTAGAGTTGAGCGGACCCTTGGAAATAGAATAAAAGGAAGCATTTGTGACTTCATTAGGTAGGTTGAATATGAGAAGAAATTGGTGTGTGAGTTGCAGCTCCGTTCTTGGCATTTGAAGACGTCTATCCTCTCTTGTAACATTCTAGACGTCATTCCCTTGGAGTTTGGCCTTTGGAATTCTTTGTTATTGGCTTCATTATCAGGCAGTTTAGTTGCATTTCCAGCTACAAGCAGATTTGGTATTTTGCTCATATCTTCTTCACTACTAGTCCGACGCTTATGCTGCTTTGAGGGAATGGTATTATGAAGGTAGTGGACTGATTGAAGGACAAAGTATTGTAGCAGCAAGTTCAAAAGCATGGGCTGGATTATTATGTCAATACTGCTGAAGTAATTAGTGAGTTGATAAATTTGCCATGTATTTGGTTTTATGAATTTTGAAAATAACATTTTATTAGCAGCAGTTCATTTCCACTTTGCATATCATTGTAGTTTCTTTCTTGTTTATGTTGTATGATACCAATTCCATGCACGAAACACAAAAAACAAATAAACATTTGATTTTTGGAGTTATAAGGGGTTTAAAACATTAAACGGAGAAATAAAAAGTTGAATGCAAACTGTTTGACATAATTCCTTTCAGCAATTTGGTTTAGTTTTTTGGGACATCTAGGGGTGTACATTTTAGTTTGACATCCACTCTTGCTATGGGAGCCTCAAGCGAGGATATGGTAGAAAGATAGCATAAAGGTTTCTTTCTATTTTCTTTTGGGTTATTTTCCATACTTCAGGCATGTTATACAAATTGTTGAAAATCTTGACTGAATTCGAGTCCTTGATGCCTGTTGTTGTTGGAATATTTAATGCAGCATTGATGTTTGCCCCTAGAGCCAAACACTCACCTACCCTCCTGAAGTCTAGAACAGACATAAAAATTAATACGAGTAGGTGAAGTTTTTCAAATTTTGAAAAGAGGGGGAAAATGGAATGTGACAAAAGGAATGTTTATTCATTCATTTATTCAGTCACATTATTTAGATTTTTAGTTCAACAGAGCAGGGAAAAGGAAGAAGAAGAAAGTGGTCAATAGATCCACTTGTTGTAGAGACAGAAGGAAGTATGTTCAGTGTCTCCAGTTGCATGTGACTCCTATGTTCATTCTGTGAGTTGGTTGTTATTTTTGTTTTGTCCTGTTGAAGCAGTGATTGCTCCAAGCACCTTTGTATGTAGACATTAGAGCTGCAAGTTTAAAATTTTATTGAAGTTTGAAGTATTATCAGTTTAGGGTTATTTTAGGGTTTTTTGGTTGAAGCCGAATGCTCCCAAATTTTGTAATAGTTTAATGAAAGATTGAATAGAAAGAAAGCAGGCATACTTGAATCTATCTTCCTCTTCTATTCATTGCATTTGACAAGTTTGTTTGAAAAGTTAAAGCTTTGGCCTTTCTGGTTTTAATGGTGAAATCATTCACGTTGAATTTCTCTAAGTTATAATATTTCAGTTGAAACAGAACAATCGGCACCTACTGTATTTTTGTGCCGAGCTCTTCAAGTGCCAAGAATTTTCTTTGTGAGCCGAGCTCACTCAGCATCCATTGGTGTTGAGCTTTCTCCTTTGTGTGCCGAGTTTACTCAACACATCAAGTGCCGAGCAATCTATCACTCAACACCTTCCTGTGCTGAGCAAGTGCCAAGCAAAACTGGCACTCGACACCTTCATGTGCCGAGCACTTTTTCAAGTGCTGAGTAAAGATTTTAGGTTTAGGGTTGTGAGTTGAAATTTAAGTTTATAATATTTCTCACATGGTATCAGAGCTTTGAGGTCCCACATCCACAGTGAGTTAGGGCATTTGTTTTCTTAGGATATTTGACATGGCAGGAGATGCAGGAAAGATATGGCAGTAGCCACTATCCTTTAATGGATAGAATTATGATACATGGGCAAAGAAGATGAAGACCATAATGGTTGCTAATGATTTGTGGGAGTTTGTGGTGAATGGATTCAATGATGTAACAGACCCAACTCAGTATGCTGCTCTCACAAATGCACAGAAGACTCATTTGAAAGAGTCAAGGAGGGAAGATGCAAAGGCATTAAGTCTTATTGAAGTAGCAATGACAGAGACAATATTCCCAAAGATTGCAGCAGCAAATTATGCAAAGGAAGCATGGGATATCCTTGAGACGAACGTCAAGGGGACTGATAAAGTCCATACAGTAAAGCTACAGAATATAAGGAGGGAATTTGAGAACCTTCAGATGAAGGAAAATGAATCAGTTGCTGACTTTAGTTCAAGAACCTCCAATGTGATTAACCAATTGAAGTCAAATGGAGAAGACTATCAAGAGCAGAGGATAGTGGAGAAGATATTGAGGAGTTTACCTCATAAATATGACAATTTGGTCATGACCAGAGAAGAGGCAAAAGACCTTACTATTTTGACAATGGCTGAGTTGATGGGTACACTTCAAACCCATGAGCATAGGATCAATTGATCTACTTCTTCATCTTCCCAAGAGAAAGAATTCAAGGCTTAGTCAAATCCAAGAGAAAGGGGGAGAGGAAGAAATGGCTCAAGTAGAAACTCCAGAGGTAGAGGCCAAGGTAATGGAGGACAAAGAAATGCTGCAGCCGAATGCTCAAGAAGAGCAGATGGAGCAAGTAGCTCACAAAATACCTCAAGAGGAGGTAAGAAAAACTACAACTCAAATAAGAGTAATGTAGAATGATACTACTGTCATAAATATGGGCATTATGCAAATGAATGTTGGAAGAAGCAAAAAGATCAGTCAGGACAAGCAAATGTGGCTGACGTGAATATGGGAAGTGAAAACACTACCTTCATCATGTGTAATGTTAGTGAAGAAGGAAGCCCTGAGGTTTGGTACCTCGACAGTGGATGTAGCAACCACATGAGTGGCAATGAGACCTTGTTTTCATTCATTGACAAGAGTTTCAAATCAGAAATTAAGATGGGTAACAATGGAACCCTACCAGTTGTGGGCAAAGGATCTATTATGGTCTGCACCAAGAAAGGTGAGAAGAAAGAAATACAAAATGTGTATTTCACCCCTGGTATGAAGCACAATTTGATGATCATTGGTCAACTCATTCAAATTGGATACAAAGTGCTAATGAAAAATGATAGGTGTGTCATTCATGAAAAGGATGGGAGCAAGAACTTACTTGCAGCAGTTCAAATGACAAAGAACATAATGTTTCCCTTGAAGATAGAGACATGTTTCTCATCTCAAGTTGGTGCTGCACCTCCCACACAATTAGCTCTAAGGAGTGTGATTGAAGACCCTTCACGGTTGTGGCATCTCAGGTATGGTCATCTTGGCTATGCTGGTTTAAATTTATTGTCAAATAAAAGAATGGTAGATGGTTTGCCACATGTAGGAAATTCTTGTGACAAGTGTGAGGCTTGTATTTTGGGTAAGCAACATAGGCTTCCCTTTAATTTTGGAAATTCTAGGAGGGCTAGATATCCATTAGAGTTAGTGCATACTGACCTAGTCAGTCCTATGCAAGTTACTTCCATTGGGGGGAGTACTTTTTTCATGGCATTCATTGATGATTTCAGTCGTAGGACATGGGTGTATTTTTTAAAGAATAAATCTGAATCATTTGATAAATTTGTAAAATTTAAAGCCTAGGCTGAAAGAGAATGTGGACACTATATCAAGGTCCTCAGATCAAATAGAGGAGGGGAGTATACCTCCAATTCTTTTGTAAATTTTTGCAGGAAACATGGCATAAAGAAAGAGCTCACAACTAGCTACACACCATAGCAGAATGGAGTGGCTGAAAGAAAGAATAGGACCATTGTTGAAATGGAAAGGAGCATGATGAAGGAGAAAAGTCTCCCAACTAAATTTTGGGGAGAGGCTGTGGCAACAATAGTTTACCTAATTAATAGGTGTCCTACAAAGGCAGTCTGTGACAAAATTCCAATGGAAGCATGGTCACGAGAAAGATGGACAGTTGAACACCTAAGGGTGTTTGGATGTGTTGCATATGCACATGTGCCTAAAGAGAAAAGGCAAAAATTGGATGACAAAAGTGTGAAGTGCATCTTCATAGGGTACAACTCAGAATCAAAGGCATACAGATTGTATGACCCATTGAAGAACAAGATGAATCTCTCAAGAGATGTAGAATTTCTTGAAAATCAGTCTTGGTATGGTTCAACTGATGAGTCACCAAGCACATCAAGTAAAGTGCCAATTATGAGTAAAGAAGACACTGATGAACAACAAGAAGAAGGAGCAAATAGAAGAAAAGGCAAGCAGGTTCAGTCATTGTCAAGCTCCTCTAGGCATGATCGAGTGTCAGTGTCAAGTAATAGTGAAGACCGAGCTGGTCGGCAATGCAGTAGCAGTGAAGATTCTGATCCCACACTCTCCTCCCTGTTACCAAGAAAGACCAAGAGTCTTAGGGAGATATACCAAGATGAAAGGTATGAAGATTATGATGAGAGTGTTAATTTTGCATTATTTTCTCATAGTGATCCAATATATTTTGAAGAAGCAATCAAGGAGAAGAAATGGTGTAAGGCCATGGATGAGGAAATAGATGCTATAGAAAGAAATGAGACATGGGAGCTAACTGAATTGCCTCCCAAGAAGTAAGTAATTGGAGTGAAATGGGTCTATAAGAGGAAATGCAATGCTGAAGGCAAGATTGATAGACATAAGGCAAGGCTAGTAGTCAAGGGCTACAAACAGCAGTATGGAAGAGACTATGATGAGACCTATGCCCCTGTTGCAAGAATGGAAACTGTGTGTGTTGTCATAGTAATTGCAGCTCAACACAAATGGAAGATATTTCAAATGGATGTAAATTCTGCCTTCCTAAATGGTGTATTGAAAGAAGAAGTGTATGTGGAGCAACCACCTAGTTATGAAGTTGTAGGTGAAGAGAAAAAAGTATATAGATTGAAGAGAGCTCTTTATGGGCTCAAGCAAGCTCCATGGGCATGGTACAGTAGGATTGACTCATATTTGATGAGCAATGGCTTTAGCAAAAGCAATGGTGAGCTCACTCTTTACATCAAGGCAGTAGATGGTAATGTATTGATTGTTGTCTTGTATGTAGATGACTTGATTTTTACTGGTAATGATAAGGCTCTAATTGGTGAGTTTAAAGAGGCCATGAAAAGTGAATTTGAAATGACAGACCTAGGTCTCTTGAAATACTTTCTAGGCATAGAAGTAAAACAAATGCATGATGGCATTTTCATCTCTCAAGAAAAATATGCAAGGCAGATCTTGGAGAGATTTAAAATGCAGAATAGTAAGGCAACCCCCACACCAACAACAGTAGGTCTAAAGTTGAGCAAGGAAAACTCTACCAAAAGAGTAGATCCGACATTATACAAGAGTATGGTTGGAAGTCTAATGTATTTGACTGCAACTCGGCTAGACCCAATGCATGCAGTAAGCCTAATTTCTAGATTTATGGAAACACCAAAGGATTCCCATTGGCAAGCGAGAAAAAGGATCCTAAAGTATGTGAAAGGTACCAAGGGATTTGGGATTTTATATACTGCAAATGATGATTTCAAGTTGGTTTGTTACACAGATAGTGATTGGGCTGGAAGTTTAGATTATAGGAAGAGCACTTCCAGATACATGTTTCATAAGGGATCGGGTGCAATTTCATGGGCATCCAAGAAGCAACCTATTGTTGCTCAATCTACAGCAGAGGCTGAATACATAGCAGCAAATGCAGCAGCATGTCAAACAATTTGGCTAAGGAGGATCTTGACAGATTTGAATGAAAGGCAAGAGGTTGGAACCACAATTTATTGTGACAACATCTCATCAATTGCGTTGTCCAAGAATCTAGTCTTACATGGGAGAAGCAAACACATAGAAATTAGATATCACTTCATCAAAGAGTTGGTGGAGAAGCGTGTTTCATCCTTTGGCGAAACCCTCATTATGTTAACCTTTTTTTTTTGTTTCTAAGTGAGAGCTCATGGGATTTTAAGTGTGTGACCAGGCATTTGTGGTTAGTCGCAAGGTCGAGGCTCTTCATTAAACCAAAGCATCAAAAGATGCAACCCAGTGAGGCAATTATTTTCCTTTGGTCATTGAGTCATGGTAGATAGGCACTCAAACTCTTCTCAAACAAAAACTGAGTGATGCTTACCCTGGACCATCACAAGCATTCTATCAAATAGTGTGTATGCAAATGTCCAAAATCTTCAATTCTTCTAATCATCCCAGACTTAACATGTTGCTTACCTTCTAATCATCTCGATATGACATTCTCCTTACATCACTATCAGTGGTACCAAAATTTTGTCGAATAGCTTGCAACTCTCCAAGTTTCCAAATATGGTGATGGAAAATCTTTGCTTATGTGCTTCCACCAAATTCCTTCTACGACTACGCAGGCATTACCAATTGTAGGAATCGATCTTATTAAACAATTACCATTGTTGTCATGGGGTTCTCAGTATGTCCCAATGCATTTTTCCACCATATATCTTTATTTTGAAAATTCAATGTTCAATACTGGGATGAAATAACATGTCATGGCCTATCAAATGCTATGAACACATGGGCATTTTGTCAAACAGTTCACATGGCTTCAATAGGACACCTGAGTTTGGTGCTCATAACGTAACAACTGATAATCAAACCTCAACAATGGGAACATTTAATAATCAACTTCTTAATTTTTCACGCTATCAACCAAGTATTTATGTGAACAAACCCCAAGCTTATAGTATATGAAAGGTGACTAAAGAACTTGTACAATGGAGCCTGTGTTGAAATTATGTGCAATTGGGCATTCAAGTCTTAGATCTACACTTTTAAACTAGTGAATACGTGCTTTGTAATTTAGCTCCAAACATCTGAGTTTCAACACTTGAAATTAGAACCTTGGACCTTAGAGCTGAGAATCTAAATCATAGGATTGCTTCAACAATGTTACCTTTGAATTGAACTGATAAACCACACTTTTGAACTTGAACTTGAAACCATAAAATTTGAACTTTGGAACCATGTACCTTGAACCCGAACTTTGACCTTGAATCTGGAGCTCGAACCATAAAACTAACTTGAATTGAACATGGAATCTAAACTTCTGAAATCTGAACAATGAACCATGTGAACCTTCAAACTTGAAATTGAAATTGAAAACTGTGGTTCAACTTTGAGTTCAACACAATATCAGGATGTTGCCTCTATGCAGAACAAACCTTACAAAGGCATTGTTAGCAACAAAAACCAACAAGAAACTAAGGTAATTTCCCCACAGAATGAATTTACAAAGTTTAAAACTCAAATACAAAAACATGTTACAATATGGAAATTTCTCCTTGTGTTAGATTTAGGGTTTTTTTCCCTAGATGTAATCATTGATGAGTTCATTATGAACCTAACATTGTTGGAGATGCTGAAATTCTTTGTGCTCAACACTTTGTCATCGTGATCCAGATATCCACCCCTAAATCGCCCAATATTTTCGTATCATCCTTTAAAAATCAACATAATACTTGTTTTTCATATTAATAAATATTGGTTTAATTTTCTACTCTAAGTTATATTCTACCGTCAATAGCAGTATGGTATGAACAAATCTGTCATACAATGAGGTAAAATTTGGATATGCAATTATTATTTTAATGGTTCAAGCATGTGTCATCCATTAGACAGATTAATTTGCAACTTTAGAACATACTTATATGGAGAAGGGTCATGCCACATTCTACTTTTCTATGACCATGTAATGGTAGTGTTTAATAACTTACGAAAGACATAATTATCATTGTTCCTTTATTTTCCATAGTGATATGCAATTTCATTCTTCACCACCATCTCAACAACAGAATTTCATAATTTGTTTCTAGAGATATTCCATGCATTTTAGAGATGTATTTAATAGATACATATAATTTTGATGTGGATCCATACCTATTAGGGAGTTGGGACTCATTTTGATTGGAAACGAACTGAGGTCAACAATGAGTTGTTTTAAAATATTCAACACTTTTAAACTTTTCAATCTTCTTGTACTTCTTATAGAAAATTGATTTGAAGTCTTGGGTCCATGATTTCAAATAATAAACACTTTTTCCTAATTAAAATGAGCAATTACAATTTTGGTATACAATGGGTATGTTGAAGAGATTTGGAAAGTAAATTATAAAATATTTTGGTCGGCTTGCATACATATGTGTAATATATGAGATCAAGTAGTAGGTATTTTAGTAAATGATGACATTAATACAAAAATGATATAAATGAGAAGTGATCTAAATAAATTATGCATCCACTTAAGGGATCTAAACAGATCAAAATGATTCAAAGGATAGTCAAACTTCAAACATGATCAAAAGGATCCAAATAATAGTTAGACTCCATTTCCAATAAAATCACGTTCTTGCTCCATGTCCCTTAACTATTATTTCCCTTACCTATTAGAAAATGTCAGTGTCAAAAGTATGACATGAGATGTGTGGTTGCTTGCTTGTTCACATGAAGTGCTTATTTATGGATGGGAGTTCAAAGGCTTTCATGATGTATTCTAATGGTTGTATTCATAAATAATACATGATGATGGATGCTTTTGGAAGTTGGATTTTTTTCATTATAAGGATTTTCCTAGGATATATTTTGTGTCACATTTTTGTAGGTAAGTTCTCTATTCTCTTCCATGTCAATTCAATGTGTTTATTTGCATGAAATCTTAAATGACTTATGTTGAAATTTTCATATATTGACAGCAAATTCCCTTGCAATTTATTTCTACTTATACAATTTAAATCGTAACCAATTCATTTATGATACAAATCTTAAGTAATTTTTTCATATTTCTTTTTATGGTTTGTGTTATAGATCTAATTCTTTAATTAATACGTGCATATGTCTTGTTTGAGATTTACCTAAATGTATACCTTGTAAATTGTTTTTTAAAACTAGCAACCTTGTGTTAAGGTTTTTTAAATACCCAACCAAGAAATATCCTTTTTGGCTAAGATAGATATCCTATTAAAAAACCTAATGGAGCAAGGAATCTTAAACTCTAATAAATATATATCAAAAAATGTTTATGCATGGCATTGACCTTTCTATACCATTATATTTCCAAATCTAGCTATGGGAAGCTTTTTTTTTTTTGTCTCTAATCTACAATGCCTCAATAAGACATTGGCCACATGAACTTACTCACATAATGACTCAAATCTAGCTCTAGGTAGCCTTTATTTTGTCTCTAACCTATAATGCCTCAATAAGCCATCAACCCCATGAAATTACTTACATACTAACTTAAAAAGGAATAGGAGGTTTAGTTTGTAGTTTGGACATTCATAAATAGGATCAATGCATATGTGATCTCACAAACAAAACACACCTTATAAATGTATTCCTTATTTTCCTTTCTATCATTTAGTGGCCCTACTCAATATATCAAACAAAAAAATTCTCTTACATTTCGAGCATCAAACTATTTCACAACTTATAGATTTCTAGAGCAATTATTTTTTGGTTCATCTCTTATATGATTCGGTCTTATGTTTCTTTGGCACTATGTCTTTATTTTTTTACTCTCTTACTTCAATAGCTCTAATTCATTTTTGCAATATGTTATCATCCCACTTGCATTTATCTTTATTCTCACCCTTCTAACCTTTATTTACTCTTTTTCCAACTATTTTTTATAATCTCTTACAAAAAACCTCCATTCTATTAAAGCAAACTCATAGCCCTTCCCATACTTCACCATGATCTTCTTGTTCTATCCCTTACCTATTTTTATCATAACATTTGTATTTAACACTTTTACTATTTCTTATGTACCTATTAACCCATCATCTCATAATACATTTATGTGCATTTTGATTTATATAACACTTTCATACCTTATCTCACCTTTATCTTTCTTATTAAAACCCCTAATTTCCATACTTTTATACTATCCTTTTCACTCCTTAGTCTTGCAAATGGAAAAGCAGGGATTTCTTTTAATAAAAAGATACCCTTTCACTGTGAAGAGGTGGAGAATAATACAGATAGATATGACCCCACCTCTATAAATAGAAATCCTCTCATCTTACTTCACACGACATACAAGGAAAATAGGAGAAAATTTATACTTTTGGGAACTTGTAAGAAAATATAGTGGCACGAAGTATAATAGTGAAAATAGTGAGTGTGGTGGAGGAAAAAAGGTTGTGGAATGTAGTGGTGAAGAATGTAGAGACCCTCTTTACAAAGGCTTTTCCAGAGGTGTTTTCAAGCATTGCTACTCTTAGTGGTTGTAATGTCCTCATCTTTTTAGCAACTAAGTGGAGTTCTTAGCCTTCACATTCTCCAAAGGCTAAGTGGACCATAAGAGGAAATTAAATTAATTTCCTATAAAGTCATTAAATAAATTAAAAATTAAAAGGTGACTTTATATTTAATTAATGTAATTAATTATTATATTGCAAGGAGAAGCTTCTAGATAGTGCATTAATCATTGGAAAGGGGGAAGCCTCTAGTAATTTAATTTTCTAGAAGCACAATTAATTATTGTATTGTGAGGGAGGAGTTTCTAGAGAGTGCATTAATTATTGGAAGGGGGAAGCTTCTAGTACTTGCAATTAACTAATATTTTATTTCCTTCTAGAAGTGTGTAGGGAAAGTATAAATAGAGGCGGGAACTTCATTGTTTAGCATCGAATGATTGTGAATTGCATTTGATAAGAGCTTGGAGGTGTGAGTTATAGATTTGTTTCTTGGCATTAGAAGACGTCTATCCTCTCTTGTAACATTCTAGATGTCATTCCCTTGGGGTTTGGCCTTTGGAATTCAGTGCTATGTATTTGAGAACTAATATTATTTCAGCACTGGTTCAATCTTCATGTTAAATTCCTTCTTGTTCATGTTATGTGGTTTCAAAATCTATGCAAAGACATTAAAATCTATTTCAGCAGTTGGTTCAGTTCTTGGGCATTTCTAGGGTGCCCATTACAGTGGTATCAAAGCTTGCTTGCAAAGTGTTTAACAAAGTTATAACTGGTGGGTGCCCATTATAGTGGTATCAGAGCCATTTACAGTGGTATCAGAGCCGTTTACAGTGGTATTAGAGCGGAAGTCCTGCCATCCTGTGGAGGTCTTATAGGGAATTTGGAATAGCCAGATAAAGGAAAAAGTGTTTAAAAAAATGTATATCAATCTAGATCAGGATGTGATGTTCAGACGATTACTAGGTACATTAGAGGAGGGGCAGTGTATGCAACAGGAGTAAAATAAGTGAATGGATATGATGTGACAGGAGAAGAATAGGCAAATGGATATGATGTTGCAGCTTATGGCTAGACAGATGGGCATCAATATTGATTATTTGTATGTTGCTCCATTGCAAGAGGTAGTTGATTCCTTAAGTGGGATCGAGACAAGTATAGAGCCACCTGACTATGATGTTGGTGATGTGGGTGTTTCAACAAAGTCGATAGATGTGGGTTTACGCTCTACTATTATTGATTCACAATCTGGTGTTGAGTCGTGTGTAGAGTCAGGAGTCCACATATGAAGCTTTGTCAAGAGATGGCAATGCAACAATAGTGGGATTAAGAGAATGCAAGGATACTGTCATATCAATAGCCACTTCTGTGTCAGTTGAACCATCCAACGAGGAGTTTAGTAGTATGCATGCGGTTGTAGATGTGTGCTCTGATGATAGTACACTTTTTATTGCTAATGAGGTGAGTGATATAGTGACAGAGTCATATTATACTATTGATCAACAAAGTGTTGATGTTCACTTCTGGGATAGTACTATGTTCAACATGGATGCAACATTGTCTTATAACAATTTGATGTTTGAGGTTGATGTTGATCACTAACTTGAGTGGAGTTGGGCTTAGTTTTCACCATCTACAAAGATTTTTTTTTGTGTTGCAGCAGTTAAGAAAAAGAGATTTCATAGATCTTCTATGGAGCCACCTTTTGGTGACATTCTGATTTCTACATCATCAACACAAGTTTTGGGTGCTAGGTTGTAGGACATGTGGTTGGTCTTGATGATGCTAGTTTGTAGTTGGTTTAGTGTCCATAGGGATATCAATACTACTTCATTTTGGATCTAGGTGGAGCTTGGAGTTCATTGTGTTGCTAGATTGCTTGAGGACAAGCAATTTCAAGGAGGGCAGACTGTAATGTCTCCATCTTTTTAGGAACTAAGTGGAGTTCTTAGCCTTCACTTTCTCCAAAGGCTAAGTGGAGTATAAATTAAATTAATAAATTAAAAATTAAAAAGTGACTTTATATTTAATTAATTTAATTAATTATTGCAAGGAGAAGCTTCTAAATAGTGCATTAATTATTGGAAAGGGGGAAGCCTCTAGTAATTTAATTTTCTAGAAGCACAATTAATTATTGTATTGTAAGGGAGGAGTTTCTAGAGAATGCATTAATTATTGGAAGGGGGAAGCTTCTAGTGAATGCAATTAATTAATATTTTATTTCCTTCTAGAAGGGTGTAGGGAAAGTATAAACAAAGGTGAGAGCCTCATTGTTTAGCATCTGATTATTGTGAATTGCATTTGATAAGAACTTGGATGTGTGAGTTACATATCTTTTCTTGGCATTAGAGGATGTCTATCCTCTCTTGTAACATTCTAGACGTCATTCCCTTGGGGTTTGGCCTTTGGAATTCATTGCTATGTATTTGAGAACTAATATTATTTCAGCAGTGGTTCAATCTTTATTTTAAATTTCTTCTTGTTCATGTTATATGGTTTCAAAATCTATGCAAAGATATTAAAATATATTTCAGCATTTGGTTTGGTTCTTGGGCATTTCTAGGGTGCCTATTACAGTGGCTTTGGGCACCCTAGAAATGCCCAAGGATTGAACCAACTGCTAAAAGAGATTTTAATATCTTTGCATAGATTTTGAAACCATATAACATGAACAAGAAGGAATTTAACATGAAGATTAAACCACTGCTGAAATAATATTAGTTCTCAAATACATAGCAATGAATTCCAAAGGCCAAACCCCAAGGGAATGATGTCTAGAATGTTACAAGAGAGGATAGACGTCCTCTAATGCCAATAAAAAATCTATAACTCACACCTCCAAGCTCTTATCAAATGCAATTCACAATCATCTGATGCTAAACAACGAAGCTCCCACCTCTATTTATACTTTCCCTACACCCTTCTAGAAGGAAATAAAATATTAGTTAATTACAAGTACTAGAAGCTTCCCCCTTCCAATAATTAATGCACTCTCTAGAAACTCCTCCCTCGCAATACAATAATTAATTGTGCTTCTAAAAAATTAAATTACTAGAGGCTTCCCCCTTTCCAATGATTAATGCATCGTCTAGAAGCTTCTCCTTGCAATATAATAATTAATTAAATAAATTAAATATCAAATCACCTTTTAATTTTAAATTTATTTAATGACTTTATACAAAATTAATTTAATTTCCTCTTATGCTCCACTTAGCCTTTGGAGAAAGTGAAGGCTAAGAACTCCACTTAGTTGCTAAAAAGATGGGGATAATATAGTCCGCCCTCCTTGAAATTACTTGCCCTCAAGCAATCAAACAACAGAATGAACTACAAGCTCCACCTAGATCCCAAATGTAGTATGTGATATCCCTGTGGACACTAAACCAATTGCAAACCAGCATCATCAAGACCAACCACATGGCCTGCAGCCTAGCACCCAAAAGTTGTGCTGATGATGTAGAAGTCAAAATGTCACTAGAAGGTGGCTCCATAGAAGATCTATGAAATCTTTTCTTCCTAACTACTGCAGCAAAAAACTGAATCTTTGTAGATGGTGAAAACTAAGCCCAACTCCACTCAGGTGAGTGATCAACATCAACCTCAAACATCAAATTGTCATAAGACAATGTTGCATCCATGTTGAACATAGTACTATCCCAAAAGTGAACATCATCACTTTGTTGATCAACAGTATAATATGACTCTATCACTATATTAGTCACCTCATTAGCAATAACAAGTGTCCTATCATCAAAGCACACATCTACAACCGCATGCATACTACTAAACTCCTCGTTGGATGGTTCAACTGATACAGAAGTAGTTGTTGATATGATAGTATCCTTGTTTTCTCCTAATCCCACTATTGCTGCATCACCATCTCCTGACAAAGCTTCATATTTGGACTCCTAACTCTGCACACATGACTCAACAACAGATTGTGAATCAATAATACTAGAGTGTAAACCCACATCTATTGACTTTGTTAAAACATCCACATCACCAACATCATAGCCAGGTGGCTCTATACTTGTCTCGATCCCACCTAAGGAACCAACTACCTCTTGCTCTAGAGCAACATATAAATCATCAATATTGATGCCCATCTATCTAGCCATAAGTTGCAACATCATATCCATTCGCCTATTCTGCTCCTGTTGTATACAATACCCTTCCTCTAATGTACCTAGTAACCATCTGAACATCACATCCTGATCTAGACCGATATACATTTTGTTAAACACTTTTCCCTTTATTGAGCTATTCCAAATTCCCTATAAGACCTCCACAAGATGGAAGGACTTAGAGCTCTGAAACCACTGTAATAGGCCCAATCGATTATAACTACATGAAACACTTTACAAGAAAGCTCTGAAACCATTGTAATGGACACCCTAGAAATGTGTAATGAGCCATACAATTTTGGTAATGTTCCTGAAAGTGTCAAAGATGCTCCTGAATGGTTTCTGCTCTGATACCACTGTAATGAGCACCCTAGAAATGCCCAAGAACTGAACCAACTACTGAAAGAGATTTTAATGTCTTTGCATAGATTTTGAAACCATAAAACATGAACAAGAAGGAATTTAACATGAAGATTGAACCACTGCCTAAATAATATTACTTCTCAAATACATAGTAATGAATTCCAAAGGCCAAACCCCAAGGGAATGACATCTAAAATGTTACAAGAGAGGATAGACCTCGTCTAATGCCAAGAAAAGATATGTAACTCACACATCCAAATTCTTATCAAATGTAGTTCACAATAATCGGATGCTAAACAATGAGGCTCTCACCTCTATTTATACTTTCCCTACACCCTTCTAAAAGGAAATAAAATATTAATTAATTGCATTCACTAGAAGCTTCCCCCTTCCAATAATTAATGCATTCTCTAGAAACTCCTTGCTTACAGTAATTAATGCACTATCTAAAAGCTTCTCCTTGTAATAATTAATTAAATTAATTAAATATAAAGTCAACTTTTAATTTTTAATTTATTTAATGACTTTATAAGGAATTAATTTAATTTCCTCTTATGCTCCACTTAAACCTTTGGAGAACGTGAAGGCTAAGAACTTCACTTAGTTGCTAAAAAGATGGGGACATTACACTAGCAATGGTGGTGTGGGCATCTTTAGTTTGTGGATGATACTTCATTTATGGGACAAACCCGTCTTCAGAAAGCTACTTTTTTTAGGCATGCTTTGGATGTGCATCTTGTAGCTTCAGGACAGAAAGTTAATGTGAACAAATCCTCAATTTTTTTCTTCAATACTCCCTAGGCTATTCAGAGGTGTATTGCTGCTATTTTGAGGTTTTAGATTGGGTATCTTCCCTTTGTTTATTTGGGTATTCGTCTTACTACTAGTAGACATCCTAGATCTTTCTGGAAAGTTTTGCTTGATAAACTATGAGAAAAGGTTAATCATTGGACTCATCAATGGCTATCAACTGCTATTCACCTGACTCTATTAAAATTGGCTATTCAAGCCCTTCCTATTTACAGGGGTTTTTTTCAGGCTGCTCCTATGTATTTTCTTCAGGAATTTGATGCTCTATCCTATCAATTCCTTTGGAGTGGGAACCTTTCAACTTCTAAATGGAGTCTGGTTAAATGGGAAACAATGTGTAGACCTCAGAAGGAGGGTGGCCTTAGCTTATGATCAGCTATTTTAAATGGACAGGTTCTCGCTGCAAAACTTTATTGGCATCGGTGTACTAACCAACATGAACTTTGGGCTCGCATTTTCACCCACAAGTATTTTCCAGATATTGATGTGGTGGAAGTTCACCACTTTCCTCTGGAAGGGAGAGGATCCATGATTTGGAGCTCAGTTGGTTAAAGATGGTCTCTTTTAGAATTGTCATTTGAGATCACAAGCTTTATTTTAGCTTGACTCTTGGGATGGGCACCCTCCTATTCTTAACACTCATCCTCAGCTACATGCCCTCTATCAAAATTTTAGTGCTGCTAGTTGGGACATAGTTGATTTTTATAAGATAGGGTGTGTTAGAGGTTTGGCTCCCTCCTTTCATTGGAAACATCCTTCTGAATGGCCTCGAGAGGATTTGTGGAGGATAGGAAGAAGTTGTTTCAAATTTTGTAGTCTTGTGAGTGTACTACTTTGGTTGGTAATGATGTTCTTGTTCAGACAGTGAAGATTTGTCTAAAAAAATTTCAATGTCTGCAAGATATGTTGAGCTTCTTCAATAGACGTTGGGAGACATTTAGATGCTTTGGTGGAAGCAAGTCTGGTACAAGTTTTCTTGGCCCAAGTGTGTTTCTTTTTATGTGGTTGGTGGTCCATAGCCAATGTGGGATAATTTATGCAAGTGTGGCTTCCAAGGACCCTCAATGTGTGTTCTATGCCAGACTAGTGAAGAAAATATCTCTTATCTCTTTTTCCTATGCTCTTTCCCTAGACATATTTGGTACTCTTGGTGGAATGTGTGGAACCAATCCTATTGGCATGTTTCCTCACTAGCAGAATTCTTTGCTCGTTAGGGTAAGGCTCTTGTCAAGACTTCATTTCTTCAAGTTGCATGGACTCTTGGCATATCGGGTTCGAAAGGAACTGTCGTATCTTTAAAGATGATTTTTAGAGATTCCTCGCTTATGATGAAAAATTCTCCATTCTTTGTGGGAAATCATTTCTGCAAAATGTGACACTTTTGAGGCCATGGAACCAAGGGAGGATATTTTCAATAATCATCTTATTATTCCCCCCTCACATGGAAAACTGCTAAGAAAGAGGTGTAGACATCCCTTGCAAAAGATAAAGAGGGTGGGGAAGTGGAGTGCCCCTCCACAAGGTATTCTTAAAATCACCATGGATGGGTCTTCCAAGAGAAATCCAGGCATTGTTGGCATTGGCAGTGTTGGTAGAGATAGTAAGGGGGATGTCTAGTTTGTATTTTCTATTTGTAAAGGTCATCACACTAACAACCTAATGGAGGCCATTGCTATTTTGTATGCTATGAAGAATGCTTGTAACCTTGGTTGGAGAAGGCTTATCTGTGAATCTGACTCACAAGTGGTGATATGTCTATTGAATTAGCAACATTCTGAAGTTGTTAGTTGGAAGTTAGCTTTGATTGCAGACCAGATTCATAATTTGTGTACTTCTTTGGAGTCTGTTACTTTCACTCATATTCCCAGGGAATGGAATAGTGTTGCTGATTGTTTGGCGAAGTGGGCTTCTAACCATATGTGTAATTGGAACATTGTTGATAAGACTCAAATTCTGATGGGCTTGTCCCATCAATTTAATCACTTGGTTGATCTTGACAGGGCTGTTTGATGCCCTTTCTCTATCTGATTTGTTCTTGTTTCTCTTTCAGCTTGAATAAATTTTCACCCCTCCTTTATTTATCAAATACAACTTATGCTTTTGATGCTCATTAACTATAAAACGTAATGTAATATTATTGTTTGAGTTGGAATATATAGATGTTGGTATCTTTGTCTTTCTGGGACAAATTATAAGAAACAAGTTGGAATATGTAGATGCTAGTATTTTTTTAATGTATAAAAAATTACAAATTACGAGTTGGAATATATAAATGTTGGCATTTTTATCTCTGTGTAACAGATTATAACATTTTAAATAAGCCTGATATTGCTATCAAGATTTTACTTTGTAGTTTTGTTTGATCAAATTCATTGACTCATGTTTTATGAGTAGTCGTTCACAAGGACACATCTTTCAAGAGAATGAATAGGCATCAGGGAGGTCATCCATCCCACTGCTATTCCATCTAGATCCAATGAGTGCTAAGTATTCTATTCATTCAAATGAAAATAGATTCATAAGAAATACTACTCATGAAAAGTAAGTTGAATCGTCATAACAATATCACCATTGCCACACTATAGAAAATATATCCTACTTATCAATTTTAAATAAGTGTTCCTCTAAATTAAAATCTGCCTTGTATGCATGGTTGATCAGGTGACAAGGAGTTAATCTTTTTGAAAGAGAGGATAGATGAAATGGACGAAGAGAAGATGGTTTATAGTGTGAGTCATGTTGAAGGAGGAATGGTGGGAAGAACATGCATCTGTATGAAATCCGAGCTCAAATACAGGGTTAAGGCAGAGGGGAATGCATGGTTACATGGACATGTCACTATGTCACTATGACACCCTTCCTTCTATCATTCCCGATCAGATTAATGTTGAGGTTGCTACGAACTCCATTGGAGGATTGTTCAAGAATGTTGATGAATATCTTGTTTCAAACCTCACCTTATATTCTTAGAGATTGAAAGGTTTTAAGAGATTTAACATCATTCAATTTCTTCCATTTCATTTCATCTAAATGTCTTAAGCATAATACATTAAGTTTGATTTCTAGATAAAAATATTAAATATTCAAAATTGACATATTTTTATCAAGTTCAATTTTTCCTTCAATTGTCATGTTTAAGAGTGACCCATCTCATTAGGACAGCTTAATTATCATATCAGTGAGCTCTAAAGATAGCAATAAAAATCCAGGGTGCTGCTGTTTTTCTTGATTCGTTGTGCTACTGTTTTTCTTGGTTTTTCTTGTTGTTCATTATGCATTTGTGAATTCCCAAACCAATGCAATCGATCAATAATAAAATGTATCAATTAAACTTAAAACTGAGTATATGTATATAAATTTGAGCAATCACACCTTGTTTGCACAGCTAGCCTATAACATCAAGACATTAAAACTAATGTGAAAGAGAAATCTATTCACTACACTTGTGTGTAAAAGTTACCACTCCAGCCATTCTTTGGAACGAGTGTCAGTAAATACGTTCTTCTAATGACATGGTAAGCAGATATAAAAAGAGTTCTCTTTGCTTATATTTCCGTTCAGAATACAATATATGCAGTATATATGTATGTAATGGTGGCTACATGCACAGCTGTATAGCTGTAGGTAGAAAACTAGGTTTTGATATAGTGAACTCTACTAGATGTAGGGATGGTAACGTCAAGGGAAGATTGAAATTTATCTTCTTGTAACATAATTTTATATAAATTATGAACAAAAGGTAAATATTTATCAAATCAAAAAATATAAACCTAACTTATATAAACTTAAACCTAAATGAAATTAAAAGTCATGTTTTCAAATCAATCAATATGGGTGTTATCAAAATCAAAACAATGTGAAGACTGTAATCAAAGTTCTCTTTGGTTGAATAAGTTGCAAGGGTTATGATAGGAGTTGTTATTTGATACCTATATTTTTACAACATCGTACCAATAGTTATGACTTCAAAGTTGTTAATACAATGATGACTGTCCATAATTGAATGAAATATACCCTTTGTTGTAAAAATTAACTAATAATGCGTTGACACATCAGTTGATTAAATAAATTATAAATAATTTTAAATTTTCATCTTTTTTTTTGAAAAGGACCATATTAAAGTGCTCAACTATTGAGTCTCTTTCCTATATCTTACAAAACAAAGATAGTACAATTTAAAATATACATCAAATTTTAATTTTAAATTTTTTTGACTGCTTCATCTCAATAACAAGAGTGTACACAAATTTAGTCATGAAATGATATGATCATTTCCCATAAGGACCTCTACTACTACCAATGTTAAACTGGACACTTTTCAATATAATCTTAGATCTTCACATTCTGTCCTCTCAATATATCTGAATTAATCATGTTAGAAGTTAGCAGTTATTAGGTGATTGTCCAGTGCAATTAATCTTCTTTGAAATGCTCTCATCCCACTTCACACAACATACAAGGGAAAAGAGGAGAATAAATTTAGAAATCAAAGAGCCCTTTCTTATATATGTTGCAAACTTATAATTTAATGGTCATTAACTGTACAGATGTTAAAATTGTTGTTGTTTATATAGTTCAGCATGTACATCTAAACTACAAATCTTTAAGTATTTGATTGAGAAAACGAAGAACTTAGAGTTAGCTGTGTGAAAAAGAAGGTAGATAAAATGAATGAACACAAGATTTTCATTACGAGACAACTTGAAGGAGTTGTCCTTGAGCATTTTCATAATTTACGTGTTGAACTAGGAGAACTTGTATTATAGCAATTCAAAAACAAGGATTAAAATCACATACACAATAAGATCAAATTGGTGAGCAATGATTGGGTTCACATTCATGGAAATGATATGAGCATATACTATAATTTATCCTCTACAAAGTAGATAAATGATTCCAGTATACATTACTTAAAATAATGTATTAACTAATTATAATTATAATTACCTTGAACACTAATTAACTCACATTAATTTAATATGCCTCATCGTTTTCAAATTCTACAATGATAAATAAATCTTAAGCAATTGTAATCTATTAACATCTTCCGACTTCATTCAACAATAATAATTTTTTTTTTGATGAATAGTCATTTTCTATTAATAATTAATATACTAAGATTGAATAGTCCTTTTCTATGAACAGTAATAATTGATAAATAGCTGGTTAGAATTTTTGCAATAAAAATATATGTGAAAATATTTAATTGAAAGATAAACTGATAAGAAAATATTTGACAAATAATAAACCTTTTTTTAATTGAAGTCAAAAAATGATAGAACATTACACATCATATCTAGTCATAGAATTTTAGTTCAATGTCCTGCTAAGGATTGACTATTTTATATCTTGCTGACTCTAAAATTCGTAGCCATGGAAGAGAAAGCAAAAATAAAAGAAATTCACACCATTTATTATCCTTATTGTTGCATGACCAAGCCTGCAACTTCTTGTCAGCTATTTTATTACTACCATATTCCCATTACATGGCTAAACTTTCTTCTTTTACGGCGTTACAACACCTGCATACAACACAACAAAACGGATGATTTAGAAGATTGTTCCACAATTGTAAAATGGAAAGTAAGAATTATATGTTGTCAGTGTTATTATTGGATATTTCAAATCATAATATGTTGATATTAGATAAGAGAATGTTATTGGAACAATTCTGTGAATCATATATTGATAATTTTAGAATCATCTTTTGGGAACATATTCAATAATTTATCATAGGATGTTGAAGAACTAAAAAATAATCTTACAATCAATGTTTCAGATCATGGTCCATGATCTATTGTAAGAGTGCTCCAAAAATTAAGAATGAAATATTCCAAAAATTAAGAATCAATATTTCAGACCATATCCTATCATGTGGTCATAAGATACTAGAGAGCTAAAGAAATTAGAATCAATCTTTCAGATCACATACAATATTAGAGAGCTTAAAAAGATTTTTAGATAGCATCTCATGACCATCATTAGAAGGATAGAAGGTTTAAAGAGATTTTCAGATCATATGTTTTGATTCATTGTCAAAATATTAGAGAACTCAAATAAAATATGAACTAAAACATTAATACTTAAAAATCGTGGACAATCAAATTAAAACAACAATCACCAAAACAGCAGCAACAGCTTTATGAATCACACAAATCTGATAATCTTAGAGAGCTCAGACGACTTGAGAAACATTTTTGCAGAACACACTCCATGATCTATCATAAGATGTTAGAAAGCTCAAAAACATTTAGAATCAATGTTTCAGATCACAGTCATGATCTATTATAGGAATATATTAGAGTGCTTAAAAATAAATAAAGAATAAGTATGTCAGATCTGGTCAAACATATTATCTAGAATTAAAAGAAATTAGAATCAATATTTCAGATCACACATAATATTATAAATCTTAAAGAGATTTGCAAATGGCATTCTATGATCTATTATCAGAATGTAAGAAAGCTTAAAGAAACTTTCATTTTATGATCTATCATCAAAATGTTTAAAAACTTACAGAAACAATAATTCAAAAAAAATCATACTAAACAATGAATTGCAAAGATCTCATCAACTATATATGTGTATAACCAAGGAAGTATGAGATCTTACTGCCACATCTGAAATGGTGGGGAACTTTTCTCCCACAGCCTTCAATAATTCTGACGGCCTTGCTGACTTGAATGAGAGCAGCAAGTTGTGGAGTAACCTTGGGACACACACAAGCTGTGTCTCCACTCCTTATCAGAGAACAACAATTGGGTGATGGGGATTGCCCATATATTATTGGCTTGCAAGCATTTACAAGCCCCTGGACTTGATCTTTGCATCTGTCTCCCTCCACACAAACTGATAATACACAAACACTTATTATCACCATCACCACACAAACCCTAATGTTAATGGAAGCCATTGCATTCAATATTCACGATTCTACAATACCCACTTCTCTTGCAATGCCTACTTATATAATCTCAAATATCAAATCAAAATTTATATAATCTCAAAATATCAGATTTGAAAATTTATTGGTATTTTCTTCGAAGTTGCAAGAGTTCAATCAAAGCTTAATCCAGTCAATCATGGCGGCCAAGACAATTTCTTGAAGCGCGTCAAGAGGATTCATCTAGACGGTCTAAGTTCAAGAAACTCCTTTAATTTAATCAATTTTGTCTTGGGTTTGTCACTATGTGAACAAGTCAAGCAAGGGTATCATGAGTTGGCCACTATCTCAAAGACTTTGAAGAAAAAAGTAAGGAGACTTCAACAAATTATATGTTTTTTTCTATTCCTTGATCATGAATCCAAAGTCAATAGTCAATGGCTTGAATGTGACATGGAAGTAGCATAACCATGGGCACATATGATAGTCTATTGATAAATCCATTTTGCAAAAGATATTTCTCATCAATAGTAGTTTGTTTATATTTATTTATAAAACATTAATATATTAATTTCTTCCTTGACGAATAATACTTTGTTTAGATTTAATTATAAAAATATAAATTATATATTAATATCTTTTTTTAAAGTTAGGGTATGACATTACATTTTATTCAAAATATCATGAGGAGTGTTCAAATTGTCAAGTAGTTTTTCTGCGAGTGGGAGTAGGTAGGCCTCTCAGTATGACATTACATTTTATTCAAAATATCATGAGAAGTGTTCAAATTGTCGAGTAGTTTTTTGTGAGTGGGAGTAGGTAGGTCTCTCACTATACAATTCTTTCAAATTATTTTTAATATTTTTTCGAATCATATTTGTGCTAAAAATTATAAGTAATTGCCCTTGTCAAGCTAGCCAAAAACATAGGTTGAGAGGCACTAAATTGAAAATCAATAATTTATAATTTCTTTTCTTTTAAATGATTCTAGCACCTTTAAGCACTCTATTCAAAATATTATGAGAAGTGTTCAAATTGTCAATTAGTTTTTGCCCATTCTCTCAAATATTCAAATACTTCTAACCATCCAAATTTAATTATTGCTATGTGATACTACCTTTATCATCTATTTATTTTTTTTAGAATTATATTTGAACTAGAAAATAATAAGCAATTGTCCTTGTCAAACTAGCCAAAAACATCTTTATCAGATGGAAAATTGGAAATCAATAATTTCGTTTAAAAAAATATTTTAAATGATTTTAGCACCTTTAAGGACTCTAGTATTACATTGGTTTAACTCAAGTCTATAATTAAAATGTAAATTAATCCCATCTTATAATTTTTTCTATAAAATTTAATGTGAATCACATAATTTTTTTAATGAAATCATCATATATGAAAATGAATGTGTTAAATTGAAAACCAAATCCTCTAAAATTAATAGGGAATCATGATCGTATAATTGTTCCTTCTTCCACTCTATAGATCTCTTCACCAACCACTAATCTTCATTCATCATTAGTAGTAGTTTCTTCTCCCTCTCTGGGAGTTACTTGATCAACTCAATGCAACATAACCAAATAGATTCAAGATACTTCTTTGAAATTGTATCATCCTAAATTTAATTTAATTCTTAATCAGGTTCTCATTTTAGTATGTACGAGTTCCCAAATTAAATTTTGTAAAGACCCATTTGACTACGTGATGTCATGCCATCAAAACAACCAAAAATTAGGCAAAGTAAAAAATATGTAATTTAAATGTTCCATTGTTAAGACTCATCAAAGTTTAATTTTCTCATTTATGCATAACATTACACAGATGATGTGACCATGATATGTCGAATACGAGATAATAAAATGCATTTCAAGTTTTCTAATTTATAAGGTCAAACAACATCATCTAGATACAACAAGGATGTCGACCATGTGTCTATTGACCTTATGGTCAAATTATTTGTCAATTAGTGCCAAAACACTTGATCATTTGGTTGGTCAAATTGCTACCGAGCTTCACAATGTTAACCGAGCCTCATAGTATAAACCGAGTTGTTGCAGTATCAACCAAGCATAAAGTAAATGTTAGTCGAGAAGAACAAAAAAATGATGTAAATCGAGGTAGCTGTGTTAACCAAGTAGAGAAAATTTAATGTTGATCGAGCTTCAGTGTCAACCGAGCTCTACAGTGTCAGCCAAGTTCTATAGTGTTTGTCGAGTCATCAGTGTTAACCGAGTTCATGTCTATCCTGAGTGATCAATATGGACCGAGCACTAGTGTCAACTAAGTGCCATAGTTTTTTGAGTTCACTATGTTGTTGAGTGTCAGAATATCACCAGAGTGGTCTTCAAGACTCGAGTTTTAGCATTGAGTCGACTTGGTGAAGATTGTTGAATTTGGTATTGTAGCCAACTTTAGAAGGTAATTATTTGTATTGGTATATATGTAAGATATCTTGTCATATCCAAATGTAAGTGTGTAATGAAGAAGCACAAGTATGAATGCAAATTGAAGAGTAAAGGCTACAAGCAATATAAGGAAAAGCAGAGTCTCATCTATCACAACAAGGTGATCATTTTTACATCAAAGGAATCTCAATCAACAAATCAAGTTGCAGAGCAGAGATCAGCTATTGGTTCATCCTAATAGGTGCATCAGTCAAATCCTCTAACAAGGTGGACTTAATAGTCTTATGCTAAATCTCCTAACTAATTGCATACTTCATTATATTATATAAATCCTTTCACGAGGTGGACCTAACAGTCCTTATTGCTCCTAACAAGGAAGATCACCATAAGTGACCATTTGTAAGCCTTAACAGGCCAACTGTATACTACAGTACTATAGCTTGTCAGTATCATCCCCACCCCAGTTTTACTTTCTATGTGAAAGGTTTCTAGGTTGCCAAATATTGTGTCAACTATTATGAATGTTTTATTTCTTTTAGTCTTTTATGCATGCAATTAGAGAAAATTAGCTTAAAGAGGATTAATTGGTGAGTTAAAATTAAAGTTTTATTGGTTCTTAATTCACCCCCCCCCCCCTCTCAGTTACTTAGCCCACCATACATTTCCAATAGTGTCAAGCATCATGTAGCAAGTACAACAATAAACATCATGAAAATACATGAAAGCATCATAATATTAGACCATCAAGGTTGTATGAAATCATGGTACTACTATCTACGGATAACCATCCAACTACATCCATGTCTTTGAAGATGTAGAATACATGTCCACTTGCCAATCCTGAGATGAGACTGTGGCTCTGATGGTTTTTTCACCCAACCATGGATTAGTTAGCTCTCCTAGGGCTCTTCCTGACATGAAAAGTGTTTTGACCATGCATGAGAATTCTAGCAACCCAACACTGATAGATCAAAAGAATATGGTGTAACTATGAGTCAAAATACCTGAACTTCCATTGTGTAAATAGAAATCATAAACATGGAAAGGAAGAGAGAAAATGAACAACTAACCTAGCATATTAATGATACACATGTTGTTAGATTGTGGTGACTGATTAGGAAAGTACTATACATACTTCATAAATTCTTTGGGGAAAAAATTTTTGGTCCTATTTTATTGAGATTTTGGGCCGACATGTAATTATTAATTATAACCCTAAAGCAGTTTAATACTTGTATGAAAAGAGCTTAGGGTTAGGGATTTTTTCATAGTGATGATGTGAAATTGGTTCTTGCAACGATATTGAGTTGTAAGGGATTACAGATTGTAATCAGGTTGTAATCATTGGATCATAATAATATCAGACTTGTTGTTTGGTGGACGTAGCCCAAGGATTGTGTGAACCATGTTAAATGTTGGTGTTTTGTGTTCTTTTCTGTGTGATCTATTATTTTTTGATATTGTTTATATTTGTACGTAATTGTTATTTATATCCATGGTTTATTCCTAACACATTTGAACAAGCTTTGTTCAAAGCATCTTTTAAACATCATATTTAAACCAATAGATAAATAAACAACAAATTTACCCTTCTCTGTCCATTTCATATTACACACCAATTCCAAATAAAAACCCCATGAAGGATTTGAGCAATATAAATCCACAAAACCCAAAGAATACCTACATGCAAGAACTTTTCACGGATAAGAAAAAGCAAAGAAGAGGCAAGGGTTTTGCTCTGACAATATCCAGATTGTATTATCAGACTAAAAGAATGAGAGATATTTATAAAAGACCAATCCTTATAGAAGGAGATCAAAAAAACCTAAAAAGGAAACCCTAAGACGTAAATGACATTTAATAATTACTAATTAATTATTAAATAAAAATGCAAAGTGCATAAAGTGAAATCTTAAGAAGGGAGTAAGGGTAATTTAATAAATTAAATTAAATTAATGCTTTACTCTAACACCCTCCCTTAAGATGAGTAGCAATGCAACTACAAACAATGTAGGAAAAAAAAAAAAAAAAAAGGAAACTAAAATGCAATGCTGAAACAAAACTTGGGTCCCAACAACAAGGCTTAATGAGGTACCCAATCACAACCAAATCTCTATGAAATGGAGAAACAAGAAAACCCACATGGAAAAAACCTTACTCCAAAAAGAGATAACAAAGAAAAAAGTACAAATGATATGTCTCAAGAGAAAGTCTTGTGTTGATGAACATACCAATGTGGTTCCAATTTGAAAGAAACAAAGGTAGTGGACAAGGAGGGTGAAACCCCTGAATGTAAGGTGAAGCTAGAAGTCCTAGCTAATGCTCAAAGGAGAATGCATCAGAATCCTAAAATAGAATCTCCAATGGAGGTGGGATAACATGTCTGTTGAATTTGTCATCTAAGAGGAGATGTGTGTCCTTTGATATATCCTCAAAAACTACAGTAGGTGGCTCAACAACTGGAGCTATAATGGTAGGCAATGTTGAAGAGAAATCTTGTGCAATAGATAGAATTTGAATAGGAGGTGGAGGTGTAGAAGTCACAATACTATTCTTAGGAACAACACATAAGTTCAAGTGACTTGACTTCACCTTAGTAGTCTCTTGTGAAGAAGGAGAGTGAGTCTCCGATAGTGGAGATGGTGGACCAAAATGAGAGAATGTGTATAGGTGGGAAGCGTGATCAATAGTCCCTATAGCAGCAATATTTCATGTCTCACCATCTCTGATGTGCACCAAATCTTGTACAAACTCAATTATCTTCCTCGTGCCACTGTGTGTAATCTGATAAATAGAGAGAAGATTAGAGGACAAAGATGGAACACAAATTACATCATGAAATGTACCATCATCAATGCCAATAGAACCTTTCCCACATACAGTCATAACAGTGCTATTCCCCATCAAAATGTGTGGAGTATGAGAAGCCTCAAAAGAAGAAAACAAATCCTAAGAAGATGCCATATGGTGTGAAGCACCTGAATCCAGTAACCATCTAGAAGAGGGTGGAGTAGCAGTGACACATAGTGTATGACCCTTTCCTATATCTCTACCATCTAACTGAAATGATGATGATGAAGAAAATCTGTGAGAAGTAGAAGGAATATCAATGTTGGTCTTCTAAAGGAGAGTTGTCAAGTTTGAAACCTATTTGGCATAGCCATCTAACTTCTTCTCAAAGAAACATGACTCATCATGATTGGGCTTATTACAATAAGCAAACTTTGGTCTTTTTGGCTTTGGTTTATCTCTCTTAGGAGGAGGTGGCTTTGAAGAACTGTAAAGGCTAGAATCAATCTAAGACTTTTTAGGATGTGACTTCTATTTCTTCTCCTTCATCCCACAAGATGGTCAAGCTGCCAATTACAATTTTTTTATTTTTTACATCAGAGTGCGTGCAGAGGTCATCTGACCGTGTTTTACAAAAAAAAATTGCCTCCCTAGTCAATGTTGTCCAAAATTGACAAATTTTATATGAAAATGGGGGGTTTTGATGCCTTCTAAATCCAACAGTGAGGTCTATTTTGTTAGTCTCAGATTGGTTTTGACATTTGAGTGTCAACACACTCAACCAAATTCTCAAGTCAATGTCGAGTATAATATAGAAGTCGAGCTATAGTGTATGCTAAACCAAAGAATTCAATAGGTGTCGAGTGAACTTTAGGTGCCAAGCAATCTTTAGGTGTTGAGAAAAGTATAGGTGTTGAGTTACTATAGATCCTGAGTGAAACAGAATTGCTATAGGAGCCAAGTGAGCCAGTTTTTCTATATGTGCCAAGCATCAACAACTAGTATGTGTCGAGTAACACAGAATTAGCATATGAGTTTGTGCCTTAACAAACTTAGATGTAAATTTTTTTTGGAGCGGACATGGAATGAATCTCGAAGGATCTTGGAGATAAGAATGAATATTTTACATTATCTATGCAATCATCATGCAACCAATAAGAAAAATACAGAAGACATGCAACCAATAGGAAAAGTGCAAGAAATGAGTGGGAAATGAAGATTTAATATTGATCATAGATTCATACCTAATCTTAAGTCTTCAAAATCTTTAAAAGGATGACAAAGCCCTATTATGTAAGAGAGAGGATGCACATGAGAGGATATGTATGGGTGAAATATAGCAAAGTGTAGAAGGGTAAAAGACTTAGTGAAGAGCAGAGCAGCATTACAAAATCCAGTTATTGAAGAACAAAGTATCAAAACCTCACAGAGTGACATATCAGATCAAGCAAGGATCAGACTGACAGAGTAAAAATGATCTGGAATTAGCAATTGAAGATTGCAAAGCTATCAGGTTAAAAGTTTTTCTAATACTCTCTAGCAATTGTATTAGATATGGAAATCCTATGGACTTAGGTTGGCCTAGCAGCCATTTGTAAATCCTTTAACAGGGTGGCATTCCAAGTGAATGTACAAAAGTCCTTTAACCAAGCCTACTTTTAGCAGGGTAGCGAAATCCTTTAACCAGGTCACTTTTGACAAAGTGTAAAGTCTTCAATAGGACAAGCCTTTCAAAGGGCAGACCATTGGAAGTGGTCAAACATTGTAACCTTGAATAGTTACACATTGATGTAGTGATATTTTGTGGGTGTCATCCCCACCCCAGTTTTACCTTCTCATTTTGGAGGGTTTTTGGGTTACAAAATTTGTGTGTTGTCTATTTTCATGCATGTCATTGCTTTCATGTTTATAGATAAATTAGATGCATGTGAATGATTTCAGTTAAAGGAATTTGAAAAGGTTAAAGTTAGTTACTTCTAATTCACCAAACCTCCCCCACACCCCGACACCCCCCCCCCCCCCCTTAGAAGTAAATCTTCCCACTTGTTAATTCCAACATGTTTGACCTCAAAGTGCTTCAAAAATCAAAGACCCCCCTATTTTCACAAAAATACCTAAAAATGCTAGATTTTTTATGTCAAACCCTCGTTCTTCTTTTTCTTCAAATACTGAACAAGCTACAACAAATCCAACTCTAATACCATGAAGGATTTGAGTAATACAAATCCACAAAGCCTGAAGAATACCTGCATGCAAGAACCTGTTACAAAGAAAAAAAAAAGAAAAGATGAGGCAAGGGTTTTGCTCTAAAAATATACAAATTGTATTATCAAACTGAAAGAATGAGAGATATTTACAAAAGATCAATCCTTATAGAAGGAGATCAAAAAAACCTAAAAGGGAAACCCTAAGAAGTAAATGACATTTAATAATTACTAATTAATTATTAAATGGAAATGCAAAGTGCATAAAGTGAATTCTTAAGAAGGGAGTAAAGATAATTTAATAAATTAAATTAAATTAATGCTTTACTCTAACATTCTAATCTGCAACTCTTAACTTTCTAATTACATCACTCTTGATATACACAAATAAAAAATAATAATAACTTCTCATGATAAGTTATTCTCAAAATATACATGCATATGGTTTGAATAGTAGTAGTAAATATCACTAACTATTTTTTTTTAAAGAAAAACATTAAAATAATCTAATGCTAAATCAACAGGATAGAAACAAGTATTACAAATACTTGTCCAAGTTAGGAAGATCAACCAAAGTTAAGGAGGCTCTATTGTCAAATATGTCTCCTTGAATACACTATTCTTGGTCAAATGATATCTAATGATGGGGAATATTGAGATGTCATGATTAAAGTTAACAAGTGACACAAAGCATCAAAGTTCACACTAGTAGTGTAGTTCTTAGACTATAGCATTATAAAGGAAGTTCTTATAAAAATGTTATTTGAACAAGTCGCACATGCACTATTATTAAAACTATTCTTTTGTCTTCAATTTTTTGTTTGTTGAGTTTATGTCTTGAATAATATGTGTGAGTTGGATTGTGATAATTTTGTGTGAAAATTATGAATTATTAATTTGTAATCTTCTTAACAATTAGAAAATTAAATAAATTAAATGTGAAAATTATGTAAGATCATTTAGTGTAAAATTGACAGTGTCTATATTTTTTTTTTTTAAAAACTCATCGATAATAATAAATATAATTTATTTTCTATTAGTTTAGAAAATAGTGAAGCTAAATAACATGTCAATAAATGATATTTATTAATTTAATTATAATTAAATCTAATATGATAAAAAATGCACAAAGAGATATCTACATGTTCAAGATGTATGAGATAGATTGAAGTGTCTTTGACATTGTTGTCAAAGAGGGAGAGTTTATACAATTATGAGAAGTATGAGTAAATAGAGAAGTTAAGAAGGTAACATCAATAATGAGAATGAGGGAGAGTATGTACAGTTACCATATACCATACAACATGAGGGAAATAAGTGATGCAAGATATCTATCAAAGAGTGAGTGTGTATGTAAAGATAAAGATCATGTTCTGATATGACAAAAGGAGTTTTTAGTTGTTTCTAATTGTTTATACAATTGATATTTAGAGGTGTTGCCTATCAAAGTTGTATAGATGAGAATCAGAATGAAACTAAAAGATGAGACCAAAGATATTGTTGGACACTGAGATGAGAGTCGAAATGAAACTAAGGATATTAATGAAAATCTACTAATGAATATAGAGGGAGTTGATTGAAGCAAGTTAAGTATTTTTTATTGCATGGTAACTAGAGGTGTCTCCATCAATGCCAAAGAGGGAGATTCTTGGAAACTACAATTGGAACAATTGGTATGTTGTCAGTGATGTCAAACCCTACTAGTAAGATAGATTCTACCTAAGTTGAGTGTCATATCAAGATGATTGATGAAAAGGATTTGAGAAGTGACAACAAGAAGACCTAGTGAAAAGGTTGAGTTATGTCGAATTATAATGGGCACTTGATCAGTTGGACTTTGACAAGATAATGTGTTGTTTAATCATTACACTAAGTGGAGAAAATAGTTGATTTGAAGCCTAGGAGAGATGATCAATGGAAGACCAAATGCATACTCTAAACCAAGCTACAAAGTAGAAGATTAAGGAACTTATAGTAGAAGTCAAGTTGTGCTAGTGTTGAGCAAGTGAATAGTAGAAGTTGAACAAATATAGTGTCGACTGAGCACTAGTAAAGATCAAGTATCAGTAAAAGTCTAAGAGAAGACAATATAAGCCAAGCGAAAGAGTTTAGTGGTAACCAAGGCCAAGGAACACATTATTGACCGAGTGTCGACATTTGATAGTTTGTGAAGGAATTGAGATTCCTAGACAACACAGTTGAATTTTTGGATTAGTCAAAGTGCATGAAGGATAAGTATTGATGAGCTGGAGCATTTAATGCATGATAAATTGTGTTTGAGCATTTCTACGTGTGGATTCAAAGAGAATTCTTGAGAAGTATATAGAAGGAGGATGAAAGAAAATGGTAGAAGGATTTGATGAATCTAACATAATCTTAAGAGTAATGGTGATGTTTAAGTGGAAAAAGATCAAGCTACCTATTTAAGGAGGCATAAGGATTAACCTAATAGAGGATATCAGTTGCTAATTTTGTTGATTGGAGAACTTGAGCATAAGGTTGTGAAGAAGGAGAAGAATAGAGGTAAAGAGTGATAACTTGAAGGATTTTTCAAGTAGATCAGAGATTGATGATGAATACATGAATAAAGTCTATCCAATGAATTTGCATATGAGCTACAATGTGATCTATATTTGCAAAGTGATTTATATTTATCAAATCAACCTGATGTTACTTTCTAACCATTATATCAGTTGAAATATTTTAATCAAGGTTGACCTAACAGTCATTTGTAAATCCTTTAATTAAGGTGATTTTCTAATGGAATGTTCTTAAGTCCTCTAACAAGGCCACTCCTAACAGGGTGATTAAATCCTTTAATAAGGTCACACTTAACAGTGTGTATTGTAACATTTAATAGGATTGGCTCTTAACCAATCTCATTGAGTGAAAAATTGGTGACATGTTACTGGTGGTTTTTCCCAAATTGGGTTTCCACAGTCAATCCTGGTGTCATACTTGTGCAAATGTTGTTTGAGAATTTTTAGTGTTTAATCTTTTACATTTTGCAACTTGGTTACTATTGGGATAGTAGATTGCATGTTACTATATGTTAAGTTACTATATAGAGACCAAGTTATTCAAGATTAAATCTAAGTTATTTGGAGTATTCAAAAGTTGAAATGGTACATCTGGACCTGAGAATAACTGATTCACCCCCTCGTAGTTATTCTAAATTCACTCTAATAGTAATTTTTTGACTCTTCTCTCTAAATCCGTAATTTGCACGATAGGATTTTTTAATTCATTCACAAGAGACTTTAACTCTTCCAATTTAACACTCTATTCATTTGATATATCCTTGATAAATGTGTGGGATAGAGCATATTTAACATATACTTCATTTCCTTCTGCTAGACATCTTCTTAGTTCCTTGATTCTTTCATCAAGACCTTTCAAATATCCTTTGATGTTTTCATAGACTTTTGTGAACATTTCTACATCATGAATAGTTTGTGCCTTCATAGTAGTTACCTCTAATAGGTGAGTAAACTCTTTGTCAAAAACTTTGATTACAAATTTTTCTTTTTCCTAAGGTTTTAATTCCATCACTTTTCTAATATAATTCTTTGTAGCTTCTTTATCACTACAGAATCACTACCATAGTGATTATGTAGTTGTAGTTGGGAGAGCAAGTCATCAATCACGACTCTATCTGTTTTCTCACTTTGTTCCTAATCCTCCTTCATCTATTTTGATCACTCACTCTAATGATGTGAGTAAATTATGGCATGAGTGGTTTGGCCATCTTAACTTCTTCTATTTGCATCAGCTCAACTAGCAGAGCATGGTCATAGGGTTGCCTTTAGTTCAATTCTCAGGAGGTGTTTTCCAAGGTTGCATTCTTGGTAAGCATCCTAAGGAAAATTTTGACAAAAGTAAGGCATGGCGAGCTTCACAGATACTAGATTTAGTTCACAATGATTTGGCTGGTCCATTTCAACATCCTTCTTTCAGTAGGGCCCGATATGTCCTCACATTCATTGATGACATTTCTCGATATACATGGGTGTACTTTCTCAAATAGAAGTCAGAGGTATTTGATCATTTTCAAGACTTCAAAAATTTTGTAGAAAAGCAATCTGGGAAAGCCATCAAGGTTTTGCACACAGACAATGGTGGTGAATATGTCAACCATCGTTTTGAAAGATTTTGCACTTCAGAGGGGATTGATTTACAGCATTCAGTTCCATATAATCCTCAACAAAATGTTGTTGTAGAATGGAAGAATATATCCTTGAAGGAAATGGAAAACTATATGATTCACTCTAGATCTCTTGCACCATAGTATTGGGCAGAAGCCATTAACTATGCTTGTTATATCCAGAACTGTGTTCCTCACTGAGCCTTGAAGGGAGTTACTCCTTTTGAAGCTTGGAGCGGTCGAAAATTGTCAGTTAAGCACTTTCAAGTTTTTGGCTCCCCTGCATGGGCCCACATTCCTACAGAGAAATGTAAGGCCTTGGATCCGCAAAGCAGACCTTGCATATTTGTAGGTTATCCTGATGATGTGAAGGGTTATCGGTTGCTCCACCCTACTACACATGATTTATTCATTAAGAAGAGTGTTCAGTTTTAGGAGGGATCTTCAAGCTCACTTTCTATCACTTCTCCAACTCCTTCTACCTTGACATTAGAGTCACTTGGAATACATGATAGATCTTCTGATGAGTAAAATTCACCTGAACAGTCTTCTACCTCTACTTCTGATGTAGAAAGTGATTCAGAGAACTCACCTCCTTCCTCTCCTAGTCATCATTCAGAGGTTATGATTCTCCATCTTCCTGTCCACTTTGGGCTAGACAAACCTTGCAGTCTGCAGGTGATTAGGTTGGGGATCCATCAGACACCAAGCGAACTCGTTCACAATTCCAAGATGCTCCACATGTCTTCATTACTACTGCCTCAAATCCACAGTCCTTTCATGAGGCTTCTGGTATTCCTAAGTGGGATACAACTATGCAGGAAGAGTGTAGTTCCTTGATGAGGAACCACACTTGGGATCTTGTCCCTCTTCCTAAAGGAAGAAAACTTGTTCAATGTAAGTGGATCTATCGGACAAAATTTGTAGCAGATGGGTCAGTTGAAAAACACAAGGCTCGCTTGGTTGCCAAAGGATTCTCCCAGGTTCCTGGGATTGACTACTCTAAGACTTTTGTGCCAGTTGCCTGAATGAATT
Organism: Cupressus sempervirens; assembly: GCA_028749045.1. Lineage (NCBI taxonomy): Eukaryota > Viridiplantae > Streptophyta > Pinopsida > Cupressales > Cupressaceae > Cupressus > Cupressus sempervirens. The sequence goes on along the minus strand of CM053784.1, from coordinate 136,981,387 downwards.
CCATTCGAATTGTTCTTGCCATTGTTGCAGCTAATCGTTGGGAAGTACATCAGATGGATGTGAAGAGTGATTTTCTTCATGGTGACCTTCATGAGGAGATCTACATGGAGCAGCCACAGGGCTTCCTTCAGGATTCTTTACTTGTGTGTCGTCTTCAAAAGTCTCTCTATGGCTTCAAACAGGCTCCTTGAGCCTGGTATGCCAAGATGGACTCCTTCCTTCTATCAGTTGGGTTCACTCGGTGCCATTCTGATCCTAATGTCTACATTTTGCAATAGGGTGATTCACTTCTATTTTTGGTTTTGTATGTTGATGACTTGTTGTTCACAGGAAGTTCTTCACCCACCATTAAGGCTGTCAAAGTGGCCCTTCAGGATAGTTTTTTGATGACTGACTTGGGCTTGTTGAATTACTTTCTCGAAATTGAGATCCTTTAGTCTCCTTCTGGGATCACCATCATACATTCCAAGTATGCTCTAGATTTACTCTCAAGGTTTCATAGGGTTGACTATAAGCCTGCTCCAACTCCCTTCCTTTTTGGAGTCAAACTTGAGGCTCAATGTTCTTCTCCACTTGTTGATGGCACTTTGTACTGCCAACTTGTTGGGAGTCTCATTATCTCACTCATACGAGACCTGACATCTCCTATGTTGTAGGCATGGTCTCTTAATTCATGCAAGAGCCCCATGAGCTGCACTAGAAAGCAGCCAAGCGGATCCTCCACTACATGTAGGGTTCTCATAGTTGTGGGATTCACTATGCAGCAGGTATTGAGCTTGATTTGGTGGGCTACACAGATTCAGATTGATCGCAAGTCTACTTCAGGGTATAGCTTCTTACTTGGGTCAAGTCCTATTTTTTGGTTGAGCAAAAAGCAATCTACTATTTCTCTATCTTCTACTAAGGCTGAGTATCAGGGGGCTATGAATGTCACCACTGAGGCCATATGGCTTCAACATCTTCTCACTGAGTTTGGTATCTAGCTTAGATGGCCATCAGTCATATTTTGTGACAACTAGAGTGCCATTCAGATCTCATGAAATCTTGTTCATCATCAGCGGACCAAAGACATAGAGCTCCACATGCACTACATCCGGGAGCTCATCCATGATCATGTCATTGACCTTCGCTATTGTCCAACTTTTGAGCAAGTTACTGATATCTTCACCAAACCCTTCACTGAGAGCAAGTTCCTTCATTTGCGAGCTTTGTTGGGGGTGCAGGATGCTTCATCTTTTGGGGGGGCCTCCTCCTCTCACTCAGAGTCCTAACTTTTTTTTGGGGGGGTCTATTTTCTCTCTCTTTTGGGAAATCTTATGTACATGGGTACCTCATCAAGCTTGACTTTCCAGGACCCATTTCTACATCCACCTAAGCTTCGCTTATGGGGGGGTGTTAGTGTAGTTTTTTATTTTTCCTAGCTTTATACCAGTCATCATCCTGTAATGCACCATATACTGTCTTGGGTTCAGATTTGCTGATCAGACATGATTCATGTCTTAGTCTATTCCTTGTCATTGGTCTTGCATCTTTGTCACCAATTATCTGTTCAGCAAGGTGATGTCTTTTTACATATTTGGATAATCTTGGCTCTGTCCTTGTTTCCATGTTTGATCTTTCGAATTCAGGATCACTATGCACTTCATTGTCAAGTTGTTCTTCATTATGTGTACTGTCTTCTGAATCAGATTGTGCATTTTCTTCATTTTGTAACTCGGCTTCTGAATGCAACTCGGCATTCACTGGTTGTGAATCGGCTGAAACTGACACTTGTTGTTGATTTTCAATTTGATTGTCATCATCCTCATCAACAGTCATTCCTTCATAAGAATATACAAAGGTTCTGTATTTTTCCATTTTCTTTGGTTCTTCAGCTTGGACTTCTGTGTGCTCATCAAAATTTACATTTGCACTTTCCACAATTTTGTTAGTGTTAACATTCAAACACTTATATGCCTTACTTCTAGTGGAGTAACCAAGAAATATACCTTCATCACTTTTTGCATCAAATTTTCCATTTCTAGTATCCTTCAGGCTAAAACATTTGCAACCAAACACTTTGAAATGTTTTACATTGGGTGATTAACCATACCATAATTCAAAAGGTGTTGTATTTGTACCTTTCTTGACTTGTACTCGGTTCAGTGTATGAACAGCTACACTTACAGCTTCTCTCCAGTATTTTAGAGCAACATTCTTTTCCATTATTGATGTTCTGGCACAGTCAATCATAGATTTGTTTCTTCTCTCAACAATTCCATTCTGTGGGGGAGTTCTAGGGGTTGACATTTTTTTTTTGATTCCATTGTCATTACAGAATATCTCGAATTCATTTGATGTAAATTCACCACCTCTATCTGATCTCAGGCATTTCAGGCTTTTTCCAGTTTCCTTTTCAACTCTGGCTACATACCATTTAAACATTTGAAAAGCATCAAATTTTTGTTTTAAGGACATAACAGTCATCATCCTAGAATAGTAATCAACAAATAACATTATGTATTTATCTCCTCTATAGCTTTGTATTTCCATTGGGCCACATAAGTCAGTGTGAACTAACTCAAGTATCTCTTTAGATGTATAGTTCTTGCTTTTGAAACTTGATTTTGTCATCTTTCCTAGCTGACATTGTTTGCACATGATATTATCAGGCTTTTTCAGCTTTGGTAGACCTTTGACTTTCTTCATTTTACTGATGTTGACTAGATTATCAAAATTGACATGACATAATCTTCTATGCCATAACCATTCATCATCAAATTTTGCAAATAGACAAGAAGCATCATCCATATCAAGGTAAAACAAATTACTCTTTGTTTGATCTCCTTTTCCTATTAGTTTACCATCAATATCATAGATTTTTGCAGTTTTGTTTCCAAATTCCACTTTGCAACCTATATTGCCTAACTGTGAGACACTCAGTAAATTGTAGTTTAATCCTTCAACATAGTATGCATTATCACATGAAATCTGTTCTGTGAGCTTAATGGAACCTTTTCCTTTGATTTGACATGGAGCATCATTACCAAATCTAACACTATTTCCATCATACTGAGTAAAGTTGACAAACTTACTTTTGTCTCCTGTCATGTGATGTGAGCATCCACTGTCTATGATCCATCTGTCATTCTTGTTTATACATGTCACTAGTGTTGTGGCTTCTTCTTCATCAGATTGGTCCTTCATGGCTACATAAACAACTTCATCATCATTGTCATCAGAATTTTCTTCAACAATATAACACTTCTTATCTTTTTCTTTGTAATCTCTTTTGTCATCATCTCTTCTGTTCTTGTATTTATTGCTTTCCTTGGAATCCTTTTTCTATGGACATCTTGCAGCAATATGACCTACTTCATTGCAATTGAAACAAATGATAGGCATCTTACCTTTGAATTTTCCTTTGCCCCTGTGAAATCTTCTAGTGAGCAATGCTTCCAACTGCTCCACATCTTCCTCATTAGTGCTACTGTCACTAGATACATACTTCATTTTTCTTCCTTTCTTTGATTTTACCTGTTCATTATCTTTCAATGATAACTTTTCCTTAAAAGCATATTCAACATTCTCAGGTTTGTAGTTGTCAAAGTTAGATAACTCAAATGCTGTGAGTCTAACTATTATACCTTCAAAGCTTAGATTATTTCCTGGTATGCATCTTAGTTCTTGTATTGCTGATACTCTAATAGCATAGATAGGGAGCAAGGTTCTTAAGAACTTACTATTAACAGTATCCTCATCCAGTTGACCATTCAAGCATCTTATTGCACTTACCACTCCCTTTATTCTTGCACCATACTGAGCAGCATTCTCATTTTCCTCCATTTTCATGTCGTCAAACTTTCCTCCAAGACTTTCTCTTTTTGCTCTTTGTACATTCCGATCTCCTCCATAGATGCCTGATAGTACTTTCCACATTTTGAATGTAGTGTCACATCCTTTGACATCATCAAATTCAGCATAGTTGAGTGCAGATGCAATTTCCAACATTGTCTGATTGTGTTTTTGTTTGTTTTTCATGTCATCTACAGTAGGAGCACCTGTTGGATCTACATGTTCAGTGATAATTGAATTTTGGGCATAATCTCCTATGGATCCAAGATGTAGCTTCATCAAACTTTGCCATGCAACAAAGTTGTCTTTGTTGAGCTTGGGAACTTCTCTTTTTGGCATTTTGATCTTTTCTACTAGTAGTCCCTTTAAACTGAATCAGCAGTCTAGCTCTAATACCAATTGTTAGAATTCTTTAGAATAACTGAGAGGGGGAGGGGGGGGGGGGGGGGGGGGTGGGGGGGAATCAGTTATTCAAGGTCCAAATGCCCTATTAATACCTTTTTACTACTTTTAATGAATCCATACCCTTTTCATCTATTCAAACTTAAATCAATCATATAAGCAAGTTACAGTAAATCAACATGCAAAGATAAAACATTTAAGATCAACACATGACACAATGATTTACGTGGAAACCCAATTTGGGAAAAACCGCTAGTAACATGCTACCTGATTCTCACTCTTCTGAAGTGATGCCTTGTTAAAAGCCTGCCCTGTTAAAGGCTTACAACACACTGTTAAATGTGACCTTGTTAGAGGATTTCACCAAACTGTTAGGAATGAGCCTGGTTAAAGGTCTTTAGAACATTCACTTGGAATGTCACCCTGTTAAAGGATTTTTCTAATGGTTGTTAAACCAACCTAAGTCCATAGGATTTAGACTTACAGTTACAATTGCTAGAAAGTAACAATAATGGTCTTTTGATCTGATATAACTTACAACATACTTTGCAGATTTCAGATCACACTTTTATTTCAATCCTTATGCTTGGCTTTAATCTCTTTAGCTCTGACTGCTTGTCTTCCTCTCAAGCTTCGTCTCCTTGAGTCTTCTAACTCATTCTGCCAATGCAATCATCTTTGTGGTCGTCTATACAAATAGAATTTCTGTACTATCTTCTCCTAGGCACATTCTTTAGCATTTCATGCTTTTATGCTTGACCACTGTCTCTCTTTCCTTCTATCCCCTCTCGCTCTCTACTTCTCTTATTAACTTATGTCTTCTTATATAGAAATCTGATTTGCCTTTACCGCTCAATTCTCCCTCTTCAATTTTAGGGTTTCAAAATTGATTAGGTAGGATACAATGTATCTACCCCATATCTTGTTTTCTTCTTGAAACTTTGTCAGTTGTATCTTAAAAACGTTCTACATGGTGTTCTGTGCCACCAACTCATCATTCTTATCTTCCTTTTAATTCATAGATTTCTAGATAACCTTGTCGGCTTAGATCTGGCGAATCTTCGATAATGCAGCAACTCGGCATTATTGAGTTACTAGTGCTTGGCACCTCTGTGTTACTCGGCACCTATACCAGCTCGGCACTTGAACTTGCTCGGCACTTGAACTTACTCGGCACTTGAACTTACTCGGCACTTGATTCTACTCGGCACCACTCGGCATCTGAAGTTTACTCGGCATTAACTAGAACTTGCTCGGCTCTTACTAGCTTGCCCGACTCCTTCTCTCTAATGAACTTAGTTTGAGCTTTACAAAAGACTTAGCTAAAACCTTAAATCTTTGATATGTTTCAGTGTGCCCATTCTTTGAAGTATGTCATCAAATACATTCTTTCATCAATGGCTTAGCTGATCCTTGTACTTCATTACAACATCATAACTTCAACCTTTCTCTAGGTATTTTAGTTACATCTTATTAATTGCCTCCACCTTGACAATCAACTAATTGATAGTATTTGGATCACTAAAGAAATTGTCATCCCTGCAAGTAGCAAGTTTGACATCAATGAAAAAACAATGATTGAGGACATTCTTTACTAGTTCCATATTTTATTCCAACAATCTCCCTCAACTTTTCTTATAATTTTTTCAATCATTTCCAACAAACAGGTCTTGTATACCTTGGAGAAAAGTAGGAACAAACTTTTTTTCCTTCTTTTCTCCAAGGTTTCCAAAACTTATCTTATCATAAGAGGGCCTCTGTATAAAGATCTTCTCATTGAGCTTTTCTCTACTAGAATACAACTTCTCAAGATATTTCTTAGACTGAGTTAACTCTCCTTTCATAATAGTATTGTACTTCTCAAGTTTTGCATACTCCAACTATGTAGACTCAAGCTCAGATGTCACTTTGGTAAGGTTGGATCTCAGATCTACATTTTTATCTTTCAGATCTCACTCAACTTTACTATCATCATCCTTTAAGCTCTATTTCATATTAGTAACCTTTAGTTCATGCTTTAGGATCTCATTTTCTTTCTTCAATCTTGAAACTTCATCACTGTCCTTGGTCTGATCTTTAGGATCTTTCTTGGACTTAAGATTATCTATCTTGTCTTTTAGCTTCCCAATGTAATCTTTAGCATTTTCATACCTATCTTTCAAAGTATCTTTTTCTTCAATAAGAATATCAATTTGCTCAAAAGCTTCTTCTAGGTTCTCTTGTAACTATTCCATACCCATAGGGATCTTACTCAAGTTGTTAGGCCTTCTCTGTGTAGCTATACTCTGATACCAATTGTTAGAAATAGGAAATACTAAGAGTGGGGGGGTTGAATTAGTATTTCACAAACTTTTGCAAAAAACTGGATATCTTTAACAACTTTATAACTGGCATAAAAAACTAAACTAATTGTGTTGAACAATAAACACAACCATAAAATAAAGTAACTCATAACATCATATTTTGTTAACTAGGAAAACCATGGCCAAGGGAAAACCCTAGTGGAGATAGTACCGACAAAATGATCCACTAATCAAAAGTATATGGTTAAATATATTGATCATGTTAGGAGTCTATTACATTCGTAGAGTATCTTGGTCCTTGTTAGAGGACTTAGTCCTTGTTAGAAGCCTCAACCCTGTTAGGAGTTGTTATTACAATTTACAATTGTATGCAAGATGAGCCCATTGCCTAAACATGCAATATACACTGAATATTCAGTATACAAAGAGTAGATACAAAAAACTATTCACAAATTGCTGATATCTTCAATATTTGATATTTTCCTTTATTGCTCTTCAAAAAACTTGATCTTCGCACTGATGTGATCTTAAATCATAATTTGCATCACAAAAAATAGCATTACTTTCTTATAATTTTTCATACCAATTTGCACAACTTCATATCCAAAATATTTTCCTTTATACCATATTTCTTTAACTGTCATCCTTCATCTCTTCATATGCTTGGCAAAATATGAAATTGATTCTTGCTAACTTAGGGTTAACATCTAAGATGTTGTCCCTAAATAATTAAGTAATTATTTTGATAAACAAAATAATTCCTTAATACAAAATACATAACTCTTTATCTTTACTCTGTTCTGTTGGCTCAACACTACTACTAAAAAATCAGAATATCTATGTATGTAGTGTCTATATTCTCCTATGCTCTTGTACACATCATCCTCATAGTCTCTTGTAGTTGTATTTAACTGCACATGTGTCAATATTGCTTCTATGAACTATGCTGACCAAAAATGTCCAAGTGCTAATAGATGTATTTTGTAACACTTACACATTTTTTCTAAGTTTACATCTCAAAACATTATCTCCAAGATCTGGAAACTTGATCTGAGCTATATGTTGCCATAAATGACAAAATCATATCCTATTAACCTAACCAAATTGAAAATAGAGTATGTATTAAGTAAATGATGGTATGTAAAGATGGTTGATAATAGAAATGATCCACATGTTGAAAATTTTGTATGACCATGAGAAAAACTTCACAATTTTAGAATTTTTACAATTTTGGGACTAAGCCAATTTTCCCATATGTTGTCATCAATGCCAAAGGGGCATATTTTTGGAAATTTGGCTAAGAGGTATATAAGTATGAAAATGTGTTATGGTTGTCATTTGTGGCAACATATCTTTTCTATTAAGTCAGCATGTTATGAAGATAGAGCTTTGGCTTGAAGACTTAGAAGATTGTCTAAGTATCACAGAGTTTACTTGTCAGAAGAGATATCTTTTTTAGTTTGAGTAGATTATAGACAAAGTATTGACTAATGCACACTTGAGGGAATCTAGAACAAGGTATAGGGATACTCCATCTTAGAGTGCAAGTCATTATGAGTAGTACAAATAGAGTTATTCAATATTTACTAGTTGTAGTATTGTACAGGAAGAACAAGATAACGTGAAGAAAATGGTAGTTTATGTTGAAATTTTGTTTTTTTATCAAAATAATTGCTTGACTATTTAGGGACGACATCCTAGATATTAACCCTAAGTGGGCAAGAGTTAGTTTTGATTTTTGGGACATGTGTGAAGCCATGAAGGCCGAATGGACATAATAACTTGGTATAAAGGATATAACTTTGTATGCAAAGGTATGTAGTTGTTGTGTGATGATTTTTACATTGATGTGTAGTTATTTTGCGATGCAAAATTCATGCTAGAGCAGAGAAAGACAATATATGCAAAGTTGTGTACAAAGAGCTACAAAGGACAAATCAGATATTGCAAATATCAACACTATCAAAAGGTTTATGTATTTATTCCATTTGTGTACAACATATGTCATTGTAATTGCATGTTTGGGAAGTGGGCTCATCTTGCATACATTTTGTAATTGTAAAAGCAACTCCTAACAGGGTTGAGGCTTGTAATAAGGCCTAGTCCTCTAACAAGGATTGAGACACTATACAGATGTAATAGACTCCTAGCATAGTCAATATCTTTCACAAGATACATTTGATTAGTGGATCATTTTGTGGGTACCATCCCCACTAGGGTTTTCCCTTGGCCAAGGTTTCCCTAGTTAACAAATAATGGTGTTATGATTTGCATTGTGTTATTGCTATGTTTACTTTTTAGTATATTCACATGTGCATGCTTTAAGGTTATAAAGGATATCCATAGTTGGGAAAAAGTTTGTGAAATATTGATTCACACCCCACCTCTCGGCCCCCTCTTAGTATTTCCTATCTCTAACACTAACAACATACTTTTTCGAATTATCAATGTCTTCCCTTTCCACTTCATTCACATCAGCATTGTGTATCCCTTTGTTGAAGATTCTCTTATGATTATATGAGGAGTGCAATTTGTTGTCACCATCTTTGGCCCCAACCCTCTTCGAAATCTACATGTTGCAATCATTGTATACTAGGTCTATATTCACTCTACAATAATATCATACTCTAACCTCATGCTTATCCATGTAGGAATCCTAGAGATCCTCTATATTAGGTACATGTTTGAAATGGGAACCAATAATGTGACTGAATGTTCTTATGCAATCAAACTTACTATTTTTTATTTTTCAACATTTCCAAAGAGAAATCTAAAAACTTGGCATCCTTCATGTCAAAGCAGTTATGTGCTCCTATATTGATGCATAGTTGAAAGCACAATTTATGTTTTCTTACAATCAATGGTTAAGTTTGATTGTTTACGAGGTCCATATCTATTCTATAATAGTATCAAACTCTAACCTCATACTCATCCATGTAGTTAGCCTAGAGATCCTCTATATTAGGTACATGATTGAAATAAGAACCAATAATGTAACTAAAGGTTTTTGTATGATCAAACTTAACCATTTTTTATCTTTTAGCATGTCCAAAAATAATTTTAAAAAATTGCATCCTTCATGCCAAAGCAATTGTGTGCTCCTAGTTTGATGCAGAATTGAAAGCACAATTTATTTTTATTTACAATCAATTCACATGGGCATTCTCCTTCTTTCCTACATAATATCAATTCAATTCTTTTCTGCTAGGATACCTCGACAATGTGTGAGGAGAGAGTGTACAACCAACTACTTGGTGTATGTGAAGGTTCCAAACTAATGATATTATAAATAGAGCTAGATTATGATTCAAAGCTCCTTCGCAAGGCATAACTACACCTTGATTTTTAATAATTTTTATTTTGTATTTGGATCATTCTTTCCTAATTTTACTAAAAGAATAATAAGATTTAAACAATCTCCTAGCACAAGAGATTCTTGTCCCCAATCAAAATGAATTATAATTATTGGCCATGTAAGATTAAGGACAAGTATTATTTTATGATAGGCTACATCTTTTATGAAATTTTTTACTTGAAAGAGTTTCCTCCATGTATATCTTGTGTAGAGTGTAAATTTCTTCATGTATGATTCTAATTTCATTTATTTTATATTTTTCTTATAATGATTACTATCCTAATTTCTAACCAAAAAAAAGTAGCACAATATAATGAATCGTTTAAAACCTTCATGCATTATCAATTGTATAATCAATTACATTCCAATGTATACAAAACTACAAAATATCCACAAGAAAACTTGAAAAAAATTCACCAGTACTAATGCACCCCCTCATAAAACCAAAATAAGACAACAAATAATAAGGAAATCACTAGAAGACCACTATATAGCCTTGTTATAGTAGCTAAATTTAAATTATCTAATTAATGAGGACTTGATGGATGGTATAACCCATAATCTAAAATAGGTGGTTATATTACATAATATGTAAAATTGAATTAGACAATAAAGTCGATGGACCATTGGTCTATTGGGGAAGTCAAACAGTTCTAAATGAATCCGCTAAGGATCAAGTCTTACAAAATCTAAGGCCTTACAATGAGGGATAAGTTGGATCATGTCATGAACGACTTTGGTAGAATAAATACCCTTTTATCCATGGCCCCTGGCCTCTAATCAAAGAAGTTTCACTCTAAAGTTTGTGTTCGTGTATTAGATAGCTAAAACAATTCTATAACTTTAATATAGAACCATTCAACTTAACAAAACAAAAAAAATACCAAAAAAAGAGAGGTAATGAATCAATCTATACATATACTTATAAATAAACAATGTGATATTTACTTGAGCAATAAGTGCATTAGAGTGATTAATAGATCAATTGGAATGAGATATTATAGCCCTAAGACCAATAGGCATTGTGGTGTAGTGTAAACTAGGATGTGTAATTGATGTTTGACCATTTTAAGTAAATGTATTGTGTCATAATCATATCATGAAATTTTTTTTCAAATGTAGATCTAAAAGTTGGACAATATTTATTTATAAAAACATGAGATGATGCCTATTGGTTGGATTCTTTGGAAGGTGACAATATTCATTTAAGAAAACACGAGATGGTGTTGGTTATACTCTTTGGAGAGTGACAATTGCACGTGCACACTTGTGCAATTCATATGTAGGGATAGCCATCACCTAACAACTCCAACTAGAAACCAATATAATAATTCTTTGACCATATCACAATTTGACTTTGGTACCTACGGGGTCCTCTCCCTCATAAAAGGGTCCTTGGACTAAAACAAAATGTTATAAAGATTGCTTGGAGCTACTATCAAAGTAGTCTGTAAGTTTGCCCCCTCATCTCATGACAATAATACATTATTTTAATAACTTAATTATAATAATAATAATAATATCTAAAAGAGGACATATAGACAAAGATGGAGAATTAAGGAAGCGAGAGGAATATGGAGGTGAATCTTGAGATAAAATCATTATGTGACTATGTCATAAAGTTCATACTATTCAATCAGACGGGGGATCATATAAATTCTTCAACAAGTTCAGACATGTTTGCACATTTAATCAGGGGAAACGTCCATAAACTAGGGTTTTCATTACCTCATACTCGTGTAAGTACCACTATCTTTACCCTACACAGGAAAACGACCATCCAAAGTGACACTATACCATTTTTTAAACCAAATTTTAAAAATAAATAGTAGTAACTTTGATGCCAAATCAATTCTACAATTTGCAGAACAAACCCCATATCTATGCCCAAAAAAATAGACCTGCTTCAGCACAATCTCTCATTGGCTATAGAACTCTGATACAGAAACGCTGCATGTAGACTATACAGCTCTTCCAAGTTACATGTAAATTTGAAATTTATCCGACAAATAACATAGCTGAATATCATTGGTACATAGGGGACATAATTTATCTCTTAACCAGAGGAATGCTGCATCATTTATTTTTCTATGGGCTAGGGAAGAAGCCGAGGCATAGCTGTATATAAATGCCTCAAAGAGTTTCTAAATCTAACCACAATTATGTGTGGCTTCATAGACTGACATGAAATTTTACAATTCCCTTATCTGCTTGATCAGGCTACAGCTACATCTGCAATTAAGCAAGCCAACCCTGTATTATCTTTTATTCCGCGCTTAATTGAGGCATTTGTTGGGGATTCCATCTTTCCCTTTTCCACAGACATTATAATCTTTTGCCTATCAAGTTTTGCTGCTTTGATTGCTTTGTCCTTCGATTCATGACGTGGAGATTTTGGTTTAATCCTTGACACAGGACCAACTGTAATGTTACCTTCTTTGTCCTTAATCCTTTCAGCCTTTTGTGTAACCAGCTTCTCTTTGCCATTGTCAGAATGGGTATTTTGCATTGCATCCTTAACTCTAGTGTTGGCTATTATCTCTGATTCAGCTTCATCGATATTCATTTCATTCGTTGCTTCTGCAACATTTTGCACTTCACTAGATGTATCGAAAGTAAAACCACCATTCATCGAATCTTCTTGCCTGCCATCCAATGGACTTCCAGAAATGGATACTGATGTTTTGTCATGGGCGATAGGAACGCCTTTTTTATTTGTTTCTTCATATGTGGATAGATTTTCGGGTACTTTTGATTGTGATCCATCAGAATTCACTTTTGCTGAAGGATTTTCTCGTCTGGCAGGGTGGACGATTTCTTTTTTAGGATTGGCATTCACTGGAAGTTTTGATTTTAAGGGCTTTCCAGGGGAAAGATTTCTTGACCCTCCTTCCTTCTGTGCCTTGTTGACACTAGCATCTGATTGAGCCTGCCTATGTTTCTTTGATGGACTCGTGTTGTTCTTGGCTCCTTGCATAGAAATTGTCTTGTGAGTAGGTACAGAGCTAGAATCTGAATCTGTTCCTGAAGTAATACTCTTCTTTCCTGGGTTCTGTGACTTTGCAAAGCTTTGTGAAACCTGCAGCAATCGGTAAATGCTTTTCAGATTCTATTCTTACACGAAAAATACAAATATGAACCAGTAACTCCAAGGACACGACTGAGCTCAAGGATTGTAATAATCATACTATCATGTTAATGCTATCAGATTTCCCCAACCATAGAGTTGTAAGTCACTGTTCCTGGATTCAATTGCATGTGAGTTTCATGGAAAAACTCACACGCAATCAAATCCAGAAACAGAAACTTACAAACTATAATGACTTGCATGTGCCACTCTAAGGAGTAGCAGGGTAACTGGAGAATAAGAAATAATGATATGGAAAAGTTCAATGTTTATTTTGCATTTGTAGAAAAATTCAGAAGTTATATTCAAAAAACTAATTTATGAAAAGCACAAACCAGATTTGTTTTTTAAAGTTTGCGAGCTCTGTTCCAGTACAAATACTGCACCTTTTTATTCTCTGGTTTTGTTGATGATGCTTCCTGATAGAAGGTGGGCATGGGTGTGGCTTTGAAAGTGAGCTTCTTCCGTAGTTTTTTAATTTCAGCCTCCATTTCCTCCTGAAATAAATATATATCAAAGACAAAGGTTTTACTGAGCCTTATGCACACATTCTCAAGATATCCGATGGATATGGAACACTACTATTTAGACCATTAGGTAAAAAGAAGAAACAACAATATACATGTCTTCCCACAACTTTATAGAAACAAGGATGTTATACTTATCCGTGAATTAGATTAAAATTTTCATAGAATCACATTCAAGGTATACCTGTGTTTTTGCTTGAATTTGGTTCATCTCAGCTTCCTTTGCGTTCATCTTTTCTTCCAGTTTCATATAGAACTGCAGTAAACCAAAAGGTTGTAATAAAAAATCAAGAATCTGTTATCAAAGTTCACTCGTCTGTGTAAAGGACTAGTCAAATCAATCCTGCAGATCAAGAAGGCTAGATCACTCTAAAAGCAAGAACTAGGGCAAGAATTCAACTACCGATCAAGACAACATAGTACCATTTGTCCTACCAGTTCATGTGGGCTTTGGCCTCTTACAGATCAGTTTTATCAATAAGATCTTGTAGCCAGAGAGGATACAAAAAGTCTTCTGAGAGCCAAGCTTACACCAAATGATGCTCTGTCTTGAAGGTATTATTTCTCAATCTATCGTTCCCTTTGATCACTGGTTTGTTCCCTTGCATCAGCAACCCAGGAATAGAGTTTTTCCCCAGAGTAATTCTCCAATAGCTGAATCTTGCCCATCTAAGAAAATCTACTTACCTAAAACTGGTAAACTACATCTTATTCTCAATCAGTTAGCACGACACTTCTGAATGATGAATATAACCAGGTCTGGAGTGAGAACTTATAGTATGAGTAGTGATGGAAAAAAAATTAGCACTGGTAAAAAGCAATAAACCATAAATTATCTAAAACACCTCAAAAATGATGAGCACAGTATGGTAATAAGGGATCAGATTAAGGTGTTATAGTTCCAGCTAAAAAACCTGCAGATGCCTAGTAATGATTTCACATTAAAACTGTAATACAATGGAAGCACATCAAAAAGGTTATACCCTATTTTAACAGATGCACAGTTGTGAATACAGTTTTGAGGATGGTTACATGGTTGTCAAAAGAACATTAAACTAATAATAGATTCCTGCTATTTTGATAGACGGTCAATCTCAATATGAATGATGAAACAATATACCATCAAGAATTGAAGCCTCTACCTCTTTTCTCTTCTCTGCTCTTTCATCACTTTTGAAGCTGAAAACTACTCCATTTGCTTTGATATCCAATTTATTTGCACTGGGGGATTTGTGTGACCTATAAATCCATAATTGTGATCACATTATCATCAATTACATGGATAGGACCTTTCGCAATTCATAAAACCACTGTAAATGAGAGCAAAAAAATAAAAGTGGGACTAAAAGCATTCTGTAAATTGCATTCGACTGACCTAGGGGAGAACGAACTATCATTTAATAAGAAAAGTATGCTAGCTTTTTCAAGAATAAACACCATAAATATATCCTTTAGATGATTACCCTGCTGAAGTCAATCTGGCTGTGTCTCCTATTTTTGGTTCAGGTTGTTTTTTCTCCATTTTCTTCTTTGGAGCTGTCGGATTGTCATTTTGATGCCTATCATTTATAAAATCCAGGATCAATTAAATATGAGGTTAAAGCAAGGAACCTAGCAAAACACTAAGCTTTTAATAACAATTATGAAAAACCAAAAGTTTGTAACTCAAAATTCAACAAGGTATTAAATTAATGTGTAAGTGGCAAATATGAACCACACATAGTTGCCTGTGATAGCTCAAATGATATTTACCTAGTATGCTCTTTATGATTTGTCCTCAAGCCAGCTGTCTTTGGCGCCACATTTGCAGAAGCCTGCAGAAAAAGCAATTACTCTAGTCATACAGAAGAGGTCCTTGTTTGTTTCAGAGCCAGCATATTATTAAAAAAATTGCCTTGTCTCCATGAATTTACCACCAGTGGGTTTCCGTAACAAGAAGTCTACCATAGCCACATAGTGTAGAAACCCATAAGAGATCATATTCAAAAATAAGTTGATTTAAATGCAATAGTTTCAAACCAACAATAACACGTCCAGTGTAAAACAAGTTACTGGACTCAATGAATTCCAGTTCAGCCTTTTTTGACATTCCAATCTATGCAGGACAGGTGTACCTCTTTTTTTGAAGTCATGGTCACTGTTGTGCTATTTAATTCTGCTTTTGAGGTTTGTTTCTTGTCCCCAAGGACCTGTCTAGTTGATGCCCTTTTATCTGCTCCAGGATTAATTGATGCAGTCAAAGGAACAGATTTTTTCCTCTTGGTTGTATCCACATCAGCCTCCTTCCTAATCACAACACCACTGTCTGGTTTTAAAGAAACCTTTGGAAGACCCCTTACAGAATTACTAGGCCCTGTTGAAATCCGAACTTTTGATGTCCTGGATGTAACATTGGATGATGCTTTTGATGAAGTGGAAGTTCCATTGTGAGGGACTTTAGCTCTTTTCCCATTTGACTTAGCAGTAATCTGGCATTTGGCTCATGAAAACATCAAACTATTGAGGCGAGTTTGCAATGAAAAGAACTTGAATATTGTTGAGAAGATCAAGAATTTCATCTACACTAATAGGAATATCGTGGAAGAACTATCAAGACTATAATGAAAAGAATAAAAACCCTCACCTTCTTAGTGGATTTTTCGTTTTGCTCTTGCTTTTGAGAATCCGTTAAGGCATGGTTAGATGCCACCTCATTTTCCTCTGCTTCTTTGGCGACCTTATTGTCTGATTGTGCTGATTCTGAACTATGTCTTTGTTCTTGCTCATCTTTTCTTAGATTTGTGCTGTCAACATCCATCATATTGAAATTATCCACCTCTGAATCCCTTTCAAGAGTAGAAAGTTCTTTGCCATTTTCCATTTCTAGGTTATTGTTTGAAGCAACTGCCTGTGAATACACATGTTCTTGCTTAGAATCGTTCATTGCTGGAGGTATATATTGACTTGGGTCCTCTATTTGACCAACTGATATGCCACTCTTTGGATCAACTATAATAAAACTCCCTTCCTCTGTATCTGTATGGTGAGATGAATTATCGAAATCAACTGAATGAGAAAATGTGAAGTCTTCATCATTCTGATCTGGTGACTCTTCTAGATATTGTTCTTCATTATAACTATGATCAATCATGCCATATTCATTATAATTATGATCAACCATGCCATCTTCACTATAATTATTACCAACCATGCAATCTTCATTATAATTACTAACAATCACACCATCCTCATTATAATTACTATCAATCGCACCATCTTCATTATGATTACTTCCAATCCCTGATTGAGACTCCAACTGAGCCTGCTGTTCCAGAGCCTTTTTAGCTGCAATTTTCTTGAAATGAGCTTCAAAATAAGCTTTCTTCTGAATAACTGACCCCGGAGTAGAAAATCTTTCCACTTCTTCCAGGTATCTGTTTTGTGAAAAGGAAGACCATTTTTCCCATGCCAGAGAATCATTCTCAAATCTCCCAAAAGAAATGGAACTTTCACGTTGTAAGGTCTTATGAGGATCCTCCATCTGTATTTGTTTGAACAGAAACAAAAGGGGAAAATCGATGATCAATATCATCAACCAAATGGAGCATATGACAAAGCTAGCAACTTCAGGGCAAAAAATTTTGACTTTAGACAAATTCTGATATGCTTCAATTGTGTAAGCAACCCTACATACAATAGTAGAAACTCAAATATCAAAGACAGTGAGTTGCTCCAGTCTAAATGCCTCTTTGGTTTTGAAGATTCATTCTCTAGAATCCAAGGACAAATTTTGGCAATTCTCATTCATTTTGAGGGTTCAATAATTACGGCCATATTATATCTACTCATTTAACTCGAAACTGAACTTAAATTAGATAAAGCTCACATAAATCTCCAGAAGACACTGTAAGTCATTAAGCTTTTGATACTCAAAAGTTAGAACACACCTGACTTTCTGATGGATCTCTGAGCTCCTGTGGTTGAGGCCACTCGAAGCATATGTCATCTTTATCCGTCATCATCATCTGCAAGTTAAACAGACATATTACATGTATTCCCACTCATTGATAAGGCTACAGCACAGGTTCAAATGCAGTTGTCGATGACAGATTCTTCAGAACATTAAAAGCATTATCAGATAAAAAACCCAATGAAAAGAAATATCGTGTTTCCAAACTCTGACTTTTCGGAGTACAGGGCATGTGCTCATTAAGCAGTAGCAGACTTGTATTACTAACTCTGAGATTAGAACTGCCATTTCTACAGTTACATAAGTTCGCCTTTTGTTTCTTCTAAATTATGCGCTGATAACAACCTCCTCTTCTAGGCATATTTAGAGTTTGAAGTATAAATGTAAAATATATTTAGTATCTTCGCTTCTAGAAAAAAAAAATATGGGTTCAAATTTCATTTTTTTGGAATAAACGAATATATCTTTATCAGTAGATGCTGAGAGAACACTAGGAAATTATACGGTACTTTCGCAAATTAAACTGAGTTTACGAAATGCTATAAGCTGTAATCAGAACCGTTGGAAGGCAAAAGATAATAATCATGACACCACATTTCTCACATTGTCATTAAAAGATCTGCGACAAGCGATAATAATTAAATAATATGAGAAGATTTGGAAAGTACAATCTAATTTCGTAACTCACGATCAAAACGAGGCAAATGATAATAACTCTCTCGACCAATTTTTCTTGTCACAATGAATTTGCTTTAAAATCCCCACTCATTTCTCCAGCAGACCTCAGAGAGCTCGAAATTCGAAGTTTAGTTAATGTACTAGCATAAGCAAGGCATAGAAACAGGATCTAAATCTAGCCAAAAGCAGAACAACTACGTCTATTCGTAGATCTTAAATGAGAAAAGTAGTTAAGTAAACAACAAATTTCGACTATTTCAGTCGACTTGAAAATACGGAAGTTCCACACAACGGTTTTTTGAAAACTAAACTCATAAATTCATAGTTCATCTTCCCCGACAAGCCTTTGAAAACTCGAAATTGTTGTTGTAAGTTCACAATGTCAATCAATCTAACGCAGACAGACCAAAGAAGTATATAGCAAAATTTATTGACGAACAGTCAATCAACAAATAATCTCCAATTTAACCCAAGATTGGAAATTATCCTAAAATGGTAATAATCCAGTCTAATTTTCCTCACAATGAGTTTCTCGGAATCAAACCTTCATCGTCACCAATCGCCGTTCAAAACTCGGACACTAATTTATTTAAAAGAACGGCAACACCGACCTAAGGTAAGGAAGATCGTATACTAGATCTTTGCTATAAAAGTTCAGTAGAGAATAAAATATAACGCTACTAAGCCCTAATATTTTCGTTGACGATCTCCGAATCTTACACTTCAATTGAGAGCAATAATTCTGCGCAGAAGCCCAAAAAAACGCGAATAAAATATTAACCGAAATTTCCGTTACTAACCCTGGAATATAGCTCGAAATCTTGTCATTCCACAGCACATCGACATGAAATCTAAGGCCAGTCGAGTATTTCGATTTCAACGACCTTTCCGACAAAAACCAATTCACGCAATACAATCTTTTTCCCAGAGAATTGACAGAAGCTTCGATTTGTGCAATCAAAAATCTATTGCTTATAATTCAAACACAAAAATTCTCCACAAAAGCCATAAAATCTAAATTAAATCAAAACCAGCTACCTTTGTTCAGATCTGAAGTCAAATCTCTCGCGAAAAACCTCTTCCACCTTCAAATCAAATGATCTCTCGATCTATACAGGCATCGACGTCTCATATCCACTCTGCAAAACAAAATGCAGAGACAAAGATCTTGGGGAGACATGTTTTAGGGACCAATATTTTGGGCATTGAAAGCTTCGATTGACAGAACAGCTGCCTGTGATGTGTCGAAATATGGATTTATCCCGTCCTCTAAATCAACGTAAAAACAAATTCCAAATTCGATTACAACTAAACTTTTCGTGGCTTAACTCAATAGATTGATTAACATCTACTTCGCTTCCCAACCAAAATGCTTCTAGATGAGATATGTGTTCTCTTTTGTCTTATACTGAAACGTAAACAAGACCGTTGCCGTTCTCCCGTTCCGTTGAATGCTTAACTTCACGGCGTCTTGAGATTTAATTAAGATGGGGTCCAAATTTTACCAGGTGACATGTTATGTTTTCTCGTGTTTATATTGGTAAGAGAGAAAGGCCCATCCGTCTTCCAGCGGTCACGAGTTTCCCGTTAACGGGGTCCCGCAATACTCAGAGGCACCAGCTGCGACGGAATCAGGTTCCAGTACTGCAACGGTCGGACAACGTGGCTTATGCCTGAACGTTTTACTATGGATTGTTTTTTGTGCTTTTTCCTTGGAATTTAAAAATTGAATAATTATTGAGAGTGGGGAAAGCTGATGTCTCGTTTGTCGATGACTCGGATCAACTAGAATAAAGTATTTTTAATTACGTGGACTTGACAGACCGACAGCATATGGGATTTGCTTGATTTGTTTAGTTGAGACTAAGCAATAATCTTTGGAGAATGAAAGCATCGTGACCTTTTTATTACCTATTGGCATGGTGGTATACTCGACCGTTAAATTTAATAATTTTTTATTACAATTATTAACCATATTATTTTGTGAAACAATAAGTAAGAGATAATTTTTTCAACTAAGTTAAATTTGGAGATTCAATTGTATAGTTTTTTAGTCAATTCATTGATTCATATTTCACAAGTTGTTGTTTAATTTAAAATTATTAATCTTCATTCTACAAATTAATTTGTCAAGTAAGAATTCTTAGAGAGCAAATTCAAATGTGTAATTTTTGAGTCAAAATCATTGACCTATGTTTCATGAGTAGTGGTTCAAGGACCTATTTCCCTTGTGAATAAATGGGACACTGAACACTCTTTCCATTTTATTTAGCTTACTGTCAGAGGTGAAGCATCAAGACTTCCTAGGAGCTCACCTGTCTCAATACTACTCTAGCTCAAGTTTGCTTAACTATTTATTTTGGAGCTTAAACTTAAGAGGAAAGTTGAATAGTCCTCAAATGAGTGACTGTTAGGATTAACCACGGACAAAAATAACAATTACATACAAATATAATCAATATGAGAAAATAATAAATCGCACAGAAGAGAACACAAGACACAAGGATTTAATGTGGTTCACCTAATCCCTGGGCTAGTCCACCAACAAAAAGTCCAATATTATTATTATTCAGTGATTACAATCCGCAATCTCTTACAGCTCAATACCGCCGTAAGAAGCTACAATATCATCATACATTATGAAATCCCTAACCCTAAGCCATTTTATACAAGCTTTTGTCGGTTATAAAATTGGGGCTAGAATAAGTTGTCCAATAGAAAAGTAGCAGCTGACACCTTTGTCAGCTTTACAATAGTAAGTCAGTCTTGGCTTCGGAGGCATTACTCCTTGACCCCACCCTGTATAGTGACAAGGAGCAAACCTGGGGCACTGCCCCCAAACTCTCGTAGAAATAATCTAGGGGAAAACTGCATCGAATAAACGTTAGGCTCTACACCACAACAGTTACCTCCCAAGAAGTCCTCTCGCTAGATTTCATCACCAATGTATACTAAACTAAGTGTTTCATTCATCCTCATCAGAAATAAATTCTTATGAACCACTACTCTAAAAACAATAATAAATACTTAATTTTGATAAGAACATGTTTTATCTTTAAAATATGTTTTATTTTATTTTTAAAAATATAATTAAAAAATTTAAGCAATCAAACTATCCATTTTAATATTATTTATATCAAATCTTATTATTTTGAAATGAAATAATCTTTGTACAAAATGCAAATTTAAATATTATATTTAAAAAATCCATAAGATATACTATTATTTATATGATAGATTACTTGATTTGTGCAATCTTAAAATAGTAATTTAAATTGACTGAAAAAAATAAAAAATTGGAACTATTTTCATTAATGAACTTTCATTAATGTACATGTAAAACAAAAAATATTACAAGTATTATTTTATTAGTCTTCTCATTTTATTAATTTGAAAAAAAAATTTAATAAACTTTAGTTTGGTTTGTGAAAGCAACCTTCTCCACTTTGAACTCCACTCATTTATACAATATAACACTTTAATAATAAAAGGGATTAAATTACTTAATGGCCAAGAATAAGCCTTTGAGAAGGGAATCAAATCCACAAATTTGGACACTATTAAAATGATAATAAATATAAAAAATTGAAGGACAACATTAGTTGGCGTATTTTCATTTCACTAGAAAAGCGGGGGTTTGTTTCCATTTTGGATTTGACTGGAAAAGCAGTGGCTTCTTTCCATTTGGAAGGAATCGTTTAGTTTGCACTCCTTAACAGAGATTTCGGATTAAAATATTGGAGAAATAATGGAGATATTGTTGAGAACGGGGAGCACAGGACTTTCACATGGAAATTTGTTGCCAGCTGTCCAACTAGAGACATATACTTCATTGCCTGTGAGCTATCATGAAATGGTCAGCTTATATTTTATTTCAATCTTTTCAAAGAAGTCGTCATCTTTGCATGGAAAATGATTCCATGCTCCAAAACCATAATTGCGAAGTACCAGCGCTTCTTTATCAATCTGTTTAATTCTAAGATATTTAAGGACCCTCCCCGCAAGCTTTTTGATCTTCATCCTTTTTACTTCCTTTGTGATGGAAAGCTGACAATTTTTTCGACCCCTCTTTTTGGCATATACTTCAAAATAGGTAAAGCACTGACACTCAACTTTTTTAGAACAGAGGTTTAGGCCCATGAGCGTATGGGCAGTGGGCACAGCCATGTTCAAACACTGTGAATGGCACTGCTTTAACATTCTGGTACTTCTTTCCCTCTGCCTGCTTCAGCATATGAGTTTCATCTTAGATCTCACTTTTCCACCGACCATAATCTCATATTTTTAAGGCGTGTACTTGATAAAGAGTGAGCTCCAGCAGCATAAACTTTTGGCTCAAATAGTCGAATGAGATATGCATTTCAAATTCTGATTTTTGAAAGAATGTTTAAGATCTTCATCTAAACAGTCTGTATTAATCATGATATATCATAATATTTTGATTATTTAGTATATTTTAGATATAAAATAACTAATAGTCTATTTATAATATTAATTTTTTCAACTATATATTTTTTTATTGATTGAAAATTTAATTGTGTATCTATTCATTTTATGTGACGAATGGGTCCTTGATCTACTGGTGAAGTTGACTGGCTCATAAGGTATGAGGCTGGGATCATGCCCCGCGTGGATTCTTCTATTATGACTAATATATTCAAGGATCCTTATAATTACAATTTTCACAAATAAGAGAACCTTTACAAAGACGATCCTAAAGATATGATATTAATATCCATTTATTAAAATAAATTAAAAAGTTTTTAATGCTTTATATATTTTTATTAATTATATCATAGTTTTCCATTATCATAAAATATCTGAAGTCTTTTACAATAAAAGCTTATATATAGAAAATGAAAAAAATCCAATAAAACAATTTAGTCAATTGAAAAATAATATTACAATCCATTAAAATATTTTGAAAAAATATATACCATATAAAACTTCAAAAAAATAACCACAAATCCCTTATATACCATATAAAACTTCAAAAAAATAACCACAAATCCCACGCAAATAAGGGAAGAACAGAGGGAAAAAAAAACCTCTCAAACAATCAGTGGAGAATATTCTAGACAACATTCAAAATATGAATATGAATGTTCGTGGAGACTAGGCCTAAATCAAATCACCAAAAAATAAGGACTATTCTGCGTTTCGACACCAAAATCAACTGGCCTAGGTTAATTTTCTTCAAAAGTAATAAAAGAGAAAAAAACGTTGGCTTGTATTTTAGCAATATTTAGCTCACAAGCAAATTTGCTCGGGTTCTCAGTTTGTCAAGTCGGTTGAAAGGTATGTAAGGCCGACAAAATATAATAAAGATCTGTGGCAAGTTGGCAATTGTCAATTGCTAAACAATATACGGAAATGGTTTGCTCCTTACGAGAACATCACAATATCACTCCCTCACTTTCACCAATAGATCATACAAAGCTAGAAATATATTTTATTGAACAACACAGCAAAGCTACGGAGATGGAATCCAAATGTAACCAATGCGGAATCAGTAGTTCGACGGAAAGATCTTTCCATAAAGCAGTTCTTCAAATGGCAAAACTTCCGTCTCTCTGCTGTAAAGTTAATAAACCTAAGAGCAGAAATTCTCCTAAAAGCCAGAGTACAGAATTGACATCTCGGTCAAATACTTGGCAAAATGTACGGATACAATGTAAAGCCCAGAAAATTATCACTCAAAAAGCTTGAAAATAACTCTACCTAACAGCAGCACATCGCAATCTAACCAAACACAGAAAGAACGCACAGATCACAGACACTTTCCCCTAAAAACTGTTCAGTAAGCAAAAAGATCGAGTCCACTTCACGGTGAAGTTTTAGTAAACGCAGAAAACCTCATGTACAATGAAGAGCAAGAATTCAGCCGGAATGAAAGAAAACTTACACTTCAATGCAGATTACTCCAAAAAATCCAGCGAATCTACACGCAAGCACATTGAAGTAGCTGGAATCAGATGCTGAGAGTGAGATCTGATGCAAAATTGGCTTCACGTACGGCAAAGCAAAGATTTCCTATACATCAACAGCTTGAAGTTTCCCCTACAGACAAAATTTCCGAGCTTCAATGAGATTTGTACCTTCGCATTTCGCAATTGTCGAAAATATACCACTTGTATTATGATTTTACCGGCTCGAAGTAAAAGTGTAAGCCAAATAGCTCCATCTATACTGCTCCGAAACAAAAAGACCTACCAGATTCTTCAAGCTTAGTTTTCTGTCCGCTCGTTTGTCTTATAGTGGAAGATAAGTAGCGCCGTAACCGTTCCGTTTCATATGCACGTCTTTTACCTGCCACAAGTTTACCGTTAACGGAGTTCTGTCATCGGTATTTGGCATGCCGGCGGTAACCCGGGATTGCGGTAGGCGACATTTCCCGGTGGGAGCACCCGGCGACTTGAACCGCTTGTTTTGTCGCAATACTAGGGGCACTTTATTTATTATTTATTTATTTGTTTATAGGTTTTTGCTTTTTCTCTAGGGGCACTTTAGTTTTTATTATGCCGAGAGGCATATACAATGGGAGAAACACTTCCCAGCACAAAGAATATTTCAAGGAATAATTCGTGTAAAGAAAAAAGATTTGGTAAGAGTTACAAATGAAATTAAAAGATGGAATGTCATTTGACAATCAAAAAGATTTGGTGAGAGTTACAAACAAAATTAAAATATGGAATGTCATTTGGCAATCAAAAAGATTTAGTGAGAGTTACAAACAAAATAATAGTCCTGAAATAATAGGGCCCGAGAAAGTAGGGCCTGAAAAAGTAGGACCCGAAAAAATAGGGCCCGAAAAAGTAGGGCCTGAAAAAAAGGGGCAAAATAATTTTAAAATGATTTTTTTTTTGTTAAATATAATTTTGCATGCACATTCATACTTGTTTTTTGTGGAGAATGGGGGAATTTGAAACAAATTCGTAGAATGTGAAGAGACGTCTGTTGGGGGATATGAGGAGCCTCTCAGAAGTTATAAAACCAAGGCTCACCATTTCATTTTCATTTTATTATTTTGCAGGAAGGAAGAGGTGGAGGTTATTGGAGGATTAGATTGGAGCTTTTGAATAGGAGTAGATTGAAGTTTTGGAGTAACATTTTTGCAAGTGAAATTTCTATTTTTTATTTACATTTTCATTTAGATTTAGATGTAGATGTAAATTGAAATTCAAAATTAGTTATAATATTCTACTTTGATTTAGATTTCAATTTTAATTAATTTTATTTAGATTTAGAATTCTATTTATAACTATTTAGGCTTGCATTTAATAGTTTAGTCTTGCATGTTTGATTTAGATTTAGATTTGTATTCAAAATCTATTTGATTTATATATTTTATAATACTTTTCATTTACATATTTTAAAAGTGCATGTTTCAAATTAGTTTTATATTTGCATGTTTTATATTAGTTTTAGATTTTCATATTTCAAAATAGTTTTGGCTTGCATGTTTTAGATTTGAATGTTTCACAATAGTTTTACATTTGCATGTTTCTAAGTATTTATATTTTCATATTTCAAAGCATAATTTTATCATTAATCTGGATGAGAATGCCACCATATCA
Source organism: Cupressus sempervirens (assembly GCA_028749045.1). Lineage (NCBI taxonomy): Eukaryota > Viridiplantae > Streptophyta > Pinopsida > Cupressales > Cupressaceae > Cupressus > Cupressus sempervirens. The sequence goes on along the minus strand of CM053784.1, from coordinate 136,955,635 downwards.
ATATAATTTATATTTTATTAAAGTTAATGATTTATTTAAAGTAGATAAATCATATATTTAGTATATATTTTAACATTATTGAATTATAAAATAAAATAAAATATTCAAAATAATAGCTAGCCAAAATAATATTAAGCCAAATGGATGTTGAAATAATAGAACCTGTGAAAATAAGGCCAAAAAAATAAAACGCAAGAAAATAGGGCTAAAATAACTTAATTAAAATTTTAAATATAAAACATTTTCTTTTTGTTAAATATATTTTTGCATGCACATTCATGCTTATTTTTTGTGAGGAGTGGGGGAATTTGAAACAAATTCATGAAATGTCAAAAGACATCTATTGGGAGATATGAGGGTTCTCTCATAAATTATAAAACAAATGCTCCTCATTTCATTTTCATTTTGTGTTTTTGCAGGGAGGAAGAGATGGAGATTATTGGAGCAATTAGAGTTTTTTAACAAGAGTAGATTAAAGTTTCATATAGTTTAGCCTTGTATGTTTGATTTAGATTTAGAATTCAAAAACTTTTTGATTTAGATATTTGATAATACATTTCTTTTGCAGATTTTTAATGTGCATGTTTCAATTTAGTTTTACATTTGCATGTTTTACGTTAGTTTTAGATTTGCATATTTCAAAATACTTTTGGTTTCCATGTTTAGATTTGTATGTTTCATAATAGTTTTATATTTGCATGTTTCAAAATATTTATATTTTTAATGTTTCATAATTAAATTTAATCGTTGATGCGGACAAGAAGGTCACCTTATCAATAAAATTTGTATTTTATTAAAGTTAGTGATTAATTAAAAATAAACGAATAATATATTTAGAATTAGTGATTATATATTAGGGTTAGCATTATATATAAGTTAGAGGTAGGATTAGAATTAGGGCTAGGATTATGGTTAGCATAAGGGTTATGGTTAGAGTTAGGGTTAGCATTAGGGTTAGGATTATAATTAGTGTTAGTGTTAGTGTTAGTGTTAGTGTTAGTGTTAGTGTTAGTGTTAGTGTTAGGGTTATAATTAGGGCTAGAATTGAGGCTAGGCTTAGGGTGAGGGTTAGGGTTAGAATTAGAGTTAGAGTTAAAGTTGGAGATAGAGTTGGGGTTGGGGTTAGAGTTAGAGTTAGGGATCATCATGGAGAAATAATTTTCATAAAATTGACTCTTATATATTCTTTCATACTTTTAACATTATCTGAATTGTTGTGTTGGGACTTATAACTTCCCTTTCATGAATTATTTTTTCCACTATTTGAGTCATTTGTATAACATATATCTCAAATTTGACCATAGTTGTACTCCAAATACTCCAACACTACACCTAAATCTCATACTTCCCTTAACCTTGTCCCTTATTTTAGTGTAATATTTAACCTCTTATTAACCCTAACCATAACACTGAGTGTCATATAAATGAAATTGTAAACCTTGGATCCTAACTATAACTCTTACTCTATATATGATTGTACTAATCATTTAGTAAATTATATACCTTAGCCTAACCCTATATGTACAAGTATCTAGAAATAATATTTTTTTTATAAGTGATAATATGTATATACACACACCCAGAGAGAGAGAGAGAGAGCATATATGTAGACAAGAAGGAGCTCATATTATGTTTCTTATAGAGGCATGTTTTATGTAGAGAGAGAGAAAAAGAGATTATGAGGTCTATCTAGAGAGTTACAGTTAGAGTTAGGGTTAGCATTAGGGTTAGGGTTATAATTAGTGTTAGTTTTAGTGTTAGTGTTAGGGTTATAATTGGGGCTAGAATTGAGGCTAGGGTTAGGGTTAGGGTTAGAATTAGAGTTAGAGTTAGGGATCAAGTTAGAGTTAAAATTGGAGATAGAGTTGGGGTTAGGGTTAGATTTAGGGTTAGGGCTGGAGTTAGGGTTACCTTTAGGGTTAGATTTAGGTTTAGAGTTAGAGTTAGGGTTAGAATTAAGATTGGGTTTACGATTAGAATTAGGGTTATGATTAGAGTTAGAGTTACATATAGTGTTAGGGTTAGTATTAGCATTATATATAGTGTTAGGATTAGGATTATGAGTAGGATTAGGGTTAGAGTTAGGGTTAGTGTTAGGGTTACAATTAGAGTTAGAGTTATAATTATAGTGAGGGTTAGAGTTAGAGTTAGAGTTAGGGTTAGAATTAGGGGTAGGGGTAGGGTTAGGGTTAGAGATAGAGTTGGAGTTAGAGTTAGGGTTAGAGTTAGAATATGGGTTTAAATTAGGGTTAGATTTAGGGTTAGAATTAGCATTAGAGTTAGAATTAGAGTTAGGATTAGAGTTATAGTAAGGCTTAGGGTTAGGGATAGAATTAGGGTTAGGGTTAGAATTAGCATTAGATTTAGGATTATAGAGGGTTAAGGTTAGGGTTAGGGGGAGAATTAAAGTTAGAGATAGAGTTAGAGTTAGAGTTAGGGTTAGGGTTAAACTTATATATATATATATATATATAAACAAATAAATCGATACTAATTTTATCAAAAATAAAAAATTAGAATATATACATATATATATATATATATATATATATATATATATATATATATATATATATATATATATATATATATATATATATATAATATTAAAATTATTATCATATCTTCCATATTCGCGACGACTGCTAGTAGCTTATATATATATATATATAATGCCGAGAGTCATCCTTCTCGAGGCACCAATTTTAATTCAAATCGTATCCAACACAAAAAAACTATTATGATTTAAATTAAAATAGGTGCCTCGAGAAGGATGACTCTCGGCATTTTATATATATATATAAGTATATATAAGCTAGTTTATAGGTTTTTGCTTCATTTTTTAATGGGTAAAAGGTCAAAGCTAAGATTAATTATTATTATGTGTTCGTTAATTATTATTAATTATTAGGTTCAAGTGGATTTGAACCCATGACCTCCCACATAAGAGGCTCACAATTTACCATTGTGTTGTAGGCTCTCGCCTGATTTTTGCTTTTTCTTGGAGTGGTATGAATGGGTGTTTTTTATAGGCACCAGTGATTCTCTCGACAAAATGTACTCTAAAGTCAAAAAAAATTAAAGATTCTTTAGATCTGCAAAAATGTAGCAATTTTTTTCTAGATTTTGTGACTTTTTCTACTATTTATCATTGGAATCAATATGAATTCACACTATTATTATCGTAAATATACGTTATGTTTTCGTAATTATGAAAAAAAGTCAAAGGTACATACTTCATGGTTCAATTTCTGAATTTTTAACATATGGAAAATTATGGATGGCATAGAAGTCATTCATCACCATGAAAGTAATCTTACTTCAGAATTATATTAGTTTGGAAGAGAAAGGGAATGTGTGTGTGTGTTATTTTTTGAATCATTAAGTAAATATGGAGAGGGTTTGAAGATAAATAATATATTAAATGCTATATATAAGAAACAAGATAAGATTATTATACAGTGGAAGAAAAATGTATAGAACTTATACTCATATTTTTCAAATATGAAGAATTAATATCTAAGTCTCAAATTTGTGAATTTTAAATTAAACTAATCTTTATATTCTTTCTTTATCATATTTATCAACAAGATGGAGTGAACTATAGAACATACAATCAAATTTGCAAATAAAAATGATTAATATCACATTTTCAAATTTCCAAACACTAAATTTACCTAATCATTGCATTCTTTCTTTACATTTTTTTCCCAACAAGATTTATATGAAGTGGTGGATAATAAATAAGAAATATAACAAATGTGGATAATAGGATAATGTAGATGAACCAAGTTAATATCATAAGTTATAAATTTACCCTAAAGATTAAATAAAAATAAAAATAAATAATTTAATCAATCAAAAAATACAATGCTTGTGCATTGATTATTGCATAAATAAACAATTGATAAATAAACAATAAACGCTTGGCGAATGTTTTTTATATATAAGACAGGAGCAAATATTGGCAAATTGAGCAGCGAAATTATGCATTCTAAGCAGCAAAAACCCTCATTGTCCTTGGCAGTGCAGCGTAAATATTTTTGTCTTAGGCGGAGCAGCGATATTATATTATTTTCAACTATGATTTTGAACGAATCAAAGATAAAACTTTTGCTCAAGTCTCTGTGGATCTGACATTGTGTATTTGATCAAGCATTGCGAATTTGGTGGTGATGAACAAAATTGAATAGCGAATGCGATTTAATCAAACAACGCGATTGAAAACCAAGGTTTTATGTTGTGCAAAGCTTTCTGATCGGATCTGCTCCTTTCGATCTGCTTTTGATTTTCGATCAGCTCTACGCTTAGGGCTTTGTCAAGGTGGCAACCTTTGGCAATGCCAATATTGATGGTGTATCCCTTTCTATATCCAGCATTAAAGTCTTTAAAATGTCTAAGGTGAATGGTAATGGCAAGACCGCCAAGCAAGTACTAGGTAATACATTTTCAACAGTGGTTAAATCTACTCCAAGTAATGGCATTAGTAACCCAATCTCCCATAGTAGTGATCAACCTAGTTTTTTTTTTGAGGTTGTGGGTCGATCATTGGTCATTAACGATAGGGCAAGGTTTGAGTTTGCAAGCACGGGTAACAATGATGTCTCTGAATCTGATAAGACCCCTTCGGCTTCTCTGTCTCCTTTTGCCATTGTTCCTAATCCTAAAATGTTGGATGAAATTGTTAAGAAAAAAAATAGATTAAGAGATATTGTAATCTTTTTCTCAGCTATTGAAATTGATAAATATCCGCCAAGGAAATTTATGGATGATTGGTTCCATCATTATTGGAATAACAAACTTGGGTTGCATATTTCTTTCTGTAGGCAAATACAAAAGGGTTTATATGTGATTTTCTTTGTGAATCATGATGCTCAAACAGAGGTTCTTAAAAAACAATATTGGAATGTGGGTTCAACATCTTTTAGGGCTATTGCTTGGTCACCAGAGGCCGTCCATGAGGAGGTTCTCACACTTTCAGCTCCAAGATGGATACTGGTAAAAAACATTCCCCTTTTTTTGTGGCACTTTTTATCGCATTTGCTTGAGCCTATTGGTCATATTATTTGAATGGATGAAACTATGAGACTCGTCCCACATATGGACACTAGAATTCTTATCTCTCTCTTGCCTAGTAAGGACCTTCCTATCGATATTTCAATTAACATCCTTAATGATGTGTATATCTGTCCTATAGAGGTTTTGGGGGGGTTGAATGCTTGTTTTCTCTACCGCAAAGAAGGCCACCTCCATAAGGATTTTTTGGTCATTAGGAAAAAACCTAATCCCTCCAATGATTTAGCTAAAAATATGGTTAATCCTCTCGTCACCAGTAATCCTCCCCTTGAGAATGCTCTCTGTCATTCAACCCCTACTTCTTCTTCATGCCTGTCGCCTCCCACCAAAACCCCTAACCCCACTAATGTTGTTCCTAACATTGTTAGGCTTGAGAATGTTTCAACTAAAATTGTGCCTAACCCTCTCTCTACTATTACTGTTTAGCCTGAGAACATTTTTTGTGATGCCACTCCTACATCTGGAGGTCTTCAGATGATCCCCAGCCTTGATTTAGTTATTGATCTTAATACAGATGATGGTTTTACTGTTGTTAGGGATAATAAAAAATGGAGAAGGGGAAATAGTGTCTTCGTGCCTAAAACTTCTCACCCCAATAACACTAATAATCATCATGTTAAATTGTTAATCGATCCTTCTTTGACTAACGTGAATACTATTAGCCAGAGTGCTAATATCAATTGTAAGCCCCAAACTAGTGAGTCCTCTCAAAAATTCCCCCAAAAAATCTTCCAAGAGATTGGGGAGGATTATGAATTTGAAATTATCCCAGCTACCCCCATTCCCCCGAAGTCTAAAAATGGGCAGTGCATGGATGTGGATTCTCTAGCGAATATCAAAGACGATGTTAACACCTACTCTCATGCTGCCAAGTGAAGAGGAAGACCACTTGGTTTTAAAAATAAGCCATCTGTGCCTAAACCAGGGGATTCCTAAAATAATTTTTTGGCCCTTGCTCATCAAGAGGGTATTATGCGCTCCTCCTCTTAATATTTTGTCTCAATGAATTGCCTATCTTAGAATGTGAGGGGTTTAGAGTCCCCTGATAGAAAATTTGTTATCACGCAATTGTTAAATTCTCTGCATTCTTTAGACTTCTTTATGATGCAGGAAGTTAAGTCTATGGGATTCACTTTGGATTCCAATCTCAATTTTATTTGGAAAGATGCTATAAAGTTTTGCACTAACCATGAGAGAGGTAGAGGAGGAATTGCCCTACTTATTAGTAATAAATGGGAAAAACATATTACTAATAATGGATGTTCTCCTTGTCAGAGAGCAGTGTGGGTTACTTTGCAGTATGATGACAAGACCTTCGAGGTTTGTGTTATTTATGCTTCAAATGACCCTAAGGAAAGAATTGAGCTCTGGAAATGGCTTATAGATCTCCCAGATTTGCCTTGGCTCTTCGGTGGAGATTTCAACATGATTGAATCTCAGGATGACAAGTCAGGGGGCATTCCCTTTCATTGGAACGATAACGAAAATTTTTATTGGAATAGATTTTTAAACTCTATCTTTTTTATCCTATTGCTGGTAACATGAAAACCAACCCTGGACTATGGCACACCTGGTACAACTTTCAGTAGGGCAATGCTAGGATTTATTCCAGGCTTGACAAATTTTATGCCAATAGGTATTTTTTCTCTTTTCCTCCTGACATCTCTGGATTTATTGTTTGGGTTATTGCCACCACTTTGTCTGACCATCACCCTATTTTGACTAAGGTTAATGTTAACAGTAGTCCCCTTCAGCACAAGTCTAGAAATAGTAAATTCATCTTAAACACCAGCCTCCTCATGGATGAGGATGTTCTTGCTATTGTGCAAATTATTAGAGGTATCAATAAAATTAACCTTCAGCACCCATCCCATCTTGATAGATGGAAAACTAACCTTTCTTCATGGAGGATTTTCCTTCAAACCATTGGTCAAAAAAAGGCTAAGGATACAGGTTTATTGAAAAATAATTATCTTTTGAATTGCAAATAGCAGAGAACAACATTCAACGAGATTCCTCCAATATGGATCTTTTATCCTGAGTTATGGCTACCAAGGATGCTCTTAGGAAGCATCAACAAGTTAGGATTCGTGGAACCAGGATTAGATCTAGAGCCCACTGGCTCCAACATGGAGACAGGGGCTCAAAATTTTTCTTCAATCTTCTTAAACATAAACATATTAAAGAGTCCATTAATAGACTCTTGATTGATAATCAAGACATTTCAGACCCTAAGGTTATTATTTAGGCTTTTGCTGATTATTACAAGACTCTTTTTACTTCAGAGGACTCCTCTGAGGTTGAGTCCTTAAGAAATAAATGCAAAATACTTATTCCTAAAAATTTGGACTCGGATGATATTGTTGTGCTTGCTAAAGATATCTCTATTGAGCAAATTGAGGGAGCTATCAAGGCTCTCAATAATGATAAGGCCCCAGGTCCTGATGGTTTTCTTGTTGAGTTCTATAAATCCAATATCTGTTGGATTTGTAAGGATCTCCATGACTTATACTCTGAAGCTTTGTCTATTGGCTCCTTGGGACAGGATGTTAATAGGGGGATCATTAAGCTCCTCCCCAAGGATGAAGATAAAACCCTCATTAGGAATTGGAGGCCAATTACCCTTCTTAATGTGTCATATAATATTTTGGCTAAAATTATGGCTCTTAGGTTAGTCAATATTCTTCCTAAATTTGTTAACTCTACCCAAACTAGTTTCATCAAGGGTAGATATATTCTCAAGAATCTCATAACTAGTTGGGAAGCCATGGAATGGTCTAAATGCTCACACCAAAACTCAGCCATGCTTCTTTTGGATTTTGAGAAGGCTTATAACGGGGTTGAATGGGGGTTTATTCTTATGATGTTAGAGGCCTTTGGTTTCCCTCCCTCCTTTTGTAATATTGTGTATGTGCTTCTTAGCGATGCTTCTGCCCAAGTTGAAGTTAATGGTGTTCTCTCTGCTCCTTTTTCTCTAGGGAGATCCATTAGACAAGGGTGCCCTCTGGCACCTCCTCTTTTTGTGATTGCTTCGAAGGCTCTTTTCTATATTCTCAAAGATAATTCTTTATCTCCCGATGTCATAGGTATCTATTTGCCTAATAATGAAGAGCTCATCAATTGCCAATTTGCAGATGATATCGTGTTGTTCTTTGAGCTTTCAAAAAGTAATTTTAAGGCTTTGCAATATAAACTCAGTTTTTTTTTTGTTCTATATCTGGGGCTAAAATATCTCAAGCCAAATCAGTTTGTTTGGGGTGGGATGTGTTGCCTCTGAATTGGTTTGCTCAATACAATTTTCAATGGGGAGGCCCCAATAAGATCACTAGATATCTTGGTATCCCTTTCTTGGTGGAACTTGCCCTCAGAGACATGTGGTCATGGGTTAAAGAGAAGATTGATAAGAAGCTTAACAAATGGCATAATAGGGTGTCATCTTTGGCAGGTAGAATTTAGGTATGCCAGAAGATTTTGTCCTCATACACCATTTACTATTCCTCTACTTGGTTTTTTAACAATTATCAAATTGTTGAAATTCAGAAGTCCATCAGAGAATTTCTTTGGTCTGATGGCAAGGATAATAATAAAATTCATTATGTTAAGTGGGCTTGGTGCCACACTGACAAGGCCCTTGGGGAACTTGGGCTAAAGGATTTAAGAATTCAGGGTATTGCCTTGTCTGCCAAATGGATTTTTCAATTCATGGAGGGTGACTGTCCTTGGAAAGTGTTAGTTAGAAGCAACATTGAGAGGGGTGTGCCTAAGAAAGCCAAATCTTGGACTAATCTCCCCTTTTGCGACCTAATTATTGGTAATTTTCATGTCGGGTGATCCCACAATAATAGGTTCCACTTTTTGACCAATTTTGACACTGAAATCAATATTTTTGCAACAAACGTCACGTTCAAGTGACTATATCTCCAAAACTATAAATAATTTCAAGATGACATAAACTAGTGATTTTGAGTACTTTGTTCTTACTTTGTAACCATATTTTTTAATCTAAAAAAAAAAAATTTATTTATTCAATTTTTTTTATCTCCTCCAAAAAGTGGTACATAATAAAATTTAATATTTTAAAAAGTGACAGTCCGTTTGACACACATAACTTTTTTTCTAGAAATGATAATGGAGTAATTCTTTCGGCGTTGGATTTGTAACATCAATATCCAGTGTCTGCATTTGGTTTGATTTATTTTTGATGAATATTGTATAGTTTATGAAGTTTTGAAGTGACATGAACCGTAATTCAGACATACGTTCCGTTTGACACAGATAATTTGAAGTCAATTTATCATAAACCATTTTTTTTTTTTTTGAATAGAAAGGTATCTCAATAAGCCAGTGCCTCCATATTTTTCAAAAAAAATTGACCTAATTTACTAATTTTCTCGAGGTGTCAAAGTCGGTTGATGTTCAATCGGTAATGAACCTATAATGAGTTAAACTCATATTTGAAAGTCTTAATGATTAAATTATGTAATAAAATTATAGTCATTGGAAAGCTTGCTCCGAGCAGCACATTTTGAAATTTTTTATTTTACAGTAGGAGATCATTCTCCTGCAATTATGGCAGTCAAAAGAGCAAAAAAAAAGAAAAAAGAAAAAAAGGTTAAATTTTTTGTGATTTTGCATGTTCGTGCGAACATGGCGTTCGCGCAAACACGTTTACCATGTTCGCGTGAACGTATGTTCACGCGAACATACAAATCATGTTTGCACGAACATATATATCACATATGTTCGCACGAACATACGAAATATGTTCGCGCGAACATGATTAAAAAAAGAGATTGCGCGAACACAATAAGTGTGTTCACGCGAACATATGGTAAACTCAATTTCTCATTTTGCAATTTTTTTCATTTTTGTTCATCCCACTAAAGTGGAACCCATTATTGTGGGTTCACCCTATCATGGTCCAAGTTTCCACAGTCTTCAGGTCTATTTGGAAGGCTTGGGACCATGTTAGGAAATTCATCACTAACAAGGATTTTCATTGTAATATTCAACTCCATGGTGAAAGATCCGTTTGGTGGAATCTCCACCTAAATGGTAAACCTTTGGCCCTCACCCAAGGGTGTTCTGCTAGACTGTGGGCTAAGAAAGGTATTAAACAGTTCATAGATCTCTTTGAACAGAATCAAATCACTCCTTGGGATGAGCTTAAAAATAAATATGATATCCCGTGATTCCCATAAAAGAACTTATAACATGATTGTGCAAGCTGTTAATGGTCTTCCCACTCTATGCCATGTTGATTCTCAAAGGCACCTTAAATGTAACTGGCCTGGTGGAGTTGTCATGAATCTGCTTAAGGCCAAGAATATTTACAGAATCCTTGATTGTAATACAGATATTATTGATCATGTCAATGATGTTTAGTACTCTTGTTATGATGCTAATGTTTGGAAAAAATACTTTGATATCTTGTGGAAGAATTCTGTTGAGCCTACAATTAGATGCTTCAGATGATTAGTCATGTTGGACAAGCTGCCTATTAAGAGAGATTTATCAAATTCTGATATTTGTAATTTATGCAAAGTTCCTGAAATTGGTAGACATATTCTTTTAGATTGTACTTTTGCTAAAGAAATATGGAGAATGTTTGGCATTCTTTATCCTATTGATGTTAATATTCTTGTTATTATCACTAGTCATATTAATAGTCTTCCTAAAAATACCAATTTATTTTGGAATATATTATCGTCTAACATTCTCTAGCAGATCTGGAAGTGCAGGAGCGAGGAAAGATACCAAGGTAAGCCAAGGGATCTTACTGAGTTTTTTCAAAAATTCACTTATTTTAATTTCTTTGCAGGTGCAGGCTACTATGATGATCGAGCGGGACAAGATGAGAAGGTTCCTTCATGATGGGCATGTCGCTTTTTTCTACTTGAGTTGAAGCATGGATACCAATGGCGTAGAACCCTGGATGATCTGCAGGCTTTTGAGTATGCTTGCATTAGGCTAAACAGAGAAATTAGTAAGAAAGTGAATCCTAGAAAAGAAGATTTATTTAGGCTTATGTTGACTCAAGAGCATAAAAGCATCGTTTGGATGGAGGGTCCCTTAGGTTGGACTGCTTGGGTGGTCATTTACTATGATGTTCTTAGTTAGATAGTCCTTCTTCTCCTTTTTTTGTTATGTTGTACAACTAATTTTGTTCTTCCTTAGTGAGGCTTGGCCTCCTTGTTGATTTTCATGGTGGTTCTTAAGCTACTTTGTATTTTCTGATACTCTTATATCTAATACAAAAAATATATTTTTTATAGGGTTGCAAGCTTTGGGTTTAACCATGGAGGAAACTTCGTAGTTAAGCACTCAGGCTAGAGTAGTACTGGGATGGGTGACCTCCTGAAAAGTCTTGATGCTTCGCCCCTATGAGCATCACCTAGATCCAATGAGTGCTAAGTGTTCCATTTATTCTCATGAGAGATGAATTCATGTTGAATCACTACTCATGAAACATGGGTCAATGACTTTGACTCAAAATCACACAGTTAAATCCTGATAGCAATATCACAATAAATAAACAAATAAAGAGGGTTGCTATAATAAGTTTAAGTGATCTTTACATTATTGTTCTTGCCTTATTTTTCAACAAAGTGGGCCTATGTAGAGTGATGGATCATAGATAAGAGACATATAGTAGATGTGGATAAAGGGATTGCATAGATGGACTAACATAATAGCATTATTTATAAAGTTGTCCTAATATAAATAATAAGAAAAAGAAGATAATTAAAATTTAAAAACACATGTAATCAAACTGAACTAGTACTTGTCTTGATAATTAATTGTACTTTCAATATCTAATTAGTTATGGTTTTAATTTTATTGTATATAAATTTAAAAATAAAAATTAATTTATTATAATAGTGTTCAATTGAAATTTATCTTATCTATAATTATAATTAAGTTTAAAGTTCAATTAGAGATAAAATTATGGTGAAGTTAAAAATACATTTAGAATCAGTTTTTTGTTTTTTTTTAATTTAACATTAATTTTGTAATTTAAAGTTAGTATGTGAGTTTTTTTTTAACATATGTTTATTTACAATCTTAACTAAATTAATTAATAAAATTAGTTGAAAATTAAAATTTATGAAAGCAATAAAATTGAGTGATAAGTGACTAGAATAATAGAAAATATTTTTAAAAGTGCCAAAAGAATTGTTCATATATAAGAAATAACAATATTCTTCCTGATGCTTATCATGCCCTCACTCCTACTCACTTAAAAATCTTGTCAATTTAAAATTCAAATATTTGCAAAATGAACTTCTAATACTTCTTATTAATATATCAAGTTTATCGCAAAATTAATAAAGTATAATTTTTGTTTATATTGTATATTGTATATTTAAAAATATAAATTTGAAATCAATGCCATTTGAGTATCTACAACTCTGTCATTAAAGTAAACACCTTTCAATTCCATTATATCACAATTATTATGAGTGGAAAATAATGAGACCCCAAACACTTATTATTGGTTTGTTATTTTGCCCCACTTGTAACGATTTAGGAGTCTAACTTGGTCACACTTAGCAAGTGCATACATAAGAGATTAGTTAATTACGTGTGAAGTTATATGGTGGGGTCACGTTAATTATTTACTTTTAGCTACGAGTGAGGTTATATGGTAGGGTCACGTTAATTATTTAGTTTTTAGCTACGAGTCTATTGAAGATGGAAAATGATTAGAACGTTAAATAAAAGAAGCATAAAGTTTTAAATGATTAAGGGTAAAAGCATAAATGTGTCCCACCAAGCCTTTCTCATTGCTCCCACTCCTCGCATCTTCACTTCATTATTCAAACTGATTTTGTATTGCATGACTCTTTTTTGGAGCCTAGTTAAAAATAGTAAACACAAAATCCCCATTTATATTCAATTGATTTAAGCAAAAATAATTAAAGGTTGAGGACAATATGGGCATACATGTATGTTAGATTTTTTTTGGGACATGTAATCGTTGTTCAATAACTTATTTCTTAAGGAACATTTTATTCAAGTAGGAGTAAGTTGATGATTTGTTTATTGAATGTTTGATTTTGTATTGCATGACTCTTTTTTTGGAGCCTAGTTAAAAATATTAAACACAAAATCCCCATTTATATTCAATTTATTTAAGCAAAAATAATTAAAGGTTGAGGACAATATAGGCATACATGTATATTAGATTTTTTTTGGGACATGTAATCGTTGTTCAATAACTTATTTCTTAAGGAACATTTTATTCAAGTAGGAGTAAGTTGATGATTTGTTTATTGAATGTTTATATATTGTATGAAAAGATTTATTATTTCAATAAAATATTTTTTTTTTATAGAAATAAGTAATTTATTTGTGAATTGTAGTATTGAGATCATATTTTAAAGAGTTTTTTAATTAAAAAAATATCTTTAAAGAGGTAAAGATTTCAATGTCATTACAAGTTTCTAATAAGTACTATTATATGTTAATTTTGAGGTCGCAAATGTTACAAAATGTCATATATTTATTTGAGCTAACTAAGAAATCTTTTACCTTGTCATATCAAAATTTGATTAAACAAACTATCATGTATGAAATATTTGTTAGCATTATCATTTGTGTTGCCATTGATGACAACCTTTTCTAATATGACATTAATGTTTGTCTGTAGAGGATTTACTTATTGATATTATGATTCATGATGAGCATTTGAAAAGATGATTAAGAAAGTTGTCAAGAAGAAAGTTTGTTGATAGATGAAGAAGATTTGACAAGTGGATCTAGGGAGTTTACTAAGGCTATAACATTGATTGAGGAAAATTATTTGTTTCTAGAAAGATGAAGCATGCAAGAGAAAGTATTTGAAGATCTTATTAAAGAATGTCTTGAGATTGTGGATGTTTATAGCTTTACATTTAAGGGTCGATTATTGTAAATATTGCATTATCGTACGGGTAGGTTCCAAAACACATTGTTTGATAAATATTAGATGTCATGTTTGGCTAATAGTAAGGATGAGTACTAGATGGTTTGGACAGGCTTGGAAAATGATTTGCGTTGCTCCATAGATGAATGTCATGTGGCATGTGGTTCCATTGACTTGGTCACATGGTTCATGTGTTGTTTTCAATTCAAATATATCTTGTTGGTTTTCTTTGTAAATGAAGATTTATCATCACTTGTGTTATCTTGTTGTTTATGTTGGCTTTTGGCCTACTATGTTATTTATGGTGACTTCGTTCATGTTGGTTGGGTCTAAATATTGGTAATGGTCATTTTTGCCTTCCCGCCAAAATCACCACATTTGAATTCAACGAAGTAACGTTCACAGGTTTTAAATATCCAAATATTCAAAAGGGGCACGAAATACTTTATGCTAACCTTATGATATTTCTTCCCTGTGCATTTTAATGTTTTCGCGGGCCCGCAAGTCCCCATCGTTGGATCAATCTAATCAACAGTTGGCACTATCTCGCTATGGAAAGTTGCACATTGTTTTGCCATAGTGACATAGTGCCTTTTCGCCACGTGGTAGGTGGGTCCTCCTTTTCCTTGTTGTTTCTCCAGTGCCGAGTTTTGTTCCATCCATGGCAGGCGCTATGGCACTATCGAAAAACCTATGTTCCTCGTCGTTAGTGACATAGCGCCCAGATGGAAAGTGTTATTGCAGCGACATCAGAAGGAAGGTGGGTCCCAAGTATGCCCTGTCAAATATCAGTAACGAGGATTTGTCAAACAAGTTGGCACGTGGCCAGTTTCTATTGGTTGGTATATTGATAGGTCAGATCCATCTTGCTCGTCGTCAGATCAGTCTGAATCAACAGTGGGCGCTATCTCGCTATGGGAAGCTGCGAGGATATTACCCATAGCGACATAGTGCCTCAACGACGCATGGCAGGGTGGGGCCGAGTGTTATAAAACCGCAGGGATGGTACTAGATTGGGTCGAGTGATGCAGGAGCATCTTGCATGGGAAAATTATTTATTTTAAAAAAAAAAATTTGTGGAGGAGAGATAAAGTGGTGAAAATTAGAGGAGAAATATAAAAAAATAATAAAAAGGGGAAAAAGGAGAAAAGAAAGGAGAAAAAGGAGGAATTTCTATTTTTGAGGTGCATAGGTGGCATAATAGAAAAAATAAAATAAAAATGGTTGTCATTCCATTTAGTGAGGTGTGTGGGTAGAATTCTAGAAAGTTATGAATATTGTAGAAAGCTGTGGATATTGTAGAAGGTTATGGAAGTTGTAGAAGGTTGTGGAGGAATTCTAGAAGGTTGTGGATAAGTGATGTATTTGGTAGTAAGTGCCTATTTAAGCAAGGCATATGATCATTTCTAATCAAGCTCGAGAAGAAGGAGAAGCTTGAGAAGTAGAAGTTCGAGAAGGAGAAGCTTGAGAAGGAGAAGCTCAAGAAGGAGAACCTTGAGAAGGAGAAACTCGAGAAGTGGAAGCTTGGAAAGCTTGGAAGGCTTCAAGGTGTGAAAGAGAAGGAGGAAGTGAAGAGTGAGTTTTCCTGAGTCTGTGGACAGAGCGTCAAATGTGAGGCAGTTTACAGCAAGATTATGGTGGAGTTGTGAGTGTAGACAGAGCACCGAATGTGAGGCAGTTTACGATTGGATCTTGGATAAAGTTGGAGAAGAGCTACTGACTGCGGTTTAGAAACAAGGAGGTTGCTTAGTGGCTTCCGAGCACAAAGTTGAGATCTCAGAGGTTTCTACCAGAGTGTGGATCTGGACTAGCTTGGTTTTGGATTAGATCTTGAGAGATCTTGTAGAAATGTTAATGTAATTGGTATTGGATTTTCAAGTATAATAAAAGTGTTCTTTGGGAAGCATTTTATTTTCTCTTGGTCTTCATATTTTTGTATTCTTGGTTGAGTTGGTAGGGTGGTGTGGCCCTTCATCAGTGGTATCAGAGCATACCGTCATCACCGAGTCGGATGCTAGGTGTGCTGAGTGGTTCGTGGGCCCAAAAATTTTAAGGGCAAAGCACAGTAATACGGCGAGTCTTCACGATCGTCAGATCTAAGGAAATCGACGGTGGGCGCTATCTCGCTATGGCAAGTTGCGAGGATATTACCCATAGTGACATAGCGCCATTGTGCCACGTGCATCAGTGGGTCTAGGTCTCGCCAAGATGAGGATGCCAAGTTGTGCCAGGTGGTTGCCAACTGTTTTGTGGGCCCAGAAGTTTTAAGGAGATAGCGCAGTAATATGGCGAGTCTTCACGATCGTCAGATTAGTCTAAATCCACTATGGGCGCTATCTCACTATGGGAAATTGCTCGGAGGATACGCATAGCGACATAGCACCTCGGTGACACATGTCCTAGTGGGTGCAGTGGAGGCAGTAACAGTTAGATGCACTAGCAGTTAATGTGACCGTCGCAGTTGGAGTTTGAGAAGATGGCGTAGTTAGTAATGAAAAGAGATGGTCAACCACGTTGGACTCTTGCGAGGTGGCAAGATAAAAAGGGGTTATTGGCCTACGTAGCCCGTTTTGGATGCAGAGTTTAGTTGACTTGCTGACCCTGCTGATTCAAGTGCTTAGGAATGAAGAAAGTCAAGATTTTTTATGCGATTTAATCTCTGTAATTGATATCAACCACCCCAAAATGAATGCGAGCCAAGGAAGAAAACTCCACCTCCGATCCAATCCATCTACCTAGTCAAAATGGCTTAATGGTGTCGTTTTCGTCCTCTCAAGGCATTATTTGACACAGAAGATTAGATATCATTGCATTTGGATCCGTATCCGGATCAGATTTTCCCCATGATTGTTCTCTGCAGGACTTAATGGTAGGTCGTTGCAAAGTAATTACAGTTGGAGGACATCTCAGTTATGCCTGAACTATAAAGGCAATTTTTGTGAATTTTGTCAGGGTCGACCTTTCTTTGTTTTCTCTATTACTGCTCTACAGATTCTTAGTGTAAATTCCCCTATGCCTCTGAACTACATGATTTTCTATCTTATCTCCTTCAACCATTGGTATGAAAGTGCAAGAATTATTTTCCTCTTACTGGTATTTTGTAGAGATCTATGATCTGCATGGCTGTATCTCCTTGGCCTATGAATGATAACATAAGTGAATCTCTCTTTCCTTGTGTTATTCATCTTGGTCTTCTGATCTACACGTGATTATTAGATTAAAGCAAGTCTGAATGTGTATATCCTTAGTTTCATTATGGTTCAATAGTGCATATATGGGCAGAGTGTGGTCCGAACACTCTATTTTGGTGCATCACCTCTTTAGATTAGACTAGGTAGATTTGCTTTTGTGCTCTCCTTCTCCCTTTTCCTCTCCAAGAGTAGTTAGGTGCACCCCGATAGTAAGAGGAAGTCGGCCTTCTCCAGAGACTCAACCTCACAGTTCAAGTCCCATAGCTTGGAGGTTATTTCCATGTTTCACTAAGTTGTCCTCATGCATAGGCTTTGGACAAGGGTGCAAACCTAAGTGACAATAGTTTTTGGCACGTCCGGTGGGACGAATTTTTAGAAAATTTCAAGCCTATTGGTGTTAAAAGGGAAGATTCCAAGATCAATATCAAGGAGATAGTACTAGCTTCGGTGTTTAAGCTTTCAAGAGGCTCATTCTTCAAAGTACTTGGTGACTCTGAGCTTCAAATACATATCTGGTTCCAGACCAAAGTTGCAATGATTCATGCCCAGAGCTGAAACAAGGGCATCTTCTAGAGGTAAGTTTCAGTATTAAGAGCTTTCATTTTCAAACCCTAGAAGAAGGAAGACTAGAATATCTTTATCACCAGTTAGGAGTGCAATAGCAACAAATACCTCTACAAGATCTATCTCTACTCCTCCTGCTGTTAGATCTCAGCCTAGACTACCATCAATACATATCAATAGATCACTTGTCTATATGGCATTGCCTAGAGCTCATACTTTTGCCACCTTTAATGGTGGGAGCCCTCTCTTATTAGCCCAAAGACATGACATACTAGTAGCTGCCCTCAAAAGTATACTAGAGTTTACTGGTGAAACTTCTATCTCTCCCTCAGAACACATTCAAGAGGTTGCAAATGTCTACAATATCCATGGTATTACAGAGGATGACATTGCAGTTAGGCTCCTAGCCTCATCCTTGAAAGGAAAAGCACTACAATGGTATAGAGGTTTAGCTCATGGTTCTATAATAGATTGGGATGGATTAGGAGCAGGATTGTGCAAACATTTTGAGGATAAAAGTGACTATTTGTCACTTTTAGAGCAGTTGACTACTATAAAAAGATCCCCCCATGAATTTATGACTGATTTTAATTATAGATTTCAAAAGACATGGGATAGAATACCTACTTCAGTGAAGCCTACCCCTGGTAATGCCTTCTTGCATTACCTTAGAGCTTTTAACAGTGATATTGCCACTACAATCCAAACTATGGGAGGAGATACCTTACCTAATGCTTATGACATAGCAATAAAATCAGAGAACATCCTAATACAAGGAGGTAAGCTAGCTCCAAGGCCTCCTATGCCTTTCTTCCCTGATGTTCCAAATCATCAACCAGCAATGGCTCCCCTTCCCACAACTTCTACATCACAATCCCTTGCCCTAGTCCCTCAAGCTTCCACATCTTCAAATGGGATAGATGAAATCAAAGAGATGATGCAATCTCTGATGCAAAACATGGATAAAAGAGAAAAGACCCTAGAGAAAAGATTGCAAGATTATGGGAAGAAGCTGGAGGATAACTCCTCTATGATGCAGAAAGTAAGCAACAAGGTGGTGACTTTAGAAAGACAGCAAGCTCAAGGTAGTAAGCCTCATCAATTGCAATATCAAACTCCAACCAGTGGTAGGCCTCCAAATCCTAATCATTGGAACAATTCTTTTGATCATAGTAGGTAGGGTGGCCATGCTTCGACCTCAAATGTAAACCAAAGTAGGGCCATAGTCCCTCAAAACAATATGGCTCAAGATCAAGATTTGTGTCCCTCCTATAACTACTCTTATGCCTATTGTATGTGTCAGAAGGTTGAATCTTTTATGGCTTTAACAGTCCAAGAACCTGCAGCAAAAAAATCATACAAGGAGGACCAATTTAAAGATGCCTCAGATATGCAAAGACAGGGCGATTGCTCTTTTATGAATCATCAGATGGAGGAGCATTGTAATGCAAACCAGGATTCCATTGCTCATAACACTAGAAGCAAAAGAAGAGCTATGGAAGATGCTATCCCTTCTCCCAAGCAAGCTTCAACTTCAAATGCAATATCTCATGAGCAAGAAGCAAATAATCAATCAAGTGCCTTTCAGCAGCAAAGGCAAAATCATGGCAGAAAAGATACAAGTGATCCTCAGGTTATTCCATCTCAACCTCATACAATTGCGGCTCCCAAAGCTTCTACCAAAATACTTGCTATGCCATTCAGTGTGGTAGAGAAAATGAAGAAGACAAATGTGAATATCTCCATGTGGGATGTTGTTGCTACTATACCCATGCAAAAGAGGTTGTTGTAGCAAGAACTAGAAAGAATTGAACCAAAGGATCAGACACTTAGTATGGAAAGTGCCACAAGCCTAGTACAACCATCAAGGGAGGTAGAAACAAGTAAAAAGGTTAGACCTCTTCCATTTTATGTTTCTCTTATTATAGGGGGCAAACTAGTCCATAATTGCATGATTGATTCAGGGGCTAGCAGTTCAGTGATGCCGAGGTGTGTTGTTGATGCTTTGGGAATGAAATATGAGTCTGCTGTTAGGGATGTATTACAGTTGGATGGTAGTACTGTCAAGATTGTAGGGATCCTTAGGAATGTGGAGATGGCCTTACATGCATGCCTTGGTTGTAATGTAACCCAAGATATATCTATTGCTGAGGTCAAGCCATATTTTGCCATCTGTCTGTCAAGAGACTTTACTACCCAAATAGGTGGTTCCATATATTCTGATTGGTCATATATGTCTTTTAAAATGAGATATGGAGCCAATGCTTCAATTAGAGCAGAGCTTCAAGCCCTCCATCATACTGAATATTACACCCCCAACCCCATCAACATGAATTTCCCTATTCTAGAGATGGATGAGAACGACATAGTGAATAAGCCCACCACTTCCCTAGCAGAGATACCTAATTTTTTCTTGGATTAATGGGCTAATGCGTATCAATTTGACCCTATGTTAGAGACCCTTGAGACAGGTCTCAGTGCATAATTTATATTGGAGAAAGATGCTCTAGTTCCCAATCTTGTGGGTACTAAAGAAGATATGAGTGGAATATGGAGTATGTACTTTGATGGATAAGGGAATAAGATTGGTTCAGGGGCTGGTGTGATGTTGATTTCTCCTGCACAAGTAAGGTACTACTTCTCCTTTAGGATCCAATTTAGTTGCACTAATAATGTAGCCAAGTATGAATCCTTGATTCAAGGTCTCCTACTTGCTCAAAAAAGAGGAATCCAAGCCTTAAGGGTGTATGGAGATAGTGAGTTGGTGGTTAATCAAATGAGAAATTAGAATACCACCAAGAATGGGTTGCTCAAGTCTTATAAAAATAGGGTGTGGGATTTTCTTGAGGGTTTTAATGCATTTAATATTCAAAGCATCCTTAGAAAAGAAAACAGGCATGCTGATAGACTTCCAGCAATAGGTGCATCTTATGATGTGCCAGGGAATTTTGAGGAGGAGAAGAAGCAACAAATTAGAGTGGTAGTAAGGCCTGCTATCCCTGATAACAACATCCATTGGCAAGTGTTTGAATCTAATGAGCAAATTGTAAGCTTCTTGCAGAATGAGGCAAAAATTTTAGAGAGAAATCAATCAAGACTGCAAGATCAGTATGGTGATCAGAACATTCATCTCGGTTCTAACAAGTTGCCTAAGGGTCGCATTACCTTAGAGAGTGTTTTTAATCATGATGACCAAGCAAGAAGCAAAGATATGAACCTAGTTGCTGAAAAGGATGATCACATTCCAGTCATGGTTGTCGATGGAAAATCCTTAAACATGGGGAAGGTATGTTCTGAAATTGAATAAGAAAATTTCATTCATCTATGTCAAGAATTTAATGATGCATTTGCTTGGACATAAGATGATTTAAAGGGTTTTGACCCAAGGTTGTTTCAGCATACCATAGATTTAATTAATGATGTAAAACCAGTAAGACAAAAATAGAGACCAGTGAATCCTAAAATTGAACCCTTAATGAGAAAGGAGTTATCCAAATTGATTGAGGCTCACGTAATTTTTCCCATCAAACACTCATCATGGGTAGCAAACCTTGTCCCTGTTAGGAAGAAGAATGGAGAAATTAGATTGTGTGTGGACTTTAGGGACCTTAACTAAGCTTCCCTTAAAGATCACCATCCTCTCCCTTCCATGGAGCAGATTTTGTCCAAGGTCAGTGGTTCAAAGAGATTTTCGTTTCTTGATGGATTTTCTAGCTACAATCAAGTCTTGGTTAAAGAGTCTGATAGGTACAAGACTACATTTACCACTAAATGGAGTACCTATGCTTATTGTAAGATGCCATTTGGGCTAACCAATGCAGGTGCTACATTTCAGAAGGCAATGGAGATGGCCTTCAAAAGATTGATTGACAAGTTTGTCTTAGTTTACCTTTATGATATCACTGTGTATTTGAAGGATGTAGAAGATCATTTTGATCATCTAAGACAGGTATTCCTAAGATGCAGAGAGTTTGGGGTTTCCCTTAACCCAAGCAAGTGTGTCTTTGCTACTAACCAAGGAAAATTATTAGGACATATTGTTTCTAAGGATGGCTTAACCATTGATTCAGAGAGAACAAAAGCAATACTTGCCCTCCCTCTTCCTAAACACAAGAAAGGGATGCAAAGTTTCTTAGGTAGGATAAATTTTGTGAGAAGATTTATCCCTAATCTTGCTACCATGGTGAAACCTCTTACAGCTATGCTCAAGAAAGGTATGGTCTTTGCATGGACCAAGGAAGGGAAGGACAATTTTGAAGAGATCAAGACAGCCATAGCCTTAGCCCCTACTCTCATGAATCCAAATTTTGAGAAAGATTTCATCCTTTATACCCTAGGTGGTGAGTCAAGCATTTCTGTTGTCCTGACTCAAAGAAATGATAAAGGTGACGAGCAGCCCATAGCTTTCTTTAGTGAAGGGCTTAAAGAATATAAAGATAAATATAGCTATGTAGAGAAGCAAGCCCTTGCAGCCATCAGAGCCTTAAAGAAATTTAGACACCTCCTATCTCATAATAAGATTCATTTGTTAGTACCCCATGCCAGTGTGAAGGATTTCCTTTTGAGCAGCGATATTAGTGAGAAGAGAGCTAGCTGGATTACTAAAGTGATGGAATATGATATTGGCATTCAGATTACCAAGCTGGTAAGAGGGAGGGGGTTGTGTAAACAGATGTTATCATCTCAAGAACCTGATGAGAAAGCTGCTATGATATTGACAGAGCAACAAGAGGTGAGAAATAGCGACCCAAGGAGTTGGATGGATGATATGATGAATTTCTTACTAGGCAATGGATACCCTCAAGGATTAGATAGAACTAAAAGGAGATAGTATAGATTGCAGTCAATTCCTTCTATCATAGTTGAAGGTGTCCTCTTTAGAAAAGATTTTAATGGAGCCCTATTAAGATGCCTTGATATAGACCAGGCTAAAAGAATGATCAAAGAACTTCATGATGGTTCTGATGGTGGTCACTTCTCAGCTAGAACAATTGCAATGAAGATCATGAGGGCTGGTTAATTTTGGCCATCCTTGTTCCATGACTGTCATAGGTATGTAAGGAAGTGTGAAAAATGTGCCTTCTTTTCTGGAAAACAAAGACTTGCAGCTCTTCCCCTTCATCCTATCCAGGTGGATCAACCTTTTTCTCAATGGGGATTGGATTTCATAGGCCCTATCAATCCTTCTTCCAGTTTTGGTCACAAGTGGATTCTAGCTGCTACAGATTACTTCACCAGATGGACAGAGGCAGTTGCATTGAAGGATGCCACAAAATCTTCAGTTGTTGAGTTCCTTGATGGAATTGTGACCAGGTTTGGTGCCCCTTCAACCATTATTTTAGATAATGCAAAATCTTTTGTTGGAGCTCAAACTTGTGCATGGGCAGTGGATCATAATATCTATTTGAGCACATCCTCAAATTACTATCCTCAGGGCAATGGTTTGGTTGAGTCCTCCAACAAGAACCTTATCAGGATCATGAAAAAGACAATAGAAGATAACCAGAGGTGTTGGCATAAAAAACTGAAGACTGCACTATGGGCTGACAGAATAACGCCTAAAAGGTCAATAGGGAACTCACCATTCATGTTGGTATATGGTAGAGAAGCAAGGCTTCCAATTTCATTGGAGTTTCCATCCCTAGAGCTAGCTCATCAGCTAGAGTTGATTGAAGATGATGCCATGACAGTAAGAATGGCAAAGCTGATGGAGTTGGAAGAGAAGAGAAAGAAAGCCATGCAAACCCTAGAGACCATCTAGTAGCAAGTAAAAAAGAGTTTTGACATGAAGGCTAGGGTTAGAATCTTCAAGGAGGGAGATTTGGTTTTGAAATGGGTTGTAGGTAGGGAAAAACTAGGAAGACACTCAAAGTTTGATGCATTGTGGAGTGGTCCCTATCTGATTTTCAGTTGCAAACAGGCCAATGCTTTCTAGTTAAGCAGGCCTAGTGGTGAAATTTTGCCCATCCCAGTCAATGGGATCTATCTCAAGCCATGTTTCTGAGGGTTTGAGATTCCATGTACATAGTTTGTTTTGTTTTGTTTCCAGTTTGTTCCAATGCTTTCTAGTTAAGTAGGCCTAGTGGTGAAATTTTGCCCATCCCAGTCAATGGGATCTATCTCAAGCCATGTTTCTAAGGGTTTGAGATTCCATGTACATAGTTAGTTTAGTTTTGTTTCCAGTTTATTCCCTACTTTTCCAAGAAGTACACGAGCACAGGATTGTCTCCGTGAGATAGCAAGTTTTGAAATTTTGAAGGGTGCAGAAGGAGGTTTTGGTCTCTGGTTCCAATTGCAGAGATAGGAGTTCCAGGGTTTCCCTCTCAGAGGTAGGGTCAGGGTTTCACAATATGCATAGGATCCACATCTTTTTTACTCTGTAGCCCAATGGATGCATGAGGTCACTGGTCTATGCATAGCTGGCTTGCGTCCCCTCTGAGTCGCCAGATTTGTTGTTCATTTTTGCCTTCCCACCAAAATCACCACATTTGAATTCAACGAAGTAATGTTCACAGGTTTTAAATATCCAAATATTCAAAAGGGGCATGAAATACTTTATGCTAACCTTATGATATTTCTTCCCTGTGCATTTTAATGTTTTAGGGGGCCCGCAAGTCTCCATCGTTGGATCAATCTAATCAACGGTTGACGCTATCTCACTATGGAAAGTTGCACGTTGTTTTGCCACAGCAACATAGCACCTTTTCGCCACATGGCAGGTGGGTCCTCCTTTTCCTTGTTATTTCTCCAGTGCCGAGTTTTGTTCCATCCATGGTGGGCGCTATGGCGCTATCGAAAAACCTGTGTTCCTCGCCATTAGCGACATAGCGCCCAGACAAAAAGTGTTACTGCAGCGACATTAGAAGGAAGGTGGGTCCCAAGTATGCCCCATCAGATATTAGTAACGAGGATTTGTTAGACAGGTTGGCACATGGCCAATTTCTATTGGTTGGTATACTGATAGGTTAGATCCATCTTGCTCGCCGTCAGATCAGTCTGAATCAACGGTGGGCACTATCTCGCTATGGGAAGCTGTGAGGATATTACCCATAGTGACATAGCGCCTCGGTGACGCGTGGTAGGGTGGGCTTGAGTGTTATGAAACTGTAGGGATGGTACTAGATTGGGCCGAGTCAGATGCCAGGTGTGCTGAGTGGTTCGTGGGCCCAAAAGTTTTAAGGGCAAAGTGCAGTAATACGGCAAGTCTTCACGATCGTTAGATCTAAGGAAATCAATGGTGGGCGCTATCTCGCTATGGGAAGCTGCGAGGATATTACCCATAGCGACATAGCGCCATTGTGCCATGTGGATCAGTGGGGCCAAGTCTTGCCAAGATGAGGATGCCAGGTTGTGCCAGGTGGTTGCCAAATGTTTCGTGGGCCCAGAAGTTTTAAGGAGATAGCACATTAATATGGCGAGTCTTCACGATCGTCAGATCAGTCTAAATCCACGGTGGGTGCTATCTCGCTATAGGAAATCGCTTGAAGGATACACACAGTGACATAGCACTTTGGTGACACGTGTCCTAGTGGGTTTGGTGGAGGCAATAACAGTTAGATGCACTGGCAGTTAATGTGACCGTCACAGTTGGAGTTTGAGAAGATGGCGTAGTTAGTAATGAAAAGAGATGGTCAACCACATTGGACTCTTGTGAGGTGGCAAGATAAAAGGGGGTTATTGGCCCACGTAGCCCATTTTGGATGCAGAGTTTAGTTGACTTGCTGACCCTGCTGATTCAGGTGCTCAAGAATGAAGAAAGTCAAGATTGTTTATGCCATTTAATCTCTATAATCGATTCCAACCACTCCAGAATGAATGCGAGACAAGGAAGAACACTCCACCTCTGATCCAATCCATCTACCTAGTCAGAATGGCTTAATGGCGCCATTTCCATCCTCTCAAGGCATTATTTGACACAAAAGATCAAATACCATTGCATCTGGATCCGTATCCAGATCATATTTTCCCCATGATTGTTCTCTACAGGACTTAATGGCAGGTCATTGTGAAGTAATCCAGTTGGAGGACATCTCAGTTATGCTTGAACTATAAAGGCAATTTTTGTGAATTTTGTCAGCGTCGACCTTTCTTTGTTTTCTCTGTTACTACTCTGTAGATTCTTAGTGTAAATTCCCCTGTGCCTCTGAACTACATGATTTTCTATCTTATCTCCTTCAGCCATTGGTATGAAAGTGCAAGAATTCTTTGCCTCTTATTGGTGTTTTGTAGAGATCTATGATCTGCATGGCTGTATCTCTTTGGCCTATGAATGATAACATAGGTGAATCTCTCTTTCCTTGTGTTATTCATCTTGGTCTTCTGATCTGCATGTGATTATTAGATTAAAGCAAGTCTGAATGTGTATATCCTTAGTTTCATTTTGGTTCAATAGTGCATATATGGGTAGAGTTTGGTCTGAACACTCTATTTTGGTGCATCACCTCTTTAGATTAGATTAGGTAGATTTTCTTTCATGCTCTCCTTATCCCTTTTCCTCTTCGAGAGTAGTTAGGTGCGCCTTGATAGTAAGAGGAAGCCAACCTTCTCCAGAGACTCAACCTCACAGTTCAAGTCCCACAGCTTGGAGGTTGTTTTCATGTTTCACTAGGTTGTCCTCATGCATAGGCTTTGGACAAGGGTGCAAACCTAAGTGACAACAATTGGTTAAGGGGAGAGATAAGAGGCTTATGATGCATTTTCTATGACATTTTCTATTTTATATAACACTTAGTGTGTTGGAGAATATTTTGGGATCAACTGGCAACATATTTTTAATGCATGTTAGGTTTGGGTTCTAGTTTTGGATGTAGTGTACATGCTTATATTATTTGAAAAATAATTTGGGATGCAATTGGGTCCTTGCTACTTCCTAGAGTGGACCACATAAAGTATTTTAATTCAAGATGGTTGACTTTGCATCAATAATGTCGATCTTTCAATGGTCAACCTCGTTGGCTTGTTTAATGGACAATTCAATATATATTGATGAAAATGAATGAGAATAACAACAGTGTGAGTGAGGATGATACCAAAGTTTATGAAATATTGTGTGAACAAGGTAGAATCAAGAAGCCATTTGAATCAAACTAGGAGGTCAATTTTGTTGATAAGAAGTTTCAATTATGTTAGTAAACATATTTGTCCTTCGAAAAGAAACACACAATATGATTCAAAACACCCAAACCAAAGAACAAAATCTACTGACAGCTAGATGAGTTATCATTGATTGATAACTCTCCTTTGAATTAAGAGGTACAACTCCCTCGTTGAAGGATTTGCAATGAATTAAACATTTGGATATACCTTTAACAAGAAGGCACTAAGGCATGCTAACACTTGCCTATAACCATAGAATGAGTGTGATTATCAAATTTACAAACTAAAGCAAGAGGACGAACAGATAACCATAAGATCACCAATTCAACCCTCCGCACTACAAAAGAAACAAGGTGGATTAAACATACTATTTTGCAAAATGTGAATATGTGAACCATAGGACTACATAAAACACATGTTTGGTAGAAAAAGGAGGATTATATTTAGAAATGTGAAGAAGAGAACCTCGTGATTACTCTTAATCAAGAAAAAAAAAATATGCAGCCCATGTGACCTATGATATAAATTCATTCCTATTTCTAAATATAAAAAAACGAACACAAGACTATTTTCTGTCCAACCTTTACAATCAAGAATGTAGAGAACATAAAATAAACTCTTCTATATTCCCCTATTACAATAAGAAAACTATTCTCCTGCCTTGGAAACCTCGGGACTTGTTGGAAAAGAAGAACCCTTGTCTTCACTTTTTGTCGATATTTGGGTAAGTGCACCAAGTTGTGGTGCCAAAAACATGACACCAAATGTTTTTTTTTAAATTTTACAAAGCACGTACGTGCTTTGTAAATTGAAAAAAAAATTATGAATGGGTTGCAAACCCACAGCCCATTTTATCATTTCTTCCAAAAAGTGTGCACGTAGATTGAAGAAGTTGAAGAATTTTGTCTTCCACCTTGTCAAAATGCCTCCTCATCACTAAAGTTCAAGATCGAGATCACATTGTATATTTGCTACTCTTATTTTTGCATTGTTTTGTAAGTTGTAGGTTTTTTTCAATTTTGTTTTAAATTTGTTTATTTATTTAGATTGCAATTGGTTTCTTATCAGGAAATGTGAATAATGAACCACCAAATTCCCAGTCGAATCAACAAGATCCAAACCCTCCACAAGATCCTAATCAAAACCCTCCACAACAAGAGCAAGAAATTCTACAACTTTCACCAATTGGAAGACCTCCTCCTGGCACCCAAGACAACATTATGAATGAAATAGAAAGAGGGAAAAATGAATTAGAAGCACTCATTGGTAGGTTGAAAGCTTGTGGACAAACCAATCTGATGAAAGCACAATTGGCATCCTCCCTCGAGTCCATTATGACCCATGTAACTTCTATTAGTGGCCAATTGGATATTTTGTGTGTTAAGAGGGATGAACAAAGAAGATATTATGCAAACAAATTATCATATCAAGATGTAAAAAAAAAAAATAACAAGTAGCATTTGTGCATTTTTTAAAAAGCCTGGTGAACAAAATACTATTAGAGAAACAACTAAAAGGTTCCCCATCCATTGGTGCATACATGATGGTATTATAAATAACTTTTGGGACAAATGGTGGATGGTCTTTGATGCCCCTCCCTGCAATAATCACGAGGTTCCAATGTATTTCTTAAAGAAATTGTAATGTGAATTTGTCCGTGGGGAGATCTCCAATTATTTTGATATATTAGAATCTTAGGGTAGAGGTGGGGGGTCATCATTTGAGAGGTTGGGGACATGTCGTGACCCTACTGTAGTTAGGGCACCTATTGTCACGCCATAGGGTCAGCATGTGATTATTCCTTTAGTTGTGAAGGAACATGTAGAGGCCAGCACTCTAGGGACTATTAATGCTTTGAAACAGACCCTCATTCACTACACAAGTCCATTTGTTGAAGAGGAGCCTTCTGTGAGTCGCGGTCACATGTGCACATCATGTGGATCCTTATGCACATTTGGTAGTCATGCTGGAGATAGTATGGATGATGGGCTAGTCACTAATTAGTTCCTGAATGAGACATTTGGCATTGACACACAGATAAATTATAATTATAATAAACTAATTTGATCACATTTCGTATGTATAGTGAATGACTAATTAATTAGCATGTATTGACATTGTTCAAAATTTAGGGTAAGAGTGTTAGTGGCCCTAGTAGAGATCCCTCGACCCCATTTTTCATCCTATCAACGAGTCCAGAGGTATGTTTCAATTTAATCATTTAAATTAATACATATATTTATTAAGTAATCATATGAAGGATTGACAAAAAAAAATTATGCATGTGCATCAGTTCTCTACTGGACCATCGACATTCACTAGGGACTCTGAGCCTAGGCGTGATACGAGCTTTGTAGAGGTGCATTTATTTCATGTCAATTTAATTCATTTGATTATATTTGTTTCATGTTTCATTTTACATGTAACTTGTATT
The DNA here is from genome assembly GCA_028749045.1 of Cupressus sempervirens. Classification (NCBI taxonomy): domain Eukaryota; kingdom Viridiplantae; phylum Streptophyta; class Pinopsida; order Cupressales; family Cupressaceae; genus Cupressus; species Cupressus sempervirens. Next base: position 136,926,366 of record CM053784.1, on the reverse strand, counting down.
GTATGACATGCAGCTCTTGACATCTGAGACTCCTCATCTTCGACAGTCCATCGATTGTGGAGTTGCTACAATGATGGCTAGTTTAGAGCCATTGGCTGAAGTATGAAAGAATTTTCTTGGTTTTATTTGTTGTTTATAATAGTTAGTATCAAAATTTATAATGTTATTTAAGTGATAATATCGATTGAATTTTTTTAGGGCTTTGTTACACTGATCATCTGCGAGCCTTTGAGGTGGGCGTACAGAGTGACTATTTGATGGTAATAAGAAAATAATTGATTTTGTGTGTACATATATTTGATTTCAATGTATAATAATTATTGATTCATATCTACTTTGTTTGTATCAGCTCAAGTTAGAGAAGAGCCTAAACAAGAGGACAAGCGAGTGTGTAGGGAAGACCCCATCATCTCCCTCAACACGGCGATCGAAGACCTCTAGAAATTTGTTTCCTTCCCCTCGTGGGAAGGAGAAGATATAGTTGATAGACACACATGTATAGGCATCAGTGGACATATTTGTTGGATTTTATGTCAATGGACATATTCGATATAAATTTGATGTATATATGACATTTTATATTTGATGTATGACATATATTTGATGCATGACATTATTGGTTAATATGTGATATGTTTGTTCAGGTATGACATTATTGGTTATCATAATATATTGTGTTTGTTAATGTATGACATTATTGGTTATCATTTTATATTATATGTTTTTTCATGTATGACATTATTGGTTATCATAATATATTATATATTCGTTCATGTATGACATTATTGGTTATCATAATATATTATATGTTCGTTCATGTATGACATTATTAGTAATCATAATATAAATTTATATGTTTGTTCATGTATGACATTATTGATTATCATAATATATACCTTGTTTTTACTATTTACGTTTTAAGTACATTTCATGTATTTCATTTTAATATAAACTACATCCAAAATGATGCAGAGTGCTAACACCAAAAGCTAGTGGATTCCCAACAAGAACACTTTTATGGCAAACTACCTTTCTTACCTTCATAAGTTTTTTCGAAGACTCTTTCCAATTTGGTTACAACATTGAACAAACTTCTACCCAAATTCACAAAACTACTTGATCACTTTCCCTATTCAAGACTTGGGAAGCAATAAGGGAAATATGAGCAAATTTGAGAAATGGATCATAATCATCTTCTTGCTTTAAACTAACATCTTAGACACTTCAAGGAACACCTAATGACTATCTCACAAACTTCAGTCTGTCATCTATTTCCATCCTTCCAAGAGATTCTTCAACATCTTATGAGTGAAAACAATCTTCCAACATCCTATGACTATATTTTCTTTGCAACAACATGTAATTTGTTGATTTTCAAACAACTCTTCACAAAGGGAAGTGGTTATGTTTCAAACCCATAAAATGACTATTAAGACAACCAAGAATATTATTAACATCTTCCACTAACTCCATTTAGTGATAATATGCAACTATATAAGGTTTAATGACTCTCGAAACACTTATTGAGTCAACTTATTAACAAAAACAATAACAACAAAAAAAAAAATTTGTTAAGACTAAGGCAACTCGGGTTTATAGGTGACCTCAAGTTCCTTGATCTTAGAAACAAGGATTACCTTATTACCATAAAAAAATAACATGTTCAAAATGATGTGTATGATCACCCCTTTACCTTTTATCACAAGCCTCCATCATTGGATGAGATGACATATCTAGTTGCCATAGTCAAAGATCGTTGCCTTATGGCATTTAGTGATTCTTAGGGATGATTAGGTTCAACGTGCTCAAGAATGTTCGAGCACTCAATGGGATGGGAGGATCTTGGGGCTAGTGTTTACCTAGCCACCTAGAGCTAACAAAATAGACAGTTTGATCCCACGACGAAAGGTGAGAGAGATTTTGCAGTTGGCAACTTTGTACTGGCCAACACTACAAGTTTCAACATCACCCAAGACAGCATCGTAAAATCAAAACAGAGTAAGATCACAAAAAAGTTAGAGAGGTTATTGTAGGTCTTCGCAACACTTCCTACAGCACCTGGAATTGCATCCATACCTCACATGAGCTCCTATATATTCCTCGTTAAAGATCATTGCCCTATGGCATTTAGTGACTCTTAGGGATGTTTCGGTTCAATATGCTCGAGAATGTTTGAGCCCTCAACAGAACGGCACGAGATTGGGGCTAGAGTTTACCTCGTCACCTAGAGCTAATGGAATAGACAATTCAATCCCATGATAAACTTTGAGGGAGATTTGGCAGTTGGCAACTTTTTACTGACCAACACTACGAGTTTCAACATCCTCCGAGATGGCACCGCAAAATAAAAACAATGTAAGATCTCCAAAAAGAGAGAGATTTTATTGTAGGTCTTTGCAACACAGTCCTATAGCACCTAGAATCACATCCATACCTCACACGAGCTCCAAGATATGCCTCGTCAAAGATCGTTGCCCTATGGCATTTAGTGACTCTTAGGGACATTTCAGTTCGGTGTGCCTAAGAATGTTTGAGCGCTCAATGGGACAGGACAAGCTTGGGGCCAAGCTTTACATGGCCACTCAAAGCTAACAAAACAAATAATTTGATCCCACGACGAACGGTGAGGGGGATTTGGTAGTTGGCAACTTTGTACTAGCCAACACTACGAATTTTAGCATCACCCGAGATGGCATCGCAAAATCAAAACAGAGTAAGATCTCCAAAAAGTGAGAGAGATTATTGTAGGTCTCAGCAACACGGTCCTATAGCACCTAGAATCGCATCCACACCTTGCACGAGCTTTGAGATATGACTAGTCAAAGATCATTGCCCTATGGCATTTAGTGACTCTTAGGGACATTTCGATTCAGCATGCCCGAGAATGTTTGAGTGCTCAACGGGATGAGACAAGATTTAGGCTAGGTTTACCCAGCCACCCAGAGCTAACAGAACAGACAATTTGATCCCACGATGAACGGTGAGGGAGATTTGGCAGTTTGCAACTTTGTACTAGCCAACACTATGAGTTTTAGCATCACCCAAGATGGCACCGCAAAATCAAAATGGAGTAAGATCTCCAACTAGCGAGAGAGGTTATTGTAGGTGTCTACAACATGGTCCTATATCACCCATAATCGCATCCATACCTTGCATGAGCTTCGAGATATGCCTCGTCAAAGATCGCTACCCTATGGCATTTAGTGACTCTTAGGGACGTTTCGGTTCGGCGTGCTTGAGAATGTTTGAGCGCTCAACAGGACAAGATGATCTTAGGGCCAAGGTTTACCTAGCCACACAAAGCTAATGGAATAGACAGTTTGATCCCACGATGAACGGTGAGGGAGATTTGGCAATTGGCAACTTTGTACTAGCCAACACTATGAGTTTTAGCATCACCCGAGATGGCATCACAAAATCAAAAATGGAGTAAGATCTCCAAAAAGTGATAGAGGTTATTATAGGTCTCTGTAACACGGTCCTATAGTACCCAGAATTGCATCCATACCTTGCACGAGCCCTAAGATATGCCTCGTCAAATATCACTGCCCTATGGCATTTAGCGACTCTTAGGGACATTTCAATTCAGCATGCCTAAGTACGTTCGAGTGCTCAACAAGACGGGATGAGCTTGGGCTAGGGTTTACCCACCACTTGAAGCTAACGGAATAGACAATTCGATCCCACGACGAACCGTGAGGGAGATTTGGTAATTAACAACTTTATACTAGCCAACACTACGAGTTTCAGCATCACTCGAGATGGCATCGCAAAATCAAAATGGGGTAAGATCTCCAAAAAGTGAGAGAGGTTATTGTAGGTCTCCATAACATGGTCTTATAGAACCTAGACTCACATCCATACCTCGCACGAGCTCTAAGATATGCCCTGTCAAAGATCACTGCCCTATGGCATTTAGTGACTCTTAGGGATGTTTCGGTTCAGCATGCCTGAGAACATTCAAGCACTCAACAAGATGGGATAAGCTTGGGATCAAGGTTTACCCAGCCACTTAGAGCTAACAGAACAAATAGTTTGATCCCACGATAAACAGTGAGGGAGATTTGGCTATTGGCAACTTTGTACTGGCCAATACTATAAGTTTCAGCATCACCCGAGATGGCATCGCAAAATCAAAACAGAGTAAGATCTCGAAAAAGAAAGAGAGGTTATTGTAGGTCTCTGCAACACGGTCTAATAGCACCTACAATCGCATCCATACCTTGAACGTACTATGAGATATGCCCCGTCATAGATTGTTGCCCTATGGCATTTAGTGACTCTTAGGGATGTTTCGATTTAGCGTGCCCGATAACATTTGAGTGCTCAATAGGATGAGACAAGCTTGGGGACAGGTTTACCTAGCCACTTGAAGCTAATAGAACAGATAGTTCAATCCCACAATGAATGGTGAGGGAGATTTGGCAGTTGGCAACTTTGTATTGGCCAACACTACAAGTTTCAACATCACCCGACATGGCATTGCAAAATCAAAACAAAGTAAGATCTCCAAAAAGTGAGAGATTTTATTGTAGGTCTTTGCAACACAGTCCTACAACACCTAGAATCACATCCATACCTTGCATGAGCTCTAAGATATGTCCCGTCAAAGATCACTGCCTTATGGCATTTAGTGACTCTTAGGGACATTTCGGTTCGGTGTGCTCGAGAACGTTCAAGCGCTCAATGAGATGGAATGAGCTTGGGACTAAGGTTTACCTAGCCACCCAGAGCTAACAAAATAGACAGTTCAATCCCAAAATGAATAGTGAGGGTGATTTGGCAGTTGGCAACTTTGTACTAGCCAACTCTACGAGTTTCAACATCACTTGAGATGGCGTCACAAAATCAAAAAATGAGTAAGATCTCCAAAAAAAAAGAGAGGTTATTATAGATCTTTATAACATGGTCCTATAGCAACCAAAATTGCATATGTACCTCACATGAGCTCTGAGATATGCCCCATCAAAGATCGTTGCCTTATGGCATTTAGTGTCTCTTAGGAGTATTTTGTTTCAGTGTGTCCGAGAATGTTTGAGTGCTCAATGGGATGGGATGAGCTTGGGGCTAGGGTTTACCCAACCACCCAGAGCTAATGGAATAGATAGTTCGATCCCACCATGAATGGTGAGGGAGACTTAGCAGTTGGCAACTTTGTACTAGCCAACACTACGAGTTTTAGCATCACCCGAGATGGCATCACAAAATCAAAATGGAGTAAGATCTCCAAAAAGTGAGAGAGGTTATTGTAGGTCTCTATAACACGGCCCTATAGCACCCAAAATTGCATCCATACCTTGCAGGAGCTATGAGATATGCCCCGTCAAAGATTGCTTCCCTATGGCATTTAGTGACTCTTAAGGACATTTCGGTTTGGTGTGCTCGAGAACATTCGAGCACTCAATGAGATGGGATGAGGTTGGGGTTGGATTTTACCCAGCCACCCAGAGTTAACAGAACAAACAATTTGATCCCATAACGAATGGTGAGGGAGATTTGGCAGTTGGTAACTTTGTACTAGCCAACACTACGAGTTTCAACATCACCCAAGATGGCATCACATAATCAAAATAGAGTAAGATCTCCAAAAGGTGAGAGAGTTTATTGTAGGTCTCTACAACATGCTTCTATAGCACCTAGAATCACATCCATACCTCACACGAGCTCCGAGATATGCCCCATCAAAAATCACTACCCTATGGCATTTAGTGACACTTAGGGACATTTTGGTTCGGCGTGCTCGAGAACGTTCGAGCGCTCAACAGGACAACATGCGCTTGGAGCTAGGGTTTACCTAGCCACCTAGAGCTAACGGAATAGACAGTTTGATCTCACGACAAACAGTGAGGAAGATTTAGCAGTTGGCAACATTGCACCGGCTAACACTACGAGTTTCAACATCACCTGAGATGGCATCGCAAAATCAAAATAGAGTAAGATCTCCAAAAAGTGAGAGAGGTTATTATAGGCCTCCGTAACACAGTCCTATAGCACCCAGAATTGCATCCATACGTCAGAAAAGCTCTAAGATATGCCCAATCAAAGATCGATGCCCCATAGCATTTAGTGACTCTTAGGGATGTTTCAATTTGGCGTGCCTTAGAATGTTTGAGTGCTCAACGAGATGGGACAAGCTTGGGGCTAGGTTTTACCTAGCCACCCAAAGCTAGTGGAATAGATAGTATGATCCCATGATGAACAGTGAGAGAGATATGAGCAAGATATGTGTGCCTAGGCCACTTTGTGCAAGATATGAACAAAGTTGCTAATTAGGCCAAATTCGGTATTTTTGAGTTTTTGGTCAAGACAGCCTAGGATTAGGTGTTTTTAGTTGCTTTTTAATAGTTTGGAACCTTTTCGAAGTCCTAGAAGTGAAATCTAGTGAACTTTGCATTAGTTGCACTTTTTGTGCAAAATTGCAAAAGTTGTAAAAGTTGCTTAAAAATGCAAATCTAACTAGAAACCTTCTAACTTTCGAAAAAATGTTTCCCATGCTCATATACCCAAGCACGGATAGTTACAACTTCCCAAACTTCCATTTGCAACTTTTTCACAAAATTGCAAAAGTTGCTTAAGCAACTTTTTGAGCAACATTGCAACTTTTGAGCAATTTTTGCTCTTTACATATTTAGGTCAAATGGGTCCATCTGAGACTATTCTAGGACCCTAGTTAAGATTCCTAGGACCTATTAGGTAACCAAATACCTTAGTTTCTCATGAATATTGAAAGACAATGAATAAGCAATTGGATACCAACTATAGATATTTCAAAGACATTGAAAACAATATATATTATTCTTTCAAGAAAAATGGGGTACCAATTCTGAAAATAAGATTGAAATGATTCCCATCAGTGGCATGGCCAAGAACTACCTTTTTAATATAGTGACCAAAAGTTGGCCTCACTCTCCATGCCTTCTCATTCATACGGAGGAAAGCTTAATATACAAAGGAATATATATAGAGGAATTGCTGCTACATCTATTAAATATACAAAGGAAGATACAAAAAACTTGCATAATAGAGAGATTAATCTAAGAGAAAAGGACATTTCAGAAGAAAATGGTTGTCTTAGTGCCCTCCAGGGTATGTCAATTACTTAGGATGAAGAGACAAAACCTACAACTATTGGGAAATAATGCACATGTATATAGACACAAAATTTTCAGATAGAGAAGTAACAAGTGCTATAGAATTTTCCACAGAGCAATGTGAAGTGAAGCCACAAATTGGCTCATTAGTAGGCAAAGAATCTGATCATGCACTTCATTCTAGCACCACAGATGTTTCAATTAGAAATGCCCATTCATCAATGGCCTTACATTTATAGGACTTGGGAAGCCAAGATACTCAAGTTGGGCATGATCCAAAGTTCTCATCGAAATATATTAATGATCTTAACATAACAACAAAATCCTCATTGCCACTTTTAAATGGAGACTTGAGTTTAAATGGAGATTGTCAGTTCCCAAACATGTCCCAGTCAAGTAGATGACTAGTTTACAAAGCAACCAGTAGGAAACGGGGTCATGAAAATGAACTCAATGATTAGGAAGATTCGACAACACTAAAATAACTTATTTCCAAATTCTTAGCCCTTTACCAATTCCAAAACTCCTATCATTCACAAATCAACACGCTACAAGAGGTCAAATCCTTCATGGTACTTGACCTAGGGCTTGATTGGAAAAATTACAAAACACATACTCCAGTCTTGAAACCCTAGAATCTTAAAAAAGACCCTACTAACTACCATTTCCCAAGTGGCCATGAAATTTCAACCAAGGAAGTTGCAGTTAGAGGCTCATTTTTGTTGTGTGCACCAAAATGTTGTCCTAAAAACCTAGTTTCACTAAAAATACAATAACTTGAGTTAGAAAACACATAGAATGATAAGACTAGAAGAAAAAGAAAGTTGATTCAAAGCTTTATCTCAAAAATCTATCACATTTGATCTAAAAGTCCATACATTTTGTGCAGCATGCAAACAATAGTAAAAATGACTCCAAAACTAAATTTCTTTCTTTGCAACTTCTTCCAATCCATACATCATTAATGCCCTCCAGACCTCACAAATGAGGTATATATATATCCTATGTCTATTTTAATGGTTACAACCAATATTTTAATAGTTATAACTCTTTTCCCACTAAGTTGCAAATTTGAGCAACTTTTACAACTTTCAACAATATAACTTTGCAAAAAAAGTGCAATTTTTACATTTTTCACTTGATTCCACTTCTAGGACTTGGAAAAGGTTCCAACATACCTACAACCAACTAAAAACAACTAATCTTAGGATTTCTTGACTAGAAACATTAAAAATCCTGAATTTGTCTAATGAGCAACTTTTGCTTATAAATTGCATAAAGTGTCTTAAGCATACAAAATGGTGTCTTTCTTTGATAACCATGGACTTCTCATCCAAGGGTTACTTATTCTAGCCTAAGTAGGTAAAAAAAACATGAAAACAAAATATAAACCAAGTGCCTTGGTGCTCTGCACCAGGAACATACCCCCAAACATGAATGAAAAGAGAAAAATGACCATGGAATGGAATAAAAGCATACCTTAGACCTATTAAGGTCTGTATACATTAGATAAAGTGATTATGTTGTGTCCAAACAACACTGATATACAGTTACAATAGTTTGCCATTGAAAAGGCTAGTGGCCCTTCAAACTGTAAATTGAACATAATATGGAAAAACCCCAGATGAAGACACAGTTTAATGTGAGATTCAAACACCCTTTTAGGACATATAAAACATATGTAAACCTCACACACTAGAAGAGACTAGAAGCCATTGTTGTACATAACAACATTTGGAAAGTGTTGATAGGGGCTGCAGTTACACTACAGGTACCCTGCACGCATTCCAATCTACAAAACAATTATTGTAAAATTTAGGGGCATGTGAAAAAAGTCCAAATCCAAAGTTATAGACCTTGGATCACTCTGGAGCAAAAGTTATAGTGACTACATGGTGAAATGTAGAATGGTGCATGTATGGAGCCATACACCTAGGGTATGGTGGCAAAATTAATTCTTTGCTTGGCCATCTATAAAACCTATAAAATCATGAAGTACACTGATAGAGCTTGCATTCCACTAAGGGGCATCAAATTTCCATGGTGGACAGTGTCAAAACAACAAGGCCCTAGGTGAAACCATTAGTTTAATGTTGATTTCTAGGCACCTTCAGCAAAACTTGAGTAACTTGCAAACTACAAAGGATAAAATTATGAAACCAAGTGCAAATGAAAGGTAACTCACCCCTCTAACTCTTGGGGTCATTAGCACATGTCCCACCATCCATACCCATCCATACAACACTCTAAAACACAGAATTTTATAGGAAAAATAGGTTATTTTATTGATTTCTTGCCAAAATAAGTACATCATACCTATCACCCACCTGTAAGAGATAATATAAGTTGTCCCCGATGGTTATAAGGTTGGTTTGAACCAACTAGCCCTTTAGGGAAGAATTTTTGAAAGTTTAACAACTTTTTAAGAAGTTTCTCAAAAGTTGTCAAGCAACATTTTGAGCAACTAGTACAGTCTACAAAAACAATGTCAAAATTCCTTAAAATTCAAAAACTCGATAATTTTGTGGTGCAGGAGCACCTCAGACATTCAAGCCAAAGATAAAGATCATGAGGGCCTTCATGAACCTCAAGGGAAATCCGGAGGATGGAATACTGATGCAAGAGCACTCTCACATGGAATGATGAAATAAGGGTGTTTGGGTCATTTATGACCTTGTTCAAGTTTATCTTTTATGTTTTCAATAAAGCAATGATGTTAGACTCCTAGGTTCACCCTTTTGTGTGGCCCATTAGAAATTTGGGTGTTTTTATGAACTCGTTGCTCAATGAGGTCACAAGGGTACAAATCTATGTAAATGGATGCATATTACTTGTAATCTAGGGTCTAGTAGTTGTTTTGAGTCAATTAAGATTCATTTGGGTAGTTAATATGTCTTTTAGGCTCTAAAATATAAAAAATGCAATAAAAGTGCAAAAGTTGCTATGCAACTTTTTGCATAACTAAGCAAAATTGTTTGTAATCATTCCTCCAACTATCACAACCTTTCAAATTTGGTTGGATATAGCCCTTTCAGGTAGGTGGAAGATAGAATGTAATGTTTTGGCATTAAAATCAATAAAGACAACCCTATTTTCTACATTTTCAGTGAGTTTTCTGAATGGTACGGATGTGTACGGATGCCTAGTGATCTATGCCTAGTATGGTTGGATGCATGCTTGAATCACCTTTCTAATGCAACTAGTTTGAGATTCTGAGACCTTGTAAAACTCAAGTTATACCTATTTTTGTGCAAACAGACCGAATTTTGAGGGTTTGTAGTGTTTTCAAGGAAATCAAGTTATAACTCTAGATTCCACCATAGGAATTTTATGGCCTTTGGTGGAATCCTTGTACTTATAATGAACTTTGAAATTATTTTGGTTTTAGGTTTTCATATGCAGGGACAAGGGATAAAGGTGATGCCCTAGATGCATATATCTTGTATGCATTAGCACACAGTCCTATTGTAGCAACATCTTGTGACTTCAAAACTTGTTCCTAAGACCTGTAACTCTAGGCTTAAGCTATTTGAGATGTTTTCCATCTAACCTAGTTGGTCTGAATTTTCTACCATGTGTTTGATTTGTACTTCCCTTGAAAAATTGCCCTAATTAGCCTTTAGGCCTAATTATGGAGTTATTAATGCAATCATAAAGTGATATGATCCTGTTGTTGTAGGTACTCTTACCAAACTAGAAGAAATCAAGGCATATAAGAATAATGTTAAGGCATTTCTTTAGATAGATTTATTTAAGATATCTATACTAGTTTAAAAACTAAAACCTAAATCAATTTTAAAAGTCAAAAGTTAAATAAATAGAGATTGCAACATAAGCTAATTTGGAGATCACAAATAGTTATTTTTTTAAATAAATAAAGAATAGAAAAACAATAGTATTACAAGTATTATTTTCTTGGTCTTCTCATTTTATTAATTTCAAAAAAAAAAAACTTTAGTTTAATTTCTGAAAGCAACCTTCTCCACTTTGAACTCCACTCATTTATACAATATAACACTCTAATAATAAAAGGGATTAAATTACTTAATGGCCAAGAATACGCCTTTAAAAAGGGAATCAAATCCACAAATTTGGACACTATTAAAATGATAATAAATATAAAAAATTGAAGGACAACATTAGTTGGCTTATTTTCATTTCACCAGACTAGAAAAGCGGGGGCTTATTTCCATTTTGATTTGACTGGAAAGCGGTGGCTTCTTTCCATTTGAAAGGAATCGTTTAGTTTGCACTCCTTAACAGAGATTTCGGATTAAAATATTGGAGAAATAATGGAGATATTGTTGAGAACGGGGAGCACAGGACTTTCACATGGAAATTTGTTGCCAGCTGTCCAACTAGAGACTTGTTCCACATATACTTCATTGCCTGTGAGCTATCATGATCTGATCCTGGCTTATATTTCATTTTAATCTTTTCAAAGAAGTCGTCATCTTTGCATGGAAAATGATTCCATGCTCCAAAACCATAAGTGCAAAGTACCAGCGTTTCTTTATCAATCTGCTTAATTCTAAGATATTTAGGGACCCTCCCCGCAAGCTTCTTGATCTTCATCCTTTTACTTCCTTTGTGATAGAAAGCTGACAATTTTTCCGACCCCTCTTTTTGGCATATACTTCAAAATAGGAAAGCACTGACACTCAATTTTTTAGAACAGAGATTTAGGCCCATGAGCGTATAGGCAGTGGGCACAGCCATGTTCAAACACTGTGAATGGCACTGCTTTAACATTCTGGTACTTCTTTCCCTCTGCCTGCTTCAGCATATGAGTTTAATCTTAGATCTCACTTTTCCACCGATCATAATCTCATATTTTTAAAGCGTGTACTTGATAAAGAGTGAGCTCCAGCAGCATAAACTTTTGGCTCAAATAGTAGAATGAGATATGCATTTCAAATTCTGATTTTTGAATTGTATGTCTATTTTTGAAAGAATATGTAAGGTCTTCATCTAAACAATCCGTATTAATCATAATATATCATAATATTCTGATTATTTAGTATATTGTAGATATTAAATACTTAATTGTCTATTTATAATATTAATTTCTTCAACTTAATATTTTTTTATTGTTTGAAAATTCAACTACTTATCTATTCAATTTATGTGATAAATAGGTCTTTGATCTACTGGTAAAGTTGAATGACTCACAAAGAGCCCACTAGAACTAATATATGACTAATATTCGATACTGACATCTATTTATTAAAAATTAAAATTAAAAAATTATTACTTTATATATTTTTATTGATTATATAAAAAAAAAATATTGCAATCCATTAAAATACTTTTCAAAAATATATACCATATAAAACTTCAAAAAAATAACCACAAATCCCACGCAAAAAATAAGGGAAGAACAGAAGTTAAAAAAACCTCTAAAACAATCAGTGGAGAATTTTCTAGACAACATTCAAAATATGAATATGAATGTTCGTGGAGACTAGGCCTAAATCAAATCACAAAAAACTAAGGACTATTCTGCATTTCGACACCAAAATCAACTGGCCTAGGTTATTTTGCTTCAAAAGTAATAAATGAGGAAAAAACCTGTGCTTGTAGTTTAGCAATATTTAGCTCACAAGCAAATTTGCCCGGGTTCTCAGTTTGTCAAGTCGGTTGAAAGATATGTGAGGCCGACAAAATATGATAAAGATCTGTGGCAAGCTGGCAACTGTCAATTGCTAAACAATATACGGAAATGGTTTGCTCCTTACGAGAACAACACAATATCACTCCCTCACTTTTACCAATATACCATACAAAGCTAGAAATATATTTTATTGAACAACACAGCAAAGCTACAGAGATAGAATCCAAATGTAACCAATGCGGAATGAGTAGGTCGACGAAAAGATCTTTCCATAAAGCAGTTCTTCAAATGGCAAAACTTCCGTTTCTCTGCTGTAAAGTTTAATTAAACCTAAGAGCAGAAATTCTCCTAAAAGCCAGAGTACAGAATTGACATCTCGGTCAAATACTTGGCAAAATGTACGGATACAATGTAAAGCCTAGAAAATTATCACTCAAAAAGCTTGAAAATAACTCTACCTAACAGCAGCACATCGCAATCTAACCAAACACAGAAAGAACGCATAGATCACAGACACTTACCACTAAAAACTGTTCAGTAAGCAAAAAGAACGAGTCTACTTCACGGTAAAGTTCCAGTAAACGCAGAAAACCTCATGTACTTGAATGAAGAGCAAGAATTCAGCCGGAATGAAAGAAAACTTACACTTTAATGCAGATTACTCCAAAAAATCCAGCGAATCTACACGCAAGCACATTGAAGTCGCTGGAATCAGATGCTGAGAGTGAGATCTGATGCAAAATTACCTTCACGTACGGCAAAGCAAAGATTTCCTATACATCAACAGCTTGAAGTTTCCCCTACGGACAAAATTTCTGAGCTTCAATGAGATTTGTACCTTCGCATTTCGCAATTGTCGAAAATATACCACTTGTATTATGATTTTACCGGCTCAAAAGTAGAAGTGTAAGCCAAAAAGCTTCATCTATACTGCTCCGAAATAAAAAGACCTACCAGATTCTTCAAACTTGGTTTTCTGTCCGCTCGTTTGTCTTATAGTGGAAGATAAGTAGCGCCGTTACCGTTCCGTTTCATATGCACGTCTTGTAACTGCCACAAGTTTACCGTTAACGGAGTTCTGTGGTCGGTATTTGGCGTGCCGGCGGTAACCCGGGATTGCGGTCGGCGACATTTCCCGGTGGGAGCACCCGGCGACTAGTACTTGCCTTTATAATTAATTGTAGTTTCAAGTTATCTAATTAGTTATGGTTTTAATTTTATTGCATATAAATTTAAAAATAATAATTAATTTATAAAAATTAATTTATTATAATAGTAAAATTAAAATTATAGTTCAATTGAAATTCATCTAATATATAACTATAATTAAGTTTAAAGTTTAATTAGAGATAAAATTATGGTGAAGTTAGAAATACATTTTGAGTTATTTTTTGGTATTTTTTATTTATTTATATATTTATTAAAATTAGTTGAAAATTAAAATTTACGAAAGCAATAAAATTGAGCAATAATTGACTAGAATAATAGAAAATATTTTTAAAAGTGTCAAAAGAATTTTTCATATATAAGTAATAACAATATTCTTTTTAAAAGTGTCAAAAGAATTGTTCATATATAAGTGATAACAATATTCTCCCTGTTGCTTACCATGCTCTCACTCCTACTCATTTAAAAATCTTATCAATTTAAAATTCAAATATTTGATATCTGGCCTTAGGCCGTATGAACTCGCAAGGTGATCATGTTTCCCCCGACCCCTTTTTTTGTGAATATGTAACTTTGTTGTATTTATTTTAATATAAGGAAAGAACTATTCATCAAAAAAAAAAATTACAAAACAAATTTCTAATACTTCTTATTAATATATCAAGTTTATCATAAAACTAATAAAATATAATTTTTGTTTATAATGTATATTTATATTTAAAAATATAAATTTGAAATCAATGCCATTTGAGTATCTACAACTCTTTGTCATTAAAGTAAACACCTTTCAATTCCATTATATCACAATTATTATGAGTGGAAAATAATGAGACCCCAAACACTCATTATTGGTTTCTTATTTTGCCCCACTTGTAACGATTTAGGAGTCTACCTTGGTCACACTTAGCAAGTGCATACATAAGAGATTAGTTAATTATGTGTGAAGTTATATGGTAGGGTCACATTAATTATATATTTTTAGCTACGAGTCTACATCCATTGAAGATGGAAAATGATTAGAACGTTAAATAAGAGAAGCATAAAGTTTTAAATGATAAGGGAAAAAGCATAAATGTGTCCCACCAAGCCTTTTTCTCATTGCTCCCACTCTTCCATCTTCACTTCATTATTCAAAACTGATTTTGCATTGCATGACTCTCTTTTTGGCACCTAGTTAAAAATAATAAACATAAAATCCCCATTTATATTCAATTGATTTAAGCAAAAATAATTAAAGGCTGAGGTACTCAATATGGGCATACATGTATGTTAGATTTTTTGGACATGTAATTGGTGTTTAATAATTTATATCCTAAGGAATGTTTTATTCTTTTCAAGTAGGAGTAGGTTGATGATTTGTTTATTTAATGTTTATATATTGTATGGAAGATTTATTATCTCAAAAAAAAAAAAAAAATTAAGTAATTTATGTATGAATTGTAGTATTGAGGACCATATCTTAAAGAAAAAAAATAAAAGATTTTGTCTTTAAAGAGGTAAAGATTTCAATGTCATTACAAGTTTCTAACAAGTACTATTATATGCTACTTTTGAGGTTGCAAATGTTACAAATTGTCATATATTTATTTGAGTGAACCAAGAAATTTTTTACCTTGCCATATTAAAACTTGATTAAACAAAATGTCATGTATGAAATATTTGTTAGCATTATCATTTCTGTTGTCATTGATGACAACCTTTTCTAATGTGACATTTATGTTTTTATGTAGAGGATTTACTCATTAATATTATGATTGATGATTAATATTTGAAAAGAGGATTAAGAAAGTTACTAAGCTCGTGGCATTTATTCAAGAAGAAAGTTTGTTGATAGATGAGGAAGATTTGAAAAGTGGATCTAAGTAGGTTACTAAGGCTATAATATTGATTGAGGAAAATGATTGTTTCTAGAAAGATGAAGCATACAAAAGAAAGTATTTGAAGATCTTATTAAAGAATGTTTTAAGATTATGGATGTTTTTAGCTTTGGATTTAATGGTCGATTATTGTAAATATTACATTATCATGTGGTTCCAAAACACATTGTTTGATAAATATTAAATGTGATGTTTGGCTAAGAGTAAGGATGAGTACTAGATGGTTTCGATATCCTTGGAAAATGACTTGTGTTGCTCCACGGGTGAATTTCATGGTATGTGGTTTCATTGACTTGGTCACATGGTTCATTTGGTGTTTTCAATTCAAATATATCTTGTTGGTTTTCTTTGTAAATGAAGATATATCGTCACTTGTGTTATCTTTTTTATTTTTGTTAGATTTTGGACTACTATATTATTTATGGTGACTTGATTCATGTTGGTTGGGTCTAAATATGGGTTAAGGGGAGAGATAAAAGGCTTACAATGCATTTTCTATGACATTTTCTATTTTGGATAGCACTTAATGTATTGGAGAATATTTTGGGATCAATTGGCAACATATTTTTAATGCATGTTAGGTTTGGGTTCTAGTTTTGGATGTAGTTTACATGCTTATATTATTTGAAAAAAAAATTGGATGCAATTGGGTCGTCTCTACTTCCTAGAGTGGACCACATTGATTATTTTAATTCAAGGTGGTTGACTTTGCATCAATAATGCCTATCTTTCAATTGCCAACCTCGTTGGTGTGTCTAATGGACAATTCAATATATATTGATGAAAATGAATGAGAATGTCCGGAGTGTGAGTGAGGATGACTCCAAAGTTTATGAAAGATTGTGTGAACAAGGCAAAATCAAGAAGCTATTTGAATCAAACTAGGAGGTCAATTTTGTTGATAAGAAGTTTCATTTATAAATTGATGAATTAGTGACTTTTTCCTATTCATTAAGGATTAGTATAATCCTTGGTAGTGTACATTAATTGGTAGGGATAGTGAGCTCCTTGGCTTCATTCCTATAATTAATTATTTGGATATAGTGAGTACATTTATCATCGTGGTTTTACGACTTTAGGTTTCCACATAAATCTAGTATTTGCATGTGTTCGTGTGTATTTGGAATCTTTGGTTTATCTTATGTTCATCATTAAGTATGCTATTTTAGATGGAGAATAATGTTGTTAAAAAATATATTAGTTTGGACTCACACACCCCTCCACTCACCCAACATTATATTATGCACAAAAATTGATTGTAGAATAAGGCTCTTCTAGGTGAAGCTTAATCACTTGAGAGGATCAAGTATGATTGAGAAATAGAATACTAAGGATCCTAAGTTTGATGTAACTACCTATGCATTTTGGAAGGAAATCATGGAATCTCATTTGTATTCATTTCCATATGGAGTTATTAATGCAAATCATAAAGCGATATGATCTTGTTGTTGTAGGTACTCATACCAAACTAGAAGAAATCAAGGCACATATGGATAATGTTAAGGCCAAAAATGCAATTATCAATAGTTTTGAGTGATTTGGAATAAAGATGGGGATTGTAAATTTGCATTTGATGAATGGTAAAATCTTGCTAATATTTATGGAGATAAGAATATCAAGTAGATCAAGTTGTAGAATTTGAAGCGTAAATTTGAAACCTTGAACATGTCTAAAGAAGAGAATATTAAAAGGTTACCTACATTGATTAAAAAAAGTTTTCAACTCCATCAAAGGCTCTCAAGTAGTTTTGAAGGTGATGAGTATAATGACAAAAAATTATAAAATATTGTTTATTTCTATACAAAAAATGTCTACATACAGAAAGTATACTTAATATGAGCTATAAGATGTTGTCATTGCATTCAAGCTTTTGAACACGAGGCAAACCAACATGAAAAGAAAGATTTTTCCTTTTGTTGGAAGTCGATCAACATCCCTCACAAAATTCATAACCTGATTTAATTGCATCATGTATCTTCTATAAGCCTAGTGGTCATATTGGCCATTGACATATCAATATTTTGGTGCAGTGGAAATCCTAGTGGTTAACAAGTGGTATCTGAGCTTGGTCATGGGTTTGAATCCTTGTCGGTTGTGATGAGTAACATTGGCAGGGTGATTGTTGGTAGTGGATTAACATCTCTTGATGGATTCAAAATATCATTTAACGACCTCATATGTCTTCTATAAGTCTAGTAGTTAATTGAGCATTGAGAGATCAACCTTTTGGTACAACAACAACCCTAGCAGTTAACACTTTTAAGATTAATTAAATACATGAGAAGATTCTAATTCAGATGAAAAAAAAATTGTTAGAAAGGATCATGTATATACAAATGTGATTTTCCCTTCAAACTCTTTAATTGTGGAAGAGTGGGACACTATGCTACTAAATGTTCTTTTAGAAAAGATCTGAAGAATTTGAATGTTGATGAAAATGTAAAAAATTATGAAAAAAAAAAAATCTAGAACCTAATGAAAGAGTTAGATTAAACAACAACAAAAAAAAATGACATAATAATTATATGAGACCAATTTCAAATGTAAATGCTTTAAGTCATAATGGCATCAATATTTCCTAATATGCGATATTTGATATATATTTGAGATATGAAATACAAAGAGCTAGCCTATTTATATAGGAAAGAGATAATAGGAGGCTTGGACCAGATTGAGACAAGTGTCTCAAATTGGAAGAATTATAGTCCTCATGGAATCAACCACCTACCATTCACCTACAATCTAGAAGGGTGGTGTCAAAATTGGACTGAACTATATATTGAGAGTATTTGAGTCAAAAGAATGAATCAACAATATGCTCCTAATAATAATATCCAAAATAAATAATTTCTCCTAATTTATGAGTTCACCTAAGTACACTTAATGGAAGAGTGAAATGGAAAAGAACCATCTACTCTAACAGAAAATTAACTAGGGAAACCTTGGGCAAGGGAAAACTCCAGTGGGGATGGTACCCACAAAATGATCCACTAATCAAAAGTATTTGGTTAAAGATATTGAACCTATTAGGTGACACAGTGCAAGGTGAGAGAATCCCCAAAACAGATGTCCTATCACCTAGCAAATAACTATTGGAATTACAAATGGGAAACATATACTTCTGAGAGGGAGGGTGAATCAGAAGTCCAAACTTTAGCACTTAAAATTCTTATACCATTCATTAGATGCATGTAATAAACTAAAATAAAATGTAAAGCAAATGCATTAAAATATATAAACATAAACACACTTGACACCAGATATGATTACCCAGAAACTTGTTGGAAATCTAATTGAAAAAGTTTACTGTCAAAAAGGGAGATTGTTGTTAAAAGAATGTTTTCAATCATTGTTTTGTCATTGATGTCAAACCTGCTATTTGTAGGAATGACATTTGCTTATAAGATCCAAGTATTGTCACTTAGTTGATTGATGAAGAGGATTTAATCAACAAGATGTAACAAGAGTACCTAAGTGAAAGGTTGAGTTATGGTTTTGTAATGAAGTGCAAGGATCAGTTAAGACATTGGTTAAATGATGTATTGATAACATACTCAGAGATACAGAGGTTGGCAAAACTTAGAAACATTAGAAGTATAAGTTAGAACAAGGTTGACTGCAAAGCTTAAACTAAGTTCATTAGTGGGTGTCGAGCAACCTTGTTTAAGCCAAGCAAATTCTCAGTTGGAGTCGAGCAATAGAAAAATCTAGTGTGTACCGAGTGAACTTCAGGTGCCGAGTGAAGTTCAAGTGCTGAGCAAAGTAACGAGTGCCAAGCATCAGTAAAAATAAAGTTGATGCCAAGTAACACAGTATGTGTTGAGCACCAGAATTTTAATAGTGTCGAGCTATTACATTATTGGAAATGTCAAAGATTCACTGAATCTGAGCTAACAAAGTTGTTACCTTGAATTTTTTGAACCAGTTGGAGGATAAGGATGATGAGCTAGTGGCACAAAATTTTATGTAAACCATTTTTGAGAGAATTCAAGAGGATTCTTCATGATGTTTCTAGAAGGAACAAAATATGGGTTAAATTCAATGAATCCTACCTAATCCATACGAATTAAAATTAAAGGAGGGAAGAATCAAGCACAAAATGAAGTTCCAGACTTCTATTTAAGGAGTCACAGACCAAGAAGCTAGAGCTGCTAGAGTGCCAAATTGTGAAGTGGTTGTAGGGTGTCAAGGAGAAGACATCTAAGAGAAGGAAGAATAGAGCACAGAGACTCTACTTCAATAAGTGGTCAAAAAGAGATGATTGCATTGGTACATTGAGCATGGAGACTCAAGGAGACAAAGCTTGAAAGGAGGGCAAGCTGTTAGAGTTGCAGAGACTGAAAGCTAGGCAATATTATGAGCTAAGAAGTGATATGAGATCTGCAAGTTAAGTTGTGAATTTTAATTAGGTCAAAACCCCTTATTGTTACTCTCTATCAATCGTATCAGTTAGGTAAGAGAAAATCCTATGGACTTAAGTTGGTTTAATAGCCATTTGTAAATCTTTTAACAAGGTGACATTCCAAGTGAATGTTCTAAAGTCCTCTAACTAGGCCCACTTCTAATAGGGTGGTTAAATCCTTTAACTAGGTCACATTTAACAGTGTGTTGTAGCCTTTAATAGGGCAGACCTTTCACAGGGCATCACTTTAGAAGAATGAGAATTGAGTAGCATGTTATTGGTGGTTTTTCCCAAATTGGATTTCCATGTAAATCGTTGTGTTATGTGTTGATCTTTTCATGTGTTATGCTTGCATGTTGATTTATAGTAACTTGCTAATTAGGAATGTCTAAGCATGGATGAATGAATAGTTTTATGGGCACACTCTACTTGGTGAAAAGTTTGAATTGGAAATTTGGACCTTGAATAGCTAATTCACACCCACCCCCCCCCCCCCCGCCCCCCCTCTCAGTTATTCTAAAGCATTTCAAAAAATTGATATCAGAGTCATCTGTTGATTTAATTTCAAGGTACTAGAAGCAAGAAGATCAAGATGTCCAAAAGAGAAGTTCCCAAGCTCAACAAAGAACTTCGTTGCATGGCAGAGTCTGATGAAATTGCACCTTGGATCTATAGGTGATTATGCAAAAACTTCAATTGGAATAGAACATGTAGACCTAGTTGGACCCCTTACTGCAGATGATTTGAGCAAAAGGAAGGAGCATAATCAAGAAATGCTAGAGATTGCCTCTGCACTTAGTTATGCTGAATTTGATGACATCAAAGGATGTGATACTGCATTCAAGATGTGGAAAGCCTTGATAGATATCTATGGAGGTGATCAGAATGTTCAAACAGAAAAGAAAGAAAGCCTCAGAGAAAAGTTTGATGACATGAAAATGGAGGAAGGAGAGAATGTTGCTCAATATGGATCCAGAATGAAAGAAGTGGTAAGTGCAATAAGAAGTCTAGGTGGTCAATTGGAAGAAGAGACTATCAATAGCAAATACTTGAGAACCCTTCTCCCTATCTATGCTATTAGAGTTTTAGTCATCCAAGAGCTAAGGTGTGTACAAGGAAACACACTAACCTTTGAAGGAATAGTGGGAAGACTTACAACATTTGAGTTATCCAACTTTGACAACTATAGACCTAAGAACCTTGAATCTGCTTTCAAGGCCAAGCTAACATTAAAAGACACAAAGGAGGTGACATCAAGGAAGAAGAGTAGAAAAGGAAAGCATGCATCCAATGATAGCAGTATAGATGAAGAAGATGTGGAATAGTTGGAAGCACTACTGGCTAGAAGATTCCATAGAGGCAAAGGTAAATTCAAAGGTAAGTTGCCTATCATTTGTTTTAATTTTAATGAAATAGGTCATATTGCTACAAGGTGTACATAGAAGAAAAACTACAAACAAGGAAGTAAGTACAAGAACAAAAGAGAAGATGATAGTAGAGATTACAAGGTCAAAGGAAAAAGATGCTACATTGTTGAAGAAGATTATAATGAGAATGATGATGAAGTAGTCTGTGTGGCCATGAAGGATGAATCAAATGAAGATGAGGCAACAACATTGGTAACCTATGTGAACAAGAATGACAAGTGGATCATAGACAATGGATGCTCACATCACATGATAGGAGACAAAAGTAAGTTCATTACCTTTACTCAATATGATGGAAATAGTGTTAGATTTGGAAATGATGCTCCATGTCAAATCAAAGGAAAAGGTTTCATTAAACTTACAGAGAAGATTTCATGTGATAATGCATACTATGTTGAAGGATTGAACTACAATTTGTTGAGTGTATCACAGTTAGGCAATGTAGATTGCAAAGTAGAATTTGGAAACAAATCTACCAAAATCTATGACACTGATGGAAATCTAATAGGAAAAGCTGAACAAATAAAAAGTAATATGTTTTACTTAGATATGGAAGATGCAACTTGCCTTGTTAAATTTGATGATGTGTGGTTATGGCATAAAAGATTGTGTCATGTTAACTTTGACAATCTAATTAGCATCAGCAAAAAGAAGAAAGTCAGAGGTTTGCCTTAAGTGAAGAAGCCTGAAAATACAATGTGTAAACAATGTCAACTAGGAAAGATGACTAAGTCTAGTTTCAAAATCAAAACATACGCTTTCAAAGAAGCACTAGAGCTAGTCCATATAGACTTATGTGGTCCAATAGAAGTGCAAAGCTACCTAGGAGATAGATACATAATCTTATTTGTAGATGACTATTCCAAGATGATGACTGCTATGTTCTTAAAGCAAAAATCTAATGCATTTCAAATGTTTAAGTGGTATTTGGCCAGAGTTGAGAAGGAAACAAATAAGATTCTAAAATGCTTAAGATCGAACAAAGGAGGAGATTTTACATCAAAAGAATTTGAGATGTTCTGTAATGACAAAGGTATCAAAAGAAAAACATTAGCACCAAGAACTCCACCATAGAATGATATTGTTGAAAGAAGGAATAGATTAGTAATAGATTGTGCAAGAACCTTGATGATGGAGAAAAATGTTGCTCTAAAGTACTGCAGAGAAGCTGTAAGTATTGTTGTTACACCCTAAATAGAGTCCAAGTAAAGAAAGGAACAAATGCGACACCATTTGAACTATGGTATGGTCACTCACCTAATGTAAAATATTTCAAAGTCTTTGCTTGTAAATGCTATAGAAATGGAAAGTTTGATGCAAAAAGTGATGAAGGAATATTCCTTGGATACTCCACTAGAAGCAAGGCATATAAGTGTTTGAATACTAACACTAACAAGATTGTGGAGAGTGCAATTGTAAATTTTGATGAGCATGCAGAAGTCCAAGTTGATGAATCCAAGAAACTAGAAGATTATAGATCTTTTGTATACTTCTATGATAGAATTACTATTGAAGATAATGCTACCAATCAAGTTGGAAATCAACAACAAATTTCAGTATCAACCAAGTCACAACTAGTGAATGTTGAGCTACATTCAGAAGCCAAGTTGCAGAATGAAGAAAATGCACATTCTGATTCTAAAAATAGTATACATGAAAGAGATGATGAAGTACCAGATGGAGAAGAGTAAAATGAATATGGAAAGAAGGATCAAATATGGAAAGAAGGATAGAACCAAGACTAGCTAAGTATGTAAGAAGAAATCACCCTGTAGATCAAATCATTGGTGACAAGGAGGCCAAACCAATGACAAACAATAGAATAATGAATGAATCATGTCTACTCAGCAGAGTTGAGCCCAAAATAGTGAAAGATGCACTACAAGATGATGACTGGTATAAAGCTATGGAAGAAGAGATAGACTAGATTGAGAAGAACAAAACCTAGACCCTAGTTCCTAGACCAGCTAATAAAAATGTAATTGGTACAAAATAGGTGTTTAGGAACAAATTTGATGAGAATGGTGAGATAAATAGAAACAAAGCCAAACTAGTTTGCAAAGTCTATGCATAAGAAGAAGGACTAGATTATGGGGAAACATTTTCCCCTATTGCAAGAATGGAAGGAGTAAGAACATTACTTGCATATGCTGCATACAAAAGTTTCAAAGTCTACCAAATGGATGTGAAGTCTACCTTTCTGAATAGTATACTGGAAGAGGAAGTTTGCATAGAACAACTAGAATGATTTTTTGATGACAACAACAAGGATATGGTTTGCAAACTGCATAAGGCACTTTATGGTTTGAAGCAAGCACCTAGAGCATGGTATGAGAGACTACACAAATATCTTGTGAAGATAGACTTTGAGAGAACAAATGACAACAACAACCTGTATATCAAGGCAAAAAAATGTAAAGACATTTTGATATCTAAAATCTTTGTTGATGATATAATATTTGGAGGTAAAGATATTCTATGCAAAGATTTTGCTGATCAAATGAAACATGAGTTTGAAATGTCAATATTTGGAGAAATCAAATTCTTTGTTGGATTGCAAGTACATCAATTGAAACATGGCATATTTGTGACCCAATCAAAATACATCAAGGAGATACTCAAAATATTTGGATTAGAAGACTCAAAACTAATTAGCACACCAATGGTAATAGGACATAAGTTATCAAAGAATGATGAGTCAGCTAAAGTGAACCAGAAAATGTATAGATAAATGATTGGAAAGTTGCAATACATAGTAGACCAGACATTGCATTAGTTGTTGGAATAGTGGCAAGACTTTCCACAAATTCAAGAGAAAATCATCTGATGGAAATAAAAAGAATACTGAGGTATATAAAAGGAACTGATGACTTTGGTCTGTACTACAAGAAAAGTGAAAAATTTGAGCTAAGATCCTACACTGATGCAAATTGGGGAGTTAATATTGATGACAGAAAAAGCACCAGTGGAGGAGCACTATTCTTGGGTAGAAGATTGATTACATGAACCAATAAAAAGAAAAGTTGTACATCAGAGTCCACAGTAGAAGCTGAATATGTTGTAGCTGCTATCAGCTCCACCAATATTTTATGATCAAACATTTGTTGCAAGGTATGAAGGAAGAGGTAAATGAGTCTGTGATACTTTATTGTGATAATACAAGTGCTATCAACATATCAAAGAATCTTGTAATGCATGCCAAAACCAAGCATATTGCAATCAAGTATCACTATGTAAGAGAATTAGTGGAAGACAAACAAGTGAAGATGGAATATGTAAGCTCAAAAGAACAAATTGCTGACATTTTCAAAAAAGCACTACCTAAAGATGCTTTTGAGTATCTTAGAGGTAAGTTAGGGGTGATACCCCTAGCCAAGGCTACTTTAAGTAAAAGCAAAACAACCCTACATCAAATGAGCTAATTTTTGAAATATTACACATTGATACAGATGATACTTACTTTAGGATTATTCATGAAGTAATTAAAGTGCTAAAGTTTCAAATCAGTCACAAGCAAGGTGATAGAGGGAGAAATTGAGAGAACCTGCAAATGTCATACTTGCATAACAAGATGCTGAGATAATATGTCTTTGGCATTGTTGTTAAAGAGGGAGAAATGTCAAGAAACTGATCAATAGTTGAGGAAGAAGAATGAAAAAGAATGAAGATTGAAGGAGAAATAGCAAAAATGATCAATAGCTATAGGAGAAGCTGAATAACAGAAGATGAGCAATACATACAGAGGGAGAGAAAGTGTAAGAAGGGGAGAAAGGAAAGAAAAAGGATACAGTAGCTAAGAGGAAGAAGCAGAAGTAAAGCAATCAGGATAGTAGATCAAGAGAGGAAGAAATTGTGTAATCCAATCCAATTTTCTTTTTGGCATTTGACTTATTGTTCTAACCTAGTTAGCATTTTGATAATTTGGTTGAATAGTTGGTTTGATGGTTTATCAATTTGAGTTGTCATCAATGCCAAAGAGGGAGATTATTGGAAATATGATTGAAAAGGTTTACTATCAAAAAGGGAGATTGTTGTTAAAAGAATTTTTCAATCATTGTTTTGTCATTGATGTCAAACTTGCTATTTGTAGGAATGAGATTTTCTTATAAGATCCAAGTACTACCACTTAGTTGATTGATGAAGAGGATTTAATCAACAAGATGTAACAAGAGTACCTAAGGGAAAGGTTGAGTTATGGTTTTGTAATGAAGTGCAAGGATTAGTTAAGACATTGGTTAAATGATGTATTAATAACATACACAAAGATACAAAGGTTGGCCACACTTAGAAACATTAGAAGTATAAGTTAGAACAAGGTTGACTGCAAAGCTTAAACTAAGTTCACTAGTGGGTGCCGAGCAAGCTAGTTGAAGCTGAGAAAATTCTCAGTTGGAGCCAAGCAAAAGGAAAATCTAGTGTGTTCCGAGTGAACTTTAGGTGCCAAGTGAAGTTCAAGTGGCGAGCAAAGTAACAGGAGTTCAGCATTAGTAAAAACGTAGTTGATTCCGAGTAACACAGTATGTTTCGAGCACTAGAATTTCAATAGTGCCAAGCTACTGCATTATTGGAAATGTCAAAGATCCTTCGAATTTGAGCTGACAAAATTGTTACCTTGAATTTTGTGAACCAGTTGGAGGATGAGGATGATGAGCTAGTGGCACAGAATTTTATGTAAACCATTTTTTAGTGAATTCAAGAGGATTCTTCATGATGTTTCTAGAAAGAAAAAAATATGAGTTAGATTCAATGAATCCTACCTAATCCATACGAATTGAAATTAAAGGAGGGAAGAATCAAGAGGGAAAAGAAGTTCTAGATGGTCTGCCTCACAATAAGTGTACCATAGTCATGCTTTGGGCCATGCTTAGGAATAATATATTCAAACTAAGGACTATTTTTCTCACTATGAGGTGCATTTAATCTTGTCAACCCAAGGATGTATACTTGAAATGGTCGGCACAGTATGTGCACTAGGTCTCTTAATGAGTCACTAAACTTATGCTATAGGAAAGTAACACACTTAACTCTATGAATACTAGAAATACAATAAAATGCTAACAAATATTCCAACTTAGTTCATCCACTAAAATTGTTCTCACATATGCTACAGGAACATTCATGAAGTTTGATGCTACAGGAAGGGACTTACAACTTCTACTTACAATACTAAGAATGCTTGGAAATAAATCTATTCTATCCTAATCTAATCCACCTTCCAAGTGGACCCCTTTGGTCAGCTTCAACTAAACTACTAACACAAGATAGAAGCCAAAATCTTATTTTATTGCATTTTAGAAATTCATTACATAACACATAGAACTGTAAAAACACAACTCACTATAAAAGTTAATAGTCTGTTCTCATAAACTCTTTCTTCTAACTGGCTAAACTAACACACTTGGGCCAATTCCTATATATGAGAGATTGACACTTATTCCATAACAAAAAAGTAAATAACCTAGCTATAAATCCATAGGAGAGAAAGAAGGAAAATAACAACTCAGGGCAGGAAGAAGAGATAACGGCTTAAGGTAGGAATAATAAAGTTTGAACATCCACTCACCATAGGAATAAATGTAAAGGATGCAATAAATCTTGATAGCTCCTCCATACTTCCTGTCATATCTTTTGGAACCGTTACAACTTTCCTCCATCGTGGCTACACCTTAGCATTCTTTTCTCCTTGAATGTTGTTGGCGCTCATCTTTGAATTCTTCCAATCATCTTTCAGCTTCATTGCTAACAAGTTATTTATAATATAGAGATAATTGCAAATAATCATTTTCAAATTAAATTCAAATAAAAGAACACACATTTTGATAATTATATGAAACACTGCATAATATAGAATACTAGCAAAAGATGGCATAGTATCTACCCATAAGTTTATCATAGGTTTTGATAAACATAGGTCCACAAATGTTTTGACAAAGATAAAACAAATTATCAAAAAAGTATTTAAAAACTATCATGAAATAAAGGCAATTTTTGGCCTCATCATCTGCACCCTGCTAAACTAATGCTTGTCCTCAAGCATTGCACTTTCTTGTTAATGACCTAAACTCTCCAATCTCAGTCTTTCCTTTCCTGCTGCTCTTGAAGGTATTGTAAAATCCTCTTGTTCTTTCCCAAACTTCCCTTCTATGATCTTCCTGCAGCTTGTCGAGTCTATTGGCATTAATGTCATATAAAGGCCGCAAGAGCATCGAAGACTGCATGGTTAGGGGACACCACAATTCTAGTCTAGCCTACTTCCCTAACTCTATATACTTTGGAACCCTATGAAGTGCTACATCCAAATTGATGGGACTATGTGGTTCTGACTTTTTAAGTGATTTAGGAAATCTAGCCCATCTACTCCTAGCACCAGTCATAGCTCTCTAGAAAGCAAAGTAGGGAAATTTCTCATAATCAGCATAAGCCTTAGCTCTGGTAGAAAAGATCATATCCCTTACTTTTGGATTCTTCTTTCCATAAGTTAATGTGAACTAATCCCTGAGGACTTTGTATGGCTTTCTACTCTCAGCTCTTAAAGGCAAAGGTTTGTCCTTTCCTCATCCTTGTAATTATTCAACTACCTATCATAATTTGCTTCATTGGACATCTAGGACATGAGGGCTCTTAAATGTATATCCCCTATATAAAGCAAGAGATTACATTGAGTCTCCAAAGGGATAACAAAATTATGAACATATTGTTAGAATTCTTTAGAATAACTAAGAGGGGGTAGAATCAGTTATCCAAGGTCAAATGATGTCCACTACAACTTTTTCTTCTAATCCTTAATAACACATAACCAAAATTATCATGCATGCAATTAAACATTAAACAACCATGAAAAATAAACATGCATCACACCATAACACTAAAGATTTTGATGACCCAGAAACCCTCCATGAATAAGAAAGTAAAACTGCAGTGGGGATGATACCCACAAAATAACTGCACAATTGATTTCAACCACTTCTAATGGTCCGCCCTGTTAAAGGCTTGCGCTATTAAAGGCTACATCACATTATTAAATGTGACCCTGTTAAAGGATTTCTACACCCTGTTAGGAGTGTGCCTTGTTAGAGGACTTAAGAACATTCCACTTAGAATGCCACCCTGTTAAAGGATTTACATAGAGTTGTTAGGCTCACCCAAGTCCATGGGATTTACAATCACCTTCTGAAAAGAATCTTTCATCCCTCTCTAAGGATCTCCTATCCTCCTCCTAAGGATCTCTTATCCTTCTCCTAAGGATCTCTTTATCCTTCTCCTAAGGATCTCTTTATCCTTTTCCTGAGGCTTATCCACATAGTTGTTAAGCTAACCTAGCAAAGTAGGATTTCAATATCTAATACAATAGTAAGAGAGTATTAGAAGGGTTTTGACCTGATATAGATTGCAACTTCAACCCTTCAGATTTCAGATCGCTCTTCAGTTCTTTTCTTAGCTTGGTTGTCCTCCCTTGCAGTGCTAACATCTTGTTCACCCTTCAAGATCTGTCTCTTCCACTCATTATGCCAATGCACTCCATGGTCACTTGATCATTTTAGAGTCTTGATGCTCTGTTCTTACTCCTCTTGGCTTCTTCACACGACCACACTTAAGACCAACTCCCTCTCATACATGCACATTTTATCTCTAATCTGTAACTCCTTATAAAGAATTTTTGTTCTTCATTTCTCACTCAAATCTTAATTTGATCTTGAGAAAACGGTATTGTTTTCCCTCCAAATTGTTTCTTCTAGAAACTTCATGATAAGTCCACCAGCATTCGCCTTGAATTGGTTTGCATGGTTTACATAGAATTCTGTGACATCTACTCATCATCCTTATCATCCAACTAATTCACAAAATTTGATTTAACAAACTTATCGTCACTGATCTAGCGAATGTTTGACTTAACAAATAATGCAACAACTCGGCATCATTGGTTTACTAATGCTCAGCTCCTTCTGTGTTACTTGACTTCTATTGTTATTTTACTGACACTCAGCACCTATAGCATTTTTTCTTTTCTTGGCACTTGAATATCACTCGGCTCTTGTATCTTGCTCGGCACCTAAAGTCACTGGGCACTTGATCTTCACTTAGCACCTGAAGGCTTGGCATGCATAGTGTGCTCGGCTTTAGTGTAGAAATTTTGTAAGTGTGTCCAACCTCTTAGAGTATGTCATCAATACACTATTTCATCAATGGCTTAGCTGATCCTTATACTTCATTACAACATCATAACTTCAACCTTTCTCTAGGTACTCTTGTTACATCTTATTGATTGCCACGTCCTTGTCAATCAACCAATTGATAGTATTTGAATCACTTAAGCAATTGTCATCCCTGCAAGTAGCAAGTTTGACATCAATGACAAAATAATTATTGAAAATATTCTTTACCAGTTCTATTATTCTTCATTTATGATCTTTTCAATCATTTCCAACTATCTCCCTCTTTGGCATTGATGGCAAACCAAACTGATCAATTGATCAACTTAGTTACCACCAAAATTACATACGTTTTCTGCTTGGTATATAACTCCTTGTGCTGATACGAACTAAATCCTTTGTTTTTCTTCTCTCTTTGGACTACCGCATCGTTACTACTAATCTCATACATCTCCATATCTTTACCTTTCATTGATCAGTTTCTCATAAATCTTCCTCTTTGACATAAATGCCAAAGATGTAGCATCTTCAACATGCTAAATATAAGCTTTGCATCTTCATGTTTTCTCCCTCTGTCACCATGCTTGTGACTGATCTAGAGATTTTTCTCCTCTTGTCATCCTCTGCATCATTCTTCTGATATTTCAATGATCTACTCCTGTTGATGCAGGGCAGTTTCTCTATTTCTTTAGACTACTTGAGTTAGGGGCATTACCCCCAACTTGCCTCTAAGATTTTCATAAGCATCCTTGGGAAATGGTTTGGTGAAGATATTTGCAATTTGTTTCTTTGTGTGAATGTACTCCATCTTCACTTGTTTGTCTTCCACCAATTCTCTGACATAGTGATACTTGATTGCAATATGCTTGGTTTTTGCATGCATTACTAGGTTCTTGGATATGTTTATAGCACTTGTATTATCACAATATAGTATCATAGGTTTGGTTACCTCTTCTTTTAGTCCTTTCAATAGATATTTAAGCCACACAATGTTTGTGCAATTGACTACTGCTACCACATATTTTGCTTCTGCAATGGACTGAGATGTGCATGTTTGCTTCTTGCTAGTCCAAGTAACTAGCCTTTTACCTAAGAATAATGCTCCTCCATTTGTGCTTTTCTTTTCATCAATATTTTCTCCCCAATCTACATTTGTGTATGCATTGAGCTTAAACTTCTCATTCTTTTTGTAGTATAGGCCAAAATCATCAATTCCTTTGAGATACCTCATTATCCTTTTTACTGCAATGAGATGATTTTCTCTAGGATTAGCAAATAATCTATAGCCACTATTCTAACTTCTAATGCTATGTCTAGTCTGCTATGTACAACACATTGTAGTTTTCCAATCATGGATCTATACATTGTTTGATTGACTTCAGTTGATTCGTAATTTTTGGTTAGCTTATGTCATGTTGCCATTGGTGTGCTGACAGGTTTGGAGTTTTCTAATCCAAACTTCTTGAGTATCTCATTGATGTATTTTGATTGTGTCACAAATATGCCATGTTTTAGTTGATGTACTTGCAATCCTACAAAGAACTTGATTTCTCCAAACATAGACATCTCAAACTCATGTTTCATTTTGTCAGCAAAACTTTTGCAAAGTACTTCCTTTCCTCCAAAAACTATATCATCCATAAATATTTCAGATACAAGAATATCCTTACCTTCTTTTGATTTGATGTACATGTTGTTGTTATCATTAGTTCTTTCAAATCCTATTTGCACTAGATACTTGTGAAGTCTCTCATACCATGCTCTAGGGGCTTGCTTTAATCCATATAGAGCCTTGTGTAATTTGCATCCCTTATTTTTATTCTTTTCATCAACAAAACCTTCTGGTTGCTCTATGTAGACTTCCTCTTCAAGTATACCATTCAAAAATGCGGACTTTACATCCATCTAATAGACTTTAAATCCTTTCAAGGCTACATATGCCAGTAAGGTCCTTACTACTTCCATTTTGGCAACTGGAGTGAAAGTTTCTCCATAATCTAGTCCTTCTTGTGCATACCCTTTACAAACTAGTCTTGCCTTGTTCCTTGTGATTTCACCATTCTCATCTAACTTGTTTCTAAACACCCACTTGGTTCCAATTACATTCTTGTCAGCTGGTCTTGAGACTAAGGTCCATGTCTTGTTCTTCTCAATTTGTTCTATTTCTTCTTTCATAGCATTGTACCAGTCATCATCTATTATGGCTTCACTTACTATTTTTGGTTCCATTTTGCTAAGCAGATATGTTTCACTTTTGAGTATATTCCTTGTCATTGGTCCTGCCTCTTTATTTCAAATAATTTGATCTGCAGGATGATTTCTTCTTACATACTTTGCCAATACTAGTTCTTTCCTTGTTTGCATGTTGTCTCTTTCAAAATCTAAACCCTCATGCATATTTTCATAAGGTATTTGTTCATTTTCTTCATGTTGGTTGTTTTCAGAGTCTGAATGAACATTTTTTGTATTATGTAGCTCAGCTTCTGAATGTGTCTACTATTTGGCATTCATTGTCTGTGACTTGGCAGATGCTGGATTTTGTTGTTGATTGTCATTCTGAGTTGCAGCTTCACCATTATTAGGTATACCTTCATAAAAGTATACAAAGGTCTTGTATTCTTCTACATTCTTGGTGTCCTCAACACTTTGAACTTCTGCAAGCTCATCAAATTTTACATTTGTGCTTTCTACTACTTTGTTAGTGTTAACATTCAAGCACTTATAAGCTTTGCTTCTAGTAGAATAACCAAGAAATGTGTCTTCCTCACTCTTTGCATCGAACTTTCCATTTCTAGACTCTTTATATATATAGCATTTGCATCCAAATATTTTGAAATGTTTTACATTATGAGAATGCCCATACCATAATTCAAAAGGTGTTGCATTTGTACCTTTCTTGACTAGAACTCTATTGAGTGTGTAGACTGTAGTACTTATAGCTTCTTTCCAGTACTTGAGTGCAACATTTTTCTCCATCATTAAGGTCCTGGCATAGTCAATAACTGATCTATTCCTTATTTTTGCTATACCATTCTGAGGTGGAGTCCTAGGTGTTGATGTTTGTCTTTTGATTCCTCTTTCATTGCAAAATTCTTCAAATTCTCTTGATGTGAATTCACCTCATCTATCAGATCTGAGACATTTTAGGCTCTTTCCAGTCTCTTTCTCAACTCCGGCCAAGTACCATTTGAACATTTGAAATGCATCTAATTTTTTTTTTAGAAACATGACTGTCATCATCCTTGAATAGTCATCTACAAATAACATTATGTATCTGTCACCTTTGTAGCTTTCTACTTCAATAGGACCACACAAGTCAATATGAACTAGCTCTAATACTTCATTAGAAGTATAAGTCTTTCTTTTGAAAGTTGACTTGGTCATCTTCCCTATTTGGCATTGTTTGCACATGGTGTTATTAGGTTTTTTCAAGTTTGGTAGACCTCTGACTTTCTTCATTTTGTTGATGCTTATCAGATTGTCAAAATTTACATGACATAGCCTCTTGTGCCATAACCATACATCATTAGTTTGAACAATGAGACAAGAAGCATCTTCCATATCTAGGTAGAACAAATTACTCCTAGTCTGATCACCTTTTCCTATTAGACTTCCTTGAGAATCATAGATCTTGGCAATTCTATTTCCAAATTTAACCCTATATCCTATGTTGCCTAACTGTGAGACACTTAACAAGTTATAATTCAGGCCTTCAACATAGTATGCATTATCACATGATATCTTTTTAGTAAGCTTGATACTACCTTTCCCTCTTATCTGACATGGTACATTATTTCCAAATCTAACACTATTTCCTTCATATTGAGTAAAGATAATGAACTTACTTTTGTCTCTAGTCATGTGATGAGAGTATCCGCTATCTATGATCCATTTTTCATTTTTGTTCATGCAGGTTACCAGGGCAGTTGCTTCATCTTCATTTGATTCATCTTTCATAGCCACATAGACTACTTCATCATCATTCTCGTCAGAGTCTTCTTCAACAATGTAGCATCTTTTGCCCTTATCTCTACAGTACTTGTTGTCCTCTTTCTTGTTCTTGAAGTTGCCTCCATCCTTGTAATTTTTCTTTTGTGTGCATCTGGCTGAAATGTGACCAACTTCATTACAATTGAAACAAATGATTGGCAGCTTACCTTTGAATTTGCCTCTTCCTCTGTGAAATCTTCTTTTTAGTAATGCCTCCAATTGGTCTACATCATCTTCATCAGTGCTGCTATCACTGGATACGTACTTTCCTTTTCCATTCTTTTTCTTTGTTTGCACCTCCTCATTGTCTTTTATTTTCATCTTGGCTTTGAATGCAGATTCAAAGTTTTCTGGCTTGTAGTTGTCAAAGTTGGATAGCTCAAAGGTAGTGAGTCTTCCAATTATTCCTTCAAATGACAATGTGTTCCCTGGTACACACCTTAGTTATTGGATGGCTGATACTCTTATAGCATAGATAGGAAGCAAAGTTATCAAGTATTTTCTACATACTATTTCTTCTACTAACTGTCCTCCTAGGCTTCTTATGGAACTTACTACTTCCTTCATCCTTGCACCATATTGAGCAGCATTCTCTCATTCTTGCATTTTCATGTCATCAAACTTTCCTCTTAGGCTCTCTCTTTTGGCTCTCTTGACATTTTCATCTCCTCCATAGATTCTTGATAATGTTTCCCACATTTGATGTGCAGTATCACATCTTTTGATGTCATCATACTCAGCATAGCTTAGTGTTGAAGCAATATCTAACATCGCTTGATTGTGCTCCTTCTTCTTGCTCATGTCATTTGTAGTGAGGGGTCTTGTAGGGTCTACATGATCAAATGTGATTGAGGTTTGTGCATAGTCACCTATTGATCTAAGGTGTAGCTTCATCATACTTTGCCATGCAACAAAGTTGTCTTTGTTTAGCTTGGGAATTTCTCTCTTGGACATCTTGATCTTCCTACTGCTAGTACCTTGAAACAAATCAGAAGTGCACTTTGATACCA
This sequence comes from Cupressus sempervirens, assembly GCA_028749045.1. Taxonomy (NCBI): domain Eukaryota; kingdom Viridiplantae; phylum Streptophyta; class Pinopsida; order Cupressales; family Cupressaceae; genus Cupressus; species Cupressus sempervirens. The sequence goes on along the minus strand of CM053784.1, from coordinate 136,891,638 downwards.
ATTGTTAGAATTCTTTAGAATAATTGAGAGGGGGGTGAATCAGTTATCCAAGGTCAAATGATGTTCAATACAACTTTTTCTTCTAATCCTTAATAGAACATAACTGAAATTATCATGCATGCAATTAAACATTAAATAACCATGAAGAGTAAACATGCATCACACCATAACACTAAGGATTTTGATCACCCAGAAACCCTCCAGGAATAAGAAAGTAAAACTGGAGTGGGGATGATACCCACAAAATAACTGTGCAATTGATTTCAACCACTTCTGATGGTCTGCCATGTTAAAGGCCTACGTTGTTAAAGGCTATAGAACATTGTTAAATGTGACCCTATTAAAGGATTTCTACACCCTGTTAGGAGTGTGTCTTGTTAGAGGACTTAAGAACATTCAACTTAGAAGGCCACCCTGTTAAAGGATTTACATAGAGCTGTTAAGCTCACCCAAGTCCATGGGATTTACAGTCACCTTCTCAAAAGAATCTTTCATCCCTCTATAAGGATCTCCTATCCTCCTCCTAAGGATCTCTTTATCCTTCTCCTGAGGATCTCTTTATCCTTCTCCTAGGGATCTCTTTATCCGTTTCTTGAGGCTTATCCACCTAGCTATTAAGCTCAAAGTAGGATTTCAATATCTAATACAATGGTAAGAGAGTATTAGAAGGGTTTTGACCTGATATAGATTGCAACTTCAACCTTGCATAGTTCAGATCACTCTTCAGTTATTTCCTTAGCTTGACTTTCCTCCCTTGTAATGCTGACAGCTTGTTCACCCTTCAAGATCTATCTCCTTGAGTTCTTCCACTCGTTATGCCAATGCACTCCATGGTCACTTGATCATCTCAAAGTCTTCATGCTCTATTCTTATTCCTCTTGGCTTCTTCGCACGACCACACTTAAGACCAACTCCCTCTCATACATGCACATTTTATCTCTAATCTATAACTCCTTATAAAGAAGTTATGTTCTTCATTTCCCGCTCAAATCTTAATTTGATCTCTAGAAAATGGTATTATTTTCCTCCAAATTGTTTCTTCTAGAAACTTCATGATAAGTCCACCAGCATTCACCTTGAATTGGTTTGCATGGTTTACATAGAATTCTATGACATCTACTCATCATCCTTATCATCCAACTAATTCACAAAATTTGATGTAACAAACCTATCGTCACTGATCTGGTGAATCTTTGACTTAACAAATAATGCAGCAACTCGACATCATTGGTTTACTGATGATTGGCTCCTTCTGTGTTACTCAACTTCTATTGTTATTTTACTAGTGCTCGACACCTATAGCATTTTTGCTTTGCTCGACACTTGAATATCACTCGGCTCATGTATCTTTCTCGGCACCTGAAGTCACTCGGCACTTGATCTTCACTCGGCACCTAAAGGCTCGGCATGCATAGTGTGCTCGGCTTCAATGTAGAAAGTGGTTAAGTGTGTCCAACCTCTTAGAGTATGTCATCAATACACTATTTCATCAATGGCTTAGCTGATCCTTATACTTCATTACAACATCATAACTTCAACCTTTCTCTAGGTACTCTAGGTACTCTAGTTACATCTTATTGATTGCCACCTCCTTGTCAATCAACCAATTGATAATATTTGAATCACTTAAGCAATTGTCATTCTTGCAAGTAGCAAGTTTGACATCAATGACAAAACAATGATTGAAAATATTCTTTACCAGTTCCATTATTCTTCATTCATGATCTTTGCAATCATTTCCAACACATATAATTCACAAAGAAAATATTGTTGCCAGGGTGGCAGAGTCTGTTATAATCCATAAAATTTTTGTGCTGATTTGGAATCTGCATTAATATCCTTAAGAGTTAACATTAGTTGAAATAAAAGAAATTTTTCTTTTAAATAGAGAGCATAAACTCTTGGTAGTGGTCTACAAGCAAGTGCCTAATCAGCCAACTTGAGGGCATGATCCATTTGTTTCTTTTAACTTGCTAATTGTTCTTTTAAATATGTGATTTCTTCACCTTGAGATGCTATAACTTTATTCATCTTTTTGTTCTCTTCTTCCCATAAAGCCTTAGCAAACATATATTTTCCAAACAATTGAAAAAGGAGTTTCTACAGTATAATAGAACCACTGTCTTCTTCATGATTTATTTTCCTCTTTCTCTGTTCCTTCCATAAATATTCTACAAAACCAGTAATCTATGTTGATTTATGGAGAACTAGGGAAGTGTTTGGATCAACTTGCTCAGGAACCATTTCATCCCTACAACATGAAGTACCTGGTTGGTCTACTAGGGTATCATTTGGATTTTTTTTATTTCATCCCTACATTCCTTATTAGGATTTTTAGGAATGCTTGTAATTTCAAGATGGGGAGGAGAGTGATCAAAGACAATTTGCACAGGGGATTCCTTAGTAGATGTTTTTAACAAAGTAGAATCTTTAAAAACTTACCCTCTCATCCTAAGGCTTCTCCTTACGAGGGTTTCTTCTTGTATCACAACCTTTTGTCTACCTTTCCCTTTAGGTGTCTCTGCTATAGGAGTAGTTGTTGCAGAGCTTTTCTTAGTTCTCTTTTGTCTCACAACTATAGGGTTTGGCTCTTCCTTTTCTTGAACAAATATTTCTTCTTACAATTTTTGTTTCCTCTTTGCTCTACTAGAAGTAGGGTTTCTTGCATAGATAAAGGTACAATCTCTTGAATAGGGATGGTTTGTTGCACATTTTCTTGGGTATTTTTAGCTTTAGCCTCTTGGGTATTTTGCTCAATAGGCTCATTGATGGGGACTACATTTTACTCACTGGGCTATTCACTAGGGGCAGCTTGGGGTTGCAGAGTTTTGGCTTGTGTAAATTCATCCCATGTCATGGGAGACACATCCCTAAGTAACCTTTCTATAAGTAATTTAATTAGGGCATGGTGGGTAATGGAATTATCTTTTCCTTTATGAGTTTCTTCCGCACTAACACAAAGCATATTGTACAAGAAATTTGGAATGTTTACTGAAAGATTATGCCTTATACAACTAAGTAATTTGAAATGATGTGCATGTAAGTATGAGAATCTACCTTTGCATGTAAGGTACTTGATAATATGCATGGCTAATTCATTGTATAGCAATAGCAGTGATATTCTCTTGCAACCTTGCTTTGTAATGTCCATTTGAGGATCAGTCAGTCTAGTAAGTTGAGCTCTTGCTGGCCTCCCATCGTGTGTGCTAAGATAATGTGTTCCTTTGTTGCAATCACTATTAAACTCTAAACAAAAGCTTCACCTTCATCAAATGTCCTTGTGAATTCTATGGCTACCTCTTCATCATATGTAGTCAAACTCAAGACATAACCTAACCATCCGCATGTATTAAACCTTCTTACAGCCTCTACATCTGAGAGAAACACAGTATGTTACACTAGTTCTCTCTTCTACAACCGTCTACCCATTTTCTTAACACTTTCTTTATCTGCTATGTTTTCCCCCTTTTCAATTCAAGCTACTTTGTTGTTTTACAAACTCAACTCACATTTCTTTGTCTTAACAGGCAACTAATGTCATAACGAATTGTTATGCACAATAATATGGCTTTAATGAAGGTAAATCATGAATATGTGTGAGAATCATCTGAAAATGGGGTTCAGATCACATAAAATTTAAACACAAGTCACATCACAGTCTGACAATAAAATCATTCGAAAATAAGGGGTACGACACCTCACTTGTGTACTTATGGCAATTAAATTCCACCAATGAAGGAAATATGAAGATTTGGAAAAATCTTTACAGATAAATAGAAATTCAATTGGATATCAGTGACCTTTCCTACCCCCAACTAAATATGGACAAGTGTCCACACTTGTTAGACCTAGTATGGGTAAGGGACTGGCATAACACCACCATCATATAAAGAATGCAGTATTAAATATAATTAACAAAATTTGTAAACTATAAGTGAATAAAAGTTTGAAAATGTTATACCTATCAATTGATCATCACACGTACCAAGAAAAGGTGGTGGAAGTGATATCAACGATAGCATCCGTCAACATCTCACAGAGTTTATTGAAAACATGAGAAATTGATGACCTGAAAAGTGGGTGGGTGGAAGGTAAAGAAATGAGATGAGGTGGATGGGTGGAAGGTAAAGATATGAGATGGAATGAGAAAGTGAATGAAAAAGTGAACTTTATGTGGACATAAAGTCTTTATTATGAAAATGTACAAAGAAATTAATGTTGAAAATTGGCAAGCAGAAGGTTGACACCTTTGACTGCAGGAAGAGTTACCTTGTTTGTTTGTGAATTGGGTCGCTAGAACTGCTACACGAAGTCTTCTTTTGTTTGAGGCCATTTATATAATTTGAGTTTGTGACCATTGACTAATAATTTGAAAGGTACTAGATTAATGGTAGTTAATTGAATAGCTCCATTATCAAAGACATGACTAATTTCATATGGTCCCAGCCATCTTGTCTGCAACTTTCTTGGCATATCTTTAAATCTAGAATCATATAGTAGTGCCCAGTCACCAAATTGAAATTACGTACTAATAATATGAGATTCATGCCATTGTTTCCTTTTTTTTTTATATAAGTTCAATGCATTCCAAAGCATCTTTGCGCATTTCATCTAGAGAGTTAAGATGTAGAAGACATTCTCTTTATGTTGTAGGAAGTTCATTTTCTAGTTCCATTGTAGTTCTTAAAGTTTTATGTCCAAATTCAATGAGGATCATTGCTACCTTTCCATACAGGAGCTCAAATGGTGTGAATCTTGTAGCAGTCTTTGAGGTTGTTCTGTAAGCCCAAACAGCTTCTTGTAATCTACTGGTCAAATCCCTATGATGTAGATGAACCATTTTTGTTAAGATGTTCTCTAGTTCATGGCTTGTGACCTCTGCTTGTCCATTAGCTTGAGGGTGATAAGGACTGGATTTTCGGTGCCTAATGTTATACTATTTCATCAACTCTGAGATTAGATTAGAGGTAAATTGTGCACCTTGATCAATGACTAGCTCTTTGGGTACACCAATGTGAGTAAAAATTTCTTCATACAGAAATTCAGCAACTTCTTCATCGCGAGCATGCTTCATGGCCTTAACTTCAACCCATTTTGTCAGGTAATCAGTGCAAACAAGAATATAGGATTTCCCATTAGATGGAGGATCAATTGGACCAATGAAGTCCATGCCCCATTTGTCAAATGGTGTTAACCTCATCTTAGGATTAAGAGGCATTTCATCTATTCTTGTTGGTCAGCCTATCCTTTGACACTTGTCACACTTTTGTGTATAGTTGGTTACATCTTTGTGAAGTGTAGGCCAATAATAACTAGTTGTCAAAATTTTCAAGGTTGTTCTTTTTGCTGCAAAGTGTCCTCCGCATGGTTCATTATGACATGCATGTAGAATATCATATGTCTCATCCTCTCTCACACATCTTCTCATAACTTGATCAAGTCCAGTGTAAAACAAGAGATTATCTATCTAGGAGAAATGGAAGCTTTTCTCTACAAGCAACTTCTTTTCCTTGTAAGAAAAGTGTTCTGGTATTTTATTAACTACAATGCAGTTAGCAATATCTACCTACCATGGAGTTTGAACAGCAATATGAAATAAATGCTCATCCAAAAATGCATCATCTACCAAAGTAGTGTCAGTATCATCATGATGGATTCTTGATAAATAATCAGCTACAACATTGGCTTTTCCAGGCTTATCAAAAATAGTTATATCAAATTCTTGCAACAACAATAACCATCTTGGTAATCTACCAGTTATAGTAGGTTTATTCATGAAATATTTAATTTATGCATGATCAATATGAATAAATATGGAATAGCCAGTTATGTAATGCCAAAATTTGTTCAAGGCATAAACTACTGCTAGCAGTTCTTTTTCTGCCATTGCGTAGTTAATTCTAATCCATGAAGGCTCTTGCTAATATAATAGATTGTATTTTCAAGATTTTGGGCTTGTTGTGCTAGGACTACACCTATGTCATAATCAGAGGCATCTTTGTATATATGAAAAGGTAAATTCCAATGAAGGCCTTGTAAAACTAGGGATGTAGTCAGAAGTTTCTTAAGCTGCAAGAAGGCTTCATTACATTCGGATGTCCAGCTAAATTCAGGTTCTTTTGTGAGTAACTTATACAAGGGACTAGATATTTTGCTAAAATCTTGTATGAAATTTCTATAATATCCAGCATGACCTAGAAAAGATCTTACATCTTTTGATTTTGTAGTTATGGGCAATGTTTGAATGACCTCTTTCTTAGTTGGATCCACTTGTATTCCTACAGCTGATATGAAATGACCAAGTACCACGCCTTCCTGCATGAGCATGAAACACTTTTCACTATTAAGTGCCAAATTATTTTCTTGATGTCTTACCAAAACCTTTTCAATATTCATCATTGCTTCCTCAAAATTGACTTCAAATTTTGTGAAATCATCCATATATATTTCCATACAATCATGTGATATATCAACAAAGATGTTAATAACTACTTGTTGGAACATTACAGGAGCATTACATAGACCAAATGGTAAAAAAAAGTATGCAAAAGTACCCCATGGGCATGTAAATGTGGTTTTTTCTTGATCTTCAGGAGCAATATTGATTTGGTTATAACCACTATACCCATCTAGAAAAGAAGAATACTTCTTTCCAGCTAGAGTGTCCAGAACTTGGTCTATAATGGTAAAGGAAAGTGATCCTTTTTTATGGCCTTGTTCAATTCTTTATAATCTACACAAATTCTCCATTTTCCTCCCTTTTTAGGCAATATGACCAGGGGTGACACCCATCTACTATTAGATATAGGATAAATAAAACCAGCATCAAGCAATTTTTGCAATTTAGATTTAACTATCTCTCTAAGGCTTAGATTTATCCTTCTCTAGGGTTGATGGAGTGGTAGAAAACCTCCATTTATGTATATCATATGGGTGCACAATGTAGGACTCAAACCTTTCATATCGCTATAGTCATATGCAAAGGCTTTTTCATGCCTTTAAAGCAATTATTTTAGTTGTTCCATCTATATGGGTGTTAATTTGGGATTAGCATGGAGATTGTAACCTTTAGTTAGTTAAACAGTAGTGGTGGACTCTATCATACTAGCTTTAGAGATTGGACTTGCTTCTAATTCACATAGTAAAAGTGGATGAAGAATATCAGGTTCTTTGAGCAAAGTACAATTCTTATCACATTCTTCATATGTGATTAATTCCAACATAGAACTTTCAGATACATCTTTTTCTACCACAAAATTGTTAGTAAGGATACTCTGAAGTACTAAATCTTCCTCTTGAAGTTTTAGAAAAGATTGTCTATGCAATAGCATGAGCTATACTATAGAATTTAACTCTGCTTCTTCATTCCCTAAATCTGGCCAAACAGATGTGCCCAAATCTGGTAATGTTTGGAATGGAGGATATAAATCAAATTTTTTTGTTGCTTGGCCATTTGATATGGTCATATTCATGATCTACAACTTATATTTGCAGTAGTTGTGGCTAACCATGTTCGACCTAGGATGATAGGGTAACCAGATAGATTAACTTTAGGGGATTAAATCATGAAATCTACAAGATATTCTAGAGAATCTAAGGTTACAACTATGTTTTCTATCATCCCATCAAGGGTGATAGTAGAACTATCTGCAAGTTGCAGAATTGTTGGGGTAACCCTTGGTCCTTCTATTTTCAACTTTTTCATAGTATCCTTAGTCATGACATTTATAGCAGTGCCAAGATCTATTAAAGCATTTTTAACAAATTGACAATTTATACTGATGTTGGTACACATGTGGACTTAGATTTTAAACTTTCAGTTTCAAGTCTTGAACCTTTTAGTTTCAAGTTTTGAACCTCTTTGAACTACTTCAAACTCGGTTCAAAGTGGTTTGAAGTGGTTCAGAGGTTCAAAATGGTTTGACATGCAGATTTAGAATCAAGATTTAGGCTCAATGTTTTCAAGGTACACCAATTCAATTTTCATTATTCAAAGGTGCAGCCACATGGCCCAGATTCTCAGATATTCATAGTTCAGAATGTTTGAAAAGTCCAATCCAGTTCATAACTCAACTCATCAATTGAATTGCAAGCTTCAGTGAAAAGTTCAAAATCTGAAATGTCGAGGCTACCTCTCAGGATACATATCACTCCAAGTCAAAATTGCACTCACAATTGGTCAATCATATGATGGAATGTAATCAATATGAATTGTGCATAATATCCTTAAATGAGGTTTTGAAACATGGAGATTTCTACATTTGAGAGAAGATGTCATGTGAGGCTGACAATGATAACAACTCCATGAATCTTCGTTGGATCCAAAACATGCTCAGTTACTTGGGGATGTTGAAATCCATATGAATGTTTTTTGATGGATTGACTAAGGCTTTTGAGGTGGAAGTCGTGCATTTGTAAATATTGTTGGAAGAAGCTACTATAATTTCTATGACCATGAATTTGCAGGAAGCCAGAATAGTAGTCTCAGTGCGGGGGTTATAAATCCCAATATAACCATTGGATCAATCCCATTTTTAGATATGTATGGAAAAACCTAGTTCTCTAAATCCTCTCTAAATAATTTTTTGATATTATTTATGGATCAAAAGTTACAAGTTTTTGAGTGCAACACTATCAGATCAGCAATGATAGTGACAAAATGCAGAGAATAGTAAAACAGTCATGTTGTGGGGGGTGTGTCTCACAATCCAACCATTTTATTGATCTAAATTTTTGATATTTATTTTAAATTCTATTTTTACAAATCCTCTCCAAAAGGAGTTGCAATATTCCTTCTAGATCAAAAGTTATTCTCAAATGAGTGTAGTGCTATCAAAATTGCATATGACTGTCATGAAACAATGACAACACTTTACAACCAGCAGATGCCACCTATCAGCATGCATATAACATAGGGGCCTCATATTTTCAAAGATATAAGAAAAGGTTTATAATGATATAAACACATGGAAAAGGGGAACTCATAAGGTTTTTCAAGATTCAGTTAGGGAAACTGAAAGTTGTCACGAGAAATGAGAAGATAATAAGGAGGCCAACAAAAGACAAAGATGGGGGGGGTTCCATCTTCTACTCTTTCCCAGAGACTGTAGACTGTGTGCTATAGCAAGGGGAGGAAATTTTCTAGATATGTTCCATTTCTTTTGAGAGAGAGAGGGCAGAGTTTATTTTCTAAACTATTTGTTAGAGATGAAAGAAATTTTGATTTGATAATGTAATGTTAAATAAAAGAGTTTTACTTTTACTTTTAGATAGTGATTTTTGATTGTAAATATGTAAGATGGCCTTTTTTTTTCTTTTACATTTAAAGAAGGGAGATTGGAGGATAATTGTATTAGAACTTTTATTATGATGCATTTTCCTTTCACTGATAATAATCTTTGTATCGTTCTCAGTTTTCTCTGAAATGCATTTCATTGTCACTGTTTTCAGATTATGCTATCAGTTCAAGATATCTCCTAAAGCTTTGATTCCTCACTTTCTCAAAGGAATGGAAAATACTTCTTTGATCTCGTTTTCCTTATAATGCAGCATTTGGGCAAGTGAACTTTGTTTCATCTGCTATTCTTTGATGTTCATTTCTTTTTAATTTCTTAGTTTCTGCATCTACTTTGTGTGTACGGGTAGATGTTTGTAATCCTTTCATGTTATCTAGTTAAAAGCATTCATATTCAAATCCATTATGAATCATATACAAGGATTTGTACCCAGATAAATTCAAAGGGTGCTTACACTTTTTCAATAGTGAAGTGACCCAATTGTTAGTGCTAATTAGTCTTCTTGTCTAGGCATTTAGAGTTATTTTGTATATTTTTCTCTGGAAGACAATCTGTTCACTAACAAATTTTTGGTGACTCTACTGGGGATGAAAATGAAGATCATTGCTTAACATTTGTTTCCTTAGTTTTATGATTATCTTTGTATGCAGGAGATTGGTGACTCTATTATAAGCTTTCAGAGTTTTTGGTTAAAGAGTCTAGTGTTTTCATTTTCAAAATTTGAGGTATCTCCCAAAGAATGAGGGTTTATAGCTCTGTTAAAGAAGGATACCCACTAGCCTTCATTATACATAAAGAAATTTAAAGGATTGGATTCCAGCAAGGGATGAATATACCTCCAAAATCTTTATCTTTGTCCCATCATTCAAAGACAGTCATATTAGAGAGGTTACCAAAGAAGTTGCAACACAAGTAAACTGGCTGAAATCTTTTGACAATGCCATCCTCATAAAGAAGAAACCCAAGGGAAAGATCTAGAAAAAGAAGGACATGCATGTGAAAAAGAACAAACAGCTAAAGTAGAAGACAAGCAAGAGAAAGATCTTGGTGAAGAAGGAATGGGAAGCCAACAAGATGATGAAGATCTAGACACTTTTTAGCTACACATGATTCCCATCTCCACATCACCTCTAGTAAGTCCTGAAGTTGAGGTAAAGACTTTAGATTACCCATCATTATTTTCATTTGATGAAAAATTTGAGTGTATTCAAAAAGAGGATGGTGCATCTTTTCATTAGGCTTATATGAATATGGAGACTAGTATCAAGTCTTTGCCTATGATTTCATGCCATGAAGATAGTTCATCTTTTGATGCCCAAGAAGTGAGTAAAAGTTCTGATTTCCCTCTTATGTGCCAAAATGAAAATGTGGACAACATTGTAGTGGTAGGGAATCAATTAAAGGATGTAAATGATGAAAGTATGCAAGGCAACAGGAGTATATTATGCTCACTAGTAGATATCATGGAAGATTTCATCAAGGAACTATGTTCAAAGAATGACAATCCATTAAAATATTTCCTCATAAATGACTCTTGTCTATTCAAGGAGATTGAAGAAAGGATGGTTAGTGGTTTCCAAGAGACTACAAAGATACATGATGAAAACCATACCACTGTGGCTGAGGTAAAACATAGTTCCAATTTAGTACCTTTGATTTTTGCAACTAATGATGTAGATGTCTACTTTGTTGATCCTAAAGTTGGTCATAATATTCTGATTGATAAATCAAGAACTAAGCTTCATGCATTCTATGAGAAGTATAGGATAGAAGTTCCTATGCAAGTATCATACACTCACTCTGATAGTTTTGAAGTATTTATGTTTGATGATGGAAATGAGTTGATTAAAAGTAATCCTATGTTGGGTGAGGCATCTCTTTGCTTACAAGTTGACTGTGATATCAAATGCCATATACAAATGGTGAGTCTTTAAGATAGCATTTCTGGATATTGTGCATCTTTTCTTGAAAAGGTTTCTTCTTTTCAAAAAAATTAGTTTGAAGTGAAACCTAGCCGGATGCATGTTGAGCATCATTTCTCGAATGAAGGAGAATGTTATGATGAGATGTGGCTATTTGGAATAGAATGTTGGATTTCCAAAATTTTGCATACTATGAGCTTGAGTTTTAGCATTAAAGAAGTCATCATTAAGCAGTGGTATGAGCTACTCTATTGAGGCATAGTCTACTAATGTGGAAAGGCTCCTACTTCTCTGAGCCGATAAATGGATTTACATTAATTCTCCTTTCTTTCAGTTCTCATAGTAGGTTATTTTCCTACCTTTGTAAATATATGTTTTAGTGTGTGAAGTGATAGCTTGAATAATGTGCAAGCTTAGTGCTTGTTGGTAGTTTAGGTATATTTGGTTTGTCAATTTTTCCCTGCTCCCCTCTGCCCTCTCTGTAAGAAACTCCAAGTTTTCCCTTCTTGCTAACTCTATTTTCCCAATGGATAAGGCACTTGTCTTTCCTAAAGATTGTTGGAGTTCTCTATTTTTTGCATCAAAAATAGTCCCGCAATTAGAGCCCCTGTTGGTACACATATGGACCCAAATTTTAAACTTTTAGTTTCAAGTCTTGAACCTTTTAGTTTCATGTTTTGAACCTCTATGAACTTCAAACTCAGTTCAAAGTGGTTCGAAGTGGTTCAGAGGTTCAAAATGGTTTGACATGCAGATTTAGAATCAAGGTTCAAGCTCAATATTTTCAAGGTACACCAATTCAATGTTCATTATTTAGAGGTACAGCCACATGGCCCAAATTCTTAGATATTCATAGTTTAGAATGTTTGAAAAGTCCAATCTAGTTCAGAACTCAACTCATCAATTGAATTGCAAGCTTCAGTGAAAAGTTCAAAATTTGAAATGTTGGGGCTACCTCTCAGGATACATATCACTCCAAGTCAAAAGTGCATTCATAATCAATCAATAATATGATGGAATGTAATCAATATGAGTTGTGCATAATATCCTTAAATGAGGATTTTGAAACATAGAGATTTCTACATTTGAGAGAAGATGTCATGTGAGGCTAACAGTGATAGTAGCTCCATGAATCTTTGTTGGATCTAAAACATGCTCAATTACTTGGGGACATGGAAGTCCATATTCATGTTGTTTGATGGATTGACTAAGGCTTTGGAGGTGGAAGTCGTGCATTTTCAAATATTGTTGGAAGAAGTTGTTGTAATTGCTATGACCACGAATTTGCAAGAAGCCAAAATATTAGTCTTAGTGCAGGGGATATAAATCCTAATCTAACAATTGGATCAATTCCATTTTCAGATATGTATGGCCAAATGCAGTTCTCTAAATCCTCTCTAAAGTGTTTTGTCAGATTATTTATGGATCAAAAGTTACAATTTTTTGAGTGCAACACTATCGGATTAGAAATGACAGTGACAAAATGCAGAGCAGAGTAAAATAGTCATGTTATAGAGGTTGTATCTCACAATCCAACCATTTTATTGACCTAAATTTTGGATATGTGTTTTAAATGCTAGTTTTAAAAATCTTCTCCAAATAGTGTTGCAAGATTTTTTCTAGATCAAAATTTATTCTCAAATGAGTGCAGCACTGTCAAAATTGCATATGACTATCATGAAACAATGACGACACTTTACAACTAGCAGATGCCACCTACGGCCTCATATTTTCAAAGATATAAGACAAGGTTTATAATGATATAAAAACATGGAAAAGGGGAAGTCATAAGGTTTTTCAAGATTCAGTTAGGGAAACTGAAAAATTTTCATGGGAAATGAGAAGATAATAAAGAGGCCAGCATAAGACAAAGATGGGGGGTTCCATCTTCTACTCTTTCCTGGAGACTACAAACTGTGTGCTACAACAAGGGGAGGAAATTTTATAGATTTGTTCCATTTTTTGTGAGAGAGAGTGTGTGGATTTTATTTTTTAAACTGTGTTAGAGATAAGAGAGATTTTGATTTGATAATGTAATGTTAAAGAAAAGAGTTTTAGTTTTCCTTTTAGATAGTGATTTTTTATTGTAAATTTGTAAAAGGACCTTTTTTGTCTTTTACATTCAGAGAAGGGAGACTGGAGGATAATTTTATTAGAACTTTGATTATGATGCATTTTCCTTCCATTAATAACAATCTTTGTATCATTCTCAATTTTCTCTTAAATGCATTTCATTGTCACTATTTTTGGATTATGTTATCACTTCAAGATATCTCCTACAGCTTTGATTCCTTTCTTTCTCAAAGGAATGGAAAATACTTCTTTGATCTTGTTTGCCTTGTACTACAGCGTTTGGGCAAGTGAACTTTGTGTCATTTTTTATTCTTTGTTGTTCATTTCTTTTCAGTTTCTTGGTTTCTACATCTACTTTGTGTGTATGAGTAGATGTTTGTAATCCTTTCATGCTTTCTAGTTAAAAAAATTCATATTCAAATTCATTGTAAATCATATACGGGGAGCTGTACCTGGATAAATTCAAAGGGTGCTTACACTTTTTCAATAGTGAAGTGACCCAATTGTTAGTGCTGATTAGTCTTCTTGTCTAGGCATTTAGAGTTATTTTGTACATTTTTCTCTGGAAGACAATCTGTTCACTTACAACTAACATTAACTACTAGACTTCCCAGATCAAAATATTTTGGTGTGATCAATTTCTCTAACATGATGTCAGCCAATTGTCCCACAACATGGACTGTGGTGGGATCCTTTTTCTTCCTTCCAAGCTTCTTTAGGCAAGCATCTTTAGTAGCTTTTCCATTAACTTGAACATCCTTAATGGCTTGAAATAGGGGTATTTGGACATGTATGTTTTTCAACTAATCAAAAATATCAAAAGGTTTTTCCTCTACTTGTATAGGTTTTCTTTGTATAAACTTTTTTGAAAAGGGAGGTTCTACTGCTGGTTAAGCTTGGGTTGACATGGTAACATTGGTTGGATCAATTGTTTCAGTAACTGAGGGTTCTGATGCTATAAGAGGGTCTGTTATTTCAGTTATAAGAGGCAGTTTAGGCATTGGTAAAGTTGTACTAGATCTCACATGTATATTTGCAACACCCAAAGCGTAAGCAGGATACTGTTGAGCATTAGCACTATACATGGGTTGTTATGATTGTTGGCTAGTTGGGTTTGGCTGAGATTGTGCAGGTAACTGTGTCTACTTTTGAAGTCCAATATTTTAGGTGGTGGCATTAGAGCGGGTTGTTGAACTAGAGGTGGTAATTGTGGAGTACCAGTGTATTGGTTAGGCCATTGTTGAGATCCCCTCCATTGGTTTGTAGACTGCCAATTCCCTTGGGGTGGTTGCCATTGGTTCTATTGGTTTTGCCAATAGCTCTATTAGTTTTTCCATTAGTTACTCTATTGGTTAGGCCAGGATGGTTGGAAATTTTGAGGCCATTGGGATTGTTGTGGGTTGTTTTTCCCAGCATTGTTCCAATTAGGTTGATATTGTGGAGAACCTTGGGAATTATGGCTTTGCCATTGATTACCATATGAATTTGAATTTTGCAAAGGTTCTTGAGGCATACCTTGACATTGAGCCCATGGTTGGCATTGAGAAAAAAAGAATACTTGCTCATCATCTCAATCTATCTTGATGTACTCAGTTGGAAGATGTTGGTTCTCCATGCTTGCGACCAGTTTACATTGGCAATCCTTATTTTGCTTCCAACAATGAGGGTAGTATTTGACTAGTTGCAGCTTGGCTTCTACATATTTCTTCTTTGCAATCATTATGTCAATATGTGCAGCAACATCATTGATGATTTTTTGTTTGAAATCTGACAATAGGTTAGATATCTTGAGCTTTGAAATGCCTTGACTGATTCCTTTAGTGACTGTGGAATGAGGTCCTCGGCCTTCTTCATGGTTGACCTTGAATAGTTCTAACAAATCTTCTTGAGGTCTTCCCAAGAAGCTTGATATACATCACCACCAGCCATAAACTCTAGTGCTTCTAGACAGTTATCATTCACACCTCTTAGAAAGACTAGCTTTTGTGAATCCTCAGACAACACATGCTGAGGGTTCTTCTACATTGTATATAAGAAACATGGAACATTGTCTTCCAATTTTTCTTTCTCCTTTTGAGATATCCCAAAGACATCATCTCCTCTTGAACTAGATGCTTTGCAATACTCTTTGTACTTATCTAGAAATAGAGTTTGCATTTCATCTCAACTTTCTATTGCATTGGCTCCTAAGCCCATGAACCATCGTAGAACTGATTCTTTCAATGTTGCTAGAAATAATTTAAGCTTATGGGCATCAATTTTGTAGTCAAAACTATGATAAAGTATATCAAACTCAAACAAGAAAGTATTAGGGTCTTCAATTGCAAGGCCATTGAACTTTGAAAGGGCAGCTACAGGTATATTCTTCAGATTATCAGTATTTACAAGGCTTGGAAGAGGGAAAGAAAAATTAGGTTGTGCCATGACTTGAGGTATTAGATTATGAGGTTGCTATTGAAAAGGAACATTGGGTACTAGATTATTACCAACTGGTGGATTCAGAATAGTGTTATCAAGAAAATTGGTCAAAACTTTAGTAAAAGGTTGAAGACTGCTTATATCTATTGGTTCAGCTTTTGATGATGATGTGGTGGGAAAAATAGGGCTTGTGTCTTCAACAGGTAACTCAACTTCTTCTTCTTCAATTTCTTTATTCAAATTAACAAACTCCCACAGAAGAAATCTGTCATATTCATCTCATCGTCTTCCTCTTTGATGCATGCAATTAAACTTTTCACACTGGTGAAAGAAGCTTCAAAACTAGAAATTTCTATAAAAAACTTTATCTAAGAACTATGACCCAAAAATGCTCCTAGCTTGACACCATCCCTAGCAATGGTGCGAAAAATGGTTTGCCTCACAATAGGTGTATCATAATCATGCTCTAGGCCATGCTTAGGAATAATATATTCAAACTAAGGACTATTTTTCCCACTATGAGGTGCATTTAATATTGTCAACCCAGGGACGTATACTTGAAATGATCAACACAATATGTGCACTAGGTCTCTTAATGAGTCACTAAACTTATGTTGCAAGAAAGTAACACACTTAACTCTATGAATACTAGAAATACAATGAAAGGCTAACAAATATTCCAACTCAGTTCATCCACTAGAACTGTTCTCACATATGTTGCAAGAACATTCACAAAGTGCAATGCTACAGGAAGGGACTTACAACTTCTACTTACAATACTAAGAATGCTTGGAAATAAATCTATTCTATCCTAATCTAATCCACCTTCCAAGTGGACCCCCTTGGTTGGCTTCAACTAAACTACTAACACAAGATAGAAGCCAAAATATTATTTTATTGCATTTCAAAAATTCATTACATAACACATAGAACTATAAAAACACAACTCACTATAAAAGTTAACAATCTGTTCTCATAAACTCTTTCTTCTAACTAGCTAAACTAACACACTTGGGTTGATTCCTCTATATAGGAGATCAACACTTATTCCATAACAGAAAAGTAAATAACCTAGCTATAAATCTACAGGAGAGAAAGAAGGAAAATAACAACTCAAGGCGGGAAGAAGAGATAATGGCCTAAGGCAGGAATAATAAAGTCTAAACATATGCTTTCCATAGGAATAAATACAAAGGATGTACTAAGTCTTGATAGCTCCTCCATACTCATTGGCATGTCCTTTGGAACTGTTACAACTTTCCTCCACCATGGCTTCACCTTAGCATTCTTTTCTCCTTGAATGTTGTTGGCACTCATCTTTGAATTCTTCCAATCATCTTTCAACTTCATTGCTAATAGGTTAGTTATAATAAAAAGATAATTTCAAATAAGCATTTTCAAATTAAATTCAAATATAAGAACACACATTTTGATAATTATATGAAATACTGCATAATATATATAATACTAGCAAAATATGACATAGTATCTACCCATAGGTTTATCATAGGTTTTGGTAAACATAGGTCCACAAATTTTTTGACAAAGATAAAACAGAGTATCAACAAAGTATTTTAAAACTATCATGAAATAAAGGCAATCTTTGGCCTCATCATCGTACTTCTATTTAAGGATTCATAGACCAAGAAGCTAGAGTTGTTGGAGTGCCAAATTACAAAGTGGTTGAAGGGTGTCAAGGAGAAGGAAGAACAGAGCACAAAGACTCTACTTCAATAAGTGGTCAGAAAGAGATGATTGCACTGGTACATTGAGCATGGAGACTCAAGGAGACAAAGCTTGAAAGGAGGGTAAGTTGTCAGAGTTGTAGAGACTAAAAGCTAGGCAATGTTATGAGCTGAGAAGTGATCTGAGATCTGCAAGTTAAGTTGTGAATTGTAATTAGGTCAAAACCTCTTATTTTTACTCTCTAGCAATTGTATCAGTTAGGGTAAGAGAAAATCCTATGGACTTAGGTTGGGGTAATAGCCATTTGTAAAACCTTTAACAGGTTGACATTCCAAGTGAATGTTCTAAAGTCCTCTAACTAGGCCCACTTCTAACAAGGTGGTTAAATCCTTTAACCAGGTCACATTTAATAGTGTGTTGTAGCCTTTAACAAGGCATGCCTTTTACAGGGCATCATTTCAGAAGAGTGAGAATTGAGTAGCATGTTACTGGTAGTTTTTCCCAAATTGGGTTTCCACATAAATCACTATGTTATGTGTTGATCTTTTCATGTGTTATGCTTGCATGTTGATTTATAGTAACTTGTTGATTGGGAATGTCTAAGCATGGATGAATGAATATTTTTATGGGCACACTCTACTTGGTGAAAAGATTGAATTGGACATTTGGACCTTGAATAGTTGATTCAACCCCCCCCCCACCCCCCCCCCCCCCCCCCACCTTCTCAGTTATTCTAAAGAATTTCTAACAAAACCCTCCAAATGAGAAGGTACAACTAGGGTGGGGATGACACTCACAATTCTTCACTACTGCAGTAATAAAGTGTCACCTATTAGGGTTACATAGTTTGACCATTTTCATGATCTACCCTATGAAAGGCCTACCCTGTTAAAGGCTTACAAAGGATTTTTGGATCCTACCCTGTTAAAGGATTTTGAACACCTTATTAAAAGTGTGCCTAGTTAAAGGACTTTCAGAACATTTACTTGGAATGTCACCCCTATTAAATGATTTTACAATGATTGTTAAGTCAACCTTAGTCCAAAGGATTTCACCTTGTTGATATAGTTGTTAGAAAGTAATAGTAGAATGTTTGATCTGATAACTTACAACTTTGCCTTGCTGATTTTAGATCACAATTTTGTCCATCTTGATCCTCTTGATCTATTATAACAATGTTGTATCACTTCTCCTCTATTCTGAAAATTGATTATGCAATCCTTTCACACTTCTAAGTCACCTTGAATGCTTTCAAATCAATTCACCCCTTCTCTTCCTTCTATTTTTTGCTTGCATCACTACTTGAATTATGGGTCTTCATCTTCCTTATAAAGACTTTGGTGGCTTAGGGTTAGGTATGAATCTATGACTGAGATTCATTCATTTTGTCACTTAATCCCTTCCAATTTTCTAATTGGTTGCATGTTAATTGTATAGGGAATCCAAATAGATTTTTCCTTGTCTTCAAAGCTTCAAGATCTATCCATAAGTTGGCATAAAAATAGTTTACATAGTTGTTTGTGTCATCACAAACAACTAGGTCCATCCTGTGTTACTCAACACTTGATAATACTGATGCTTGACACTTATTGTAATTTTATCTGGCTCGGCACCTAAACTTGCTCGACATCAACTGTATGCTTGGCACTTGAATTACTCGGCACATGAGTGACTCAGCACTCATTGTAACTCAATATCTATACATATTATACTCGCCATGTATTACTAGCTCGACATGATGTAGTAAATATCTTAAGTGTGTTGACACTCAATTGTCAAAATCAAACTAAGATCAACAAAAACACAATGCAAGAAATAAGATATGATAACAAACATAACTCTTTATTCATAAAATAATTGATTACATGCAATGTGTCAAGTTGTAAGGCCTTCTTGGTTACAGCCATATACAAAGCAAGTAATAACTCTACAAGATCGTCAAAAGCCAACCCAAACCCTAACTAGTCTAGATCCACACTCTAGTAGAAACCTCCAAGGAAAATCTAAACTTGTTCTCGCAAGCCAACAAGCAATATCCTTGTTTCCCAAGCTGCAACTACTAACTCTTCTCAAACTTCGCTCTTTTTCCACATCCTCTTTTCTAAGCTTCTACTAAGAAGAGATCACACCTGGAGATCTTGGTTAAAAATGCTCATATGCCTTACTTAAATAGGCACTGACCACCCAAGATGTCACAAACACAACCAATGTGGGATAAAAGGTAAATGCAACTACCTTACAAAAAATATTTAATTCCCACCCAAATACAACTAAGCACCGCCATGTGGCCAATTAAAAAATTGCATTGCCTTTGTGGATCACAACAAATATTAGATGAATGATTTAAGGAACTTTCCACAAAATTCTAAGATGCCACCTACACACCTCGATAAATGAAATGACAACCATTTTTCTTATTTTTCTTTTTATGCCACCCATGCACCTCAATAAATGAAAAAAGGACTTTTCTCTCCATTTTTCCATTTTATTTTATTTTAAATTATTTTTGTTGGAATTCTTTAGAATAACTAAGAGGGGAAGTGAATCAATTATCCAAGGTCCAGAAGTACAATTAAGAAAAATTCACAATTTAGTGAACCCATATCCATAAAACATTTTCATCATGCATGCATCCATTAGATTATGTAATCACTTAAACTTGTAGGTTATTGTCAAATCAATTTGCAGAAATGTAAACATGAAACATCACAGATTCAATAACACATTTGACACAATGATTTAACGTGGAAAATCTATTTTGGAAAGACCATCGGTAACATGCTATTCATTCTCACTCTTTTGAAGTGATGCCCTATGAAAGGCCAACCCTATTAAAAATTACAATACACACTATTAAATGTGACCCGATTAAAGAATTTCAATCATCTTATTAGGAGTGAGCCTTGTTAGAGGACTTTAGACCATTCACTTGGAATTTCACCTAATTAAAGGATTTAAAAATGATTGTTAGGCCAACCTTAATCCAAAGGATTTATCCTAGACTGATACAATGATTAGAGAGTAACAACAAGGCTTGATCTGCTAACAACTTACAACTTCATTTGCAGATTATAGATCTTTTTTTTAGTACTCAATTCTACTTGTTTTTCACACTCTTAAGCTCTAATAGGTTGTTCACCTTGCAAGCATCCATACCCTTAAGCCTTCTTGCTTTGTTGTCAATACAGTCTCTTCTCTTAGGTCAGTGAATGAAGCAAATACCCTAAACTCCTTGTCTTCTTTAGGTTCTTGTACATCAACTCTTTCTTCTAACTAGTCATCTCTATAAATAGAGAATTAAGATATTTGTCCATTCATCCTCCATCATCCATTTTAGGGGTTAGATTAGATAGGATTCAATGAATCTACCCCTCATTTCATTTCATTCCCTTCTAGAAACTTCTCCTTCAATCCTCTTTGAATTCACCTCAAAATGGTTCATCTTGAATTCTATACCACCAGCTCATCAATCTTATCTTCCACACAGTTCATATAATCTAAGAAATCTAACTTGTCAACTTAGATCCATTGAGTTCTTGATCTTTCTCATAATGTTGACACTCAGCAATAATTGGCTTCTAATGCTTGGCACATACTATGTTTCTCAACATCCACTGTCAAAACACTTGACACGAACTAAAGTTCACCAGTAGTCAGCATCAACTAAACTTTACTTGACTTACACTATTTCACTTAGCTTACACTGAAATTGACCTTGCTCTGCTCCAACTGATTTTCTACTTGGTTTGCACTAACTTTGCTCAGCACCTATTGTCCACTCGGTCAATCTTGGCAAAAAAAAATTGTTTAACTTGTTCTTCTAAACTTACTCAGTGTAATCAACCTTTGCAACCTTAAGTAGATTATCAATGCACTATAATATCATGTCTTAACTAATCCTTGTACACTTTTTCATATCATAACTCAACTTTCCTCTAGGTGCTATTGTTACCTCATTTGATCAAATTCTCTTCATCAATCAAACAAATGATAGTACTTAAATCATATAAGTAATTGTCTTACCAACAAGTAGTAGGTTTGACATCAGTGACAAAACAAATGATTGAAATACATATCATACTTGTATCAATCTACTTTCAACAATATCGCCCTTTGGCATTGATGGCAAACTATCATACTTCTATCAATATATTTTCAATAATCTCCCTCATTGGTATTGATGACAAACCAAATTGACCAAACTTAATCAGTATGATCAATCAGAATACCAAAAAGAAAATAATTCCTTGTACTAAAATCTCTCCCTCTATCAGCAACTTTCATCTTCTAAATAGGTTACAAAAAAATTTTTCTGATCAATAGACAATCAACTCATCCTTATGACTCCCTCTTCATCACTTCTTATATCTCCCTCAACATTATCTTTCTCTTACTAGATAGATGTAATTAGCAGGTACACTATTTTCCCTCAACACTTCCCTCAACACTCTATCAGTACTTTTTAGTATACTTTCTTCCTTTTTGACAACAATGCCAAAGATTTATCATCTTAATATATAGATATGAATATTTTCATTTTCCCCCTCTGTCACCTTTCTTATGACTAATTTTTAGTTCTAGCTCTTTGATTACTTTAGGCAGCTCCTAAAGTAAGATCCACTACATCAATGTGTAACATATGTCAATCATCTTTTTTGATACAAGGCACTCCTCGTGCTTTTTAGATAGCATTTGATTGGGGTATCACCCCTAATTTACCTCTTAGATACTCATGAGCATCCTTAGGTAATGCTTTTGTGACAATATTACCAATTTGTTCTTTGGTGTTAACATATTCCATCTTCACCTGTTTATCTTGAACTAAATCTCTCAAGTAATGATATTTGATTGCAATGTGCTTAGTCTTTGTATGCATCATAGGATTCTTTGATATATTTATAGCACTTGTATTATCATTACCAAGTATCATAGGTTTAGTGGTT
The DNA here is from genome assembly GCA_028749045.1 of Cupressus sempervirens. Taxonomy (NCBI): domain Eukaryota; kingdom Viridiplantae; phylum Streptophyta; class Pinopsida; order Cupressales; family Cupressaceae; genus Cupressus; species Cupressus sempervirens. Next base: position 136,869,300 of record CM053784.1, on the reverse strand, counting down.
TCCTCCTTCGTACCTTTGAATAGTTGTTTGATCCATACCATGTTTGTACAATTTACCACAGTAGCAACATATTCAACTTTAGCAGTAGATTGAGAAATGCAGTTTTGTTTCTTGCTAGTTCATGTAACCAACCTTTTGCCTAAGAAAAATTCTCCTCCACTAGTGCTCTTTTTGTCATCAATATTTCCAACCCAATCAACATTAGTATAGGCTCTCAATTAAAATTTCTCATTTTTCTTGTAGTATAGATCATACTCCTCTATTTCTTTCAGATATCTCATTATTCTCCTTACTTTCATCAAGTGATTCTCCCTGGGATTAGCAAAGAACATTGCAACTATCCCTACAGATAATGCAATATCATGTCTATTATGTACTACATATTGTAATTTACCAATCATGGACTTATATAATGTTTTATTCACCTTAACTGAATCATCATTCTCTGATAATTTATGTCATGTCACCATAGGTGTGCTTACTGGCTTGAAATCTTTCAATCCAAAAGTTTTTAGTATCTCCTTAATATACTTTGATTAAGTGATGTATATACCATATTTCAACTGATGTACTTGCAAACCCACAAAGAACTTGATCTTTCCAAACATAGACATCTCAAATTCTTGTTTTATTTCATTTGCAAAAGCATTACATAAAATATCTTGACCTCCAAATATGATATCATCAACAGAAAATTTAGATAACAAAATACCATTTCCTTTCTTTGTCTTCAAGTACAAATTTTTGTTATCATCAGTCCTCTCAAATCTAATCTTTATAAGATAATTATGAAGTATCTCATACCATGCTCTTGGTGCTTGCTTCAAACCATAAAGAGCTTTGTGTAGTCTTTATACCATATTTTTGTTGTTGGCATCAACAAATCCTTATGGTTGTTCTATGTAAACCTCTTCCTCCAATATACCATTCAAAAATGCAAACTTAACATCCATTTGAGAAACTTTGAAACCTTTGTATGTAGAGTAAGCAAGCAAAGTTCTTACTCCTTCCAGTCTTGTAATAGGAGTGAATATTTCTCTGTAGTCTATCCCTTCTTCTTGTGCATATCCTTTACAGACTAATATTGCCTTGTTCCTTGTGAATTCACCATTTTCATCTAACTTGTTTATGTATACCCACTTCGTACCAATTAAATTTTTGTTTAGAGTCTAGGAACTAGAGTCCATGTCTTATTTTTCTCAATTTTTTCAATGTCTTCTTCCATGGCTTTACTCCAATCCACATTTTCTAATGCATCCTTCATTGACTTGGGTTCTTGCATGCTCAGCAAACATGTATCATTTCTCAACTTGTTCATTGTCATTGGTCTAGCATCTTTATCACCAATTATTTGTGCAATAGGATGGTGTGATGGTGTCTATTGACATACTTAGACAATCTTGGTTTAACTCCAGTATCTACATTCGGTCTCTCAACTTCTAAATCACTATGTACCTCTTTGTCAAGTAGTTCAACATCTTTTTCATGTGTAGTAATTTTAGAATCAAAATGTGCCTCAACTTCATTCTGTAACTCAGCACCTGAATATAGCTCGAGTCCTAAATGCAACTTGGCATTCATAGTATGTGATTGATAGCCACTAAAACTTGCTATCTATTTGGAACATGATTTACAACATCTTATTTAGCAAGCATACCTTCATAAAAGTATATAGATTATTTTTATTCTTTTGGTTCCTTCATAGGTTCAGCCTCCTATACTTCTGTATATTCATCAAATTTCACATTTGTACTTTCCAAAAATTTGGTAGTGTTAGTATTTGAACACTTATAAGCTTTAATTCTTGTAGAATAACCAAGAAATATACCTTCGTCACTTTTTGCATCTAGTCTACCATTCTTGAAATCTTTGAGAATATAACACTTTTTTCCAAATACCTTAAAGTATTTTATATTTGGTGAGTATCCATACCATAGTTCAAAAGGTGTTGAATGAGCAACTTTCTTGACTTGTACACAATTCAAGGTATAGATAGTTGTACTTACATCTTCTCTCCAGTATTTCAAAGCAACATTTTTCTCCATCATGAGTGTCCTAGCATAGTCCATTACAGATCTAATCCTTCTTTTAGCAATTCCATTTTGTGGAGGAGTTCTAGGAGTAGATGTTTGTCTTTTGATTCTTTTTTCATTACAAAACATGTCAAACTCATTCGATGTGAATTCTCCTCCTCCATCAGATCTCAAACATTCCAAACTTTACATGTTTCTTTCTCAACTCGTGCTAAGTACCACTTAAACATTTGGAAATCATTAGATTTATGTTTTAAAAACATAATTGTCATCACTCTAGAATAATCATCAACAAGTAGCATAATGTGCTTATCTCCTTTGTAGCTTTGCACTTCAATTGGTCCACACAAATCAGTATGAACAATCTCTAATATTCCTCTAGAGGTATGAGTCTTACTAATAAAACTTGACTTTGTCATTTTGCCTAACTGGCATTGTTTGCAAATTACATTGTGAGGCTTTTTCAACTTAGGCAAACCTCTGATTCTTCTCATGTTACTGATACTAACCAAGTTATCAAAATTAACATGACATAACATCTTGTGCCATAGCCACACATCATTAAATTTTGTAACTAAACAAGTAGAATTCTCTATATCAAGATAGAATAGATTACCTCTAGTTTGATCACCTTATTTTCCATCAGTATCATATATCTTAGCAATTTTGTTCTCAAACTCAACCTTACAACCCAAATTATTTAGTTGTAACACACTCAACAAGTTATAGTTAAGTCCTTCAACATAGTAAGCATTGTCACATAAAATCTTTTCTATGAGCTTGATAGAACCTTTTTTCTTTTATCAAACATGGTGCATCATTACCAAACCTTACACTATTTCCATCATAATAATTCAAGGTAATAAAATTAATTTTATTTCTAGTCATGTGGTGTGAACACCCAATATCAATGATCTATCTGTCATTTTTGTTCACACAAGGCACTAGTGAAATTGCCTTATCTTCATCAGATTCATCCTTTATTGCAATATACACCACTTCATCATCATGATCTTCAAATCCATCTTTTGTTTCCTCTTTAGAAATGTAGCAAGACTTCTTGCTTTTTTCTTTGTATTCTTTGATGTCTTCATCTCTTCTACTTTTGTACTTCTCACCACCTTTGTAATTCTTTTTCTCTAGAAATCTAGCAGCAATATGACCAACCTCATTGCAACTGAAACACATGATAGGTAACTTGCTTTTAAACTTGCCTTTACCTCTATGAAATCTCCTTACCAGTAGTGCTTCAAGTTGATCTACATCTTTCTCATCTATATCACTATCATTGGACACATATTTTAAATTCTTCTTCTTCTTCTTCTCATTGGGTTCCTTCAATGACAACTTAGCTTTGAAAGAAGATTCAATATTTTTAGGTTTGTAATTATCAAAATTAGATAGCTCAAAAGTAGTGAGCCTGCCTACCAGACCTTCAAGAGTCAAACCATTCTCTGGTATACATCTTAATTCTTGTATTGCATAAACTCTAATAGCATAGATGGGCAACAATGTTCTCAAAACTCTGCTTAGTATAGTATTATCATCTATTTTAGTAGTAGCTCTTCTTATTGCGTTAACATCTTTTACCCTAGAACAATATTAAGAAACATTCTCACTTTCTTGCATTCTCATATCATTGAACTTACCTCTAAGACTTTCTTCTTTGGCTCTTAGAACATTTTTGTCACCCCCATAGATAGTGTGTAGAGCATCCCACATTTTATTTGCACTCTCACAACCCTTGATATCATCAAACTTGACATAGCTTAGGGTAGAGGAAATCTCCAACATTGTCTGGTTGTGTTCTTTCTTCTTTTTCAGATCTTCAATAGTTAGGGCTCTAGCAAGATCAGTATGCTCAACAATAATGGTTGGAAAGCTATCTCTATTAAGCTTGGGTACTTCTCTTTTTGACATCTTGATCTTTATGCTTCTAGTACCTTCAAATTAGTCCTGTTAAGCAGATGGCTATGATACCAATTGTTGAAATTCTTTAGAATAACTAAGAGGAGGGGTGAATTAGTTATCCAAAGTCCAAATGTATAATTAAAACTTTTTTTCACAACTTAGTGAACCCATATCCATAAAAGAAACTCATCATGCATGCATCCATTAGATTATGTAATCACTTAAACTTGTAGGTTTCTATCACATCAATGTGTAGAAATATAAACATGAAACATAACAGATTCAATAACACATTTGACACAATAATTTATTGTGGAAACACAATTTTGAAAAAACCACCAGTAACATGCTACTCATTCTCACTCTTTCAAAGTGATGCCCTATGAAGAGCCAACCTTGTTAAAGGTTACAATACACACTGTTAAATATGACCCAATGAAAGCATTTCAATCGCCCTATTAGGAGTGAGCCTTGTTAGAGGACTTTAGATCATTCACTTGGAATGTCAGCTGATTAAAGGATTTACAAATGACAGTTAGGTCAACCTTATGTTGGAATTACAATAGGAAAGGTAAAATTCTGAGGGGGGGGGGGGTGGGGGGGTGGGGTGTGAATCAGTAGTAGTTTAAACTTGGACCCATAAAAACTTTCACCACACATCCATCTCATACATTCAATGAGTAAACTAAAATAACATGTAAAGCATATACATCTAAATCATGTAAACACATAAGCAATCATACACATATGACACCATATATGATTACGCAAAAACCCTCCAATGAGAAGGTAAAATTGTAGTGGGGATGACACCCACAAATCTTCACTACTACAATCATAAAGTGTATCCAATGAAGGTTACAATGTTTTGACCGTGAAACATGATCTACCCTTTGAAAGGTCTTCCCTGTTAAAGGCTTACAAAGACTGTTAGGTCTCACCTTGTTAGAGGATTTCAACATACTGTTAGAAATGTGCCTTGCTAAAGGACTTTAACTTACAACTAAGTAAGCACCTTATTAGAGGATTTCATACAGCCTATTTGGACTACTTTGTTAAGATATTTTGACTGAAATCACATGTTGGAATATCTCAGCTTTGATCCTGCAGTTATCACTTTCTTGCTTGATAATAGATCACCTCTAAACTGATGTCTTCTTGATCCTCCTCGATCAGATGTCTCTTTTCTATATCCTTTTCCTTTCCTTTGTTATGCTCTAACTAATTTTGTAATGTTGTTTCACTTCATAAATTCTAAGCCACCATGAATTCTTTGTTTGTGCATGCAAACTTCTCTCTTCACTCCTTCAATTCCTTACAAGCTTGCTCATTCTCTCTCTAAATATTTTAGGTTTTTTCCTCCTTAAGAAGACTTAGTGACTTAGGGTTAGGTATGAATCTACGACTGAGATTCATCCATTTTTCCACTTAGTCCTTCCCATTTTCTAATTGGCTGCATGTATTTGCATAGGGAATCTAACTAGAGATTCGTTCTTATCTCCAAAATATTGAAATTCAATCTTAAGTTGGCTCAAAAATAGTTTAGATAGTTGTTTGTGCCTTTAAAAACTAATATGTCAAAAATTGTCTTACTCAACATCTAAAGTCTCTAATGCTCAGCATACACTAATCTCTCTATTATGACTTAGTACCTATATTGCTCGGCATCCACTATTTACTCGGCTCTTGTGTCACTCGGCATATACTGTGTGCTCGACACTTGAGTGACACAGCACATGAGTGGCTTGGCACTCACTTTGACTTGACATGGTCTTGTGTGTGTGTGTGTGTGTGTGTGTGTGTGTGTGTGTGTGTGTGTGTGTGTGTGTGTGTGTGTGTGTGTGTGTGTGTGTGTGTTGTTCTTGGCATGTACTACTAGTTTAGCATGAACTAAGTAAATAAATTAAGTGTGTTGATACTCATTTGTTGAAACTAATCTGAGATCAATACCTTAATCCAAAGGATTTACCCTAGATTGATACAATGATTAAAGAGTAACAGTAAGACTTGATCTGATAACAACTTACAACTTCACTTGTAGATTACAGATCTTTGTTTCAGTCCTCCATTTTGCTTATCTTTTACACTTTTCAACTCTGATAGCCTTTTCACTCTTCAAACATCCATACCCTTAAGCCTTCTTGCTTTTTTTGTCGATGCAATCTATTATCTTAGGTCATTGAATGAAGCAAATACCCTAAACTCCTTGTCTTTCTTAGGCTCTCACACATCAACACTTGCTTCTGACCAGCCATCTCTATAAATAGAGAATTAAGATATTTTGTCATTCATCCTCCATCTTCCATTTTAGGGTTAGGTTGGATTGGATAGGATTAGATGAATCTACCCCTCATTTCATTTCATTCCCTTCTAGAAACTTCTCCTTAAATCCTCTTTGAATTCACCACAAAATGGTTCATCTTGAATTATGTGCCACTAGCTCATCAATCTTATCTTCCACACGGTTCACACAATCCAAAAAATCAAGCTTGTTGGCTTAGATTCATCAAATTCTCAATCTTTCTCATAATGCTAATACTCAACATTAACTAGCTTTTGATGCTCATCATCTACTATCAAAACATTTCTCTTGAACTAAAGTTTGCTTGTGTTTGACATCAACTAAACATTACTCAGCTTACACTGTTTCACTCAACTTACATTGTTTCACTCTACTTACATTGAAATTGACTTTGCTTGGCTCCAATTGATTTTCTACTCTGCTTGCACTAACTTTTCTTAGCACCTACTATATACTCGGTCAAGCTTGTCAAACAAACTTCATTTAACTTATTCTTCTAAACTTACTCAATGTAACCAACCTTTGCAACCTTAAGTAGATTATCAATGCATTATAATATCATTGTCTTAACTTATCCTTGTACACTTTTTCATATCATAACTAAACATTTCCTCTAGTGCTATTGTTACCTCATTTGATCAAATCCTTTTCATCAATCAAACAAATGATAGTACTTAAATCATATAAGCAATTGTCTTACTAGCAAGTAACATGTTTGACATAAGTGACAAAACAAATGATTGAGACATATTAATCATCCTTGTATCAATCAGTTTTCAATAGTTTTTCCTCTAATTTTTGCCACTTTCTCTTTCCTCTATTTTTTCTATCACACCCCCTTTTATTTTGTGATACAAGATGCTCCTGCATCAAACTCCCCAGGTAGATAGAAAATTATGTTCCATAGTTTGATGCCAAAAGAAATTTCTCCAACCAACTTCATCTTCACCAAAGGTTTCTAGTCCATCCCAGACAAAACAATAGATATGTACACCAACCATCTTAGCTTCATCCATACAAACATCTAAATTGAATGTATCATAGCAACCCAATCAACATGCTCACTCCTAGGAACAAAAAGAACATAATGCTTCACCAAACAATCCCTGTAACTCAGGCTAATTAGGAACACACAGATCCATAGTATCATGTAGATCCTCAACCACATTAGCAAAATCTAACTCCACATTAGTAGCAACATTCATATCAACAATATCAGCAGTAACTGGTACATCCTCAATCATCTCAGTAGCAACATATAAATGCAGATTCATATCAGCAACCATATGCAAATCTGCATCCATATGTAAATCCCCATAATCAATAATCTCGTCATCCACAATAAGATTCTCTACAATTTTCATGTCACATCCAACCAACTGATCATGAAAACAAATTTCCTTTCCAGACTCAAAAAGATTAGGAATATCTTCTCTAAGCTCAAGTATCTCAGCAACAACCACAATTTTCTCTGTAGATTTTAGATCAAATTTCACAAACTGATCAACAAAACCAACCATACATACCTCTTCAAATTTAGCAAAGTCATCCTTTACCTCTTCCTCAACAAAAAATTATGCTTTTCTCTACATAATCTTCTTAATCATCCAGACCACTCTCTTCCATATCGGTAGACTCCAGCTCCATAAATCTCTATGAAACTCAACTATCCCTTCCTTAAATTGATCAATCAAACTAGCTTCCAACCTAATGCAAGAGCATCCTTGGTTGGCTAGCAATCTTGCATGTTGGTGAGGTTTGAACTTGGAATTAGAGGACTCAGTCAAAGAATGAAGGGTGACTCAATCGATGTTGAGTTGGTTTGGTTGTTATGTTAACTAAGTGACTCGGTTAATGAAGATGTTTAGTGATACTTGGGGCACTCAGTAGATACTGGGAGCTTAGTTTGAACTAGAAGCTTGGCAATAGTGTTTCTCAAGTCATCTCAGTCGATGAAGGGTCTCGATTGCTTCTGGAGAACTTAAAACATGCTTGTGCTCAACTAGTGAAGGAACTCAGTTATGTCTAGTGGAATGCTGACACTCGGCATGGTTTTCTTTAACACTCAGTTAACTCTTGGTTCCTGTGGCACCTAAGTTGTCAATGAGCCAAATTTTGGGATTTAATTTATGTATGGGTATCTAATTTGTGTTGCAGCCAACTTGTGGCTTATGTAAACATTTAATGTAAGGGATTACTTTAATTTGTAATGTGATAAGCTAAATTGTGGCTTAGTTGGGTATAGGTAGGGGTGTTTGTGGAGTCTTAAGGCAAGAAGATTATGATCATCTAGCTTTGATAAGAGGATGAAGTGTAGGAGAAAACTTTGTAGGGCTAGTAGGTAAGACTTGGTAACCCAAGAGATTTCTTGGAGGGATTCTGAGTACAAGTTGATATTTCTTTGGGGTTTCCTAACACGATGTGGATCTGGACTAGCTGGGATTAGTGTGGAGTTGCTTCTTAAGAGATCTTGTAGAACTACTTTGTTATTATTTCTATTGTATTCGGCCCTAACCCTAAAGTCCTTACAGTCGGGCATATTTCATGTAAAAATATGTCTTATAAATAAAGAGTTTTATTTGGTTTTAGATTTTGTACCTTGTTGTTGTGTTTCTATTATGTGTTTATGCAGGGATTTGATTTACCTCCAATAGGGGTATCTACAAATTCTCATTGAATCATGTGGTATCAGTGCTTAGTTGTTCCTATGTGTGTAGACTAAGTGCCAAAGTTGAGGTAGTTTGCACTAGGACTTGGATAAAGGTTGGAAGTGAAGGTTGATCTTGTAGAACTGATTGATCTTCTAGATTTGTGGATTTATTACTTTGGGTTTGCAAAGGATGTTGGAATATGCCTCCAAGAAGATTGGACCCGATGCTATTGATGATCTTAGGGATGTTATGAAAGAAAGGATCTCGGAGAAGGTTAAAACAAATTGTAGATATAAAATGGAGGAGGATAAAGCTAGTTTTAGATCTGAGATGGCATTGATGAAGAGTGACATGATTAATGAAATTGTCAGTGCTTTAGGTGATGTACCTCGGCATGTGGGTACTAAAGATGATTATGAAGTATTTGTTGAAGACTTTGAAGTTACTAGATCAAGTGGTGAGGATAGAACCAATCATGTGGAGAGACCTATTAGAACTGGGGCTCGTCAGTTTGTTAGACCTAGATCTCAGTTGAGGTTGAAGCATAAGATGGAGGTTTCTAATTTCTCAAGTTCTTTGACTCCTAAAGACCTAATTGATTGGATTGGTGAATTGGAAGACTACTTTGAGCTTGAGGATATTGAGGATCCACTTAGAGTAAGGTTTGTACAAACTAAGTTGAAATGACATGTTGCGTTTTGGTGGAATTAACTACAAAGAGACAGAGAGGAGGAAGGTGAAATGAAGATCATTAGATGGAGGTTGATGGTAACGAATTTGAAGACTAAGTTCATTCATGTTGATTATGAACTTGATTTGTTCAAAAGGTTGCAAAATTTGAAATAGAAAGATATAACTATGAAAGATTATACTGAGGAGTCCTACAAGTTGAATATTCAGTCTCAGCATAGAGAATTTTCAAAGGAGAAGATAGCTTGGTACATTAATGGTTTGAGATTCAATATCCAAGATGAGGTTGTTATGTTGAAGATTGATTCAATTGGGGATATTTATCGGTATGCTCTGAAGATAGGAGATAAGTTGAAGAGGAAAAGTCAAGGTAATGCTAGAGGGAAAGAGAAGCAAGATAGCTTGGAAAAAGCTAAACCAAGTGAAGAAGGTGAACCAAAACATATTGATTAGAAGAGAAGGACAAGTAGTTGAGTTTAATGGTACTTACTATAAATGTGGAGAAGTTAGGCATAGATTTTATGAATGTCCTAAGGCTAGTGGTAGAAGTGCTTCTATTGTGCACGACTGTGTCAAGAATGTATTTTCAATTGTGAAAAGTGGCAGGAAAGAGAGTAAAATTTGAGGATATGTATGTGAAGAACCAATTTGGGATTTATGTGTTGAATCCCAGAAGATGTTCTTCCAACTATTGAGAACATCTTTTTGAACCTGGGGTGTCTGATGTAGGAGCATCCTTAGTTGGCTAGCAATCCTGCATGTTGGTGTGGTTTGACCTTGGAGTTGGAGGACTTAGTACAAGAATGAAGGGTGACTTAGTCGATACTGAGTTGGTTTGGTTGTTGTGTTAACTAAGTAACTCAATTAATGAAGATGTTTAGTGATGCTTGGGCACTTGGCAAATACTTGGAGCTTGACAGTAGTGTTTCCCGAGTCAACTTGATCAATGAAGGGGTTGGGTTGCTTCTAGAGAACTTGACATGCTTCTACTTGGTTAGTGAAGGAACTTGGCTATGTCTAGTGGAATGCTGACACTCGTTATGGTTTTCTCTAATACTTAGTTTGGTCTTGGTTCTTGTGGAGCCTAAGTTGTCAATGAGTTGACTTTTGGTATTTAATTTATGTATGGGTATTTAATTTGATGCAGGAGCATCCTGGGTGTAAGAGCAATCTTGCATCACCCAAAAATATTTTCTTTTCAGTCTTTTCTATTTGAATAAAGACTAGTAGATGTAGTGCCTGCCCCTAGGTCACATTTTGTTATCATTGTCAAACTCTTTTAGAGCTAGTTTTATGTTGATGGTTAATAGCAGCATTGTTTTGAGATTATCAGATATTGTGCTAAGGATTTAGTTGATATGTGATGAGATTACTTAGACTCTATATTTCATGTATGCATGATGATTGTTTTTAGTGTTTTTAGTTATTAATGATGATTAGTAAGATGATTTATTATCATATGTGTTTTCTTATGGATACTTACCCCATACTTGCATGTGTATGGTGTGTGTGTGTGTTCTTATGTATGGCGTGTCTGATGTGGTTAAGGAAGGGATTCGTAGTCACCTACTAGTTGAGATCTGCACGATACACCACTTCCTGCCATTGTCTGTTTAGTTTAGTATATATTGTATGTACATGCATAGTTTTTATGCAAGTTGCAGGTATCGGGTATCGACTTCCCTGAATTGCCAAGATGAGCGTACCCTATTGCATTATCTCAATGGTAAGAGAGGGGAGATAAATTCTCAAGTCCAAATCCCAATCCTTTAAGCCATTTGTCCTAATTGGATATTAGGATGAGTATCTGAGTTGAGTACCCTCTGAATACATCGGATGATGTAATTCGTGATATTAACCTTTTTTGTTTTGATTTTGTATGTGTTTTGCTATGATGGATTTTCGTATTTTATTTTATGAGTCTTTGATGTATTTTCTATTAATTAAGCCTAATTAAAAGATTTAATTAATGGTTTAATTTAATGGAAAATTAATATGGTATTTTAATATTTATTTTATTTAATTAATTAGGAAATTAATTAAATAAAATAATTAAATTTGAAGATAAAAGTTATAATTTTAAAGTTGGAATGTGATCATATTTATTTGAGTTAATAAATATTGTAGCAATTAAGTTTTGAAAATAAATTTAAAAGTGGAAATATATTAAAATTATTAAAAGATTCTAGATTGCATGATGTGTACATGTGATTAAAATATAAATATATTTAGTTTTAAACAAGTGGAGATATTAAAGTTAGTGCATGAGATTTAAAATTTAATAAAATAATAAATAAATGAATAAAGTAAATATTACATTAATTAATGTGCATTATTTTAATATTTGCTCACATAGGAGTTTGCAAATTCTCGAGAGTTGTCATGTAGAAAACACAGGAGTTTGCACTCTAAGAATGCACAAGTTGTCTACACTTAGAAGTTAGCATATTATTTGAGCACATGGTGTCTACAACCTTATGACTCATCTAGAAAGTTGGAGAAGACTCATGCTTAGTTGTCATGCTTATCTTCTAGTTCTTTCTAGGCACATTCTAGATGCATCTTAGATGCCTTTAAATAGAGGCTCTCCTAGTGTGTTTAAACAAGCTTCAAAGCTTACATGCATTTGAGAAGCTCATATGCTTCTACATGCTCATATGCTTCTACATGTTCATATGTTTCTACATGCTTCTATGCTTTTTCAAGCACTTTTAGTCACGTGATAATTTCGGTTGGCTTGGATCTTGGAAGAATTGTGAATGTTGGAGAAGGAAGGTACTTTTCTATGGACTTCTGAGGCATGGAAAATTAGCATCAGTGTCCAGGTGCACTCGTGATTTTCGCTTATTCTATTTGCACTCTTTCTCTTCCTATCTTCATCGTGTCTGCTAGATGACTGCATGGATAATTCTTGCGATGAATTTTTTATTTAGATTTGCATGTTGATTCTCTCCTTGTGTGAAGAAATCAATAGATAACTCAATTAGAAAACCCTAGCTTCCATTCATGGAGAAGAATTAGTGTTAAATCGGGTTGGGTTCGAATTGTATTAGAATCGAGAATTTGATTAGACAAGGGTTTTTAGATGAGTATGAACAAATCCTTTTATTTAATAGATAAATTAGAGAACAGTTATTCTTAACTTATAGAGTTGGAAAGCCCTTTTATTTTAAAATTATGTATTTGTTCTCTTTTAGAATTGTGCAAATCTGCATACATATATGTATATATATATATATGCTATAATTCTTGATAATAATCTGCATTTAATTTTATATATATATATATATATATATATATATATATATATATATATATATATATATATATATATATATATATATATATATATATATATATATATATATATATATATATATATATATATATATATATATATATGTATGTATATATATGTATATATATATATGTATGTATATATATGTATATATATATATATATGTATATGTATATATGTATATATATATATATGTATATGTATATATGTATATATATATGTATATATATGTATCTATATATATATACATGTATCTATATATATATATATACATGTATATATATATGTATATATATATGTATATATATACATATACATATACAAATATATACATACATATATATATATATGTATACATATACATATACAAATATATATATATATATATATATATAATAAATCATTCTTAAATTGCAGTTGGAGAAAATTATTATTAAATCTGAATTCACAATTCGTAATACGTTTTGAAAGAACGTTTTTGTTTTCAAATATATATATATATAAGCACGGGGGGGGATGAAACTCGCACCTCCATACCACTGTCATAGCAGTGTACCCGTCGTCGCAGGTACTATGACGACAGGGGTACTTGGTACACGCAGGGTCCCTGCGTACCGTGGGAGTTATACGTATATATATGATATGTTGCAAAAAATGATTTTTGCATTTCGGTTTTAATATGTTTTTAAATGTTAAAACATTTTTGTTAAAAATGTTTGTGTTATAAATATATCGATTTTCATATTTAATGTATTATTATTATTATTATTATATATAAGTATATATGTATATATATATGTTATTAATTATATATGTATATATACATGTTATTAATTATAAATGCGTATTATATTTAAAATGGTTTGAATTGATGGATCATTCTTTAAAATGAAAATTAAATTAAAATGGGATATTATTAATATCCATTTAAATAATGTTTATTTTATTGAGTTGTTTAAATTATGAAAATTATTAGTAGAGTATCAATTAAGATATTATTAATTGATTTTGGGTCGTATATGGGGATATATATATTCCATCATTTAATTTAATTAAGCGAGAATTTAATTGGGAATAAATCATAGAGAGACTCCTTACTTGATAAGAATCATTATAACAGTTATGTGATTATTAAGTTAATTAATCATAGAATTAATTAAATTCAATTAATAATTAAGTTATGTAATAAAGTTTAATTGATATGCTAATATCGATTCCTCTAGTGAAGATGTAAAGTATTTACTTTTAAGTTGATAAGTCTTATTCTAATGATTTGAATAAAGACTTTAGATATTTTAATAGTGATGATTTAATTATTATTGTGATTTAATCAAGAGACTTAAGTTTTAGTAAAATTTAATTAAGTTTTAATTAAGTATTATTAGAATGATAAAAGTCATGGATTGTGTACCTATGTTAATTGATTGATTTAATTGATCATTTTAATAAAGTTATAATCTTCTTATTCGAAGACTAGTAACTGACTTTCTTATAATTTAAACAAATAATGATCCTCTGATTATGTTGAAAGTTGAAGTAACATTAAAGAAGAGTTATTCAATTAGTAACATTGATCTTAGCAAAATTAAGCGAATGATTTTATTAAGTGTCAAATGATTTAATGAGTAAATATTTATCCTTCAGTTATTCTTAGAATGTAATTTTAAATAATGGAAAGAACAATGCTATTGAAGAAACAAATGGGTTGAATTGTAGGTCAAATGATTACTCTTAGTATACATGAAATGAAAATTGGAAACCTCTACACTTAATTCAACTATGTGATTTTAGTAAACCAAAACATGTGTTTGCATTGTGTTTTCTCTATGCTTCTTGTTTTGGGTTTTTGGGTTGACTAGTATTGACCAGTCTTAGGTTGTTACCAGAGGCTCAGGGGTTATGAGATGTGATGGCATGTTGATCTTATTTGGTCTTGATCTTTCTAAACCCAACCATGGTAATGTGATCGTATGCTCTATGAAATGTTTGTATTTACTAATTGTTATTACTTTTCAGTCTTCATGTGTGAAGCTAAGATGTATTTGTATGAGACACTTGACTTAACCATTTTTGAGACATCGATCAGTTATCCTTGGATATTTTTCAGTCGCCATGATGGGACTGAAATGTTGATTTATGATGTCATGTTGTGACATGTTTTGACTCAACCATTTTGGAGTCTTCGATCAGTATGATTTGAGATATATTTTGGTTATTAAGAACCAATGGATACTTTTGATTATCAGTGATGCTTTAATTGCCAATAGAGAGATGTTGTGGTCATGATTTTCTATGGATGCTTTTTAGTTGCTCATGGAGATTTGATATGGATATTTGATGTTCTTATCTTTTGATATTTCTTTCTAGTCGCTTGTATAGGACTAGGGTGATTTATGATTCCATGATCTTAGGGTAGGTTATCTGCTTGTAGTGTCGGAAAGTGGCTTGCAATGGGGTTGGGGCCCTAAGTGGCTGCCAGGGTAACTCATTGTAAGTTTTGTTAATAAGTGATAACATTTACACTAAATGGGAATTAAATGAACCTAAAAAGATAATTTTTTTGGTTCTTGCCCATGCCTCGAGTGCTTGTATAGACTAGGATGGGAGTAGAGAGAACGCTTGGTTGCAACCTTGCATTCCATAGTATGCCTTGTCAGTATGAGAGGATACTAGTGGCCGCATGAGGATTAGTAGGGACTTGTGGAGTTTAGCTAACTGCCAGGGTAACTTCTACATGATATATACGATGACACTTTCCCGCTTGCACAGTAGGTTCCTACATGTCATTGTGTGCCTCTAGGATTAGATGTCAATTTTGTGATTGGAACCTTTGAGTTAGTATACTTTGAGGATTCATAGATTTAGAGAGTACTTTTGTTATGTGATTTCATATCCTATTTGGGACTTGAGATTATCTCCTCAGCACGGTGGGAGTGGACCATTTAGGTTCCACGTGGTCGGGTGGTAGTGTTTTTCCACTCTTATCATTTGGGATCCATTTGAGACACCGTGGCTGGAGCATTCTTGATTGGTATTTATCTTCATTATGTTCTTGGATCATTATGATAGATGATATACCCTATGATGGATGTATTTACTGGTAAGTTTCCTCACATTGATGATTTGCATATGTTAGATGATGTTATCTTATGTTTCTTTTCTGCATATGATGTAGTATGTTTTTAGGTGTGACATTCCTACTATGTTAATACTGATGATCTCTTCGATGATTTTGAATGTTATGCACAGAGGGATGGCTAGGATCCACGATGGTCTAATGATGCTATTTACAGTTGGGAGGAACCGTGCATTTGGATTAGATGTGTTTTATGATCATGGCTATCTTTTATGATGGATGTTTATATCTTTTGTGATGTTGTATCATATATGATTTGTGATTTCATTTGTGTTACTACATCATGGATTAGAGTTAGTATGATGATGTACTTTATTTACACGGATGTTTATTCTTTTAAGCCTTTCAGACCCTGTGGCATGTATAGTGGATGATTGAGCAATCTAAAATGTAATCACTTAAAGGACACTTGTATATTGGACTTTTCATTATTATTTTATGTGGATGTAGTACTAGATGGTATCGTCAATAGTTAGTCTAGATATGATTCAACGTTAAGGGATCATTAAAGAAAGTAACTTGTTATGTATGTTATGTTTATTTTAATTGTTGCTATTACTTTCATTATTAAGTATAAGTTGTAAATGGTTTACTCTCATGTTTTAAAAAAAAAATTGGTTGGAAAACTTAGTAAAATTTTAGATTAATTCTTTAGATCCCTTGGTGGGGCATTACAGTAGACATGGTGATTACTATTTATGGGAACTTGCTCTTTTTAGTAAGTTTGTCATCCGAGCTCAAAATGTTCTCATTTTCTACATGAAGGTTCATTTTAGAGTTATAAGCCTACCATAAAATTCTCATTGCTCCAACTTAAGTATCAAAGAAGTTATTATGGATTTTTGGTGGAAAAAATTGTAGAAAAATCTTCAAGCTCACTGTTGGAGGCCTTAGAGTGCTCAGACGAGGTTAGAAAATTTAACAAAAAGGCACTTTTGTTGTTCCAAGCCTATAGATCAGGAGTTGTTGTCTCTGAAAAGTGGTTATAATAGCCAATCAGAGCAACAATTCATGAGTTATGGGCTTTCAAATTTGGGCTACCCAAAATATCTAAAATAATTGTCAAAGATGTATTTGGCTGACTCTATATGTATTGTTAGGGTCTATCAGCCCTACATACTAAGTTTCAATGTCTAGAACCTTCCCGGGCAGCATAAAATTTCCTATTTAAGAAAGGCTCGAACATTGTTTAGAACAGCTCTGGGTGGTAGTTCACAACATAGTCTTGCAAATTATTGTAATGAAAGCACCCATGTGGGTTAGCATATTGTACTTGTGAATTCTGTAATTTTTCATTTGCAGTGCAAATAAGAAGTCCATATTTTATTCTCACATTTTTTGTTGTTTCTTGGTTTCTATAATGTGTTTATGGTATTAAGGGGAGCACCCTGCATCATAATTTGTGTTGCAGTCTACTTATAGGTTTTGCAAACATTTAATGTAAGGGTTTATTTTAATTTGTAATGGCTAGGTTGACTTGTGGCTTAGTTGGGTATAAGTAGGGGTGTTTGTGGAGTCTTAAGGCAAGGAGATTATGATCATCTAGCTTGGAAAATAGGATGAAGTGTAGGACTAAACTTTGTAGGGCTAGTAGCTAAGGCTTGGTAACCCAAGAGATTGCTTGGAGAGCTTGTGAGCACAAGTTGAGATTTCCTTGGGGTTTCCTACTAGAGTGTGGATCTGGACTAGCTGGGATTAGTGTAGAGATGGATCTTGAGAGATCTTGCAAAATTATTTTTGTAATTGATGGTATTGTATTTGGTCCTAACCCAAAAGGCCTTATAGTTGGGCACAATACATGTAAACAATTATTTTATGTGGTATCAGATTGTGCACCTTGTTGTTGTGTTTCCACTATGTGTTTATTTGCAGTGATCCGGTTTACCTCCAGTAGGGGTATCCTTGGATTCTCACTACATCACAACCAAGTACACATCTCTAACATCTTCTTCTCCACCACATCACAGAGATTTGTGATCATTCTAGGGTCCAATCCTAATCAAAGGCATCTTCCAAGATCTTTGAAAACCCTCTACAAAAAATCCACAAGATCAACCATATCTAACCTCACTCTAATAATCTTCACCCCAGGTCCTAGTACAAACTACCTCAATTTTGGTGATCTGTCTACACACTCAAGAAAACCTTTTCCTTGATACCATCTAACATAGTGCAAAGTAGGAGAATCCCCAAAGGAGATTTTTTAGCGCCCAAAAAATAACCACACAACATTAACTCAATGCAAGAAATAAGATTAGATACCAAATACAACTCTTTATTCATAAAATAATTGATTACATGCAATGTGTTAGGCTAGCTAGTCCATATTTACACTTTGGTAGAAACCTCTAAATAAAATCTATACTTGTGTTCACAAGCCACTAAGCAATCTCCTTGTTTCCCAAGTCGTAGCTACTAGCTCTTCTCAAACTTTTGTCCTCTTCCACATCCTCTTCTTTAAGCTTTTCCTAAGAAGAAATCACACCTTGAGAGATTGATTACGAATTCTAATATGCCTTGCTTAAATAGGCACTTACCACCCAAGATGTTACAAACACAACCAATGTGGGATAAAAGGTAAATGCAACTACCTTACAAAAAATATTTAATTCCCACCCAAATACAACTAAGCACCACCATGTGGCCAATTAGAAAATTACATTGCCCTTTGTAGATCACAACAAATATTAAATGCATGATTTAAGGAAATTTCCACAAAATTATAAGATGTCACCTACACACTTCAATAAATGAAATGATAAGCATTTTTCTTATTTTTATTTTTATGCCACCCATGCACCTCAGTAAACGAAAATTCTCTCCATTTTTCCATTTTCTATTTTTTTAATTATTTTTCTTCTAATTTTTTCACTTTCTCTCTCGTCCATTTTTTTTATCACACCCCTTTTTATTTTTTGATGCAAGATGTTCCTATATCATTAGGAGTCTATTACATTTGTATAGTATCTTAGTCCTTTTTAGAGGACTTAAACCTTGTTAGAGGCTTTAACCGTGTTAAGAATTGTTATATACAATTACAAAATGTATACAAGATGAGCCCACTACCAAAACATGAAATGTAAAATAAAGTTCTTCAATACAAAGAGATAGATTAAAAACCGTTGTATTTATGTTGATATCTTAAATATTTGATACTATTTTTGTTGTTCTTAACAAAACTTTATCACAATTCACATTCCTCTTATCATACATCAGAATTCACATCATAAAAATATTACATCAATTTCACAGAACTCACACATAACTTTGCATTTAGCAATCTTCCTTTATATCTGGCTAATCAACAAATATCTTCTCTATTGGCCTTCATGCCTTTATACATTTATCAAAATACAATATTAACTCTTTCCCACTTAGGGTTAACATCTAGGATGTCATCCCTAATTAGTTAAGTAATTATTTCATAAATAAAATAATTCCTTAATCTAAAATACCAATTTCACTATCATGCTCTGTTCTACTTGTACATTGTTGTAACTATTAAATCCATCATAACTTGTTTGTACTATCTACTCTTTCTTGTGAACTTGGACACATCATCATCACAGTCTTAGTTAGTTGTACCCAACTCCTCACATGTCTATAATATTCTTATGAAGCTCTCCAATCAAAGATCTAACTGTTCTGCCAAATAAAGTGTATAACACTTGGACCATTTTTGAAATCTAAATGTCATGAATTCATCTTCACGTTCTTCTCTCTTTATGTGGATAGCATGTTTCCATAAATGAAAACATCAAAATGTCTGAACTAGTCAAATTATTGATAGATTTGACATCCATATAATACACTTTGAAATTCTTATTAGCTACATACACCAAAAGCATTCTTACTACCTTTGTTCTATCAAGAGGTGAAAATATTTCCTCAAAATCAGTACCTTCTTGTTGTGAATAACCTTTACATACCAATCTTGTTTTGTTTCTCACAACCTCACCTTGTTCATTGATCTTATTTCTAAATACCCACTTAGTTCCAATAATGTTCTTATCCTTAGGTCTAGGAGCCAATTACCATGTGTTATTCTTTTTAATCTGGTCTAGTTCTTCTTTCATATCTTTAATCCAAAATTCATAAAGTCATCATTACTAGCTTCATTAGCACTTTTAGGTTCAACTTGAGAAGTCAAACATAGTTTTTATTGTAACTTGTTTCTTTTCATAACTCCTACATCTTTGCTTCCAATAATCTGATCAACAGGGTGATCATTTATTAGGTTTATGTTAGGTGTCACCACTTCAACTCTAATTTTAGTTCTAGGTTCAGATCTTGTTTCTTCTCTTCATTCTTGCACTTTTACTTCTTTCTGAAGTTCATTTTGTAAACTAGCATCTATCTCATAAAATAATTCTTGATCAACATGTTCTCTATTTAGTCTCTTCATCAAAATTGTAATTAAGTGTTAATTCCTAAATTCTAAACTTGTCATTGACTCTTACATTTTTTCTGTCAACAATAGTCTTAGCTCTCTGATTAAAACATCTATATACTTTTTTTTTCAATGAATATCCAAGAAACATGCCTTCATCACTCCTTGAATCAAAATTCTCAATATCATCATCTCTCTTAACTTCCAAAGATTCTAAAATACTTAACTAAGGATGCATATCCAAACCAAAGTTCATAAGGTGTCTTACTAGTATTTTTTTTGATTTGTACTCTATTCATAGTGTGCATTGTCATATTTATTGCTTCTCTCCAAAATACCTTATATACATTGTTCTCAAACATCATAGTTCTTGTTGCATCTATCACTGATATGTTTCTCCTTTCTACTATCTCATTTTGTTCAGGTGTTTTAGGGTTTAAAAGTTGTCTCTTTATACCATTATCTTCACAAAAATTATTAAACTCATTTGAAGTATATTTTCCTCCTCTATTAGTCTCAAACATCTTATCTTCAAACCAAATTCATTCAGAACTCTACTCTTAAATATCTTTAATTTCTCAAAAGCTTTAGATTTCTTTCTAAGAAATTCTACCCATATCATTCTAGTGAAATCATCAACAAGAATCATAAAATACCTTTCTCCATAGAATGATTTTTCCTATGTAGGACCACTCAAGTTTGTGTGAACAATCTCCAACTTCGTAGATGTAGAAAATTTATTGGTTGGAAATGAGCTTTTCTTTTGTCTCTTCATCACACATTCCTTACCATGTTAGCAAGTTTCACAATTTTAGGCAAATTTCTAACTGCAAATGTAGTATTGACCTTTACAGTGTTATGATATTTGATATGAAAAAATATCTTATGCCACAACCAACAATCATCCACCTTGGCAACTAAGCTTGTCATCTCAGTAGGATTCAACTGAAATACTTTACCTCTTGTTCTTATACCAGTACCAATCAATGAACTGTATTTTTCTTTGATAATGTGGGTTTTCTCTATAAAATACAATTGATAACCCTTGTCCACTAGATGTAAGACACTCAAAACATTATGTTTCAAACCATCAACAAAGTAAACATCATCAGTGTCAGTCTTTCCATCAAGTGTACTAGATCCTTTTCCTTTTATACGACAAGTTGCATTATTTCCAACTCTAGCATTCCTCCATCATAGCTATTGAATTCAACAAACCTATTCATGTCTCAAGTCATGTTATGGGAACAACCAGTGCCAACAATCCAGTCAAATTTATTATTTTCAACTTGCAATACTAACACTTTTTCTTCTCTAATTTATTCTTTTTTAGGTATTTCTTGCTTAATAGCAACAAATCCTATTTCATCATCACATTAACTTGAGCTTTCTTCTACCTTAGAATTTAATTACTCCTCATCATTTGAAAAAAGACATTTGTTAGGATTTCTTGATTTGAAATGATTTCTAGTCTTTCTTACTCTCTCAAAACACTTAGAAGAATAACGATCATGTTCATTACAAGTCCAACATTTAAAGATTTTGTTACCTTTAGGTCTTCTTTGTTGAGATAATGGATGTTGCACACATTGCATAATATTGTTATATTGTATTATTTTATTTTATTATGTAATGTTTCACCTAGATGGACATGCAACATGTAAAGATTCTCATGGGATATACTTGATGAGTTGTATTGTAACATTGCCATAATATTTCATGTAATTATTTAATATTGGGGAAAAGAATTAAATTTTCATTATTAAATGTGGGGTCGATGAGTTAGGTAGCACATGGTTTATGTAATACCACTTGGTGGTTTGTGGGACTTGCTACCAAATAAGCAGCCACAAGGGTAGTTGTTGTGTGAGAAGATAAAAGACAAAAAAGGGCAAGAGTCAAGGGGGACAAGGCTTGACAAGTTAGCCAAGGGAGCATTTGTAAAGGTTGAAAGCATGGCATGGGATGTGTGGATTAATGCTTGTTTACATAGATTTCTTTTTTGGGGCTATGCCATTGAAGGCTTCCATGGTTGTATTGCAATGGTGTTTTTAACTAAATAATACATGATGATGGATGCTTTTGGACGCTGGGTTTTTTCTTAATGAGGGTTCCCAGGGTATATCTCATGTCACAATTTTTGTGGGTATGTTGTCTATTCTCTTGCATGTGAATTTCAATTCAATATTTATTTTAGATCTATTATGGATTAAGTGGAAATGGTTATATTCTTTGTTGCAAATTTCCTTACAAGTGGCATCAAAGCTATGGGATTGAATCCATGGGAATGCATGAGAGGATAAAAGAAAGGGCAAGATATATGAGTTGTTTATTACAGATTTAAGAGTTTTGGGTTTGCTATTATGATGGGATATTGGTAGATTTTGGGCATGTGAAATTGTTGGACAAAAGAGTTTTTTGGATGTTTCATTTAAATGAGGGGTTTAGGGGGAGCTTGCAGAAATGACCTCCTAGGTAAAAACAAACCTCACCATTGGATCTTGGCTAATGTTTCCATAAATTTTGATATATAATATGCCCTAGTTTGTCCATGTTCAGAGGAAATGAAAGAGTTTTTTAGTTTCAGCCTGTGATGGCCATCAACTTTAATCCCATTGGAATTTTTGTCACAAAAAAAATCGCAATGAAAATGGTAAAAAATTGTCTTAATAAAAACAACCATAAATTTCTCTTAAGATATCGGATTTTAGACTTCTTATAGATGTTGGAAAGTTGATTCAGAGAACTACAACTTCGTGTAGGTTTGGTTATGTGATTTTGACGTGTTGTTAGGTTTGAAGAGCATGAAACCTAGATGTTTTTTATATTGAGCACAAATTAGGGCATAACCTGGGCATACAGAGTCAGATTTTGGACTTTGAGTAGTCAAAAAAAAGTTCTTGGAGAACTCTACACATTGGGTCAGATTTGGTGTAGTTTTGGCATGCTTTATTTGGTGATATATTAATATGAATAGTTTATGGTATATATTGTCTATGGTAGCATTGTGAGTTTATGACATTCTATGTTTGGAGATTTAAGTTTTGATGTCATTGTATACTCAGTTCATATTTTGGATTGGTCTCATGATGATATGGTTATCAGTATTTATTTTGGATATGTATGATGACTTTTTGGGTCTACAAGTTGTGGAGTGTTGCAAGTAGTCTATACTTACAAGTTGTGTTTATAGCTTGGTTATGGGTTGTCTTTGCCCATTGATCTTTTATTATTGATGCATATTTAGATTGGTGGGTTGCATTTGGGTTTTCTATGCCCTAAGTCACATTGTTTTCTTATTTTTCTTCATGTAGAAGGGATGAGATGTTGTTACCAAGTATATTCATGGTGAAGGATTGTGGTTAACTATCTTATGCTGACAGGTTGGACATATTGAGAGTCAGATGCTTAGTACATGGATGAGATCATGGTGTCATGGATTTTGACATGACATGATTAGATATTTAGGTACATCCTTGATTTTCATTGGTTTGGATTTCTAATTTGGTTATGGTGGTATATCTTCTTGGTTGAGGATCATGGTTATTTGGTTTCTTTTGGGGAGCACATGATGTGCACTTTGAGTTCTTTGATAGTTTGATGCCTTGGTTGATTATCATGGTTAGAGGATGGTTTTTTCATCATGATATCATGGATAGCTTGGATACAAAATTTAGTGGGAGCTTGTGATAATGATGAGGTGATAGTGCAGGATTAGTTCCTAATTTGGTTTGTATTTTCTTGGTTTGGAGATCTTTTTTTCACTTGGTATTGACACTTTGGTTGTGTGTATAGACCTAAAGTATCTTCATGTAGGAGATGGATTATATGATGCCATAGGTGACTTGATACCACAATTGAGTGAGAGTTTTTTTGGCATTGATATATTTATTGAGTGTTTGCAGATGTTGGAGATTTGTCTTAGATCCTATTGTTGCAGAAGCATCTTTAACATTTGCATGGTGCACTTGGTTATCTTCTTGGTGTGTGAAGATGGTTAGATCTTGATGACTCATGGGGTTCTTGGTTATCTCCATGGTGTATGGAGATGGTTCTTCATGGTATGTATAGATGGTTTTTTTTATGATGTGTGGAGATGGTTGCATCTTGAGCACACATAGGGTTCTTGGTAAAGGTGTGGTTTATGATTTCATTGGCATGTTATCCTTGGTGTTAGGATGATTTCATTTTTATTTCATAGTATACTCTTGATACGCATTTAGAGTTTTGGCATGTTATAGTATGTCCATATGGAGCATGTTATCTCTTTGGTTAAGATGGTTAGATCATGTTGTCATGTTTAAGTTCCTCAGGCCATGGTTAGAATTTTTACATTGATCTTGGTTTCAGCAAGAATTCTAAGGGTCATTCACCTAATATGGACTTGAGAGGAGATTGTTCTTAGATGAGTCTTGGTTGGAGACTTGGATATCTTCATAAGCATTCTCATTTCCCACTCTTGGTCTACTTGGAATTTTTCTACTTGAGAGGTATAACCCATTGTTTCTCTCAGGTGCATTATTTTTATGCTTTTCTTTCATAGATATGGATCTTGAGCTATAATACATGAGTTAGTTCTAGAGGGTTCATTTGAGAGATGGTTTAGCATTGGTTATCTCCATTTTCATGTGTTGTTATACCGGTTGAGTTTGGGAGATGGTTTTATATTGGGCATATTCCTTGGATTGGGAAGGGTTGATGAGTTTGATCTTCTTGTGAGAGGCTTATATCCACGATTAGTTATATGATATGGTTTGGGTGTTGTTGAGACTTCTTGTTTGGGGTTTTAGGGAGGAGATCATACTTTCATAGTTTACATCTAGAGGTGTGTGTAGAAGGACATGATATAGGTTATGATTTGCATGGTTTCTCTTTGGTCTTGGTTATCTTCCTAGATGTTAAGTTTTTCTTACATTGGATTTGAGATTGGTTAGAGATTTTGATCATTGGTTTGTGCTCATGTATGTCATATGAGAGATGACATGGTTATTCCTTTATCTCTTTCCTCTATTAGTTGTGGATAATTTGGTAGAGTGTTGGAGACTTGTTATGAGAGTTGCTCTTGCAGGATGTTGGTTTATGTGTTGTGGATGTCCTTGATACTACATGGACTCGCTTCTTTAAGATGTTGTGAGTGAATTGGCTATAGATTTGACATTATCTTTTATAGTGGGAGCTTCTTGGTATATATGTGGCAAGTATTTCTCTTGAGATTTGAGATTGCAGGTTACAAATTGGATATGTCAGTGATGTGAGATTCACTCGGTATACCTTTGAAGGTATTGATAGTTGGATGGTTTGCCACTTGTTTTGGGTGCTATTTCAGCTATGGATATTTTAACAACTATATATATATATGTGATTTCCTTTGGATCAAGTTTTTGTTCTTGGCATTTCAGTTGGTATAGGATTTTATGATATTCTAATGTGATAAGTTGGGTGCCTTACTCTTTGGATGGCTTCTATGTATGTTTTCTTGTAGTGACATAATAGGAGGTGAGATCATTTATGTTTGAGATGTTGGATACTTTGATTTTTTTATAGGTACTAGGATGGAGCACATGATGTACTTTGGTCCATGATGGTGGATGTGCTAGAAGGGATTGTTCCCGTGTTCATTTATGTGGCTTTAGATTGATCCTATGTAATGTATACAACAAGTGGGAAATTGTTGAGATAATGAGTCTTGCACACATTGCATAATATTGTTATAATGTATTATTTTATTTATTATGTAATGTTGCACCTAGATGGACATGCAACATGTAAAGATTCTCATGGGATATACTTAATGAGTGTATTGTAACATTGTCATAATATTTCATGTAATTATTTAATAGTGGGGAAAAGAATTAAATTTCTAATATTAAATGTGGGTTCAATGGTTTGGTAGCACATGGTTTATGTAATACCACTTGGTGGTTTTGTGGGACTTGCTACTACATAAGCAGCCATAAGGGTAGTTGTTGTGTGAGAAGATAGAAGGCAAAAAAGGGCAAGAGTCAAGTGGGACAAGGCTTGACAGGTTAACCAAGGGAGCATTTGTGAAGGTTGGAAGCATGGCATGGGATGTGTGGATTAATACTTTTTCAAATGCATTGCTTGGTTGTGGCTATGGCATTGAAGGCTTCCATTATTGTATTGTAATTTGTGTTTTTTTACTAAATAATACATGGTGATGGATGCTTTTGGAGGCTGGGTTTTTCCCTCAATGAGGGTTTCCAAGTTTATATCTTGTGTTACAATTTTTCTGGGTATGTTGTCTATTTTCTTGCATGTGGATTTCAATTCAATATTTATTTTAGATCTATTATGGGTTTTGTGAAAATGGTTATATTCTTTGTTGCAAGTTCCCTTACATTCTTTTCACAAGCAAATAAATTCCTTCCTCAATCTTCTTGTCTTCTTCTACTCTTGTTCGGATGCTACTAGAACAAAGGTTGTACACTCAATGCATTGAAAGCAATCTCAACATTGCATAATTCTCCACTCTATCTCATCCACATCTTTGTTGATTGTAGTCTTCCAAGAAGATTCTCTCTTGTGAGATTTATTGTCAAGGAAATAACTTATTCAATCATATGTGTTGCCTATCTAAGTGTACGTGTTAAATTCTTTAATATCTTCAATATAACCTCATCTTCAGATTTTTCTCCTCCACATGTCTTAATTCCTACAATGATTTTTTATATTCTTCCTAAATAACTTGTAATAGTATCATCTTCTGTCATTTTAGCATCTTGATATGGACATATATATCCAATTTTGTATTCTAACCTTCTAAGCATTATTATCACCTTAAAATGTACTTTTCAAATCAATCCAATTTTCATGAGAAATTCTTAAAGGTTTTACTTGAGAAAATTCAGTTTGAGGAAGAGCTGATAATAGTTCTTCTCTTGCAAGCATATTTAGCACCAATACATCTTTCTAAGCTTCATCACAAGTTTCAAGATTCTTTTCTTCAATCACATTATTCTTGCTCTTAGTAATCAACCAATAACCCAAATCTATGCATAGAAGATATGTCTTTATCTTTTCCTTCCAACTATCATAGTTAACTCCATCAAACTCTAAACTTTCTTTCCTGAACTGCATCATAGATTTCCTTAAGTTGTTAAGCTTTTCCTTAAGGACCTAATACTATGATACTAATTGTGTTAAGCTTTTCCTTCAAGGACCTAATACTATGATACTAATTGTTAGAAAGTAAAATCCACCAAGATAACTAAGAGGGGCATGAATCAGTTATCAGATCAAAATAATACTTATTAAACTTATTGAGTTTGAAACATGTACTTAGTAAGTGCAACAACCATAAGAAGATAACCATACACAATAAGACTAGATTTTGTTAACTATGGAAACCCTTGATCAAAGGGAAAAACCTAGTGCGGATGGTACCCACAAAATTATGTATTGATATAGTAGTTCCTTGTACGAGGATGGACTCTATTAGGATTCAATGGAATACATTTAGTACATATCAATCCCTATTAAGATACTCTAAATCCCTATGAGAAAATTCCAACCATGTTAGGAGTTGTGGAAGGTAGAAGGACCCACTATCAAACTACTTCAAGGGAAAGACCACTGAGCTCACTATTGAACTGGCCTTAGTACTATCTTTTTCTAAATAATACCAATAAGGAATTGTCTATTGTAATGTATCTACATAATATAGTCTTTATGTATACTCATTGTGCCTTAACCACACCAAACACTTCTCTCATCAATAGATATTCAATATTGAGTTCACTATATCTCACATCCAAGTTCACATGCTCACATCAGGAAAATCTTGATTACAATCACTTTGATCACTTTGTCCACACTCACAATAAAAACAACTTTGGTTTATACCAAGTCCTTGTTTATAAAAGAGTTTGCACCCTTGCTTGAGGTAGGACCCTCAAGTGACCTTGTATAACATGGAAACAACCTCCAAGTATGGGACCTACACTCTGAGGTTGAATCTCTAGAAAAGGTTGGTTTCCTTACTATCAAGGTGCACCTAAACTACTAATCGAGAGGAAAAGGGAGAAGGAGAACAAAAATTAAAATGTTGAAAGGGAAAGGTGATGTAAAAAGATAGAAAGTGGTTATGACTCTACCCACAACTACACATAATATCAATAAAAAACTCAAATATACACAACTTCCCAACCCTAATTGCCCCTCACAACTCATATGCAAATCAGGAACTAGATGAAATGCTACAAGGAAGAAGCTTCACAATTTAGCATTAACAATAAGAAAAGTAGATACAACATATAACTTGAAGAAATAAGAAGCAACACTAATAGAAGGCAAGAAGGAATGCACAACATTAATGGTGGAAGAAGGTAAGAAAGAGAGTTATTTCATTAATGGAAGGAAAAAGTTTCAAAGCATAACATTGTTACAAAATAAAAGCAGAGAAGGACATTGGAAAACATATTTACAACTTTTCTTTATAGAATTTGGGCATAACTCTGATGTTTACATTAAATTCAAACCCCAAAAAGGGTGGAGTCAAGTTATAGAGGAAGCAATAATTGAGGAATCAAAAAGAAATATGATCGCGAAGTGCAATTGTTGTTGGAAGTGACAAGAAGAGCAAAGAATGATGCATCCAGCTATAAGAGGTCAAATCCCCAAGGATTTGATTATGAAGTGCATCAAAGAGGCATGGAGTGCATTGGCACCATGGAAACAAGGCCCAAGAATTTATTAGGCATTGAAGAACAGGCCTTGATGGCATGTCATGGTCACATTAAGCTGAGTCATAGCACTGGTAGAAAACTATGAGAAGAGATAACACATTGTGTTATCCACCTACAACATGCAAGATTGACTGCAGGGGTGAATTTGATTTCCCCAAAAATAAATGATGGTCATCGATGAAGGTCTTCTCAAAATAGACAGCCCAGATGTATTGTGAATCCTCCCCAATAAAGGATTAAAATGCAACCATTGATGCAAATCCTCTCTTCGAGATGGATGGTTGAGATGCAGTGAGGAAACCCCCAAGATGCATTGGATCCAACATCTATCATACAATTTTAAGCTTCAAAGCCTCATGAAGGCTCCGCAGTATGAAGAAATGTCAGAATCACAACACTTGGTAGTATCTCACACTTTCATGAGATGAGAAGATCATCTCATGAAAACACATGGGACATTGATGTAGAACCTCTTTATTCCAAGGGACGTTTGAGATGCAATGAAGAGATTCCTCCCAATGAAGGAAGAAGATAGCATGAAGGGTGGGGACCTTGCTACGTGGCATATTTGCAGACCTTGGAGCCTCGCAAAGACATTACAGAGTGAGGAAATGTCAGAAAGATGATGCATAGTAGCATCATATTGGAAGTACATAGACCAATTGGGGACAAAAAAAATTTCCACCTATGGACCCACAAAAGTTGAGCTTGCACACATGGACAAATTAGCATCGACATAACTCTACTAACTATGGACCCATGGAGCCAACTTATTTGGTGCACTCATCATACATGGTGCAATCTTGTTTTTTCATGAAGATGAGTAGGTATATCATGAAAATATGAGGGTCATTGATATTTCACCATGTGGCACAATTTTGGGCCTTGTAGCCTCACAGAAGCACTGTGAAGTGAGGAAATGTCAAAATGGCGATACCTGGCAGCATATTGTGTTTTGTCATTTGATAGATTAGATGATGATCCTTTAATCCTCTATTAAATCTCTATCATCACTCTATGCATGTGTATATTGGGGTGGCTTAAGTGCCAAAGATGGGACCCTTTGCTACGTGGTATAATTTTGGGTTTCAGAGCCTTGAGAAGGCATCACATCTGATGAAACAATAGAATGACAACGCATGGAAGCATCTTGTACTTTTAGGAAGATGGGAAAATAGCTCATGAAAATAGGAGAGTTATTGGATCTCATAGCTAGAGTCAACCCAACTGGGAACAAATAGAGTCAACTTAGTCAATGAAGAAATCAAGCCAACATGAAATGATAGCTAATAACCTATGCAATATGTCAACCCTCTGCAAAAAATCCAACCCTCTAAAAATGGCTCCTCCTTTTGTTGTGAAGAAAAAATATCCACCTTGTCTTCATTGTGTTCATGAGCCACCTCCTTGGGAGCTACTGGTATAGCATCAAGCTTTGAAAAAAGTTGTTTATGATGTTGGAAAAATCATCCTCTAGATCATAACCTGCATTTATTTTGTTTCCCTCCTCCTACTCATACTTGTCTTCCTGCTGCAATTGGTGGTTTTTCTCTCCTTCTCCTTGCACCCGGTCTGATCCTTCTTACCTATCTAAATTTCAATTAGCTATCTTTTATTCCTCAAGCATAGGAACCACCTCATCCTCCATTTTCTCTTTCTTCTCCACCCTTAGAAGAAACTCAACATCAATCTAAGGAGCTATAGGCTCTTAATCATTACAGAAAGGAATAGAAATTTTGGGAGGCTCACTCCTAAAGCTAGCAAACTTGTGTTTGGGTGGCTCTTCTTCAAATGGATTTTGTAATGTTGCTCATGAGTGGGCCTTGGCTCTTTTGTGTTATTTTTCATAATAGGAGGGTTACTCTATCTAAAGCTAGAGTTTTTTCTCTTTGGAGGCTCTTCTACTTTAGCTACTTTCACTTGAGAAATCTTGAGCCTTGTC
This sequence comes from Cupressus sempervirens, assembly GCA_028749045.1. Taxonomy (NCBI): domain Eukaryota; kingdom Viridiplantae; phylum Streptophyta; class Pinopsida; order Cupressales; family Cupressaceae; genus Cupressus; species Cupressus sempervirens. The sequence goes on along the minus strand of CM053784.1, from coordinate 136,838,242 downwards.
TCTTCTTCTACAATAGTCAATCTTCTTGCAAGATCATCCTCAAATTGCCTCTATCATATTTCTTCCTCTTGTTGCAACCTAAGGAGGGCTTGGTGAGCCTCATTAAAAATATCAAGGGCCTTAGACAACATGTTGCAAACATGAGGATCATTCTTCCACATCTCCATCTCATTATGAAAATTATTAAGCTAAGAAGTCATAATGAGCATAACATAAGCAGAATCCCCACATTATGTATCCTCGTAACGATTATAAACATATTCCAAAATCTTTTCTATGTCATAAAATCCAAGGCCCAAATTATTTATGTGGTCATAAAGCTCCCCTACCTTTGACCTAGGATCGTTATAGGGTTATATGAAAGACTTAGTAGGCTGGTCATTTTATGTTGCTGGGGAAGCCAAACTCAAGAAAGAGTCTATACATAGGCTTGATTTGTTCTTCCTTTTTGGTTTCTCCTAGAACTCATGGAATGTGATGAACTTAGAAGGGAAACTTTGAAACATTCATGGCCATAGATGACATGATATGTTGGAGTGAAATTAGCCTCTTCATGGCATGGGGGAAAGTGAGAGGAATCTCTATGAAGTGGGTCCATGATAAGGCATTTATGCAAAAAAACTTCAGAAACATATAGAGAAAACATAAAACTTGAAAATCATGCTAGCACTTGGTTTATTAAACCAAAAGATGCATAGAGTCACCATGGTCTTGAGTGAGTTCCTCCAAAGGTTGATTTTACTGAGAAAAACACCCAATTTCTCAATGAATAGATCTCAACTGGCTGACCAGTGGACTTATGTAGCTAAATATGTATCCCACCAAGCATGCCAAAAATAATGGTATGACCAGTGGAGGTTCTAGAAACTTGTTTGAAGCTTTGAATATTAGTCCCACCCAGCATGCCAAAAAAATTTGACAAAAATTTTTGTACCCTTGCTTGAGGTATGACCCTCAAGTGACCTTGTGTAACATGGAAATGACCTCCAAGTGTGGGACTTGCACTCTGAGGTTGAATCTTTGGAGAAGATTGACTTCCTTACTATTAGGATGTAACTAAACTACTACTCGAGAGGAAAAGGGAGAAGGAGAACATATTACAATATTGAAAGGGAAAGGTGATGCACCAAGATAGAATGTTGTTATGAATCTTCCCACAACCGCACAAAACATCAATGAAACACTCCAATATACACAACTCCCCAACCTTAATTACCCCTAACAACTCATATGTAGATTAGGAACTAGATGAAATGCTGCAATAAAGAAGCTTCACAAGATAGCATTAACAATAAGCAAAGTAGATATAGCATATAACTTGAAGAAACAAGAAGCAACACTAATAGAAGGTAAGAAGGCATGCACAACATTAATGGTGGAAGAAGATAAGAAATGGACCTATTTCATTAATGGAAGGCAAAAGGTGCAAAGCATAACACTACTACAAAATACAAGCAAAGAAGAACCTTGGAAAATATGTTTACAACTTTCCTTTATAGAGTTCTCGCATAACTCTGATGTTTACATTGAGTTGAAACCCTAACCAGGGTGGAATGAAGTTACAAAGGAAGCAATAACTGATGAATTAGAAATAAATCTATTAATGAAGTGTAATTGCTACTGGAAGTGATAGGAAGAGCCAAGAATGATGCATCTAGTCATAAGAGGTCAAATCCCCAAGGATTTGATCATGAAGTGCATTAAATAGGCATGGAGTGAATTGGCACCATGGAAACAAGGCCCAAGAAGTTTCCAAGCATTGAAGAATAGGCCCTAATGGTGTGTCATGGTTGTGCGAAGCAAATTCATGCCACTAATAGAAAACTATAGGAAGAGATAACACAATGTGTTATATGCCTGTAACATGTAGTGTTTATCAAGGGGGAATCTAATTTCCCTAAAAATGAATGATGGTCATCAATGAAGATCTTCTCAAAATAGATAGTCCAAATGCATCATGAATCCTCCCCAATGAAGGATTAAAATGCAACTGTCAATGCAGATCCTCTCTTCAAGATGGACAGTTGAGATGTAGCCAGGAAACCCCCAAGATGTGCTAGATCTAATAGATATCGTGCAATTTCAAGCTTTGAACCCTCATAGAGACTCCATAATATGAAGAAATTCCAAAATTGCAACACTTGGTAGCATCTTGCACTTTCATGAGACAAGAAGACCATCTCACAAAAACATGTGCGTCATTGATGTAGATCTTCTTTATTTCTAATGGACAACAAAGATGCAGCGAAGAGATTCCTCCCAACAAAGGAAGCAAATAACATGAAGGGTGGGGACCCCACTATGTGGCATAGTTTTGGACCTTGGATTCATAGAGACACTAGGAAGTGAGGAAATTTCAAAGAGGCAATACGCAACAAGATCACATAAGAAGACTGATCATTGTCTCTGTGATGAGTAGTTTCTTGGTGAGGCTGTGATTGGAGCGAATAGGGCACGATAGCAAGGCTTATAATTTTTTTTGTAGAAGTTCAAGATTGCTTCTATCCTAGTTTAGAATTTTTTTTATGGGCTCTTATGGCCATGAGTGAGGTCTCCAGGAGTCTCATTCTTGCTGGAGCCTTTGGTTGTGATGGATCTTCTCTCGAGGTGAGTTTATAGGAGAAGGAGTCATTTTATGTTAGCAAGCACTCAAAGTTAAATAAAGTTAATGGCTACTTTCCATGTAGTCAGGATCGGCCTATGCTGGTTATCCCTCCAAAAGTAGTAATGGAAGATATGGACTATTTGGCCACAGATGCATTGATATGCAAGTTTCTTGGTATCTAAATTTCCTTGTTAGCTCTAGAAGCTTGGATTTGTTGTTCATGGCAGGTGGAAGGTGATATGGATATTATGCTAGCTAGTAATTACTACTTTTTGGTGGCTTTCTCTTGCATGTCAGATTAGAATCAAGTCTTTGAGGGAGGCCCATATTTTTATGACTGTGTAGGTCTTTTTGTCAAACCTTGGCATACATGGTTCAATTCTACTGAGGATCTTTCTTCGAGGGTTCCTATTTGGGTCTGCCTATCATGGCTTCCTTTGGAGTTCTAGCGTGAGGATATCTTGTGAAAAATTGCTACTGTGCTTGGGAAGTCGACTGCTATAGCACATCAATCACTAGACAAAAAGATTATTTTTTATGCCTATATTTGTGTGGAAATTGATTTAAATAATACTTTGCTAGATTCTTTGTAAATTTTCCTAGGCTCTTCTTCTTGGATGCAACAGCTAGACTATGAATCTATTCCCTTTAGTTTCCACATTTGTCATGCGTATGGTCATTTATAGCACCAATGCCCTTAAGCCTCCAAAGGAAATGGTACCCCTGGCTAGTTCTCTGGCCTAAGGATGGCCAATGATGGTAAGGGGAATGGTCCAACTATTAGTACTAGAAAAGGGAATGTTTAGACTAATAGTACTGGTAAAGGGAAAGCTCAAATGAACACTTCAAGTCAGGGGCAAGGACCATCCAGTACTACTAGTCCTGATAAGGATGGTTTTATCCTGGCTCAAAATCATGCTAAGGGGTAGGGTCAAAAGTGATCTCATCTAGATCGACAAGTGGACTTAGGGTTCAATCATTTTAAGGTTCTTGACAACATGGTCATAGAAGAAGGCATTCCTATAGAGGCATAGTGTGGGGCTACTTTCTCAAAGGGGAGGAGTTTTATTCTTAGTGGCAACCAAGATGTTGTAGTTTAGTAGAAGTCAGAGACCTCTATTGGCCCTAAGTCTGGTGCCCTTGTGCTTTCTCCTACTCCATAGGACAATGATGTTCTTCTGGCAGATTTGGTTAAAGATTTGTTTGCCTCTAGTAAAGAAAATGGATCTTCTCTTGCTTTGGGCCTAATGCAAAGACCATTTAAGAAGGTCTCTTTTGCTACTCCCTCAAGAGTTGGGTGAAAGCAAGATCAGGAAAAAATTAAACTTATGAGAGATTTACTAGTAGATTTTGGGGTTGTTAGGACCTTGGATGAACATTTTCCCCACTCTAGTCAATGATTATTCTCTCATGGAATGTGAGGGGGTTGAATAGCATCCCCAAACAAAAAGCTATTCATGAGCTAATGGTTGATCATTCTCTGAATATCCTTTGTATCTAGAAGACCAAGCTTTCAATGGACTCCATGTTTAGATGTGCTCCTAAAATTTGGTTTCTAGGCCAATTTTAGTGTGTTGGTGCTTTGGGCAGCTATGGTGGTCTTGCCATTTGTTGGGATCCTAGGAAAGTTACACCACTTTACTGGGTCTCTTGCCTCTCAGCTCTCTCAATGGTTGCATCCTCTCTAGAAACTAGAGAGATTATTCTTGTTACTAATGTGTATGCTCCTATTGATCTCCCTAGAAAGCTCAAGCTCTAGGAACATATTAGGCATGTCAGAAGCTGTCATCCTTTCTTACCTTGGATTGTGGCTAGAGATTTCAATTCCACTCTTAGTCTAGAGGACAAGAGGGGTGGGTTAGCTCACTTAGGTTCTTCTTCTAAGCTTCTTCGACAAAATATTAATTTTTTACATCTCTCTGATGTCAAACCTCTTAATGGGCTCTTTACTTGGAACAATTGAAGGGTTGGAAATGATGCCATCTCGGAATGCTTGGATAAGTTCCTAGTTTCTTATTTTTTGAATTGTGGCTCTCTTTCTCTCTCTTCTAAAATTCATAATTGGAGAGGTTCTGACCACTAGCCTATCAAGCTCATAGATAGTTATTTTTCTATCCCCAAGAAGCCTCCCTTAAAGCTCCAGTTGATGTGGCTTTGAGACTCTTCTTTCCATGATTTAATGGCTCACTGGCAGAGACAGGGAGGCCGTGTCTATGGTACAACTATGTTCTCCTTCTAAAAAAAAAAATAGTATGTTAAAAGGAAGTTTAAGCATTAGAACAGGAATTGTTTTGGTAATCTCCACATTATGAAGAAGAGGGTTCAGGATCATCTTGATGTTATTACTAGGTAGATTCAGGATTTGGGTTTTTCTGAAGCTCTTGGCATAGTAGAATCCCAAGCTTCTAGTGATTTAGCTAAGTGGGATCTTAGAGAAGAAATTTATTGGAAATAGAAGGCTTGAGTTGACTGGCTTTAGGAAGGGGACAAGAACACTACATTTTTCCATAAATCTATGCAGGCTCGACATAACAAGAGTTACATTTCTTCTCTTGTTACTTTTTTTGGGATGCATTTGACCTCATCTCAAGCTGTTTCTAGGGAAATTATTTAGTTTTACTCTGCTCTCTTTTCAGATGATTTACCTCCAGTAGAGATTGAGGAGAATACAATCTTGTCTTGTATTCCCTCTGTTGTGACTAGAGAGATGAATGACTCTCTTATGAGTCCAATTTGTATGTATGACTTGGAGGGGTGGTCTTCAACTTGCATAAAGGCAAAGCTCTAAGGCCTAATGGCTTCCCTGTTGAATTATTTTAGGAATTTTGGGGTATTATCAATCATGACCCTTTGGATGTGGTTCAGGAGTCCTATTCAAACAAAGAAATGCTCTAGGCCTTGAATGCTACTTTATTAGACCTTATTTCGAAGAAGGAAAAGGCTAATTAGTTGGACTTCTTTAGGCCCATTTCTCTTTGTAATGTGGTCTATAAAATCATTACTAAGTTCCTGGTAGAGAGGTTTAAAGTTTGGCTTCCCATGGTTATCTCTGAGGAACAAGGGGGTTTTGTGGTAGGAAAAAAAATTTGGATGGGTTGGTTATTACTTCTAAAGTTATTCACTCTATATGTACTTCTAGGGAATGTGCCATGTTCATTAAGCTTGATATGGGTAAGGCTTATGACAGATTCAATTGGGGTTTCTTGTGGAAAGTTCTTCTAGCTTTTGGCTTTAGTCAGGAATGGGTTAGATGGGTTCTGAGTTGTGTTATTACTCCTTCCTTCTTGTTCCTTCTTAATGGTGAACCATCAGAGATTTTTGGGGCATCTAAAGGTCTTCGCTAGGGAGATCCTCTCTCTCTTATTTGTTTATCATTATGGTTGAGGGACTTGGTAGACTTATCAAGTCTCATGTTTTTCAAAATCTAATTCAAGGATGGAAATGGGGAAATGGTTTACCCACTCTTTCCCACCTCTAGTTTGTTGATAATAAGGCCATTGCTGGGAGAGCTTAGATTCGGGAAGTTGAAGCCTTTTAGCTCACCCTAGATACTTATTTGGATGCCTCTAAGCAGAAAATTAATGACCATAAGTCCTCTATTTTTTTCTTCAACACTCCTGATCCTATCTAGCGGAGGATTACTAATATCCTAAGATTTTAGTTTGAGTCTCTCCCTTTGAATTACTTGGGGATCCCTATTATGGTGGGAAGATAGCCTAGGCTTTTTTGGTAGAGATTTCTCAAAAAACTTCAACAAAAAGTCAATCATTGGACTCATAGGTGGCTCTCTACTGTTGGTGTAGTCAAGCTCTTGTTGTCAATCTCTATTGGCGCTGGTGTTCTAGTTAGTCTTATCTTTGGGTCCGTATCCTGTCACACAAATATTTACCTGGTGTTAAACCTTCAAATATTTCTAGATTTTCTCTTGAGGAAAGAGGCTCTATGGTGTGGAATACCCTCAAGATTGGTGCTCACCTGGTGAAGAGAAGTCTATTTTGGATCTATAACAGAGGCACTAAAGCTCTATTTTGGAGTGATTCTTGGAATGGGAATCCTCCTCTCTTATCTTCTATCCGCACTTGTAGTCTCTTTGTAATTTTTTTCCTTTGTGCTGGATGGAATAAGTGTAGGATCTGATTAAATATGCAAATCAAATCTACAAAGCCCAAGAATAACTACATACAGAAAACATGTCATGGAGCAGAAAAAGACAAGAAGAGGCAAGGGTTTGATCTAAAAACACAAAAATTATATATTTAGAATAAGAATAGATTTTCAAGAGATAATAATTACAAAGATATCAATCCTTATAAAAGGAGATCGAAACCCAAAAAGGGTAACCTAAAGGTGAAATCTATTTAATAGTTATTAAATAGAGAAAGCCAAAAAAATGCATAAAGTGAAATCTCAAGAAGGGAGAAAAGGTAATTTAATAAATTAAATTAAATTAGCACCCCCCCCCCCCCTTAAGATGAGCAACAATGCATCTACAAACAATGCAGAAAGAGCAAGGAACTACAATGCAATGTTGAAAGCAAACTTAGGTTCTAGAAACAAGGCCTGATGAGGTAACCAATCACAAAAAAATCTCTATGAAAAGGAGAAATAGAGAAAACCCAGTGGGAAAAACTCTACTCCAAAATGAGATAGTAGAAAAACTAATAAAGGGTTGTAGAAGCCTCCAACTAGTGGAATGTTCCATAAAATAGGAACAAAGAGTGATCATGAAGAAAACAACTAAAGTATGAAGAAGTTGCAAACTCTATCAAAAGGAAATTGGTGATCTGTAGAACCTCCTCTAAAAAGAATGAAAAGAAGAGCGTTTATATGGTAGATGATCCATCTCACCGAAATGCATAGGTATCCAGCCACTGCAATCACCTAGCACATAGGATCAAATACTATATACATAGCTCATTCCAACAAACCAAGCAAGCATTAGGAACAATAAAAGAACCCCCCTTAATGTAGACAAGGGTGAGGTGATAGGCAACTCAGAAAGTGGACCAAAAATTTCTTGCAAAATATAAAGAACCAGGCACATCGAGAGTGAGGAAGGGGTACAGACACCTATAAAGGCATGTGTCACAAGCACATCATGGGGCTAATGTCATGGAAGGGACACTCACTTGACAAAGGAAGAGGGCCTAAATGGTAACAGTTATCCCCCCATGGCACTTTATAATATAGTGCGAGTACAATAAATCACAGTGATGAAAAGGATCCCAAAAAGCAAGGAGCAACACTTTCTCTCAGTGTGTTTGCATAAAAATTCTTACAAACGATATCAACAATGATCAAAAAGGGAAAAAAAGTTGATACAATAGATAGTATAGCCCAAAAGAAGAGATCCCATGCCATGAAAATGATCCCCAGACTTGAAATAGCCAAGATATCCACCATAGAGCAAAAAATCCAAAAACATGACAGAAAGAGCATGGAGAAAAATCTAGAATAAAATACATAATTTCTAAAAAGCAGACAGATCCGGCTTTCCAAAAATATAACGTTTTCAAAAAATGGAGATGGGATGCTCAAGATATGCCCTCTAGAGTGAAAAACTGAACAACTTTGACTTCCAAAGCATACAACCAAACTACATCAAAAACCAAAAAATCTACACCAATGTCTTTGTCTTAGAATGAGCTTTTTGGCACATTTTTCAGATCAAAAAAATTCATCTGTATGCTGAAGTTATGGAGAAAAAACCAACAAGGCCCCTAGAAATGCACAAAAATTAAATTTATTTTTTTAAAATTAAAAAAACTCCTGCACCGCCAACAGAGTAGTGGTCAGGCGGCAGGTGAGTGGCAATTGGGCAACTGCAAGGCAGAGCTACTATAGAGCCATTGGGCGGGCTGCTAAGCAGTAAGCACAGTGGTGACTACTGCAGTTCCACTACGATTAGTTAACCGTGATGGGTAAAAACCCACTTTTTTTAAATAAATTTTGTGATTTTTGATGAATTTCTCACCTCATAATGTGTGCAAAGGTTGTACGGCCCTACTGAGCAAAAAAAATTGCCTCTTGGATTAACGTTGTCCAAATCGGACAAACTTTATATGGAAACAAGGGTTTTTTGACGCCTTTTGAATCCATCTGTGACATCTGTCTGGCCTCAAATTGCTCTAAAAATTGGTGACCCCCCTATTTTCTTAAGAAATACTAAAAAAACACCAGATCAAATCTACCAAACTCTTGTTCTCCTTTTTTCTCCAAATACCAACAAGTTATAGCAGATTTGGCTCTGATACCATGTAGGATTTGAGCAAATATGAAAATCAAATCCATAAAGCCCAAGAATAACTACATATAGAAAACTTGTCACGAAGAAGAAAAAGACAAGAAGGGGCAAGGGTTTGATCTAAAAACATGAAAATTGTATATTCAAAAGAAGAATAGATTTTCAAGAGATAATAATTACAAAGAGATCAATCATTATAAAAGGAGATCGAAACCCAAAAAGGGTAACCTAATAAGTTACAAAGGGTAACCTAAAAGTGAAAGCTATTTAATAATTATTAAATAGAGAAAGCCAAAAAAAAATGCATAAAGAGAAATCTTAAGAAGGGAGAAAAGGTAATTTAATAAATGAAATTAAATTAGACTTTTTCTCTAACAATAAGGTGGCTCATTATAAGGAGGCTTATAACCTGGGCCTTGCTATGGGTTACAAATGGAAGAATTCTTCTGATTGGCCACTGGGTGGCTCTCTGGGGGATTGGTTGGAACTATCTCAGTTATTGGCTTCTAGGGAGTTTAGCTCTCTATAAGAACTTGATGTTTTGGCTTAGGGAGGTGCTTCTTCTAGCAAGTATTATGTTTCTTCAAGGTATCTTGCACTAACTAAGCAACTTTTTGGCGAGGTAGAGGTCTCTTGGTGGAAGAAAGTTTGGAATAGTTTTTTATGGCCTAAGTGTAACTTTTTCCTCTAGATTTTGGTTTACAATCATTGTCTTACTTGGGATAATCTCTACAAGAGAGGCTTCTAGGGGGGCCTTCCATTTGTGTTTTATGCCACAATAGCGAAGAGACTATTTCTCACCTTTTTTTCCAGTGCCCCTTTGCCAAATAGATTTGGGACTTCTGGTGGAGTGTCTGGGGATTTGTGTGCTGGCATGTTTCCTCCTTGCCTAAATTATGGGACCATTTGGGCCATCCCCCTTCCAAGACTTCTTTTCTTCAGATTGCTTGGACTATTGGCTCTTCCTTTATTTTATGGCATGTTTGGCTTGAGAGGAATAGGAGGATCTTTCATGACGTGCAGTTTGAGATTAGGCATCTATAGGGAAAAATTGTTAATTCTCTTCATGAAACACTCATAGCTAAATGTGACATTGGTGGAGGTTTGGATCCTAGAGATGTTGGTATTTACTCATGCCTTTCCTTTCCTCTTCAGGGTGGTACTCCCTTCCCCACAATCACTCTGGGAATAGAGTTAAGCAACACTCTTAGCATGTTAAACATGAGGGGCATTGGCCTCCTCCCAAGTTTGGAGTTCTTAAAATCAATGCTGGTGATTCTTCTCGGGGAAATCCTGGTCCGACTAGTATTGGGGGAGTTGGGCATGACAGTTCTGGTGATATTCAATTTTTGTTTTCTATATACAAGGGTTACCACACTAATAACCTCATGGAAGTCCTAGCTATCTTGGTTGTAGTGGAAAATTGATATCAACATGGTTGGGGAAGAATTATCTATGAAATTGAGTCACATGTGGTTGTGAATTTATTGAATAGAAGGAACCTTACACATGTGGATTGGCATTTGGTCTAGTTATTCAGCAAATCACTCAGTTATGCAATTCTCTAGAATCTGTGTCTTTTATGCATATCCCTCAGGAGTGGAATGGTGTGGCTATTTGTTTGGCTAAATGGGCCTCTGAGCATGGGCCAGCTTGGAACATTATTGATCATAGGATGCTTCCCCTTGATTTATCTCAAATGTTGGATCAACTTGTGGACCAAGATAAAGCTCTATAGTTCTCTTTATTTCTTGTGTCATTCTGCTTTCTTTGGTATTCAATAAAAAGTTTACCCCTCTTTTAGTGAAAAAAAATCATGTTAAAAGTACGTAGACCAATCACGGACAACAAAACTCTATCACCCGTAGAGTCACAAAAGTTGAATTGGAACACATAGATGAATTAGCATCGACATAACTCTACTAACAGTGGACCCACAAAGCCAACTCATTTGGAGCACTCATCATACGTGGTGCAAATCTTACATTTTCATAAAGATGAGTAGGTATATTGCAAAAATATGAGGATCATTGATTCTTCACCATGTGGCATGATTCTAGGTCCTAGAGCTTCATGAAAGCACTATAGAGTGAGGAAATGTTAGAATGGTGACACTTCGCAACATCTTTTGTTTTATCATTTAATAGATTAGACAGAAATCCTTTAATCCTCTATTGAATCTACATTGTCACTCTACACATGTGTATATTGGGATATCTTAACCACTAGAGATGGAACCCTCTGCTATATGGAAAAATTCTAGGTTTTGGGGCCTTGAGAAGGCATCACAGCATGAGTAAACATCAGAATGGTGACACGTGGAAGTATCTCATGCTTTCAGGAAGATGGAAAAATAGCTTGCGAAAACACGATAGCCACTAGATCTTGTAGTCGAAGTCAACCCGATCAAGAACAAACTAATTTATCTCAGACAATGAAGAAACTGAGCCAACATGAAATATTAGCCTCCAACCTACGTGATATGCCAACCCTCTACAAAAAATTCAACCCGCTAAAAATCTCTCGGATCAGTTATCAATGCCAAGCTGAATGGGGGCAAAAGTAGCCAAAAATCCTCAAAGTAATTACTGAATCAACCTTGAGGCTTTTCCAATTTATAAATATAATATAGGACCACATTAAGATAATATATTACATGTTACATTATAATATTACAACTTTTCATAATTACAACCAAACTATCAACTCACAATCTTCACAACTCTTCATGTGATGCTTATCGAGATGTGCATGTTTGACCAAAATATATTCACCATGTATTCTACTTTGTACAACCGCACTTAACTAGATTCTTTCTCTATTAGGAGATATAATCAAAACATCGGTAGTTGCTTCTCAAGAACTTTGTCTAAACATTGTCTTCAATAAATCTTGAATAACTATCAATTGTCTTCATATTTCAGCATGCACACTTAACCACATCATCAGGACACTTTATAAAACATATCCTCCACTACACATAGCCTCATATTCAATCCTTGAACCCTATAACCTAGATCTCTATTTGTTGCTCTATCAATTTCTACAAAATAACATGTATGTTGACATCAATGAAAAACATAAGAATGAATGCAACATATGACCAATGTATCATCTCTCTGGAAATGCTAGGATACTCCATTTGGGGAGATAACAACACAATGACCAGAGTATCAAGGAATTTTATTAGAGTCAATAGAAACTTGGAGTGAAGTAAAAGCTTTAGCAAGAGCAGAAAAATTATCCTGGCCATCGGGAGCACTAGCAATATTAGGATCGACATCTAAAGTTACAAGTGAAAGACTTGAGTTACTAGCCAAAATCTAACCCCAATCAGGGGACTCATCTAGATTTCTACTAGAGGTTTCATCTTCGTCAATGGCTTATGAATCCCCAATGGAAGAATTTGTAAGGGAACAAAAATCATGAATTGTCAAGTGATCATTACTTACTTTCATCTATCAAGTAGCAACACTTTTTTATTGCAAAAAGGTATTGTCAATAGCCATGTATCTAGTAAAGAAGTGGTACCATCAACTAAAGGGAAAGCCCTTATAATCCAAAACTTGATTCCATGGCCTTTCCCAACCATGAACACTGCATCCCCTAAAAGTGGGTAGGAGATATCCATATTAACCAAAATATGAGCAAAAGTTGATTTTCCCACAATAGTTATAGCTTTATCTACCTTCAAGAACTAGCCAAGAGAGTTAAAGAATAAAAGCTCCCAAAAAGGAGCAATTGATTAGGAAGGCCAAACCACTCAAATCATTAAGGCCCAACACTACGAATCTAGAAGAGAGGGCCAAATGCCTAAAAATCTATAGATCATCCCACAAATTCATGTTTTTCAACACATTTGAGCCACAAACTACCACATAAGATATCTTAGTACAAGATTTCACCTTTTGAGGGATGATAGCAAGAGATTTAGCAAGCATAGCTCTAATTATCAGTAATAACAATTTTTTGGGGGGATGGATCAAAGTGGATAAGGGGAGGGACACAATCCTTAGCAATCCCAAAACATGAAAGAAGTATTGACTTTAATCCCAAATTAGGAGGTGAATTTAAGGTTTCCAATAAGAAGGTGAAAAACTCAAAGCCAAAAGAAATGTTGAAGTTGATGAAAGATCAACCCCATAGCTCCCAAGAATCACCTACATGTAAACACCTTTCACAGAAAGAGAGAAGCAAAAAACTATGGAGTTTGAAATTGCTAAATACATAGATGAGACATTCTTGATCAGCAAAAAAGAGAAATTTCTATTATCAACAATGAATTTATGTAATAATTACAAAGAGAGATCATCCTTATAAAGGAGATCAAAACTCTAAAAAGGTCTAACCTAGGTTGCATCATAATAATTAATAAAAGAATTAATTATTAGATGCCTAAAGTTTAGCTTAAGAAAACTAGAGTTAATTAGAAAATATCTAATTACTCGAAAACCCCTCCTTAAGATAAACTTAGGGAGTAGCTAAAAACCTAGAAACTACTACAGAAAGTAGATTTGGGTCTCAACAAAAAACGCTTGATGAGATACCTAAGCACAACCAAATCTCTGAAAAGAGGAGAAATGGAGAAAACCGCATGGGAAAAACCCTACTCCAAAAAGAGATGGAAAGAATGTTGAAAGAACTAGTGAAGGACTGAAGAAGCCTTCAAACTAGGGAATATCCCAAAAGATAGGAACAAAAGATGATCATGAAGAACATCATTGAAGCATTTAGAAGCTAGAAAGCTCTATCAAAAGTAATTGTTGATCTGACGAACCTCCACTAAAAATAGAACCTAAATAGGTAGAGAAGACTATAATTTGCATTGAATTAGGAGGCACTCAAAGGAAAACAACTGAACTCAAAGATACAAATGGCATGAAATGCCAAAGCCTAAAGAGATGATCAATCGAACATGGAAGGTTGCAACCAAAGTAGGAATGAAAAGAAGAATGTCTATATGGTAAATGATATATCTCACCAAAATGCATAAGTAGCCAGCCACTACATCCACCTAGTACATAGAAATAAAAATTAAATACATAGCTCACTCCATTGAACCAAGGAAGCGTGAGAAACAATAGAAGAACCCTCCTAATGCAGACAAGGGTGAGGTAACAAGCAACTAGAAAAGTGACCCAAAAGAACTACATGTCAAGGAACCATGATCAATATGCACAAAAGAGTACATATGTGTGTACTAAGGTGATCAATCTCAGACACGTCATGAGGCTAATGTCATGGAAGGGACACTCCTTGGAAAAAGGAAGATAGAAAATAAAGGAAAAATATCAACCCCCCATGGCACTTTAATCAGACAACAGTGCATGTACAATAAGGCATAAGATATGGTGAATCCCAAGAATACAATAATCTGCATAAGTATCCTCAGATGACATTGCTCGAATCAAAAGGCAAAACAAGGCAATATGACTAAAAAAAATATAGATGGAATATGACACTTTATCTCAGTGTGTTTGCAAGAATGCATACAAATGATGTCTAAATAAACTCTAGAAGAGACATAAGACTAATACAATAGATAGTACAAGTCATGATGAATCATCTAAAGCAACGAAATCAATCTTGAGACTTGAAAAAAGCAAGATATCTACTAGAATGCAAAAATGCAAAGATTTAATAGAATGTTCCTAGAGAAGAATTTGGAAAAACAACTAGCATCATTAGAAAGATCTCAGAAAGACCTTTCCAACAATATAAAGAATTCCCAAATCGAAGATCGGATGCTCATGAAATGCCTCCTAGAGTGCAGACCTGTACCCCTAACTTTGATAGTAGGAAAAACCATCAAAAATAATCAAAATTGAAAAATAATTGTACCACTATGACAGGCTCAAAACTAGCTTTCTGACAATATCTTATGTTCAGAAAAAAAGAAAAGTCTATATGCTTGAGATATGAGCAAAAATGTGAAGGTAGGTCCAAATAGAACCTGAAGAGGTGATAGAAGTGTTGATGCAAAGCTAACATGGCACTAACGTTAGCAAGTGACAAGCCCAAATTTGATGGGAAAATGTCTGTCGAGGCAAAAAAAAGCCTAAAAAATGACCCCTATCGAAAAAGGAATATCTAGTCATCAAAAACAAGGCAAAGATAAAAGATCCAATGTCATCGATAAAAGAGTCAGTGCTAGAGTAAAAATCTAGTGCCCAAAAGAATTATATGCCATGTGTCAATTTTTGGCATGTGGCAAATAAAGACTTGTGATCTCCATGAAAAACTAAACATGTCGTGTATTATACATTGAATAGCCTGAACCACCCAAATAGCCACCAAAACAAGGAAAGCTCTTCACCAAAAATCACACAGTACAAGAGGGGCCCAATAGGGAAAAAAATGACACGTTCACCAATTAAATTGTGGCACTAAAAGAGGCATAAATCATGCATAAACTCATGTGATTTGACCATTGGAGGATCTATGTGGATGCTAAGGGGATATCAAAAAAAACAAAATGTGTCTCCTTTTTTAAAATGAAGGCACAGTCCAAGTGCACGATAGAGGGAGGAGGTGGCCATCAGAAGAGACAGACCAACCCAAAGGTATAATCATGGACTTCCCCACACTATTAACACAAAAACCATTGATTAATGATCTCAAAAAATGCAAGCCTACAAGTATAGCATAAGTTGAGTGAGGCTCATATCCACACTTTGGAATGACCCAAATTAATGGAGTTAATGCCCAAAAAAAAAATTTGCAGGCCCGCATGACATGTGTCCAATCCTGTATTGTCCAACAAAATTGGCCAAACTAATAAAGAGGGTGTTGCTGGCTGTAAGAAGACTTCAGTGCACATTAAAACACATGGTGAGTCCCCAAAATAGATTATGTGGCATGAAGAGGTGGCATAATACATCAAAAAATTTGTTGAGCTCCAAATTGCTACCAGAGAGGACGTCAAAAAAGGTGGCTTGAAAGCCAAAAAATGTGGGATCATTCCAAGGATCTGCCAAAAATTAGATGGATCAACAAATCCAAACCACCAAAAAGGTTTAAAAACACAAAAGAAACCCACCAAAATACAATAGCAAAGTCTCCCATTGCACGTAGAAATTTTATCAATCATTAAGCTAGATCTATACAGCCGCCTCTTCTTCAGTCCAACTCTTACCAAACCCTCATCAACACTCGTAACACTAGAGAAAAAAACCAAACTGCTTCTCCAAACACACTCATAAGAAACCAATAGGTAGTGGTGTGAACTGCAAGGTGAATTGGTGACATCTACCAAAACAATTTCATGCACAGTAGCCAAGGAATGATGCAAGTGGGGAGAGTCCAATCCACAACTTCATGCACTGACGGTGGGAAAAAAAACTTCAAATCTCTCCAAACAAAATGGCCCAAAAAATCTTGTAAACTGCCATGTCAAATCATACCGTTGAGTGAATAGACAAATCCACCATGGGTGGCCAACAAAAAATGCCCAACGTATCCCAAAAAATAGTGATTGCAACTTGTTTTGCAAATAAGCACACCCAATAACACTATATTGTTGCACATATATTTTAAAAAGACTGCTTGTGGTCCAAGGAGGAGGAACGCATGGGAGGGAGGAGGTATTGTGATTGGATAAAAGACTCATGTAGGCCCATATGGATCTATTTAGATACATGTGGCATAAAGAGTTGTCACATCAATAGCCACTAAGAGCAGCTCTACCTTCTCAACATTGAAACTGGAGTCCGAATAATTCCCAAGTTAGCATGTGAATTCCATCACCAAAAATGCATGTCTTTGCTCCACCCATTGTTGTTTTTGATAAATAAAATCAAAAAAATTGACATATAATTTTTTTTTTAAATAGTGTCACCTCATTTTGCGTGTCTAGGTCAAAAATGGCTTGGAAGTAAAAAAATTGCCTAATATTTCAACAGCATCCAAACTTGACGTATTTTATATGGAAATAGGGCTTTTTGAGCACTCTAAGCTCAACGGTGATGTTCACTTGGGCTCAAAGTGCTCCGAAAAATAGGTCCCTCCAAATACAATACAAAACACTTTTGAAAACTGAAACTATTTGAAAGAGAAAAATCAGATCTGAAAATTGATGCCAAATCTCTCACGAACAGAATAGGGGATGAAGATCTGAAGCTTTGATACCATGTTGAAGTTGATGAAAGATCAACCCCATAGCTCCCAAGAATCACCTACATGCAAACACCTGTCACAGAAAGAGAGAAGCAAAAAACTATGGAGGATAAAATTCCCAGATACATAGATGAGACATTCTTGATGAGTAAAAAAGAGAAATTGCTATTATCAACAATGAATTAATATAATAATTACAAAGAGAGATTGTCCTTATAAAGGAGATCAAAACTCTAAAAATATCTAACCTAGGTTGTTGCATCATAATAATTAATAAAATAATTAATTATTAGATGCCTAAAGTTTAGCTTAAGCAAACTAGAAATAATTAGGAAATATCCAATTACTCTAACAAGAAACACCCAAACAAACAATGTCTGGGGGGACTAGAACCATAGTGCCCATCCCAAAGGTAAGAGAACCATAAAGCAATCCAATCCACAAACCTCGACTACCAACAACATGCATGGCCAATGACATAGCAGTGGTCAAAATACAATTCAGGATGTTGGCACGAGTAAAAATGGAAAAATGTCGAAGTATATTTTTTCTATGTTTTAGTATTTGGAAATTTTGGAGGTCTTCAAAGCATTTCATGACTTATCACCTCAAGAAGGTGTAACACTATGTTTAAACCTGTTCTCTCATCATAGAACTCTTGAAGACTTTTCCAACAAAGTTGAAGGTTTGTGATTTCAAGCTACAAATAGAAAGTTATGACTTCTACAAGTAGACATAATTTTTTACATAATATTTCATAGTTGTCATAGTTTCTAGAGTTTAATATGTAATTAGTCGATATGATATTATAGAGAGGACTTTAATTGGTGTATGTAATAGCTTGCCTGTAAAAAAAAATATAGCTAGCAAGAAATTGATCAAAAAGGTTTAAACATATTTTCACTGTAAATTTCACCCACCTTTTAGAAATTAAATTTGTTGTTGATCGGGCACAACCTTCACTAACATTAACTCTAAGAAAATTCATTTTATTTCAATGAATTAGGGCTTTAAAAATCATTGCCAAAAAATATTGTGATGAACTATAAATTTTTTGCACAATTTATCGTATTTAATGTTGGATTAATTGTGAGCTTTGAATTTCTTTATAGCAATTTCATGTGTAGGACAAAATGGCTGGATCCAATTTGGCAGTGTTTGTTTAAATAATAGTCAAACAAGACTCGTGTTGAGCTGGAGTCCTTGCCTTATGTGGGGGATAAGAAGAAAATGAGACAAGTGCGGTATTTATTTTGAGTATATGTTCAAAGGTATGCCCAAAAGATGCCAAATCAAACTTATTCAAAATTTTAAAATTTAAATTTAGGTAAATAGAAATTATACTAAGATTGATTATTTAATACTTTTCATTCTAATAATCCAAATTAATGCATTAATTAGAACTTAAATTATAATACATTTGATTAAATATTTATAAATTTTAAACTTAATTTCAAATTTTAAATATAATTATTTTTTAATCAAGAAGACAAGCAAGATCAATTGTTAAGAAGCTTATGATATGTTTATAGTAATTAAATCTAAATATAATGAAATTCTTAAATAAATCAAATTTTAAAAGTAAAATCATACTTCAAATAAATTATTTAAAATAAATAAATAAACTTGTAAGAAACTAAATGTAAAACCTATTAATTTATATTCTTCAATTGCTTAAATATTTTTTTTAACAAAATAATTTTAAATTTGAATTTAATGTGTTATGGCATGTAAAAAGAATTACTAAAAATAATATATAATACTATACAAAATAGAATTATTAAATAAATATAAAATATATTTATTAAAAATTTAAAAAGTATTTCTAATTTTATTTTAATATATTACATATAAAAATAGTTTTACAAATATATATGAAAAATGAAAGTTAAACTTAAAACTAAAAATATAAAATTAATTTAAACTATATAAAAATTTAAGGCGTTAGATATTTTCATTCTAACAACTAACATCCTAAATGGTTGTATAAATGCATAAGAATAAATTATTTCCTACTTTAAACATTAAACATTCCAACTTCCACTTATATAAAGAGCTAGATATAATTGTATCACAAATGACTGTTGATTTGACAAACAAGTAACTAAAACAAACTCGTTGTTAGCTAGCATTTGTACTGCATATATCACAACTCCATTATTTTATTTTGTTTGTCCTTTCGTTCACTTATTTTCCAGCAAACAAAATATAGTCTAGAAAAATTGAATGGTGATGTGATAAAGTTGTTATTTTGTGATAAAATGGTAAATAAAATCTACATCAAATGTTGATGTGCTACTACATTCTGACTGATATGACACTCGCCTTCTCATCAGCATTGGACAATGGCGATGTAATGAACTTGTCTTATTCTTTATTTTTTTATTTTAAAAAAATAGGATTTATGCCCAAAAAAATTACCATCGGCCAATTAGAAAACCAGAATTAGTATTGTTAGTCTCAGATTGGTTTTGACAATTGAGTGTCAACACGCTTAACCGATTCTCAAGATGATGTCGAGTATAATATAGAAGCCAAGCTACAATGTGTGTCGAGCAAGAGAATTCAATAGGTGCTAAGTGATCTTCAGGTGCAGAGCAATCTTTAGGTGCCGAGTGAAGTTCAAGTGTTGAGTCACTATAGATGCCGAGCAGAGTATAAATGCAGAGTGAAAAAATAATCCTATAAGTGTCGAGCAAGACAGAATTGCTATAGGATTCGAGTGATACAAAATTTCTATATGTGTCGAGCATCAGCAACTAGTAAATGTCGAGTAACACAGAATAAGCATATGAGTTTATGTCTTCACAAACTCAGATGTAAACCATTTTTTAAGCCGACATGGGATGAATCTCAAAGGATCTTGAAGATAAGAATGAATCTTTTGCATTACCTCTGTAATCAGCATGCAGCCAATAAGAAAAATGGAGAAGGCATGCAACGAATAGGAAAAGTGCAAGATATGAGCGAGAAATGAAGATTCAATATTGATCATAGATTCATACCTAACCCTAAGTCTTCAAAATCCTTAAAAGGAGGATGAAACTCCATTATGCAAGAGAGAGGATGCACAAGAAAGTAGTGTATGGGTGAATTATAGCGAAGTGCAAAAGGATAAAAAGACTTAGTGAAGAACTGAGTAGCATTGCTAAATCCATTTGATCAAGGATAAAGTATCAGAACCTCGAAGAGTGACATATCAGATAGAGCCAAGATCAGAGCAGACAAAGTAGAACAAGGATTTGGAATCAAAAATTGAAGATTGCAAAGTTATTAAGTCAAAGACTTTCTAATACTCTCTAGCAACTGTATTAGATATGGAAATCCTATGGACTTAGGTTGGCCTAGCAGCCATTTGTGAATCCTTTAACAGGGTGGTATTCCAAGTGAATGTACAAAAGTCCTTTAACCAAGCCTACTTTTAGTAGGGTAGTGAAATCCTTTAACCAGGTCACTCTTAACAGGGTGTAAAGTCTTTAACAGGATAGGCCTTTCACAGGGCAGATCATTGGAAGTGGTCAAACATTGTAACCTTGAATAGTTACATATTGCTACAGTGATATTTTATGGGTGTCATCCCCACCCCAATTTTACCTTCTCATTTTGGAGGGTTTTTGGGTTACCAAATCTATGTGTAATCTATTTTCATGCATGTCTTTTACTTTTATGCTTATTAGATGAATTGGATGCATGTGAATGTTTTCAGTTAAAAGGTTTTCAAAAGGTTAAAGTTAAGTTACTTTTGATTCACCCCCCCGCCCCCCCTCAGAAGTAAATCTTCCCACTTGTAAATTCCAAAAATTGGTATCAGAGCCAAGTTCTCACAAGAAGGAGCCTTGCAGCTTGGAGAAAAGATCTAGAAATGGAAGTCTACAAACTTGGGAAGATCATAGAGAATCAAGCAATGGATATGCAAATTTTTTTACATGCTTTGGAAAAAGCTAGAGAAGAACTGAGAAAATCCTTAAAGAGAAGAAGACAGATTTGCATAGCTAAGAATGATACACAATACAAGGAGATTGACACCTCAAAACTATTTTCAAATGGAGATTCCAAAGAGTTTGATGTAGTAATAGTAGACCTGATGGAGAAGAATAGAACTCAAGCAAAAGAAATTAGAACACTCAAGCTTGAACAAGAATCACAAGCCATGATGCTTTGTAAAGTGATTGAACAGAAGAAAAGAGTCATTGAAGACAAGGCTATGCTACAAGAAGACAAGAGAAACCTTACCAATAGACTAGAAGAAAAGTCAATTGAGCTTATAAGAATTTCAAACATGCAGCTAGACACCCTGAGCTTGTTAATGAATGCACATCATGAACTGAATGTCAAGGATATTGAGATCTCTACACTAAAGATGCAAAATGAACAACTGTAAAATGACCTAAAAAGAGAAAAGGAGATTGTAGAGAGCTTCAACAAACCCAATGAGGCCATCAAGTACTTTGAGCAGCTACTAAAATCACCTAGGGCTAGCAATGATACTTCAGGACTAGGATACATCAACACTAAACAAGGAGAGTCATCCAAGATTGCAAAAGAAAGAAGTAACAAAGGTAAGAACACTAAACCTACTTGTCATTTCTGTAGTAAAAAGGGACATACTTCTAATGTATGTAGGAGAAAGAATTCCCATCAGCATGACAAACTTAAGAATAAAAGGCATTGTCATAATTGCAAAAAACAAGGTCATCAAGCACATAACTGTAGGACTAGGACTATCAGAACACCAAGATTTGAAGGTCACTGGCACAATTGCAAGAAGTATGGACATAGAGCTTTTGAGTGCATATCAAAACCTATGTAGACACCAAATCAGGAAACAAGGGAAGGTAACCATGGTCATCACTACAATTGGAACTATAACACCAGGTATAGCTATCATTATTGCCAGGAATATGGACACATTCATGAAAATTGCATAAGGATGCATTTCAGAGGGAAGTACAGTAGACGCTTGAGCCAAACCACATGTTTCAATTGATTAAAGACTAGTTATATCAGTAGGAATTTCCCAACAAGGTCAAAGGCATCAACTCAAGGAACAATAAAGGTAAAGAGAAGGTAGATGTTGAACACATCAAAGGAGAAATGAATAAGACATGGAAGAAGAAAGATGGGTGTAGCACATCAAATGAAGGGATCATTTCATCTAACAGGTCAAGTGATCATGCTTCATCAAACTAAGAAAAGAGAATGCATGAGGGACTGATTTACAAAGTTTTATCATACATCAGTTCTTAGACAAGTAAGTACTGAAAAGAAGAGATTAGCATGAACAAAGATGCAAAGTTAAAATTTCAAGATTTTGCAAGTGTTGTTGAATTTCCATTAGATGCCCAGTAAAAGTCCAGTACATGTTGAGTTGATTGTCAAAACATTAGGAGCCGAATGATTAGTAGGAACCGAATTGGTAGAGGAAGCCGAGTCAAGAATACTCCTATGGAAGCCAAGTGGTGGAAAGGCAATAGAAGCCAAGTAATGTAGAATCCTTCAGAAGGTGAGTGGATAGTTGTAAATGAACTAAGCATTAAATGCAATGAAAATAGGGTATATTATCACATTTTTAATCATTTTTCCTCATTGCAAACAAAGAACAAAGATGAGAAAGAGCGCAGAATGAGTTCAAAGCAGAGATTCCAGTGATTAAGAAAATTTCAATAGTATTTCAGCATGATTTCATTGATCTTGAGGTATTTATGTCTATGCCGAGTTATGCAATTTAATATTGTCTTCTTGTTAAAACCCTAGAATTGTGAAAATGGATTCTAGCTCTAAGAAAACTCAGGAGAAGGAACCTTTCGAAGTCCAGCTAGTGTCCAATGAGGTCAAACAACCTAATTTTCACCCAATCCCAGAGGTAGCATATAAGAACAACCCATTTGGAGCCCTATCCATCATACCCCCTAAGGTTGTAATGGTTCAAGATGTAAGGAGATGCTATAATTTCAAGATTGGAGCCATAGGTGACATGGAAATGAGGGAAGCCTATCAAAAACTATGTGATAATGGAGTGTTGAAAGAAGAGTTTCAGCTTGTTGAAAGGAAGGGTTTGACGTGAGCCCTAGAATTCCCCACCATTTTCAAAATTGAATGGATCAGACTAGTACTAATTTGAATATATGATGGAATTTTATGGTTGGAAGATGGCCCAATAAAAATCACAAAGAGAATTGTGCATAGAGTGATAGGGTACCCAACCCTAGATTGACCAAAGACCCTTAGGAGTGATTCTAAGGAAGCAACTGAGAAAAACACAGGTGCTAAGTGGAATAAGAGAGGGATGACAATTGATACCATCCAAGACCCTCTTGTTGATTTTGTTGTTAGGGTTATAGCACACAAATTCTACCAATCCAATAGACTCAACAGTGTGCCTTGCATTATAGTGGATGTTGGTTACAAATTGGTGAAAAGGGTCATACCTATGATCTTGTAGAACTGCAACTGCAATAGATTAATGAGAATCTAGCAACTATAAAAAGAACCAAGGGAGCCCAATGCAAATTTGGTGCCATTTTAATTTGTATATTCTTTTATGTTTAGATTGAATTTCCTTCTTTTGGCAAAGTTGCATGGAAGACAAATAGGTCTATTATAGCTCAAGTCAATGAATACATAGAGCAAATGGGAGCTAATTTTGAGACCCTAATGACTACCTATTTTGAGGAATTTAAGAAGACAATGAAGCAAAGGCTAAGAATTTTAGTGTTATTAGTAGAGAAACATGTAAATGAAGTATGTTTTCTTGTAGATATAGATTGTACATACATTCAAGCTACCATACCAAGAGTGAGATGGTTAAGACCTCTTGGCTATGAAATAAATATAGATGAAGAATCAGCATCAATAACTACATTATTAGTAGAGGAAATAGCCAAGGATGCACCACATTTTGGAACTTATGACGTGGTGAGATCAAAAGTGGATATGGAGTTAAAGATTGCCTCCACTCTGAAAAAAAAGGATAAGCTTGTTAAGAAGCTAAAAGCTAAATTATGGGAAGGCACTACAGAAGCAGCAGAAGAAGAAGGTGAAGATGCTGAGGGTGATGAAGAAGAAAAAGATTAGGGGCCACTTTCCTTAACCATAGGTATGGGGGAGGATGCAGATGAGGAGGAAGGTACCGAGCAGGAAGCACCCAAGGCTGAGTCAAAGAAAAGAAAAGTTCAAAAATAGCCAGCTACATAGCCCAAGGGAAAGAAGAAAGCTACAAAGCGAAGTCCAACCAAGCCAACTACAAGGGCTGATACCAGGGCTACAACTCAATTAGCAAAAGAGTAGGAGAAATAGAAGGTAGAAGAACAAGGAGGACCTGTAGAGTAGAAGAAAAGAAGAAGGTATGTTGCACCTCCTGAATTAGACGAAGAAAGAACAAAGTCTGATGAAGAGAAATTCAAATTGGTAAGATGTTCTACCACATCTAAATTGGAAAGCATTCGTAATAACATTAGAGACAATGTTGGTTTAACTGGTCTAAAGACCATTGATTTTAATAAGTTTTCAAAGGAACAACAAAACATAGTGGAAGAGTCCATCTACACTATGATGGCTAAGTTCAAGACCACCCCACTTAAACTAGATAATTCAATGCCTAAGGAGCTAATCTCATTAGTTGAGAATAAATGGCATTACTGTCTCAAAATGGAAAAGGAAATAAGGGATTCAATATTGGCTCAAGTAATGCCAGACCTTACTAAAGGTCAAATAACAAAGGCTAGCAAAAAGCATGGGAGAAAATTTGCACACAAATATAGAGCCTTTATAATTTTGTAGAACCAAATAGAAGATGTTGTGCAAAAGTCCACACAAATGTGGAAACTAATTTATGGATTGACAACAATAAAGGAAGGGTAGGAAGACCCATTTTAAGGAAGAAATGATGAAGAAGAGGAAGGAAATGGGAAAGATGAAGAAGGAGAGAAAGAAAAGAAGAAGAAATAGTGGAGAAGACACATGGTGAAGAGGCAACAGCTAAAGAGCAGCAACTATAATAGAGTGTCCAAGAAACCCAACTGCCACCACCAAGTCCTCCACATACAGCACCTGTAGAGACAATAATTTTCAAGGATGTTCCTAACACTTTAGCTCAAAACATCAACCCATTGACTGTAGAGGATCTCAAAAAGATCCTTCACCAAACTACATTGCAATCATAGCTATGTACAAATCCAATTTTGGTGAGTGTGGATGAATTGCAAAAGGTTGTAGCAGAGATAACAAGGGAGAAGGAAAACACTCAAGAACCACCTACACAACCTCCCACAACTACAGCAGATCAACTTAAAGAGCAAGAAACACAAGATAAAATTGCTAAGGTTGATAATACAGTAACAGTCACAACAACTGTCGAGGAGCCAACAAATGAACAAATAGGGAAAGATGTTCCTACTACACAAAGACAAGGTGCACCTCCTTAGATCATCATTATTGATCAAGGTAGTAGAGAAGAGGAGAAAGAAGAGGAGAGAACCCCTAAAGAAAAGGAGCAGGAGGTAATACAAACATTAGAAAACTTTCCTACCTTAGGGAGTCTTAATAAGAAGTCGATCACTGATGCAGTACCATTGTAGATTTCAACTCTAGGCTCGAGCATCACCAAGGTTGCAAGGGTACTTCACTATGGAGACCCTGCACTTGATGAAGAAATAGTCATACCCAATTATGACTCAAGAACTATGAACCTATAACAGATAAATGAAGTGCAACAGGCACTAGAGAGGAGGAAGAGACAAGAGATACTCAGAAATGAGTATGGGCAAAAGCAAGCACTTGTGGAAATCAAAGATATATTTCTTGATGCATTCAACTTGAAAGTACCTGATGAAACCTAGCTTATCGTGGAGCAATTGTCCAACATTGTGGACCAGGTACAAAATAAGGACCTTGATACAAATTTTAAATTATTAGAATGGTTAGAAAAGAAGTTTCAGATGAAAGTGGATGAGAAAATATTAAGTGAAATAGCACTTTCACAAGTTGAATTGGCTAAGAAGGTTGAAAAGGATAAAATAGTACTTGGGAATGTATTCTTATTGTACTCCAAGTTGTTTGATTCATCATATTTCACATAGGAAACTAGCGAAAGGATACAATATCAAGGCCAAATTGATACGGATTCAATCTTCCATTACCTCACATCTGGAAGTACTTCATAAGGAACAGGCCTATGCAAAAAATGTTCTAAAGAAATATCCTAATCTTTCTACTTTAGAAGGCCTTGTACATCTTGCAGTAGAGACAACCATCCAGCACAAGTCATTGGAAATCGCTTTAGATAATTGGGATGCTTCTCTCAAGATGATTATGGAGGTAAATAAAACATTTTTGGCAAAGTATTCTATTCATTCCTAGGACCCTTTGACATAAGTGTCAAAAAGGGGGAGATAATTTATTCTTGCATCTAATAAGAATGGGGAGATATAATATTTTGGGGGAGATGTAAATAAGAATCAAAGATAATACATTCTTTAATGGTAATACATTTTTTGATGAAAATAAAGAATATCCAAAGGGGGAGATATTCACATTCACATTTTGAGGAAGTAATAAAGCCAAAAGGATACAAAAATGTAAGAAGATGTGCAAAAGGGGAACAGATACATAGTACAAAAATAGGGCACACAGATACAGAAACAAAGGCAGACAAGGCAAAGAGTATCAGATACATCAGCATGAGACACATTTAGCACAAGAATTTTGGTTACAGGAATGGAAATGGCACATCAACTCAGGGGGAGTTACAAAATTTTGAAGTATATAAAATTTTTGAACAATTTTTTGAAGTCTTGTACATATGTTGAATAGAATATGTAGTCTACTCATATAGATCATATGCATAATGTTCAATTAAATGTTTTTTCCACTCGTGTCAAAGGGGGAGATTGTTAGTCTCAGATTGGTTTTGACAATTGAGTGTCAACACAGTTAATCAATTCTCAAGATGATGTCGAGTATAATATAGAAGTTAAGCTATAGTGTGTGTCGAGCAAGAGAATTCAATAGCTTCTGAGTGATCTTCAAGTGCTGAGTGAAGTTCAAGTGTTGAGTCACTATAGATGTCAAGCAGAGTCTAGATGCTAAGTGAAATAGTAATGCTATAAGTGCCAAGCAAGATAGAATTTCTATAGGAGCCGAGTGATACAGAATTTCTATATGTATCAAGCATCAGCAACTAGTAAGTGTCGAGAAACACAATATCAGCATATGAGTTTATGCCTTCACAAACTCAGATGTCAACCATTTTTGAAGCCGACATGGGATGAATCTTGAAGGATCTTGAAGATAAGAATGAATCTTTTGCATTACCTATGTACTCAACATGCAGCCAATAAGAAAAATGGAGAAGGCATGCAACCAATAGGAAAGGTGCAAGAAATGAGAAGGAAATGAAGATTTAATATTGATCGTAGATTCATACCTAACCCTAAGTCTTCAAAATCCTTAAAAGGAGGACAAAACCCCATTATGCAAGAGAGAGAATGCATGAGAAAGTAGTGTATGGGTGAATTATAGGGAAGTGCAGGAAGGTAAAAAGATGTAGTGAAGAACTGAGTAGCATTGTAGAATCCAATTGATCAAGAATAGAGTATCAAAACCTTGAAGAATGACATATCAGATCATGCAAGGATCAGAGAAAATAGAGAAGAACAAGAATCTAGAATCAGCAATTGAAGATTGCAAAGTTATCAGGTCAAAGACTTTCTAATACTCTCTAGCAATTGTATTAGATATGGAAATCCTATGGACTTAGGTTGGCCTAGTAGCCATTTGTAAATCCTTTGACAAGGTGGCTTTCCAAGTGAATGTACAAAAGTCCTTTAACTAGGCCTACTTTTAGCAGGGTAGTGAAATCCTTTAACCAGGTCACTCTTAACAGGGTGTAAAGTCTTTAATAGGACAGGCCTTTCACAGGGCAGATCAGTGGAAGTGGTCAAACATTGTAGCCTTGAATAGTTAAATATTGTTGCAGTGATATTTTGTGGGTGTCATCCCCACCCTAGTTTTACCTTCTCATTTTGGAGGTTTTCTGGGTTACCAAATTTGTGTGTTATCTATTTTCATGCATGTCTTTTACTTTTATGCTTATTAGATGAATTGGATGCATGTGAATGTTTTTGGTTAAAAGGTTTTGAAAAGGTTAAAGTTAAGTTATTTCTTATTAACCCCCCCCTTAGAAGTAAATCTTCCCACTTGTAAATTCCAGCAAGTATATCACAATTTATTTTAAAAATCAAACCTTAGAAATATGCAAATGCAACATTTTTTGTATTTAAGGGGCTTTGAAAGGAATCAAACCCTCTTCTGGTCCCTTGGTTTTCTCCCATCAACAATTTGTGGATGACACCATTATGGGGGGTGAAGCTTCGGTTGGGGAAGACAAGGTGGTCAAAATTATTCTAAGCTCTTACACTAGAGGATTAGGGTGGCTTATAAGTTGGAACAAGAGCTTTATCTTCTTCATCAATACTCTGACTATGAGATGGAGGAAGATGGCTAATATTCTGGGATATGGCATAGGTATCCTTCCCTCAACCTATCTATGTCTCCCTATGGGCCTCAAACACCCTGATTCTTTCTGGATTAGTCTTATTCATAGGTTTAATAAGAAATTGGTTGGCTAGAAGGGTATCACCCTAAGCCAAGAAAGAAAAATGTATCACCCTAAGCCAAGCAAGAAAAATTAAGTTAGTCAAATCCACCCTTCAGAATCTTCCAACCTATGCATTGAGTCTTTTTGGGATTCCTAGCAAGTTTGATGACGTTATGGAGAAGATCTAGAGGAATTTTCTATGGTCTAGTTCGGAGACCAATAAAGATTCCCTCTCATTTCTTGGGACAATGTGTGCCTCCTCAAACACTATGGGGGTTTGGGTATTAGAAAACTAAGACCTTTCTATAAAGCTCTCCAAGCTAAACAGAATTGGAGAATCTTTTATAGCAAGGGGGATTAGCGAGATATCATGTAGGATAGATACCTTCAGAGACATTCCATTAGATGCTTGTTCAATGAAGGCATCATTCCCAATGGCTCAAATATTTGGAATGGAATTCTCAAAGCTAGAGATACTGCTAAATGCAAGGTGAAGTGGAGAGTAGGAAATGGTAATGACATTTTTTTCTAGTAGGACAACTGGCTTTTCTACAGGCCTCTCCTCAATTTTACTACATTTGACAGATAGGCTTATACTTGCATTCAGAGGTTTGGTAGTAAAGTCAATGACTACAAATTAGGCCAAGAGTGGAGAGAACTTTCTTTAATCTTTGGGGATCTAAAACCTTTAATGACTATCCTCCACTTAGTGATTTTGAATGTTGATCAAGACCAGTTAGTGTGGGAGAATATTTCTAGTGGCATTTACTTAGTGGATTCTAGGTACCAAGCTCTAATGAATCAGGATTCCAAACCTTTATGGGCAAATTCCTGGTGTCCCAACCTTATTCCTAAAATCAACATCTTCTTTTGGCTTTTCCTCCAAAATAGGGCTCTAATTATTGATAATCTTAGCAAATGGGGACTCTATATTCCTAACAGATGTGTTCTATGCAAAAACCAGGTTGAGTCTATGGACCACTTGTTTATTCATTGTGCTTTTATGAGAGAGGCGTGTTCTAGTTTTAGTTAAGGTTTTGGTTTAGACTGGTGTGCCCCTACCTTGACTACAAACTTCTTTAGGCAATGGGACAATTCTTGGAAGGGTTATGGTCTTTATGCCATCAAAAAATGGGCTTTTCCCTACTTTGGTTGGGGAATATGGAAAGAACGCAATAATTGTATCTTCAGGGATGCCAGCCTTCCTAGCAAGATTATATCAAGTAAAATTCTAAATGCCCTTATGGAAAATTTTCTTATTTTCAAAGGATCTAACCTATTTGCAGGAGACACCAAAAGAGGTAATGACATATAAAAAAGAAGAAAAGAATGCCAATGGTTGTTGCCCACTAATGGGTGGCACAAACAGAATTTCAATGGGGTGGAAAAAGATAATCTAGGTGAAGCGAGTAGTGGTGGGGTGATTAGAAATAACTTTGGTTATGGCATAACTATTGTCACCTTCCCTCTGGGGAATCAAATTAACCACTTTGTTGAGGCATGTGCAGCACTTCATATAGCTAAGCTGGAAAAGGATATTGGTGTTAAATGCCTCTGGTTTGAGGGGGATTCTAATAACATCATAAAGTGCCTCAAAGGTGAACTTCCTCCAACCTAGTCTATTAAGAATTTGGTGGAAGAAACCAAACAAATTGTGCTTACTTTTGAGTGGGTCTACATGTCGCATGAATATAGAGAGACAAATTTGGTAGCTGATTGGATGGCTAACAAGGTAGTCAAAAGTGACACTTCATATAGGTGGATTAATGGTAACAAGCTCCTGGTAGCAATTAAAAGCACGATTGAGATTGAAAGAATCTAGGGGAGGACAAGTATTATTAAGAGTAATGATGAAATGTAATGTTGTCAATTCCACATATAGCTTAATGAAAGCTAAGCATGGGCCAAACATGAGTAAACTTAATTTGGTGGCTTTTGGCATGCTTTCTAGGTGTTTGGTAATCTTAATTGCTCTTGTATTCCCAAGGACAAAAGAAAGCTTTATTTCGATAAATATTTATCAGAGGTTTGTTCTTAGCTCTTGGAGTTTGCAAGCCATTTTCCCTACCTCTTAACAACACTATGGTGGGAGAAAGGCATCGCAGAGAGTCGGAGGATGAAGCAGCAAAATGGAAATGGAGGTCAAAGGTTTGGGAGAAGTTGAGAGAAGGTGGCATTTCAAATTACATTGAGAAATTTTAGGGTTGGAACCGTAAGGTTACTAAACTTATGGTCATGACTTGGAGAGAAGGGTTAAGTTAAGATTGATGAAATTGATTTCCAGGTTAATGAAGGTGTTATTGTGGAGGCCATTGACTCCCCTTCCGAGGGCATCAAATTCTTTAGGGATAATAAAATATCACTCAATGTTGTTAAAGACTTTGCCAAGAGTGTCATGGAGATGAAGGATTTGGTGAAGATGGGAGAGTACTATGAACCAACTTCAATAAAAAAACTATGGAGGTTCATTCTTACGGTGATCCTCTCTTACATTATGCTAGACACAAGGTATGATAGAGTTTGTACCCATCACTTTGTCATTCTTAACCACTTCAGGTATGGAACTAAGACCTCCATCCCCTACTACCTCTTCTTCTCATTAAATAAGAATATCATGGGATATAAGAAAAAATTGTATGCTAACTCAACTTTTCATAACGGCCTATTGCTACTGATTTATGAGCACTTTAAAGCTCGAACCAGTGGTAGATCCATAGCCCATAAAGTGGAGTCCTCAAAGAACATGGAAAGCTCCTATTTCTCATCTAACACTGAGGATAGTGTTGGGCTTCATTTGGATGATGAAGAGGAGGTGGCCAAGATTATAAATGATTTGGGTAAAAACAAGAAGAAAAATGATCCCAAAAAGAATATAATCAAGGTTGGAAAGGCTCAGCGGGTAAAATTTTTAAGTCTAAGCTTAATTCTACTAAGGAATATAATGAAGAGGATGAGGGAATGGAAATGGAGGAGGAGAATATTGTGAAAGATGAGGGTACTAGCAAGGTCCTAGTTCATAGGAAGATAGAAAGACCAACCAAGAGGAGAAGGGGTAACAAAATGGATATAGATCAAGATTTTAGTAAGGTACAGGAGACCCCTCTCCACACCTATGAGGAGAGAAATGAGTATTATGGCACAAAAAAAACCACCTGTATTTTCAGCTCTAAGGGTAGGAAAATGTTCTGGAAAAACTTTGAAACTCAGATTGCAAAAATGGGCAATATGAGAGAAACTATCCAACCCAAGATCTTGGAGGGTAATGATGGCTGAATTTATTTGGAGGAACTTATTGATCCATCCATGGTGATTCTCAGTGACAATGTCAAGGAGGTGGAGATGAATCTCCTCAACAATGCATGGAACAACGTGGTGGACAACTTTCAATCTATCAAGTGGATTTTTCATGAAATGGAGGAGATAAAAACAAGTTACAAGGTCTACAAAGGAAGGAAGGGGAAGATGGGATTGACAGAATCAGCAAATTGAATATCAAGGTTATTGAGGTGGAAAAAAGAATGGAAAGGATGGAAAGATCTCTCCATAGTATTGCTATCCAGAGCTTAAATATTATCAAAGGCTTAAATGATAATATCAAACAGTTGCATACTATGATGGAGGTAAGCACAACGGTGAAAGATGACATGGAAAATGAGGAAAACATGGTAACAAAAGAGGATATCAACCCCCTTGTTGAGAGCCCAAGCAATAAATCCAGATCAAACAAGAAGAACAAGGACAAGGATGACTCTCCCGATGACATTCAGTTGATGAGTGAAGCAACAAAGACCATGGATATATTGGAGCTCAATGTTGCAGAGTTGGTCAAAAATACGGTGCCCTAATTAGTTCCCTTGGCTTTTTTGTTTCTCCTTTCTATGGCCTATTGTTTCTTGTTGAATTACTTCATGCTCAGGACATAATGTTGGTTTCTATTGTTTACTATTGGGTTTCAGGCACCCGTTAAAACCTATTTTACTTAATCAAAAATATATTTTTTTTACAAAAATTAAGGGGGGTCTAATAGAAACATTAGCTCCCTACCTTATATAAGGCAAGGACTAATAAAAATTGATCAAATTAAAGGAAAAATATCTTGTTCACTAATTCCAAAATATTCAACATAATTGAAATAGTTTTCTATTTAGTTTCAAATGTAAAAACATATAATATTATGTATAATATGTAATGCCTACCCGTAGTTGATTTTCATGTTTTTTTGCCGAATTCTTGTTGGCCCATTTTATGATTAGAGGTACTTGGTTACCGAATTTGATTAGATGTTATTTCATATTCAATTGATATATTTGATGAGCTACTTGATACTCAGTTAATTCGTGTGTTCATGATTATGCTTTCAATGATGATACATGTATGCTCATATAGTGATTTCAGTTATTTCATGATGATAGTTAAATGAATGATTTATATGCAGTGTTGTGATTTACTTACCCCATACTTGCATGTGTATGGTATACCTTTATGTTTTACTTTATGTTTGACATTTATGATATGGTTGAGAGAGGGAGTCATAGTCACCTGCTAGTCAAGATCTACGCGATGCACCACTTCCCACCATTGCCTGTTTAGTTTACATGTATGTGCATGCTCAGATTTTATGCAGATTGTAGGTATTGAGCATCGACTTACCTGAATTGCTAGGATGAGCATGCACTGTCGTGGTATCTTAATGGTAAAAGAGGGGAGATAGTCCTTAAGTCCAAATCCTAACCTTGGGCCAATTGTCCTAGAAAGTAGGACAAGTATCTAAGTTAGTTTTACCCTTTTGAATTCGTCAAGTGATGTGAATTCATGATTTTGACCCTTGAGTTTGACTTAGTATTTTGCACTTTATTATGGGTTTTTATATTTAGTCTTGTGGTTCTATTGTGATTTTCAGATATAATTAAATAAAATTAAAAGATAATTTAATTATGTAATTTAATAAAAAAAATTATAAAGAAAATTTAATATTTAATTAATTAAAAAATTAATTAAATAAACGAATTAAATTTAAAGATTTTATTAAAGTTCTAATTTTGGTGTAATCATATTTATTTAATTTAATAATAATATATTTAGGAGTTTCATTTTTATAATAAACTCTAAATATTATTTTTAGTTAAATTAATAAATGTATATTATTAAAGGCATTTTATGACTTAGTGAGAGAGAGAAAGAATTGATTTAATAAAGTTTATTTTAATTAATTTGCAAATAGTTTGCACATGAATATAATAAAATAATAAAGAAAGGTTTCGTATGATTGCAAAATCGAAGCCCTAATTGGAGAAAGCTCTTTATTAAGGAATTAGAGCTCATATCTCCATTCACAAGTTTGGAGGAGTCAATTTCTAGGAAGAAGGTTTTGCAAGAAAATGAAATTTCTTGCGAGCTATGTGCATTTGGTTGTTTTGTGTAGTAGTTTTCGATCTTTGAATTTTTTGTCTTCTCTGTGTTTGTGGATCTGTATTCAAAATTTAATTTGGGTTGAAACCCTTGTTCGTGAATTTATTTCTTTACATTTCAAAAACGTCTATAAACAAATTAAAGATTTAAACCCTTATTTGATGAACTTTGGGAACTTGTATTTGTTAGGATTAACCTCAGACAGAAATAACAGTTACATGCAAGTATAACCAATACCATGAAATGGTAGATTGCATAAAAGTGAACACAAGACACCAAGATTTAACATGGTTCACCCAATCCCTTGGCTATGTCCACCAACAGTAAGTCCAATATTATTATTATCCAATGATTACAATCTGTGATCTCTTACAGCTCAATGTCATCGCAAGAAGCTACAATATCACCATTACATTATGAAATCCCTAACCCTATGCCTTTTTATTCAAACTTTTTTTCTGCTCACAAAATTAGGGCTAGAATAGGTCATCCAATAGGAAAAATAGTAGTCGAAGCCTTTTACAATATAGGGGCATTTTTGGCTTCAGGGGCATTGCCCCTCGACCCCACCCTGTACTATGACAAGGAGCGCACCTGGGGTGTTGCCCTAGGACCCTACAGGGGCACTGCCCCTAGACCCCATCCTCGTAGAAATAATATCTGGAGAAAACCATGTCAAATAAACCTTTGAGTCTGATTAGACTCCACATCACAACAATATTTAGTTAGATGAATTCGAGCTCAGGTTTGAATAAAAAGAATATCAAAGATTAAAATTTTATAAAATTGATAGTTCCTATTTATTTTTCTATCAAATCTATGTTGGTTTTTATTATAAAATTACCACAGTAAATAAATTATTGTGATAATTTTATATGAAATAGAAGTTTGTTATACAAACAAATCGGTTTATTGCATGCATTTGAGGGAGGAACCATTTTATGGTTTTATCAACATTTTGATGGAAAAAAAATTAAATATAAATTTAATTTGGTGGGTTGGGACCACCACCTCCCCCCTCCCCCAACTCCTCCTTTCTTCCTTCACGATGCAGCTCCCTTTAAGGGACGTCGTGTGCAACTTGTTGCACCAGCAAGTTGTGCACGACAGTGGTACAATCTACAGGCTTATTTAATTTGAGAGGTAAGTTTTGTTTAGTTTTTTAAGTTTTATTAATATTTTTTTATGTGTTGATTTAAATATATTAAATATTAATAATTATTAAATATTAAATATTTGTAATATTATGAGTATTATTAATTATTATTTTATTAATAATCTAATTTAAGTTATTTTATTAATTGAAAAATTATTATTATTTTTAGTAATTTAATAATTATTGTTTTTTTAATAATTTGTAAATTAAAGATTTCGTTGTTAAAATATTTTTGGAAAGTAAAATTTGATAATTGCAAATTAGAGGAAATGGATTTTTTTAGTAGAACTCAGGTTTTACTTGACGGATTTATTGCATCTTTTAATCATTCAAAAATCCTCGTGATTTTCACGTAATGAAAATTGAAACCCTATCAACTTGAAAACGAAAATGAAAACTTGAAAACTAATAGGGAAGATTAAACTTTTGTGTTTTCAAAACCTAATCAGTTATGAAAATGACATTGTTATGTACTTTATGTGATGTGTGGTATTTCATGTTGGGTTCTGGGTTTGACTTAGTACTTGGACCAGTTAGGATGTTTACCAAAGGCTTGGGGGTTTTGTTCTATGATGAGGTTATGTATATGATCTTGCATACCCAACCATGGTGATGTGTCACATATTTATATGATGAGTTTGATCAGATGTTTGTAGTGCTTTCTAGTTTCTTGTGTTGAACTAAGGTGAATGGTATAATTTTCCTGGAGTAACCTTTGAGTATTCGATCAGTTATCTTTTGATGTTTTCCAGTTTCTTGTATAGAACTATGGTGATTATGATGATTTTCTTAGTGTAACCTTTGAGTTTTGATCAATTGTCTTTTGATGCTTTCTAGTTGCTTGTATAAAATTGAGGTGATTATTGTGATTGGTCTTTAGGTGCTTTCCAGTTGCTTGTAAAGGACTGAGATGAATGCTATGTTTTATCCATTGGTGTTTTCCAATTGCTTCCATAGGACTAAGATGAATTTTATGATTTGTCTTTAGGTGTTTTCTAGTTGCTTATAAAGGACTGAGGCGAAATTATGATTTTATGAGTTACACGTTTTATGAGCCTAGGGTAGGTAATCGTGGCTTACAATGGAGGTTGAAGCCCTAAAGAGGTTGCCTGGGTAACCCATTATAGGTTATTTTAATAAGTGATAAACCTACTTGTCATAATTGTGGTAAGTTATGTCATACTGCTATTATTTGCAGGAGCAAGACTACAAATAAGAATCCTAAGCAAAATTTCATGGGTCATTGCCACAAATGCAACAAACAAGGACATCAGACACATGAATGCAAAACCAAGACCATAAGCACACAAAGATTTGAAGGATACTGCTATAACTGTCAGAAGTATGGACATAGAGCATATGAATGCAAATCCAAGCCTAAATAGTCTTCAACCAAGCAGACAAAGGTATAGCACAATGGAAACTCTTATAATTGAGATTATAATACAAGGTATAGTTGTCACTATTGTCAAGAGTATGGACATGTTGCTGAAAATTACATAAGAACACATTTTTGAAGTGACTACAAAAGGTGGTTGAGTCAAACCACATGTTTTAGCTATTTGAAGATTGGTCACATTAGCAAAAATTGTCCAACAAGGTCAAAGGTGATAAGTAGTGAGTTCAAAAAAGGCAAAGGAAAGGCAACTATTGAGAATGTCAGAGATGAGATGAACAAGACATGGAAGAAAAAGGAAGATTGCAACACATCAAGTTCAGATGGGCTCACTTCACCTAATGGGTGAGGTGATCACACCACCTCCAATTAAGCAATCAAGAGGTATGTGTGGGATTGATATTTAAAAGATATACTATACATTAGTTCCAAGGATTTAGTTCTGAAGAGATTAATGTTGATAAATCCTTTAAAACAATAACAACATTACTTGTAGAAGATGTAGATGTTAAGGCTATTGCCTTTGGGAACTATGACATGGCTAAATCTAAGATAACAATGGATTTAAAGACTATCTTAGTCATAAGGAAGAAAAACAAGATTGTCAAGAAACTTAAAGAGAAATTTGGTGGTGGAGCAGATGATGAAGAAGAAGAGGATATACCATCTCAAGCACCACTGGCCTTAACTCAAGGTTAAGGAGAAGATCAAGTAGAAGAAGTAGAAATTGAAGAAGGTGTCAAGGGAGAAGAAGCCAGTGAAGCACTTGAGAAAAAGAAGAGGAAAGCTAAAGTCCTAGCAGCTAGCAAACCAAAGAAGGTTGCAAAACCTAAGCCTACAGTTCCCTCTACTAGAGCAAGCACAAGGGCTACTATAAAAAAGGCTCAAGAGGAAGATAAGCCAAAAGAGAAGAGGACAAGATTAGCTAGCAAAGAAGAGGAGCTTGAGAAGAGACCAAAGAGAAAGTACATAGCTCCAATTGAATCTAATGAAGAGAAGATAGAATCTAATGGCAAAAACCAATTTAAAGTGGTAAGTTACTATCCTTCTTCAGATTTAGACAATATACGTGAGAACATAAGGAATAATGTTGATTTATCCAGTCTCAAACATATTGAGTTTGACAAACTTGGAAAATTTGAGATGAACCAAGTTGAGGAGTCAATATATGCCATGATGGCAACACTTAAATAAACTCCAATTGAGATTTCCAACTCACTACACAAAGATATATATGAAATAGTTGACCAAAAGTGGTAGTATAGTCTAAACATAGAAAGACAAATTAGAGAGACTACACTTGCAAAAGTGATGCCAAAATTGGATAGGGAAACAATGGCCAAGGCAATAAAGAAGCACACTAGAAAATTTGCACCAAATTACAGGGCTTTCAACATTTTGGAGAACAATGTTAAGGATGTTGTACAAAAGACCACTCTGATTTGGAAATCATTATATGGTTTAACAGTACCCAAGGCAATTATGCAAGCACCTATTGAGGTAGGTGAGTACAAAGATGAGCAACAATAGGTAATTGAAGTGATTACAATTAAATGGGAATAAAAAAAATCAATAAGAGTCAATTTTTTTCCTCACCCATGCCTCGAGTGCTAGTACAAGGTAGAATGGGAGTAGAGAGGATGTTTGGTTGCAACCTTGCTTCATTAGCATGTCTTGTCTATATGAAAAGATACTGGTGTTGCATAAAGACACTAGGGGGCTAGAGTCCATAGAGGCAACCATGATAACTTTAGAGTTAGCTCATGTAATGACACTTGCCCACTTATATATTAGATTTCCTATGTGTCTTTGTTTTCTTTGAGATTAGATGATACTTGTGTCTTGGTACCCTCTGAGATAGTTTGCTATCAGGATTTCCTTAACCTAGATGTTGGTTATGAGATAGTTTGCTATCAGGATTTCCCTAACCTAGATTTTGGTTATGACTTGTGGATTGTTATATGTTTGGGACTTGAGACTATCTTCTCAGCACAATGGGAGTGAGCCATTTAGGTTCCACAAGGTCGGGTGGTAGTATTTTTTACTTATACCATTGAGATTCAACCATGGGATGTCGTTGCTAGATGTACCTGTGCAGTTGTTCCTTTCTATCTGATCTTGTATTTTGGTTGGATGGTAATATTCTATTATACTATATTTGATTTACGAGAGATCTTATGAGATGATGTATTTTATTGATGATGTATATTCTTTGAGCTTTTCATAACCTGTGACTTGTTCAACAAATAATTATGCCATTTGGTTATGTCAAGTACCATCATATGTAATTGAATATTATTTAAATGCATCCAGACTTGTAATTATTCCATGATGTGAATTTTGGTTGTGTTAGATCTAATATTAATAAACTTATATATGTGATTCAACATCATGGGACCCTTAAGAGATTGTTTATGATGATTGTATGTATGTGAGTTATTGCTTTCTCTAGCGGAACATTACATAATTCTCATAAAAAAAATTTAAAAATATAGTACAGATAATATCAAAAGATAAAAATTTAATATAAATAGATGTAATAATAATATTTTAAATAATTAATTTTTTATCTTTTTTTTTCAATAAATGGCCTAAGCCTTTGATTATATTTTATTAATGAATAAATATTTACAAATCCTCCTTTCAAATGGGCACTGGTAGGAAAGAACGAGGAAGAAAACCTCTAGTCTTTCCCGGGACATAGTCCAATAGTATACAATTTGCAAAGGGGCATACCGTAGTTTAATAATTTCATCTTAATACTTCAACTAGAGCTTGGTATGATCATCATATTTACAATTTAACATATTTTACATTTTACAACTTCATCAGATGATCCTTATAAGCTTTTAGAGGAAGTTATGGCAGGTGTGGTAGGGTAGATTCGAGCTTCCACATTATTTTGTTAGGATGTGCTTTGCCCTACATCAATAGACGAAGAAACGAAAGAGCAAAAATTCCAAAAGAAACTAAAGCTTCTAGCAAGTTAATAAAAATGGAGAAAGGTAAAGGAAGGGATAAAATGCTATATACTTCTAAACCATATCACATTGAATGATTCCAACAGACCTAGTAAGAAGAAAGGGTTAGGAATAACAAAATTGTCATATAATACTGATTTCCTAAGAAAATTCCACCAAATTATTCCTATTTTGAAGGGGAGGCTAGGGTTCCTGCAATGTTAAAAGGAGAATACTCACTCTTTAGATTAGTATTTACAAAATGAATGTGTAACATTAAAAACCAATTTGTTAGATGGAAACAAGTAGTTTATAAATCCAATTTTTTAATTAGTACTAAATGATTTTGAATAAAGTTCAGGAACTTAATCTCAATATTGTTATGAAGGAAAAGGTTTACAACATATATTAATTTTCAAAGATGGCACCAATGACAGAATCGAAAGAATTGAACAATTTCTCATGGTTTCCTTTGTAGACCGATTTTACGTTAAATAAAGAAAAAAAAGTGCAAAGGAAAGATCTAGAAGTCTTATGTCAGCTGACATCGTGACAAAATCATAGATTTAATCCAAATGGTGAAGATAGTGATAGTTTAAAGAGTCTAGCATCATGATCGAAAATAGAAGTGACACGTTTTAAACAAGATGACAGGTTAGAAGATATAGTTTAGGATTAACTTTATGGTTTTAAATTCTTGTTAAGAAGTCTGTATTAGGGATTGTTAGTAGGATATCATTGCTATCAATACCTTTTTTAGCTAGAAGATTGGCTTCTATGTTCCCTTTCTCTGTAAACATGTTTTATAATTACTTCTTCAAATTTATCTAATGTTTTAATTACATTTTCTAATTTATAATTTATTATCCAATTTGGTGTGCTTCTTTTCCTTAGAGCATTTAAAATTATCTAGGAGTCTCCTTCAATTATTATTATTTTTATTTTTAATTTATTGCAGTATCTGAGGCCACCGTGTATTGCTTCTAGTTCAGCAATGTTATTAGAGGATATACCCAAGGGTTTTGCTCTTTTGAGTATCCATTCTCCTAAGTCATTACTTAAAATGAAACCAATTCCTGAGACCCTTGGGTTTCCTCGAGAAGCTTCATCGAAATTGATTTTTAGCCAACTTTGTGGAGGCAGTTCCCACTTGCATTCCTTTCTAGCTATGTTATTCTTTGTTTTGATATACAGTGGAGAGTTAATTAAATGATGCCAATTCTTTTTTATTTCTGCATCTGATTCCGAGAATGAGCCTTCTTCCTTAGTTGTTCTTCTCAGATAATTATTCGTGACTTCCATTATGCTAGTTTCAATTTTGTTAACGAGTAAGGGTGTATTCATTTTACTATTGTTAAATATTCTTATGTTTCTTTCTTTCCATATCTCTTAGGCTAGAATGGTTGGGTTGATATTCCATAATTTTCCATACACTTTTCTATCCCTATCTATGGGCCAACCCGAGAGGTGATCCTGCCAATCCCTAGGTAGAGGGAGGCCTATTTAAGTTTCCCCTTGAGCCAGTTCCAACATTCTTTAGAGTATTTACATCGGTAAAGAAGGTGTTCAGCCATTTTTGAAGCTTCTTTACAAAGTGCACATCTTGACGGACCTTCAAAACCCAATTTCCTTATCCTATCTCCTATAAGGATTATGTTCTAGACTGTCACCCATATGAAGATTCCTACCTTTGGAAGTCCTGCTAGATTCCAGCAAAGGTTTATAGGTATATTTATCTCATCCCATCTTTGGGAGTTGATGATTAGCTTATATCCTTTCTTCACTCTATAGGTTCCATCATTTGATGCTGCTCGCATGAGCTTATCTTCTCTATTGTGATAATAGATAGGACGATTTCTGAGTATACCCTCTAACTTTACTTGTTCTTCTAGTGGAAGGTCAAGGTTGTCGAAGGATTTCCATTTCTATGGAGTAACTTCATTAGAGGGATCAAAATACATATAATCTACAACTTTAGTTCCCAAATTGACGATAGGGTGTTTTTTAAGTTATTGGAGAAATTATATGAATCTAAGCAGGGGAGTCCATTCCATGAGTCCTCCCAAAAGAGGTATTTATCTCCTCTTCCTAAGTCCCAGGTTACATATTTAGATATTAGTGGACAACATTTTTGTATAAAGTTTCAGTTAATAGAGCTTTTAGGGGGATTTTTTTGTTCTAAGAACTGAGGTGTAATCTCTAGAGTCTAGATATTTGTTGTGTTAAATTTTGGCCCATTTGTTATCTCTTTCTTGAAGCATTCGCCAAACTTGTTTGGCCCCTAGAGCTTCATTTTGCCATTCTAAATTTTTTATTCCTAATTCTCTTACTATTTTTGATCTGCAATTTTTTTCCTAGCGAATTAAGGTAGCTTTATTTTTGTCTTATGTTCCTTTCCAGAAGAAGTCTTTTAGTTTTGCTTCAATTTTTTTATTTATATTTTTAGGAATTTGGAGGCATGATAGTTGATATGTGGGTAGTGTTGAAGCACTGCTTTGATTTTAGTGGTTCTTCTGGCTTTTGTTAGCCATTTGCCATTCCAAGCTTCTATTTGTTTGTTTATTCATTATATTGTATTATTCCATCCTTGGTTTTGTTTTGCATCTTTATCAATAAAGATGCCAAGGTATTTACATGGAAATGTGCCTCTCTTGTAGCCTAAAAGATTACAGATGAAATTTTCCTCTTCTTTGGATGTATTAAGAAAGAAGATTTCTAATTTTTCAATGTTGATTATTTGTCCTGAAGCTTTTGTGTAATTGTTAATAATATTTTTATAGTTTTTTTCTCTTGTTTTAGAGCTAATCCCAGCTAGAATTGTGTCATCCACAAATTGTTGATGTGTGGTATTTTCAATGTTATCGGCTACTGTTATACCCTGGATTTTTGCCATTTTTTGCGCATGCTTAATAGATCTTCCAAAAGTTTCAACCGTGATGATAAAGAGGAAGGGTGATATAGGATTCCCTTGTCGGATACCCCGCGTGATACTGAAAAATCCTTTAGGGGTACCATTAGCTAGTACAAAAAATTTAGGGTTTGAGATGCACTAGTATATAAGGTTAATCCATTCATGCAAAAATCCAAAAGCTTCTAAAGTTTTACACAGGAATCTTTAGTCCACTTTGTCATAAGCTTTTTGGATATCCAATTTCATGAACATGCATGCTTCTTTATTTTTTAATGTTGAGTGAATGTTTTCTTTGATTATGGAAATCTCATCCAATATGGATCTCCCTAGTACAAATCTTGTTTGTTCTTCTGAAACCAGTCTAGGTAGGAAAGCTTTAAGACGAGTTGCTAAAACTTTTGAAAAAAAATTATAGAGGGTATTGCAGAGAGCAATAGGTCTATAATCTCCATGTTCTTTTGCATTACTCTTTTTAGGGTTTAATGTGATAAAGGTATGGTTGATCTTTGTGAGTAGTGCCCTACCATTTCTGGTGGCTTCAATTGTAGCCCACTGATCTTCCCCAATTATATCCCAAAAATTTTGGTAAAAGAAGGCTTGGAATCTGTCAGGTCTAGGGGATTTGTCAAGGTTAATATTGAAGAGAGCAGTCTTAACTTCAATTAATGTGAAGGGTTTATTTAGAGATTTGTTATCATCTTCAGAAATGACTTTAGGGATTACTTTAAGCATTTCCTTTTGGGTCATTAGATTTGATGAATCAAAGTTGTTGGGTGTGTCTTTGAAGTAGTCCACAAATTCTTCTGTTATCTTGTTTGGATTTATTTCCGTGTTACCTTCTTTATTTTTAATGTTTGTAATATTTTTGAAATTTATGTTTTGTATAGTACTGTTATGGAGGAATTTGGTATTTCTATCACCTTCTTCCAACCATTTTTTCCACAATTTTTGTCTCCAAAATACTTCCTCCTTTGCTAAGATATCTTCCTATTTTGCCAATAGTTCTTTTTCTTCCATATATTTTTCATTATTCATTCCATTTTAAATAACTTCTATGTTCAATTTTTTTAATTTTTCTTCAAGATCGATTTTTTGTTTGAATATGTTGTTGAATTGAGTTTTATTCCAATCTATTATATTTCTTTTTAGTATTTTCATTTTTGTTACAATATAGAACATTTTTTTATCCTTGGACATGTTACTACCACCATTTCTTAATATTTCCCATGAAATTTTGGTCTAAAAACCACATTTTTTCACATTTCAAAGAGTTGCTAATAGGTTTTATTGGTTCCATAATGTTTAATGTAACAAGGAAGTGATCTTAACCTACTATTGGTAGTATATCAGCTTTGATCTCCATGTTGATTGCACTAAAATCCCCTCTGAAAAGGAATCTATCTAGCCTTTCTACGATATAGGTGAAATCTTTTCTTCTATTATTCCAAGTGAAAATCTCATTTTTTTGTTGGGATATTTGCTAGCATTTTTCTTTCTACCCAATTTTTGAATTATTTTGAAGCCTATGAGGTGCCTTGTAGCGTAGTGCCTCTCGTGTTTGCAGTCTATACTTTGTCCATTTTGATTCAAGAGATACTTGATACTCTTATTTTATGTAATTTGAGATGACTTGAGGGTCGAATGTTATATTTTGATTCAGTACCATAGATGCTTTACTGCTATACTGTTCAATTTATCATATTTGCATGTGGATGCTATTTTGAGATGATAGTAGATCTATGATGATATCTAAGTAGCTAGTATTTGGACATACTTTCTAATTATGTTATGTGATGGATTTTATGCTATGGTTATTTACTTCATTCTTGTATCCCTATGCTTTATGTGAATGTGAGTGATGTAAATGGATTAATTAGGTATTTAATGCATTTTGCTTCAGCTATGATATTATTATGCAATTGCACTTGATCATGTGTTTTAGTGTGCAGGAATCATATTCCTGGCAGTGGCACATGGAGTTAGTGATTCAATTTTTCATATTTTACCAATGTCGTCCCTGTATGGTCGACGTATCCTTATTTTAATTGTTTAAATCAAAACCTTTTGGTGGTTAGTAAATCTAAACTCATCTACATTATGTGATTAGACCAGTGAGCATGTATGTGCATCTTGAGGTTTGCATTGTCATGAATGTTGTTTAGTGATTTTTTGTGATTTTGGGTTTTCGGGCTTTAAATCTTTTCAAATGTAATTTCTAGTAGCTTTA
Source organism: Cupressus sempervirens (assembly GCA_028749045.1). Taxonomy (NCBI): domain Eukaryota; kingdom Viridiplantae; phylum Streptophyta; class Pinopsida; order Cupressales; family Cupressaceae; genus Cupressus; species Cupressus sempervirens. The sequence goes on along the minus strand of CM053784.1, from coordinate 136,793,623 downwards.
CCTTAGGTGAATTCCCGTTTCGGAGAATAATTTGTTTTTGTTTGGGTCAATTCAGAGTCTAGCTACTCTAGTTGGCTATTTTCCCTAATCGACTATTCACGAAAAGTGAATAGGTACTTAAAAAGTAACTTTATTATGGACCTCTCACTTTTTGAAATAGAAAATTTGAGAGCTTTTTGAGAATCTTCTTCTAAAGGATTCAATTTTTGTTCTTTTTGCGAGCTATGAGCATAGGTTTTTCACGAGATCAATCTCATTGGATCCGACTTGGGGAGTTCTTTCTTTGCTGTCACTTTCAGCAGTTTCAACATATTATTTATTTTATTCTGCAGATTTCAGTTTCTACCCGTTTTGCTGTCAAGTAGGGCCTTCCCGTTTTGTTGTTTTTGCTATGTTTCAACTTTCATTTCTTGTAGCAATATGTTAGGAGGCTGAGAACTAGTGTTTCACTCGATTTCTACTTGTTGTTTCTACCCGGTTGGTCGGGTATGAACATTTTCCCTATTTTTGGGATGGTTTGGGGTTTTGAGCCATTATGCTGGTCATTTTTGGATACGGTGTCTGAACTCATTCATTTTTGGATTTCGGGATTTTTATACCCAAAGGCCAAATGGGTTTTAATTTCAAAGTTTTCCAAATTTTGGGATTTTTACCTCGTTTTGTGTACCGCCCTATTTTCTTGGGTTTTCTTGGCATTTGTTTGGTCGCGGGCTTGGACAATCCATTTGGATGTCGGTCAAACCTCAATTACACTTTTATGTTGCATTGGGATGTGTGTTACATATGTCCTCTTGATTCTATTTTTGGTTAAGTGACTTTCTGCTTTGTGTTCTCATCCAGTCCTTGTGATAGGATCTTCGTGATGGTGGTGCGCCACACGAGTATGTGCACATACATTTGTCAAGTGACTTGCAAGGCTTGATCTTTTGTGGTACCTCTGGAAGTTATGATCATTTGGGGTTGGGTTGGGAATTTGCATGCCTACGAGCACTCGTCGTTGGATGAGCATGGGTAGGGTAGGGTAGCATATAGAGGGGGATTCTATCTCGTAGCTCAGCATTCATGGCACTGGAGGTTGGCAAAGGAAGCTTTAGACAAGTGATAACTAAATAAAATATGGGGTGATAATAAAACTTAAGATAATAAATTGTGTGAGCACCCGATTAAGTTTGAGGACATAATGTGTGAGCACCTGTTTAAGTTTGAGGACACACGATCCGAGCTTGGGCTTATCGATGCCAAGCGACTCTCCATGATGTCAGCCCCTACTTAGTAGCCCTTTGAGTGTCTAACCAGAACCTATAGTTTGTGCATTGTTTATGCCTTGGTTTCAATCATCATACTACCTGGCGTGTGTGTTAGCCATGGATGTTTGCTTTGTGTGTGTTTGTGGTTGGATCATTATCTCCATTAGCACGATGAATGTGGACCTCCAGGGGCCACGTGATTCGAGGCGTATCTACCTTCACCACTGCTAGGGACCTCTATACAGAGATGGTTTATTGTTCTAGCGCAACCATTGCTAGATGTTTTCACTTGGTACTTTGGGTTCTAGAGTATGCTTTCTTGTGATTTATGCTTTCATTAGGATTCTTGTATATCATGTTTAGATGATGTTAGATTTGATGCATTTCCTTATTCTGATGATTAGCATGTGATAGGTGATGTAATCTACTTGTAGGATTATCTTATGCTTTACTTCTAGCATGTTAGATTTCCTTACGCTTTTGTTGTAGCATATTTTAGTAGTGACGTCCCTATTACTATAGTACTGATGATCTAATTGGTGGCTTGGGATGTTATGCACAAGGATGGCTAGGGCCCATGATGGTCTTATGATGCTATTGACGATTGGGAGGAACCACGTACTTAGCTTATTTGTACTGCTCATTGCGATGTTATTTATGTTTACTGCGATGTTTTTGTGCCCTGCGATGTTTCCTTCAGTTACTTTCCTTCACTGTTGGACTAGATGGTTAGATGTTATTTCCAACTTTCTATCTTTTAGTTTGGTTTGAGTGTTATTGCCTCGAAATGTGGACCCAGTACTCCCTGGTGTGAGGAACTTTGTTACTTAGATTTCTTAGCGCTTTTCTACTTTTTGTTCTTACGTGTTGATTTGGGATCTTATGCGAGATCACACTTTCTCACGCGAGGATGCAAGTCTTCGTGCGGTGTAGTGTGTTTTCCACGTGGCTAGGCACTTCCTTGCGCGAAACCTACACTAGCCTTGAGGTGTTTTGGTTGTACGGTCAACCACTTCTTCGCGCCTTTATTCAAATCTTCACGAGAAGGTACTTCTTCACGAGGCATGGTGCACTTCTTCGCATGAAATTTTGGCTGAGTGTGTTCTTGCGCAGAAAACAAGGGGTGTCTCCCTCAATTTTTCCAAGTTCATTTTTCAAAGTTTCTAGTACCCTTTGGGTTGCCTTAAATTACCTTGGTCAAGCAATTTTGAGATTCTTAGTGCTAGTTGTCATTTTTAGGTTTTTCATTCTTGTAGTGTTGTCTCAATTCAAGCAGTGGCGTCAGGAGATCTGTTGATTGACAAGATGGTGGTTAAGTCTTCTATTACGATCTTTGTGATCCATGTATGTTGTTGTCTTATGCACTTACAATTGTTTTAAAAAAATAATCTTGGCTTGTATTTCATCCTTGTTCCAAGGATCTCCAAGCGGGGCATTACATGTAGTCCCTAGTATTTTTCTTGACATTATTGCATTGAAGTCACCTCCTATGAAGATTGACATATCTCGGTGATTATGAATGAAGGTGTTGATTTCATTCCATACTATTTATTTATTTTGTTGGAGTAGAGCCATATATATTGATTAATATGAATTCTATGTTATTTTTTAGGCTTGATACTTTACATCCCATCCAGTTGGTGTTTATAGTCATCATATTAAGGGTCACTTTCCTTGGATTCCATATTATTCCCAGACCACTTGAGGCTCCATCTAATTCTTTATATCTTGACTTTCATTGCCCTAATTTTAATCCCAGCTTTATACTTTCTTCTGTGTTTATTTTTGTTTCATGTATTAATATAATTTATGATTCAAATGTTGTTAAGTTTTTCTTTAGTAAGCGTTTCTTGCTAGACCTCGACATGGGCTCCTCAAACAACAACACTCTACCCCCACTGCTACATAGACAACAATGGTGTCGGGCCCTAACCCTTGCTCGTTCTAGGCCTTATCCTTCTGTGCGATATTTCTTTGTACCTTGAAAGGATTGATGATCTTGATGATCTTTCTCTCTCTTTTTGTTTTCCTTAGATGCCTTTTGGTGCTCTCGCTATTGTATTCTTCTCTGTACTATTGTATCTTTCAGTCCCATAGACCCTAGTTGGTCTCTTGTTGGACATTAGTATCATTATCTTCTCTTATCTAGCTAGAGGCATTTAGGCCTCTAGCATTCCAAGTTGTAATCTTCATTGGGACTTGGGAAGGATCTTCCCCTTCCCAGTCTGTAAGATTTCATTGATTTTTGTCTGTTCTTTTGCTTGACCCGCAACTTCCCTTAATTCTTTTAGGGATTTTCTTTCTCTTCTGGCTTTTGGGTTTCCACATTTTGGTGTTTTAATGCCATCTTGATTGATGGATATCCCAAGATTATTCAAATTTATGTACTCACTAATTTCTTCAAGCTTTTCTGAGGCTTTTGTAAGAATTTCATCGATGAATTGATTCACATCTGCATCATCCTTTTTTCTGTATAGTCTTCATCCTTCTTTGATTATGTTGTTTCTACTGCTTTGCTTTTTGTCACGGGACTTTCCTCCATGATTCCAAATTCTTCCCATTTTTGAATGTCACATTCCTGTCGCTCTATTGGATTGCTTGTTTGACTACTGATTAGATATGTATCCTCTAAGATAGTTTCAGTTTCCAAGGGAATTATTGTTTCTTTGAACATTTCTTGTTCTGCCATATTACTCTCTTTCCTTTCTGAACCAAATATACCCTTGCCATTTGAAGGTGTCTACCAAAATTTGTAACTTTTCCTTTTGGACTTTTTTCGGATGGTAATATTGCTCCAATGTTTGAATCTATTGTTGGAATAGTGTTGATTAGGGCTTGTGCCTCTGTATTTATAATTTCTCTGTCAATCAGGTTTTCATTTTCACTGCTTGCAATTTCTCCTTGCTTGTGTTTATTTTTACTCATTTCTCTTTCCTTCGCTTCCTTTTTTCTTTCTTCTAACGTACTTATTGTTCAATCCCTTGATTCTACTAAAGAGTTTCTATTTTCAGGGACTGTTCCAGTAGCTAATACATGGTCTACATGCATTTGTGTTGCTATGATAAGTTGGTCTTCTATGTCACTCTGTAGGAGTGGAATCTCATGTTTTAGAATGTTAATCTTTTTCTTGTTGGCTTCTACTTCCTCTATATTTCTTCTGTAATCCTTACATTCTTCTAGAGCTAAAGGAATTGTGCAGTTTTCTTCTCTGGCCCTTTGTGTTTGTTCTATTTCCTCTAACTTCTCTTTATTTCTCGATTCCATCCTTCTTGTGGTTCTATCTTGCTTTTCTAATTTTAATTCTTCTATTAGATCCTCTAATTCCTTAATTTGCACTTTTATTCCTTCTGCCTTATTCATGGTTGTTGTTGACTCAAATCTTACCCCTTTCTTGTTCCTATTTATGCAACAGAGAGTCTCTTTAATGTTAATTGTATTGAACCCTATTTCCAAGTTGGGATTTATGATACCAAAGATTTCACCCTTATATTCAATGAACTTCAAATTTTAAATTGATATGTTGGCGATATGTTTTTTTTATTACAAAACCCTTTTGCATGTTATCAAATTCAACCAGCATTTTGATTTCATAGTTAACCGACCTATTGAATTTCCTATTTTTTCTAGGCTTTTAAGGTGTTTAATTTCCAGAGGAAAATTCTTGCATTCTAACCACATAGGGGTAAGTTCAATTTTTTCTTCATTCCAATTAATCTTTTCTAAAGGTTTGGGACAAGCTTGATTGGTCCACCCCAGTGAGCATAGACTCCCTGTTCTGAGCAATTCGTCCATTTTTCTTCTATATACCTATCACTAATAATCAAAAAATCAAAGCATTTGTTAGAGTTTATCAAAGATTCTCGTGCAGGATTCAGATCTATCGAGCCCTTGCTTCTTTTGTGTGGTGGGGCATAAACATTGTGACCCTTGGTGGTAATATTCGAAGATTCTATGTCCACCATTTTTTGTTGTCATTTACCTAATGGAATACCATTGATAGCTGAAATCTTCTTTGGAGGTAATATCAATTGTGATTCCTATATAGTTTTTTCTTGTTTCTTATCAACCCTTTCCTCTTGTGCTTTTGCATATCTGGTCTATATGTGGAAACTTTATTATTTCTTGATATGGTTTCCATCCTCTCCATTTTTATTCAAATTCAGTAATGTTTTCTAGGGCAATTTGATTCTTCCCTTATTTCTTTTTACTTGTTACCATCCTTTTTCTATTTTCCTTATTGTTACAGATAATATTCAATTTTTTGGCTTTCCTTTCTAAGAGTACTGCAAATTTGTTGATGATCGCTAATGGCGTGGATCCTTGCAAAAGATCATTGTCCATTTTTCTTCTATATACCTATCACTAATAATCAAAAAATCAAAGCATTTGTTAGAGTTTATCAAAGATTCTCGTGCAGGATTGAGATCTATCGAGCCCTTGCTTCTTTTGTCTGGTGGGGCATAAACATTGTGACCCTTGGTGGTAATATTCGAAGATTCTATGTCCACTATTTTTTGTTGTCATTTACCTAATGGAATACCATTGATAGTTGAAATCTTCTTTGGAGGTAATATCAGTTGTGATTCCTATATAGTTTTTTCTTGTTTCTTATCAACCCTTTCCTCTTGTGCTTTTGCATATCTGGTCTGTATGTGGAAACTTTATTGTTTCTTGATATGGTTTCCATCCTCTCCATTTTTATTCAAATTCAGTAATGTTTTCTAGGGCAATTTGATTCTTCCCTTATTTCTTTTTACTTGTTGCCATCCTTTTTCTATTTTCCTTATTGTTACGGATAATTTTCAATTTTTTGGCTTTCCTTTCTAAGAGTACTGCAAATTTGCAAATTTGTTGATGATCGCTAATGGCGTGGATCCTTGCAAAAGATCATTGTCTTTGATAAGTTCAATATTTTCTTTGGAATGGTTTTTTTGTTTCATAATTTCTACTTTTTGCAATAACTCAAAGTAATTTGATTTTAGGGCGTCAATCATTTTCACTTTAAATAATTATTATTTATTCTGAAGGAAATCCATAAGAAATTATAAGATACTTATAATATAATTGAAATGATAAATTTATATATAATTAATAAAAAAATTAAAATAAAACAAAGAGTAAATTAAATATTCTGAATCCCAAGACTTATTTTTATTTGCCAAAATATTGTTTTTCCTTGAGTTATTTCTCTCATAGAGGTAGAAGGATGTTAAAATTGTCAAATTTCCTAGTACTAGTTAATATTATAACAAACACCGAGCACAGAAGAAAACGCAGTATGCAACAAACAATTTGAGAAATAGGTCTTATTTTGCACAATACCAAAACATCGTGCTAACGACAAACATTATGGATGAAAATAGATCTTACTAATAGTATACTTCACATTCAATCAATGTTTCCTCCTAGAGATACTAGGAAATAAAATCTCATTAAATAAAATCTCATGAACAATTTTAAGGACAAATAAAGGTAGATAAGGAGGTCCTTAGTGGCATCCATAAGAGTAGTAAAAGCCTCGTAAAGCTAGGAATCGATTGGGACTCGATGAGCCAATTGTATATCTTTTATGGACATCTCAAAGCAAATACATAATGTCAACACCTAAGAAAAGCAACCCACCAAAAGCATTATGAAGAGGATTTTTATTATTTTATAATTGTAACGTCGACCTACTTTCAAAATGGCTCAAACAGATGTAATTCCATAGATTGCGATGATCGAAGATATGCACAAAAATTAACATGGAAGAGAAAAAGGGTTTTAAAACACATGCAACATAGCTGCAAAGGAGGGGCACTTCTGCTACGGAAGAAAAATCATTGACACGCTAATTGTTTTATCATTTATGTTTAAAAGTTTAATATGTTCCCTTTTTTAAATAATCGAAACCGCAAAGATTAACAAAAAAATTTGTTACAAAATTCTACGTGCAGGAATTACTAATTCACACATTACTGCATTATAATATGGTATATCGTTCTTCTAACCTGGTAAATCATTCTTCTAACCTACATTTATCTAAAACACATATCACTGGATTAACCTATGGGGATGGATCCAAGCGCATGACCCAAAACAATGACCTATCATCCTGAGGAAGGATGTGACCTAAACCGAAAACACTAATGTAAAACGTAGATACAAGATCAAACCCAGAAACACTGCCAATGTATACTCCTGGATTGTGGAAGTGGAAGCTTGTGGTATTTAATATACAAACTTAAAAGAACAAAACAGCAAACACGATCAATTCATTAACTGGAAGAACCCTAGCATTACACTATTTTGCTCATTACATCTTCAAGCTTTATAGGCGCTTTGAGCCGATGTAACTAATCGTGAGTGTGAATTACTTGTAATTAAATGACCGCCACGTGGAAGTCGTTCATGACCGGAAACGTTTTCAATTCGAAATTGCTAAATTACCCTCTAAGTTAACTTAATTCTCCAAGGATTGAAGACATTCAACACAAAAAATTAATCCACTTTGCCACTTTAGTCATTCTTCTGATCAACCTCGAGAATAACACAAATCATAGTTTGCATACTCTCCGAGTACTCTAAAGTTTTTTTTCATATTTATAGATGTTTAAAAACACAAGTAAAAATGTTGATACAGGGAAAACATTGGACTAGATGCATTTTTCACATCATTTTAGTGTTATAAAATCATACATTTTCTCTATTGAAATGCCAATTACGAATTTAATACATTTTTTAAATTGTATTCTACAAAAAAAAATATGTTTCTTTAAGAGATCGTAAATTTCAGTACGCCAGTTTTCCCAAGTTTTTCTTGAGTATATACCGAGAATTTTTCTTGAATATATGCCAAATTTTCTTCTAGTTGAAAATTCTGGACTTGCCGAGTACTCTCCCAGTCCGAGACTGCAAACTATGATACAAGTAACCTTCAAGATAGCTAGTATCTCTAGTGTAAAGACTTGGCACCATGACGAATTAGGCAATCTTAGGTCTACCAACTAAACCTCGAAAACATCAGCTTAGAACTAAATATTTCACAATCATTTACTGTTACACGTAATTAACCGCCAAGGCAACGAAGTTAATATTCCACATGTTGAAATTACAATAGCTCTACATTAAAACTTTCAACTAAATCCATCGGGACCTCTGAATATTATTACCAAAATGTATACCTATAATTAGCTATAATTTTTAAATCAACAAAGGCTATTACCAATATTTCATCTCTCCCCTAAAGGATGAAGAATTTCTCAGAAAAAGAAATCAAGTATATGACCAACTTGAAAATTTCTGAAAAAACAAAATATGATATTCAAATTAAAGAGAAAATCTAACAGACTGACATTTTAAGAAAGTTTTTTCTACTGTTCATGAAAACGTTAGCAATCCCCCAAAAAAAACAATAGCTAACATAACTAACCAACAATTACTACCCTATGAGAAATTCAAAATCATTTCAAGACTTTATTTACAATCAAAACGAAAATAGCTATCCAACGTACGTATTTCTCATATAGATCGCACGTAATCCATAATAATCGTTAAGTTTGACACACTAAGACGCTATACACACGCACACTGTAAACAGCATTATTTGATCTGTCCTAATCAAAACTCATATCGAACAAGCAACTATTACTATAGTTATTCATTACAATTTTTCATGTCAATCTTATTCTCCAAATTTTCTTAACTATGATTATTTCTTAATTGTGATTTAATGTTCTTTCAACATAGCAATTCACCTATACTATAACATCAGCAGTCATCAAGTTTAATTGTGACTTCTTCAGGAGAGAAGACAAACTTGCAGAGAACGACAAAAGGAGATTGAGAAATTGAAGATTCCAGTGCAAAGAAAATATGCATTAAATTATTTATAGACAAGAGTATGAGTTGACTCATGTAATGACACTTTAACATACTCATTTTAGATTTCCTATACCTATGTTTATGTATGTTTTATGTATGTATTGGTTTGCTTCTCTAATCATCTATACAATTAGCATCACTTAAGATAGAGAACTTTCAAGATCCATTGTCTACAACAATTGAGTTGATCATTTATGATTTAATTATCTATTAGCTATGGTATCTAATGTTGTTATAATCATCTATACAATTACCATCAATTAAAATAGAGAACTTTCAAGATCCATTGTCTACAATAAGAAAAGTAAAACCTGCAGCTCTTTGCTTTTATTTTTTAGTATCAAAAAACTACAAGAAGTTCATTCTACATCGGGCAACAGAAAGCCTCAACGCAATGAAGTCTCTAGATGCAAAGATTTTTTGCAGAATACTTCAAGCATGTTTCCATCTCAGAGAATTAAAAATATTAATGCTTTCTATTGTAAATGATGGGTATGAAACTGCCAACACAATTACTAAGTAATTACTGTAAATATCAAGTTCGTGATACTAGCATCTCTGAATTTGTAATCTGCAGTCACAAAAATATGATTAACTACAATTTGAAGCATAAGGTCTCGTAGCAACTTAGCAATAGCCTTTGTATGAATACAAAATTACCAGGCCTTGTCTTATACAATATTTTTCAAAACAAATCCCCAATGTCTTTAAAATATATGACCATTACTAGTAAACTTTCAATTCATTACTAGATAATCAGCAATTAACAAGTGTCCCAAAAACATTTGGAGACTGATATACAATCAAGTGCATAGATCTGTCCAAAAAAGGCGCATAGCAACCTAAATAGGATGAGAACCGGCAACAGGAATGAGAGTATACTGCTAAAAAATGAAAGAAGTATGAAATCCATTTAAACTGACTCCAAGAAGATGATAGGACAACTGTAAATGCACAGATTGACACAATCAGGAAGAGGATGAAGATGAAGGTTAGTAGAAAAAATGGACCAACTTAAAAAAGTTTATGGTCCAAAAAAACTCCAGGCAAAATTCCCAGAGAATGAAAATGCACAAAAAGCATGCAATTTAGAGATTCAGGATTGTCCTGAAACTCAACATTAGTGATAGGCCATGTTCCGAGTGGCCACAAGACTGACCTGTAAGCGTCATACATTACATGACAACTCACTTTCTTGATGCAATGAATACAGTGCATGCATAACATGGGTTAGTATGACCTTGAGACCTGTGTCCAAATGCCAAGAGCACATAGCACACGACACAGACAACATAAAGCTCTGTTACAGAGCTATAAAGAACAAATGGTGGCTCAGATAGTCCATTTTTCTAATTATTGCAGCTTTGACACAGCCTTATGGACAAAGACCATAGTACAGCATGAGAACTGTACTACCAAACCAACAAATGCTGACCCACTGACTCATTATTTCCAAGGAGCTCATGCCTGCATGATTTGGTTAGCATTGTCAGATTGACATACCAACAGAAATAGCCTGTCACCAGAACCATCCAAAACCCAAGCATCTTTCTTGCAATGACGGACTCCAACATATACATAAGAGATATTGGAAACAGCCATCCTTCACACCCAATGCATAGCCCCCCCACCCCGTGTTGCAGTAGCTCAAATCCCTGAAAATAAGGAACAGCTAATATTTAAAAATATGCAAACAAAGAGGCTTCCACAATAACACACATTAAATGAAAACAAAAAAAAATACCTGATCAACCAAAGTTAAATCCACCAGATGGCACTGTTGGTTGATTAGCACCGAAATTGAAAGTTGGCTGAGCAACCTCAGCTCCAGCAGGTAATGCTTGATCGTCTTCTTCATCTTCCAGCCAGTATGTTTCTAATATTTTTACAGCCTTCTCATAAATCTCATTGTTATCGTGACTTTGCAAGTTCTCAATCTTCTCAAGTCCTTCAGCATCATCAATATACTGAGCATATAAATTCACACCTCCTGTATTACCAAGGTCCTTCTCTGCTTCTCCAACTTTCAATATGTTCTCTAGTCCTTCAAGACAAACAGTTATAATCCTTGGATCTGGACAGACTAAAAGGTCACAAAGAGGCTTTATGCATCCTTGATTAACCAGATACCTGTAAAATAATCAAAGTACGCATTGAAGGTTAAATGCAAGAGAATGAAAACTTGAACATATAATTAATGATTCTAGTACATCATTATCATTATAATACCCATTCAATTATGTTAATATCTCCCACACCAATGCAGATTCACAATTTTATTGTGAGCTGTCAAGAAACAAAATACATACTTAATCTGTTCGTGTGTACCACCAGAAGTAGCATTTGATATGGCCCATGCTGCTTCCTTTTTAATATCAAACTCAGCAGTTTGAAGGAGTTGAACTAGGGGAGGAATGATGTTTGCATCAATCACAGCCTGAAAATGAAAATATTAGTTAATATATAGCAGACCTTCAAATATCTTAGTTTCACACCATTCTACATTTATGCCTCTATACTCTAGATAATAAATTGAAAGACCTGAATCTGTTCTTTGTTGCCAGCAGTTATGTTTGAAATGGTCCAGCAAGCTTCCTTCTTGATGCTCTTCTTATGATTATGGGTTAACAGTGCTAAAAGGCAAGGAAGTGCTTGGTTGTTGATTATGTACTGAATTTACACAAGACATAATAGAAGTAAACAAAATTAGTCCAATGACACCAGCATACACTTGTATAACAACTAATTATTAGTACGTAAATCTAACAAAAAATAATGATATAAACATGTATACCTGAGTCTGCAAATCGTCACCAGTTACAATATTACCCACTGTTCGGAGAGCTGGGATAAGGACGGATGGAGAGGGATGACTGTAATCATAAACATGCATGCATTTTTTATAAAAATCCAAAACAAAGCTATAGTGCAAATTATAAACATCCATTAACAATACAAATCAAGCCAAAAAGGATTAATCCATTATTTATGGTGCTTTACAAAAAGAAATAAGAACGAGAACACCTATCTATCATTATCAACAAACAATTTACACTTACAGAAGGAGCTCAACAAGCCTGCGGCAGACACCAGCCTCAATCACAGCTTGAATTTTATCATTTGTACCATCAGAGAGATAAGAAAGAGCCCAGCAAGCATCGGTCAGAACTTCTTCATCATTTGAGTGAATAAGTCGCTCAAGTGCAGGTAGAGCTGGCTTTGTCTGGGGGAAAACATAATTCAGCAAGTGCATGACACAAACAGCAATATAAAACTTTGTTTTTAAGAAAAAATGTGGGTAAATTGACATACTTGCTCAAATGCTGGTTGTGGTTTGCCTCGGCAGAAATTAGACAAAGTCCATGTTGCATTTCTCAACATCGAAAGCTTAGCATGTTCATTCAATTGAGCAAGAAGTGGCATGAGAGCACCATGAGAAAGCACTAGATCTCTGCACTTGGGAGAGTCGCCAGCCACATTACCCAATGCCCAGACAGCCTAACAATACAACAGTAAAACAACGTATCAGCAAAAAAAATCACTAGTACAGATTAAGTCGATGGAGAAGTGAAACAATTTGCAAAAAAATTGACCTGCTCCCGAACATCATCACTTGGAGAGCTAAGGAGTTGTACAAAAATTGGTACTGCTCCATGGTCAATGACTACTCGGGTATGATCAGATGTGCCTGAAGCTATATTAGTCAATGCCCATGCTGCCTCAAACTGTAAGCAACAACAAAACCAAAACCAACTGAATAAGCGATTCCAGAATCCTTTTCCCAAACAAAGAAAAACAGACTCTGATTTTTTGTAAAATAGGAGAAGAACCAGGAACCTCAACAAAAATCAAAAAGGTTCCTACATTTACCTTTCTTTCTGCTTTACAAAATAAAAAGCATGCACAAAAATTCATAGTCACAACTCACACCATCCTAAGGGGGCAAGTTTCCCAGGCAGGGTGGACAGAGGGGCCTCAGTTTGGGAACAGCAGTGGAGGGGAGGGGAGGGGGGGGGTTTATATAGTATATATTATACATATGGTACTTAAAATGATAATTATGAAAAGATGTATATCAATATAAGACATAAAGATGTAAAATACTAATTTATAAAAATTTAAATGCTTGAGTAGTGAACATTGCATAACATTGAACATGAAAGTGGGACATTGAATATGAAAATTTTAATAGCTTGAATGAGCAAATGAAAGAGTTCTAACTTCTATTATATGAATATTAAATGATAATAGTCATAGATATCTAAAGTATGAGTATCACATCATAGAGATAATTACACGAGCAGCATGACACGATATACAATACACCCAATAGAATATTAAAACATGTTTTAAGTTTTTTAAACAAACTTTATCATTTTTGTTGGATGGGGTACACCCAACTGTCCCCCGTCACCTCAGGGGAATTGTTCCTGTCCCCAGTGAGACGGCAACCCAATGGTGTGACACCACTGGGGGTGTGGAAACGCCATCCCCACCCCAGGTGGGTCCAGGTTTCAGGTACATTGCAGGAAAAGTTTGGGGATGCGTCCACATGTTACTATGCAAAAATATGAGGCATAAAAGACATCCTAACAAACAGAATTCAGCCTAGCTCACTTCAAAATGGAAGTGTATGATTCTACCTGAAGTTGAGGGAAGTCCTGCCTTGTCAGAAACTCCACAAAACGTGGCACAACACCAGCCTCAATAACTTCCTCTATGGGAGGACTACGCTCTGTTCAAATAACCAATCTCATGTAAGAGATGAATGAAAATATAATTTATAATCATCTCAGTAACATAAATTGTACAGATTTACCAATTGATAGTAGCTTTCGGAATTGAGTTGTTGCTTCAAGCTGCAAACTAGGATCATCGGACCATACTCCAGCTACCATGGCAGGAAGGCTCTCCAACTGATCAGAAAACAAGAATATATATAATGAAACAAAACATTCACATAAGACACCAACAGCAATAGTTCAGGAAAACTAAATACTCAGAATAAATAGCAAATTCGCCCAGACTTACCTGTCAATAACCAAATAACAGTTGTAGTTTCAAGCTCTATACAAAATAATCAATATGTGGAAACGAACAGATACCAAAGTGGAACAAATATTGAGAATATGGGAGAGGCTGTCATTCAGTAAGATGTATGGAGAATTGAAAACATAAAATACATATGATGCATTGCATTATCCACAGGATATCCAAAAAAACAATACAAGATAATTTAAATCAATTTTCAAGCCACCCTAACACACCTACAATTCCATTAAACCTCTTTCTCAAAGTCAATTAAGATTACAATTATTTGTCATATGGGAAAGTTCCACAAGGTTTTATATCATAAAGGCTTTCATGGTGTTGTCATGTTCAACTCTGCCAAAAAAAATTCTGATTGATAAACTACCACAACAATAGCTGCTGAACTAGCCCAACATGCAAGGCCAAGAGAATATCTTGAGTGATCTTGATGGAAGAGATAACCCTTGGTCAGGGCATGGAAAACTAAAGGGATACAGCGGACAAGCCAAATATATCAAAATGAACATACCATAACCTCAATCACAGCATGCCAAACTAATTGGAAACAGCACACAAAGCAAATATGTGTGGATGAACATGCCATCAAATAAATTCACCTTACGAAAATTCTAAAGCACTTAAAGTTAAGCCAAATATAAAATAAACACTTCAAACTATATCATAAGGAATTCAAGAATAAGTTGTAGTCAATATACTTTATTTTCAAACTTCATCCCCAAGGGATTAATGCTAAAAATTTCTTCATGCAGGTGACCTCGTTAAAACTAGCATAAGTGGGACCGCCAAATCTCCAGCTAACAAATATTGGAGAAATACAACCACATAAGAAATACTGGGAGCTTTTCTTGCCACGTGAAGGCACCAAGACGATCAAACATTTTAGATATTATCTGTTTTCAGAGGAGGCTGGGGGCCAGTTTACCTAATATTTTGTAAATGTATCAGTGCCACCCTCCACTTAAAATTCCAAGCAAATGTACCAGTACCACTCTCTACTTAAAATTATATGCTTCTTCCTATGCACTACACAGTTGCATCTCATCATCTTCAATAGACACTATTGTACCTTTCTAATCTTAGTTTTAAAAAACTGAATTCCAACTAAAGTGATTTGAGCACAATTTTTCATGATGATAGATTCTTTAATTACACCACCCCAAGGGGTATGATATACAACTAACAAAAGCAAACCGGGCATCTCTGGTGGAATGGATATCACATCTCTGACTCCAAAAGAAAGAGGGTTCAATTGGTTGACACAACTGAAGCCAATAACCACATATTGACTAATTCACCATTGTTCAAATACCAGGAAGAGACAATATAAGCAATTACAGCAAGATCATGCACCAGGCAACTTTAGTGGGATGGATGCCCCAATAGCTACCTCTAAATCAGAGAGGATTCAATTGGTTGAGCACAATTAATGTAAAGTATGGTACATTCATTAATTATGCCATATACCAAGGTTCAAATTACAGAAAGTACAATATTCAGGATGTAAAAGCAAGATCACGTCCCTAGCAAATTTGATGGTACAGATAACTGTCTTTAGCCATGAACCAAAGAGAAATTAGCATAGGCAAGTGAAGTAAACCCTCCACAATAAATAAGTGCATGCACATGACTAAGAGAAATGATTGTTTTGCCAATCACTTTATTTTCACCATAAGGAAACATTGAAACCCCAAAAGAAAGTTCTGTGCCTAACAAATAAACAAAACAAATTAAGAAATCCTTCTTTTTCGGTGGAGTCTGCTCATGCAAGGCTTAAAGCTTCTATTTTCATGGACTAAGAGGTCCCGTCAAAAAAGAAAACAAGCTCCTACAGGATTATTTGGAATCTTCCAACAAAACTAGAGCCCGTACATTTTAGGGCTGCATAATTGAGCAGAAAAACTATGCTGGAGCTAAAATTTGCCCCCACTAGCTTAAAAGATTTGTGGCCACATGTCAATCCCTCTTAGCTTTCAAAAACAAAGAAGCTGATTCTCTCCACAAAAGAACATCAAAGGTAAGTTAACTCACAAAAGAATTTAAAAAGAAAACACTTTTTACTTGGACTAAAATTTAAGCTGAAATGCATTACAAATTTAATAGGGGTGCTAAGATCTTAGTAGTCCTATAAAATCTGTGTTCTCAGCTCTATATCCAAGGAAACCCCCTCCATTGGACCCCAGGCTCTTATCCCGAATTCAAATGGTTTGAAATTTGACAACTCTAAAATTAAACAATTTTCAAAGCTAAATATCACTCTGCCACAACAGGACAAACTATAAGTTATGAAGCCAGCAGAAACATTTTATTGCTCAGACCTGACTGGAAAATAATTTGAGGTTAAAAAATGATCGAATTCGCAATCAAATGCAATTCAACTTAATTTGACACATTTGAATAAATGGTTGTACAATTATTAAATGCATCCCCAAATATTTACACAAAACATATGATCAATGTCATGAATAAAATCGGTACTAAAAGCCAAAGAAACCCACTATTATTGATAGGAGTACATTTATGTTTTTGAATTTTTAAGCATATCCCTAGATTCGCTTAAGTTCAATAACTCATTATAGACAAACATATGTTATCATTAACATACAAATCAAAAGACGCTGTACTCGAGCTAACTGAGACACAAATCCTAAAAGAAGTTCAACTGCTCATACATCTCTAGAAACTTGAAAATGTGCAATCCACAGAAAACACGCTTAAAATGCTCGAAAAGAAGGGAATACCACACATCCATAAACGGATACAGCTTTAAAAGACGAAGTTGAAAGACATCAAAAAGTATTTTTGACAACACTCTGCTCGCCCAAGGAAACAATAGCAAAGTCAACAAAAAGTTAGAACAAATTCGACCTAGTTAAAGAGCATGACAACGAGTATTTGCCAACACTACATCGACTGACATGGATCAGATTAAAATCTATTAGACCTTCTTTCAAAAAATAAAGAAACAAAACCCAAATGACTAATAAAAAGCACTGCAAGCGATCACATCAATGACCCTGGCAAACATTTCAAATCCCCCTACGACCAAACCCGATGTACCATAAAGGATCGTAAACAAATGCAAAATTAAGGACGATCAATGGCCCTAAATAACCCCTCGATCTACGGCCGCACACATGGAAATTGTATAACGAAACAAAGTTAATATTTACCAAAGCAGTAAGAAAATAGCAAATTTTCACAAAAACGGCAAAAACTTAGCAGAAGGTAAAATAACACAGCAGATAGAGCTACGCCAGGGAAATAATCTCACATAGATAAATGAAATTAAAATTAAAATTAAAAGCACATGATCCTAGATCAAATGGAAAGTAGTTGGAAAAAAAAAATGTTTCAAAGATCTGCGTGCAATAAACATTTCTGATGAAAATAGAAGCCCTTGATCACACATACAGATCAAAAAACTAAGAAAAGCGATAAAATCAGAAAAACAATGTTCCGTCTTACTTTCTTCTCAACGGCCGACGACTGCACAGCAGGAGCAAACTGCTGCGCTTGCATGCCTTCTCTTCTCTTCTTAAGCAAGCTTTCCTCCCTCTTATTCTTCCTGATCTCCACCATATTGTCCTCACGCTTCCGGCGCGCTTCATCTGCATCGACTGCAACCTTGTAATTCTTCCTGCGGACCTCAGTCCTAGAAACCGGCCTTAGCGACATGACTGAAACAGAGTGAAAAAACCCTCGCTCCGCTCCGGCAGAATAACCTTCAAACCCTAGAAACCCTAATCTTCGGGGGAAAAAAAAGAGTTTCGAACACTGCACAATACACACGGAGCGCAAAAACAACGAAACCCTAGCCTGATGGCTCTGATTTGAACCTCTGCGCAGAAAACAGTCACAGAGATTGATTGCCGAATTGAGAATAAATGCCCGGTTTTTGTAATGAAAATAAACCCACACAGGTGCCCTTGCGATCGATAATTATTACTATAATACTAAAATAGGATCGAAGCAACAAATAGCGGTTTTCGACCGTTGATCTCCGCGGATGATTGATCTGGGCCGTCGATTAATTACACATTTTGGCTTCCTCTATTATTCTTCTTAGCCTCTTTTAACTCCGTTTTTGGGGCGATTTTAACGGCTCTTGTTTGTTTTTTCCCAAACCGTCAACTAATAATGGCGGTGGTACTAAAATTTTGAATTTTATTTTATTTTTTATTTTTTATTATCCAACTTGAAAGTTGAACGGAACGGAGAGAATATAAACAAACACCGCGTTGTGGTAAAGTGTGTTTTTTTATTTTTTTATTATTATCATTAATTATAGATTTGAATTATTTTTTACTATTATTATTATTTAGATCATATTTCCGGATTTGAATTTGGTTTAAGTTGATCAAAACAAATTGCAACGAGTCCGGATTTGAACTTGAAACGTTAAGTGGTTTGATTTAGTGTTGTTTCATTATTTAATTTTTTATTGTTAGTTAATAGTTTTTACTTTTATTTTTGGGGTTGGGTGGACGTGACAATGTTTTGGCCTTTAAAATTTTGATTTTTATTGGTTGTTTCTTTTATGCATGATCAAGTTGTATGTTGTTTTATCTTACTTTTAATGGTATAGTTAATCTAAGTAGTCAAAGGTCTTTTGATTGCAAAAGGCAAAATGATAGCTCATTGCAAATGGATGAAGTTTTATGTTGTTTTATCTTATCTTTAATGGTATATTTAATTTAAATAATTAAGGGTTAATCTGATTGCCACAGTTGCAAAATGATAGTTCATTTCTAGAATTTGCAAATCCATAAAAATAGTTTATGGAATATGACTTTGGACTCCATTTGGTTCATCTTGAAGCATTAAACTAGAACAAGTTTTTGTTTTTTTTTTTAACCTTTTTCTTTTTTCTTTTTTTTCTTTTTTTTCTTTTTTTAAATCTAATTCTTTATTTTGTTATTTTTTAAAACAACTTTTATTTTTTAATTATTCTATACTAAATCTTAAACACATTAAAAACTTAAAATTGGCATAATTGTACTTTCTAGGCAGTGGAAGTTTTTCCTATTTTATTAGTTCATGTTAAGGCAAGAATACTTATGCATTCATGTCAATCCAAATATGACATTAACACTAACCAATCAAATCTAAGAATTTAAAAGATTATATGAAATTTCAAATGTTTATATTTTTTTTTAATTTTTCAATATTTTATAAATCATATTTTTCATCCATTCTATTGGTCCATACTATTTTTTGTGAGGGAGAAAATTAATTTTTTTCAACACAAAATACAAATATTTTTTAACAACTTCGTCTTGCATTAATGAATGTATTAATTATAACTTTATCTTTTTCACATTTGTGACAAGTTGATAAGATTTTATTTTTTCAAATTATTTTATCTTCCACCTCACACAACGTGTCTAATCAATATTTAGTTCATGCCCATGGCGGGAATACTTATGCATTCATGTCAATGCTAATATGACATTAACACTGACTAATCAAATCAAAAAATTTAAATGTTTATATAAAATTTCAAGTGTTTATATCTTTCTCTAATTTTTCATTATTTTATAAATCATATTTTTCATTCATTTTATTGGTTCATACTATTTTTGGTGGGGGAGAAAAATATTTTTTTTCAACAAAAATACAAATATTTTCTAACAACTTCAACAAATGCATTAATTACAACTTTATCTTTTCCAAATTTGTGACAAGTTGATAAGATTTGTTTTTTTTAGTTCATACTATTTTTGGTGGGGGAGAAAAATATTTTTTTCAACAAAAATACAAATATTTTCTAACAACTTCAACAAATGCATTAATTACAACTTTATCTTTTCCAAATTTGTGACAAGTTGATGAGATTTTTTTTTTTTTTCAATTATTTTATCTTCCACCTCACACAATATGTCTAATCAAGAGTAATTATCACAATCTAATTTTCTTACCAAGTTCAAATATAGAGTTAAATATTTTTAATTTCTTATTTTAAATATATTTATTATTAGTTTTATATACATATGTGTGTGTGTGTTTTTTAATATAATTTCGATATGTTATATCTTTGTATTTGAATTTCTAATTTTTTTAAAACTTTGATTTTTTAATAAAAGTAGTTAAGTTATAACTATTATTTTACTTTTATAAAAATAAATTAAAGAATATTATTTTTAATTATATTTTATAATAGTGTTTGTAATATCTATAATGGATAAGTGTTACAATTTATAAATATATCATTTATTATTATTAATATTTTTTTATTTAAACAATTTATCATTTAGTATATATATATATATATATATTAAAATTAATAATTATATTTTATATCAAAAAATACTAAAGAAAATAACCACAAAAAAGAAATAATTCAATTGTAAAAGATATATAAATTATTATTAAGTTTTTATAAATTATGAATTAAAATTAAATAGTTATATTTTATTTCTTATTTATTACATCATATTTATTCATCAACATCAAATTTATATGTATTACATCTATTTATTATCTACAAATGTACATACTAAATTATATAGATATCATTTCATAATTAAAAAATTACTTAATTTTATGAAAAATTTAGAAATATAAAACATTAAATAGTAAACCTTCTCTAATTGTGTAAAATTAAACAATTAGTTTTACTTATAAAATATTTTTATATTTCAATACATTTCATTTTTTCTTATATAAATGTGAGTTTTAATATAAAAATTAAATTATTAGTTTCATTAATTAAAATATAATATATTTTAATTTTTTATTATAACCATGATTTTATTTTGACTATTAATTAAGAAAAATAATTATATTTAATTCTCTCTCACACACACATAGCTTATGTTTTAGATTACGATAAAAGCAGGTTTTGAAGGGACCCTGAAACCCTTTAACAACTAGAGAAAAGATAAAGCAATAAAACCACCAGGATAGAAGTCCTGAAACCAACCACAAAATCAAGTTTTAGAGGGACCTGAAACCACGAACATAGACAAGAAAAAAGAGCACCCAGGTTTTACAGGGACCTAGAACACATAGCTTATGTTGGTATCACTCTATCTTACTATTTTATTTGTTTTCCTCTTCCTCCTCTATATTATCTATCCTTTTTTCCTCTACATATGTGTTTATGTTGTTATTGTTCTATACTGCTATTTATCTCTATCTATATCTTTATCGTAGTTTTTATTCAATGCTAATGATTAAAAAATGCTTCATCACTTCTTCAAGTTCTATAATTTAAATATTGGTATGGATATCTTTCCTCATTACACGTATTTTAAGTTGTCAATGTAGAAGGTGCAAATTTGTCTCAAGCATATGTATTGATCGTAGTATGATATTAAGTACTTAGTGTCATATTGGGGACTTTGGCCTCTTATTCTTGGGCTTAAATGCCCAAAGATATAATAATAAACACAAGAACTTAACAACAAAATATGAGTCATCTTATTAGATCACAAGTGCATTTCTAGGCAAAAATTAATGCATTCACAATGTTAGTTTAGAACTATTTAACTTTATTCTCACTCATCTACACCTCTACAACCATTATGCATTAGGCAGGAACTATGATGCATTGCGTCTCTTGTAATTATCACAATCTATTAAATATTTTTTAATTTCTTATTTTAAATATATTTATTAATAATTTTACATTGATGTTTATTTTTTACTATTTGATATAACTTGTTCTTAAAACTTCATGTAATGCATAGCTTCAAATTGTGTGTGTGTGTGTGTGTGTGTGTGTGTGTGTGTGTGTGTGTGTGTGTGTGTGTGTGTGTGTGTGCGCGCGCGCGCGTGTCTTTTTAACATAATTTCAATATGTTATATCTTTGTATTTGAATTTCTTATTTTTTTAATTTTTTTTAATAAAAGTGGTTAAATTATTACTATTATTTTACTTTTATAAAAATAAATTAAACAATATTATTTTTTAATTATATTTTATAATAGTGTTTGTAATATGTATAATTGATAAGTGTTACAATTTTTAAATTATAGTATTTTTTATTATTAATATTTTTTATTTAAACAATTTATTATTTAGTTTAAATACATTTAAAACTTAAATATATATTTTAATATTAAATTAATAATTATATTTTATATCAAAAAACATACTAAAGAAATAATAACCACAAAATAGAAATAATTCAATTCTAAAAGATATTTAAATTATTATTAGGTTTTCATAAACTATGTATTAAAATTAAATAGTAATATTTTATTTCTTATTTATTTTCATTTTTTCTTATAAAAATGTGAGTTTTAATATAAAAATTAAATTCTTAGTTATATTAATTAAAATATAATATATTTTAATTCTTTATTATAACCATGATTTTATTTTGACTATTTGTTTTATTAAGAAAAATAATTATATTTAATTCTCTCTCACACACACAACTCATGTTGGTATCACTCTATCTTACAATTTTCTCTCTTCCTCTTCCTCCTCTATATCATCTATCCTTTTTTTCTCTACATATATGTTTATGTTGTTATTGTTGTATACTATTATTTATCTCTATCTATATCTTTATCCTAATTTTTGTCCAGTGCTAATGATTAAAAATAGTGTGAGTTCCATTTGATAATCAAGATGAGAATAATACATAGTTGGGGGAGTTATTCCAACTACTTATGGTTGTCTAGTAGCATGCATAGTATGTTTAAACATATAATGTGATACTCCAAATGCTTCATCACTTCTTCAAGTTCTATAATTTAAATATTGGTATGGATATCTTTCCTCATTGCACATAATTTAAGTTGTCAATTTAGAAGGTGCAAATTTGGCTAAAGCATATGTATTGATCATAGTATGATATTAAGTACTTAGTGCCATATTGGGAACTTTGGCTTCTTATTCTTGGGCTTAAATGCCTAAAGATATAATAATATAGCACGAGAACTTAACAACAAAATATGAGTCATCCTATCAGATCACAAGTGCATTTATAGGACGAGAATTTAACAACAAAATATGAGCAATCCTATCAGATCACAAGTGCATTTCTAGGCAAAAATTAATGCATTCATAATGTTAATTTAGATTCTCACTCATCTACACCTCTACAACCATTATGCATTAGGCATGAACTATGATGCATTGTGTCTCTTGTTTAAATCGACTTTATATGATGAAAGGTACTTTTAAGAAGACTATGCTCTACCTATCTACGACATAAGTTACTATTGATAAGTCATTGCTAATTAATAAATGATTAATGTTTAAACAATCAAAATGCATACAACTTTACATTTGAATGCATGACATTACACATAACTTCAATTTCCAATATTTCACAATATATTCCCTGAGAGCAAAACTTTGTTCCTATTTAGACGTACACCTTGACAGTCAAATGTATATTTTCAATAATAAGCATGCCAACATACTTATATACACAATTGTAAACAAATTACAACAAAGAAGTCCAATCTCAACACTTCTACGCAAATGGTCCAAACAAAGAAATTGATCCCTATACAATATCTAATTATTCACTTTTTTGCATATGGTTGTTGGAAATTATTGCCATATGATGGTGTATATGATATGTTTTGTCATTGATGTCAAATAGCAAAGTAAAGACTTATCTTTAATTAAACAGTTCTATATTATCATCATATAGAGGATACTATTGGCAAGAAGGAAGAGTTATCAAATAACATTTAGATGGTTATCAGAATAAGGAGGTCAACTATTGAAAGCCAATAGATATCAATCAAAGGGAACTTCACATTGCAGTCAATAGAAAGAAGAAAAAGGAAAACAGTTCATGGAAATATCAAGATTAAGAAACCCTAAAATCTAAGGTTTGGATTGCACAAATCAATGAACAAAGAATATGATCAAGGATAAAATGATAAAAAGTTTCAGATCAAGTAGAGAGGTTGTTACGAGGATTGATCGAGCAGTTAAGTGAATCGAGAAGCAGAGAAAGATAGAGGACAAAGATCGAGAGCATGAGGGATTTGATAAACTTTAGAAGGAAGTGCATACAGGGCAATCACTATCTTGTAAAGAATCCTAATAGATTTTACAAAGTATTATAAAATCCCTAACCAGGTAGTCTCTAATCGAACTGATAAGCTCTATGTATGAGCTTTTTATAAATTCTTTAATAGGGTGAACATCATACAAGCAAGATTAAATCTCTTAACGAAGTAGTCCTAATAAGACTGCATATATAATTCACATAATATCAGGCACACTTAACCAAGTGAATCACTCAGAAGGTGACATATTGTAGCCTTAACTACCAACCTCGTTCAACTATAGTAAATAGTTGTGGCTACTATCCCCATCGCAGTTTTTCCCTTTGACCAAGGGTTTTCTGTGAGACCAAAAATCCACGTATTATGGGTGTGTAAATTTTATTATGTGTTACTATTATTTACTGACAACATATTAGTAATATTATGAATGCTATTGGTAAATGACAATTGAAGTTATATGTTTATGGTTAAAATCTTGAATTAAGAAAAGTTTGGCAACATTGATTCTCCCTCCCCCCTCTTAGTACCTAACTCGTTCAATCAACAATTGGTATCAAAGCTCTCTAGAGGGGAAATTCTAACAACATGAGAGTAGATCTGGGAATATGGAGAGGCATAGGAGAGAAAAGAAAATGGAAGAAGCCTTGGATAAAGCCCTTGCACAAATTGAGGATCTAAAGAAGTTAAAAGCATCATTTGCAAAAAGGAAGGAACTATCAGAATGCTTGCAAATAAGCCTGGACAACATTGAAGAACTATAAAAAAGAAATTCAAATTACGAGGAAGTTGATGTAACAATTGCAAATATGATGGAAAATTGTTGAATATCTAGGAAAAAAAGTTGAAAATTTGAAGAAAATTTTGAGAATTGAAAACGAAGTTAATGAGAGACTCAAAAGGTTTGATCTAAACATGCAGAAAGTTTATGAACAACTAAAAAGTCAAAGAAGATCTAGAGATACAATTGGTCTTGGTTATACCAGTGACAACAAATTTGAGATCATTAAATCATCTAAATCGGTAGCAAAGGATCCATTGCTAAAATTTGAGAAATTTGTTAATGTAAGAGGTAAGAAACCCACAAAACCTACTTGTTACAATTGTGGTAAGCTTGGTCGTACATTAAATGTTTGTAGAAGTGGATCGATTAACGTTACAATAGTCACACCCTTTAATGGACATTGTTACAATTGTACTAAATTTAGACAACACACAAAAGAGTGCAGATCAAGTTCTAAAAATATATCATCAGAAGGAAGCTTTGCAAGTTAGTATTACACATGAAAACATTATAGACATAAAGTTGAATACTATGGATCAAGAGTTTTACTAGCAAGAACACCAACCAAACTAATAAGCACACCAAGAAGATAAGGGAATATTCCAACTATATGCAACATTTGTCGACACTTTAGACACATGAAAGTGAACTGTAGAATGAGGAAATTCAAGACCATGGAGATCAATGGGAATTGTATTTTTTATTTTTCATGAGTATGGACACACAACACAAAATTATAGTTACTAACAAGCTAGCAATGAAAATAGCAAAGGAAAAGTGATATGTTAGGAACCTGTGTGTTCCTTCTGTTTATTTTGTTAGAGTAGTGTTGTTGGACGCATATGCTTTGTAAGTCGTCCCGTGAGTATATTTTATTATCCCACATGCATAGGTAGTATTACTTTTCTAGATCGTACTCAATATATAAGAATAGGTTGAGGCCCTTGATGGACACAGACGAATTTATTGTATTGAGCTTGCTCAAAGGAGGTTACCCCCTCGAAGTGGCCTGCGATCAGTAGATTCATTCTGAGTTCTACTATCACTTTGTATTCTGTTATTTCGAGCATTCTCACGATTTTGCTATAAGGAGGTTCATCACATCTGGTATCAGAGCACTCTCTTGGGCTCGCTGGGTGGAAATTACATCAAATTTTTTTTTCTGTCGTGGCCTTCAGGTTCCTCTCACTTCTAATATCTCTTGTTATTGCAATAACTCTTTTCAGTTGTTCTGTCTGTGAGTGAATTTTTTCTAAGTCGACTGTTCCAAAAAATTTATAAAAAAAAAAAAAAAAAAAAAAAAAAAAAGAAGTAAAAATTTTTCTGTTTTTTAGTCGTAGCTTCCTTGTTTGCTTTCTGTTTTTGCTCATACTTCCGCAGAACGTCTGCAATATCATTTCGCATACTTCTTTCCTTGGCGACCCAACCCCAAATTTTACATATCAAAGCCCTAAATCCCTCATTTATCTAATTTTAGGGTTTGCCCTAACTTTTTCACCTCTCATCCAATCGCCACCAAACTGAGCCACAAGATTCAATTCCTCATTTTGCTCCCTTATCCCTCTTGGACTGTTCGCCTCATTTCGCCTCCCTACCCTTGAAACCCTCATTTTTCTGTTTCCCTTGTCCCCAGATAGTCTCCCACCACCCGTCGAACACCCATTTCCTATCTGAGTTTTACCCAAATCCAAGTTTGCCGTAACTAAAAAAGTTTTTGTTTCTCATCTTCTACCCATTCCAAAAAAAAAAAAAAAAAAAACCTTGCTTTATGGTTGTTACGCGTACAGGAGCAAAAATCATGGAAGAAGAAATGGCATCCCTCAAAACCAAACTTCAAGATCTGGATGACAAAATTCTGGGTCTTAACTTTCAGCAGTCAGCCATGAGCCGAAACCATTCAGGAGATACTGGGTCCTCTTCTAGCAATTTCCGTGGACCAAAGCTTGATTTTCCACGCTTCGATGGTTCTGATCCAACTGGATGGATCTATAGAGCAGAGCAGTATTTCAGCTTGCATAATACTTTGGATACCCACAAAGTCCCCCTTGCATCTTTTCATTTGGAACATGAAGCTCTTCAATGGTTCCGTTGGTACATCAAGGCTAATGTAGGCCCAACATGGAGAGAATTGTGCACCCTCATTTTGGAGCGCTTTGGCCCTAGTTCCTTTGATGATTTCACAGGAGCACTCACTAAACTGCGTCAAACAGGCACTGTAAGAGAATACCAGACAGAGTTTGAAAAATTAGCTAATCACACAGAGGGCTTGTCTGATGAATTCTTCCGTAGTTGTTTTGTCAGTGGTCTGAAGGATGCACTTCGCTCAGAAGTCAAAATGTTTCGACCTACTACAATGATGGAAGCCCTTGGGTTGGCTAAGTTAGCGGAAGACAAGATTAGTGCTCTACAACGCTCCAGATCTAATTTTGTTCCATTCAGAAATACAGGTTCTCACAACCCTCCAGTCATACCAGCTCCCAGAACTACTCCGATCAAGCACTTGTCTGAAACAGAGATGCGAGTCAGGCGAGACAAAGGGCTTTGTTATAATTGTGATGAGAAATGGTCTCGGGGCCATAGATGTGTTCAGCAAAAGCTCTATCTCTTGGATGTGGATTCTCCACCGGAACTGGAAGAATATGTAGATGCTCAGGAAACAGTGGATGATGAGGTTGAGCCTCACCAGCCTGAACCTCCTTCACCAGAAGCTCCACCAGAGATATCTGTCCATGCTTTGGCAGGAGTCACTACTCCACAAACCATGCGGGTCCAGGGTTTCTTCAAGAAGATCCCTCTTACTATACTCATTGATTCTGGTAGCACTCATAACTTCATTGATCCACGCATAGCCAAACAGGCTGATTGCTTTATCCATCCCTGCTCTAGCTTTGAAGTCATGATTGCCAATGGGGGCACTTTACCTTGTAAAGGGAAATGTCGCAATGTGCGTCTCTCTATTGGAGATTATAACATGCGCTCTGACATGTTTGCCTTACCCTTAGGTGGCTGTGATGTGGTTTTGGGTGCCCAATGGTTACGCACTCTTGGCCCCATTCTCTGGGATTTTGCTGAACTTTGGATGCAGTTTTCAGCCGAGGGGCACCAACACACTTTGAAAGGCTTACAACCAGGGTCTCTCAGCATCATCAGTTCCCACCGTATGGAAAAACTTCTTAAGAAGAATTCACATGGTGTCATCGCTCAGCTCCATTCCATTCAGATGCAGCCATCAGCAGTCTCTAGCACTCCTGCCGATCTCCAACACATTTTGGACAAGTATTCTGGTGTATTTGCTGAACCTGTGGGATTACCTCCTTCTCGTCCAGAGGACCACCGTATTCAGCTCCTTCCTGGCAGTGTTCCGCCCAACATCAGGCCCTACCGCTACCCATTTCATCAGAAGACCGAAATCGAGATACTTGTCCGTGACTTACTGAAGCAAGGTATTATTCGCCCTAGTACCAGTTCCTTTTCTTCTCCAGTTCTGCTTGTTCGCAAAAAAGATGGGTCATGGCGACTCTGCATTGATTTCCGAGCACTTAATCATCTCACTATAAAGGACAAGTTTCCCATTCCCGTTGTTGATGAACTTCTTGATGAACTTCATGGGGCTCATTTTTTCTCCAAGTTAGATCTTCGTTCTGGGTATCATCAAATTCGGGTTAATGAGGAGGATATACCTAAAACTGCCTTCCGCACACATGATGGTCACTATGAATTTTTAGTCATGCCCTTTGGCCTCACGAATGCTCCTTCAACATTTCAGGCAGTGATGAATAACATATTTCGACCATACGTCCGAAAATTCATTCTGGTCTTCTTTGATGATATCCTCATATATAGCAAAACTTGGGCTGAGCATCGCCATCATCTGGAGCTTGTCTTGCAACTTCTCTCTGATCATCAACTCTGTGCAAAACTATCTAAATGTGTGTTTGGCCAGGAGGAAGTGGAGTATCTCGGGCATATTGTTGCACACCATGGAGTGCGGGTGGATCCTACAAAAATAGATGCCATGAAAACTTGGCCGCATCCTAAAACTCTCAAGAGCCTTCGGGGTTTTTTGGGGTTGACTGGCTACTACCGCAAGTTTGTCAAAGATTACGGGAAAATTGCAGCACCATTGACAGCTCTGTTAAAAAAGGATGCCTTCTCCTGGACCCCTGTTGCTGAGACTGCATTTGAACAACTGAAACAGGCTATGTGCAGTACACCTGTTCTCGCGATGCCAGATTTTTCCAAACCCTTCACTATTGAGAGTGATGCTTGCGGCAATGGATTGGGTGCTGTTCTCCTGCAAGATGACCATCCTATTGCGTTCACTAGCAAAGCCCTCTCTGGTAAGAATCTAGCCCTCTCTACTTATGAAAAAGAAATGATGGCTATTTTGCATGCTGTACAGAAGTGGCGGCCATACCTCTTAGAGAGTCATTTTTGCATCAGAACCGATCACCAAAGTCTGAAATACTTCCTGGAACAACGGGTATCCTCTCCTACACAACAGAAATGGGTCAGCAAACTCATGGGGTATGATTATGAGATCACCTACAAGAAGGGTAAGGAGAATATTGTGGCCGATGCTCTTTCTCGCACATTTGATAATCAAGCTTCCCTTTCCGCTATTTCTATGCCCATTCCCAATTGGTTAGCGTCTGTTCAGCAGGGCTATGACAGTGACTCTTCTTTATCTCAAATCATTCACCAGCTAGCCAATAATCCTTCTGCTATACCACATTACTCTTGGGATGGTGCTTCTCTTCGATACAAGGGTCAGCTAGTGCTTCCTCAGAACCCAGCTCTACATCAGGCTATTTTTTATGAACTCCATGCTTCTCCTTCAGCAGGGCACTCAGGCTTCCTCAAAACTTATGAGCGAGCAAGGAGAAACTTCTTTTGGAAAGGGATGAAGCAGACGATTCAACAGATGGTGGCTGAATGTGATACTTGCCAACGCCACAAGGGTGAAACGACCCTCCTTCCTGGCTTGCTCGAACCATTGCCCATCCCTACACGGATTTGGACTGATATTTCTATGGATTTCATTGAAGGGCTTCCTAAATCCGGTGGCAAGACAGTGATCTTGGTTGTGGTTGATCGTCTCTCGAAATATAGTCATTTTTGTGCCCTCAGCCACCCCTATACTGCCTCCTCTGTTGCACAAATCTTCATGGACCAGATATTTCGTCTTCATGGACTCCCTTCTTCCATTGTCTCTGATCGTGATGCAACTTTTACCAGTCATTTTTGGACTGAACTGTTTCAGAAAACTGGCACCAAACTGAAGATGAGTTCGGGCTATCACCCACAAACTGATGGTCAAACTGAAATTGTCAATAAATGCTTGGAAACTTATCTTCGTTGCTTCAATTCCGAACAGCAACATCAGTGGGCCAAGTGGCTCCCTTTAGCTGAATGGTGGTACAATACCTCTTACCACACTGCCTCTAAAATGACTCCATATGAAGCAGTCTATGGTCAGGCACCTCCAGTGCTCCTTCCCTACAATCCCAACAGCTCACCAGTCCAGGCAGTTGACATAGTTCTCCGCAGCAGGGATCAAATTCTTCGTACCTTACAGGATAATCTTCACATGGCCCGTAATCGGATGAAACAGCAAGCAGATCAACACCGTTCTGAGCGCTCATTTCAAGTTGGGGATATGGTTTTTCTTCGTCTACAGCCATACAAACAATCCTCCCTAAAGCTGAAAGGGCGTCATAAGCTGGCCCCAAAATTTTATGGGCCTTATAAGGTTCTGCAGAAGATTGGTTCAGTTGCTTATAAACTGGCACTTCCTCCTTCTTCCCGCATTCATCCAGTCTTTCATGTTTCTTGTCTAAAGAAAGTTCTGGGTACCACTGTCAGAGCACAAACTACTCTCCCTGAAATGGATACGGAAGGATCCATTATCCTGGAGCCGGTGGCAATCATTGACCAGCGCACTCGCCAGCTTCGCTCTCGCTCCATCTCTGAGGTCTTGATTCGGTGGCATGGCATGCAACCAGAGGATGCTACTTGGGAACCCCTTCTTCAGATTCAACAACAATTTCCACACCTTAAGCTTTGAGGACAAAGCTTTTTTCTAAGGGAGAGGGGATGTTAGGAACCTGTGTGTTCCTTCTGTTTATTTTGTTAGAGTAGTGTTGTTGGACGCATATGCTTTGTAAGTCGTCCCGTGAGTATATTTTATTATCCCACATGCATAGGTAGTATTACTTTTCTAGATCGTACTCAGTATATAAGAATAGGTTGAGGCCCTTGATGGACACAGACGAATTTATTGTATTGAGCTTGCTCAAAGGAGGTTACCCCCTCGAAGTGGCCTGCGATCAGTAGATTCATTCTGAGTTCTGCTATCACTTTGTATTCTGTTATTTCGAGCATTCTCACGATTTTGCTATAAGGAGATTCATCACATGATAGTTGTTAGCCCCAACTAATAATGTTGATAATGTACGTGAAAGAGTCATATCAATTGTTATGTTGTCATTGATGTCAAAGCTCAGTTGGTTAGACATTGTCCTAATTCTGTAGAATGCCATGTCATTTGATTAATGAAGAGGATTTGAAGAGACTATGTTGATGAGTTAGAATGTTGATATGTATGGTATTCAATGGGTACTTGAATGAGTTGGACTGTGATAATGTAATATTGGTTTGACTGTTAGAATGTTTAGAATAACTATGAGGGGGGTGAATTAGTTATCCAAGGTCTATATGTAACAATTGAATAAAAAAACACTTAAACTACTTTAGATCTTTACATTTATTGGCTTGGTCTCTATGATCAACTTTCAGTAACATCAACTAGTAGTCCACTATCCTAAATATAACAGACTTGCATAATGTAAACATTAATAGTAAATCATCACATGTAACATCCACAGAAGTTTGACACCGAAATTTAATGTGATTCCCCAATTTGGGAAAAACTACCAGTAACATGTCACCAATATTTTCACTCTTCTGAAGTGAACTCTGTTAGGAGCTAACCCTGTTAAAGGTTACAAAACACACTATTAAATGTGACATTGTTAAAGGATTTAATCACCCTGTTAGGAGTGGTCTTGTTAGAGGACTTTATAACATTCCATTAGAATGCCACCTTGATTAAAGGATTTACATATGATTTTGAGGTCAACCTCGGTTAAAGGATTTCAAACTAATACAGTCATTAGAAAGTAACAACAGGTTTTGATCTAACAAATACAAGTCACTTTGCAATTACAAATCTCAGTTTGACTCAAATATTGATTCACTGATTGACCCTCATTGTCATCTCAGTCTCTAATTCACTTGGCAACCCTTCACGCAATCACTCTTCACCTCTTATCAACTCTTCTCAACCTTCTACTTAAGTTGGCCAATCAATAGCATCAACAACTACTCCAACCTTCAACAACATTGAAAGTTAGCCCTTAACCCTCCTTAAATAGGTAGTTTTGATCTTTTACCGCTTAAACACCACCGTAGATCTTAGGTTTAGGTTAGATTCATTGAATCCTTCCAACATTTCATCTCCTCCTTTCTGTTCTAGAAAATTCTCCAAACTTCTCCTTGAATTCTTGCATAGAAATGTGCAAACACAATTTCCCTTGATTTAAATGTTCAAAGGTGATCCATCTATATCTTCAACATGCTTTACATATCCCAAGAAATCAACTTGTGGGCTGGAAATTATGATTTCTCATAAACTATTAAAATGTTGTCCCTCGACCATCACTATTTTCTAATGCTCGGTCATCGCTGGATCACTCTGTCGCCACTAGATTTCTTGTTTGATGCATATATTGTCACTCAGTCAATATTTATGCTTGGTGAACACTATTTCTGCTCGACACTTACTGTGGCTCGGCCAACACTAGTATCACTCGCATGTATGGTAAGTTCCTTAATATTTTATTAAGTTGCTCGATCAAGCATGTGCATTTGATCTATTTTTTATCACTTCTTCAGAGCTTCAATATAATTATTTTCTTCTCTTCTAGTATGATTAAACAATCACGTTATCTTGTCAAAGTCTAACTAATCAAGTGTCCATTTGTAGTTTCTTCTTCATAACTCAACCTTTCCTCTAGGTGCTTTTGTTATGACCAATTTCTCAAATTGTCTTCGTCAATCAAATAGATATGATACTTAAATCAAATAGCAAACTATCTCATCAATAAGGTTTGACATCAATGATAACATAACAATTGTTTCAATTGTAATTTCCAAGAATTCAATGGACACTTGAACGAGTTGGACTATGATAATGTAATATTGGTTTAATTGTTTTACCATCATGTAAACTTATAATGTAATGTCGAAGTTCACATATTCATTGAGCTATCCAAGCTATTCCGAGCTACAAGGTGAAAGAAGGAAGAGAATGTTCATCGAGTGACTACAGTTCTCGCCAAGAATTTGGCAAGACAAAGTTAAAGTTTAGTGTTAACTAAGTATGTCTAGTGTTAACTAAGTGATGTATTGCTTGAGTAAAAATGTAATGTTCACCGAGTATGAGCTAGAAGAACAAGTAAATAAAAATAGAATCTAAGGCCGACTTATGATGAAAAAAAAAATGTTCAAGAATTTCAAAGGATAAAGTCAAAGTTAGTTACAAGATCTACAACAAGAAAATGTAATGAAGATCTGATGAAGGAGATTGAAGCAAGATAAAGATGAGCACAAAGTTCAATGAAGTTCTATTTTCTGAGTAACTAAGTAAAATGAATATGAGATCTATGATCATGATTAAGCGACAAAATCTAGAAGCGTTTAGAATACGAGAGAGTGTTATTTAAAGGGATGATCAAGCAAGTTGTTAGTTGTTGACTGTTGTTGGTTGGATGTTGTGTGGATGCAAATTATTGAAGGTGTTGAAGAAGAAAGGTGAACTAAGCAGAAAAGAGTTGAGAAGATCAAGTAGAGGAAAGTGAAAATGTGAAGAAGTGAATCAACTAGAATAATATTAGAAGGAAGAGACCCGAATATAGCAAAGATCTAAACAAGCAAGGTAGTGTTGAACCTGAAAAATCATTTGACTATTACCTTTTAACCATTTTAGCAAATAAAACATCTTAACCAAGTGGACCTAACAAGTATGTGAAACCCTATATGGTAACATCAATTAGTGATGTTTTTAAGTCCTTTAGAGAATGCCACTCTTTAAATATAATCAAGGAGTGATAAAGTATAGATGATCTTTTGGTTAAAATCCTCTAACCAGATCACATTAAAAATGTGTATGTAACCTTTAACAAGGTTGGCTCCTAGCAGAGATCACTTGAGAAGAGTGAAAATATTTGGGTTGTCAATCCCAGGCAATTTTTCCCTTTTCCAGGTTTCCACGTTAAAATACATGTGTCAAATGTGTGATTGATTTTGTCTTGCAAGTTTATTTTC
The DNA here is from genome assembly GCA_028749045.1 of Cupressus sempervirens. Lineage (NCBI taxonomy): Eukaryota > Viridiplantae > Streptophyta > Pinopsida > Cupressales > Cupressaceae > Cupressus > Cupressus sempervirens. The sequence continues at coordinate 136,759,309 of CM053784.1, read as the reverse complement.
ACATTATTTATTGATTACTACAACTCAAGAAAAGCTAAGTTAAAACTCTGATACTTAGTAATAATAGAAACAATGAGATAATAATTTGAAGTGATTTGTATAAAATGGGAAGTTGAATGTGATCTCCGCATTATTAATATTGATGTTTATGAAGTCTAAATGTGTATTAGAGTGTTTGAAAGGCCTGTTCTATTATCTAACAATAGTAAATTATGAGCAAGTGAGGAATGATATAAATAAGATTTGGGTCAAGAAGGAAGAAGTTAATGAGCAAAAAGGTAACCCTCCAACCTCAAGTCAAGAGGATTCATCATCAAGCTAAGCAAGTAAGTTGTGCTTAGGGACCTAAAAGGAATTGTTAAATTTATTTATTATTTATAAGAAGGATGAGATGAATTACAAATTAGTATATTTTAGATGCAATAGAACTCATACTGGATACATCACATGGAAATCAATTAGTTTTGGATTTTTATTATTAGGAAAATGGGTTTTAAAGGGGCCCTAAAATCTTGTACAAAAGATACAAAGAGATATTACATTAAGCCCAAAGGAACATCAGAACATTAAGAAACAGAGCCAACAACCAAAGGACAACAAAACAAACAAAAGACATAACTAAAAAGATAAATTAAGAACTAGAAGAAGGACACCCAGGAACCTAACCCATCTTCTTGATAAGTTCAATTGCATGTTCCTCGAGCTAATCCATCTTCTCTATAGCCTCTTCGATTTGGTTTACATTTGAGGAGGTCCCAACATTCATTTTTCTTATGCTAGACCTAGTCCTCCTCCTAGTCCCTTCCTTGTTATCAACAACAATCCCTTGATCATTAGTGATAGAGATAATGGCTTTCTCCCCTAGACTTCCCTCCAATTTTCTTATTAGTATATTTAAATGCTCATTGGAATCTTTAAGGATTTTATAGCTCTGGTCTGCTATACTCCTAAGAGTGTTCTCAATGTTGTTCACTCTGTTATTCAATTCCAACACTTAAGCCTCCATCCTGTAGAAGGTGTCCATGTCAATGAGAGAGCCCATAGGAGTGTTGTCCCCCCCAACAACATCATGGTTTTTGTCTTTCTCAGTCTTCCCTTCCACGACTCTCATCCTATCCTTCAAGTCAATCACCTAGTGAAATAGACATTTGAGGGACCTAAAGTTGTCCAAAAGACTATTTTTGGCATTGTTCAAAAGATTCATGTCCTCCTCCTTTCTATTATCACTAAGAATTATCATAGCTAAGTCAATAAGCATTTGAAGGTCCACATTACCTGGCTCCCCCTCACCAACTTCCAGGTCTAACTTCTCCCTTGCTATCTGTTGAGTTGTCATTTTGCACGATGCTTAACAACGGGAATCCTTTCGAATTCCTCTCTTGAAAAGCTAATCTAGGATCAACTCCAAGGTTCTGAGCGATCTTGTAACCTACAAGAATCGGCTTAATTGAAGACAAATGTGTATGTTCACGAGGAGGTCTTTGCTGGTTCAAACCAATTTCAGATAAGATGTTTGATCTATTGTTTGAAAAGAAACTGTTGGCCATTTTTGGCCCCATTCAACCCATCATTGATAACCAATCAGAGAGATCTTCAATGGGCTGGATTCTTTGATGTGGGTTAACACAATTTTTAGTCAGGTTAACATCTCGTGTTTGTACACTACAAAAAGTGCACTTCTCTAAACCCTTCTATCCAAGGTTGTCCATAGATTAGAAAGCTTGAGATGTCAACTTAGAGCTCCCTAGTCATGGAGTGCAAGAGGCATACAAATGAGCACAAAAGAAGCCCTCAGCTGAGCCTTAGAAACACAACCCTTGCTAGTAAACCATGAGATGAGAGATTCTTTGAGCAAGAGCAAGAATGCTAGTGTCAAAGTGTATATGCTACTTTAGTATGCAAGAAACACTAATTTAATGAAAATGAAAGCATTAACATTAACTAAATTAACATAACATATAAGATAGACAAAAGAGGAACCCTTAATTAGGAATGTAAGCCAAATGAATGGACTCTCCCAATAGGAATTAGCTCTTTGCTTGGTAGATGAGTCTATTTGATAGATTTAGGATGTATGCTCAAGGTACTCAAGCTAGCTTCAATGGATTCTTGGAATTTGGATGGGGATGTATGTAAAAAGTATGGATTTTGGCTTCTCAAAATAACATTATAACTTTAGCTTAAGGATTGTGATAATATGGCTTGGGAGGGGATTCAATTTATAGGCAAGAGGCTTGAGGGATGGAGGGCTAAGATGGAAGGAAAGGAGAAAGCTCATGGAGGGCTAAGATTGAATGAGAGGAGAGCACATGGATTGTGCTTCCTTACAGCCAATCAGGGAGTGACACATTTCACAGGGTGAGTGGATGAAGGAAAGGGCAAGGATGAGTCAACAAAGGAGGCTCAAGGGATAATATCTTCATAAAGACCCTTCATAAATGGCTTGTAAGAGCAATGCATGGGCTTGTAAGAGTTTTATGGCCTTGTAAGAGCATTCATTGTTGGGATATTTTGGAAGGAGTTGAGATTGTTGACTTTGCTTGATTTAGGAAAGTCTTAAGGTTGCTTAGGGAATGTGACAAGGTGGGGGGGGGGGGGGGGGGGATTAGAGGTGATTTAGGATTTAGATTAGGGATGCTAAAGATATGCAAGTGGATGGCATTCAACGAGGGTGGGTGAGTTAGTAGCTAAGCTTGGTTAGTATGGGTGGATGGGGTGGATTAGGCTAAAATGGAGGTTTAGAGATAGGCTTAGGGTGAGGATGAAGACCTTCTAGAAGAGTCTAGAATTTCCTAGGATGAGGATAAAAGGTTTATTTATCTTAAAGGTTTGGGTTGAGGAGATATTCATTAAAACATTTTTAATAAATACGAGGATTAATATTTAATCTTAATTAAATATTTTGAGTTGGGATTAGGGGTAGAAAATGATGAGATTAGCCTTTAATCGAAATTAAAGAAGGATTAGAAGATTTTGGAAGAGGTTAGTGATCTTAAGGAAATTGGCCAAGTTTTGGCTAAAAAATAAATTATTTATTTATTTTGGGATTTTTGGTCAATTTATTAATTAAATAATTAATAAATAAGGAAATAATGTTTAAATAAGATTTAAACATTTTTGGGAGGGATTCCTTAATTAAATATTTTTAATTAAGACAAAGGGATTTAATTGCATAAAAATAAATAAATAAATTAAATAATTAATTAATTAATAAATGATGATGTCATCGATGACTTTTTTCAGAAAATAGAAATACTTTATTTTTAAAAGGATTTTAGGTGTCTACACAAAGAACTCTTGTGTATGCAATGCAAGAATAAGAGATAAACTAAGATGAAATGCACAATGCAACCAAGCTAAGCAAATGAAAGTGTTACATCCACACTAATTAGACTATGTGAGCTAAGCTATTACAAAAGAACTATATTAACATGCAACTAGACTAGAATGCCATATGACAAAATGTCATGGATGAAAGAAATGTAGACAAGAAGTAGAAGTTCTTCACAAAAAGCTCTTTAAGAATCCCAATAGAAAACCTGCAACATAAAAATACTCAAGAATTTGGATCCTTTCAGGGGGAAAGCTCTCTCCCTTTTAAAGAAAAAGAACGGTAGAGATCAAAAGACAATAATACCCCAATCAAGGGTTGAGATGAATCTAGAATAAGTGGATCATATTCTAATGGAAGAGACAATTCATTATGGAGGAATTTAAAATTGAAGGTAATGGGGGACATGTCATAGTGGAGGAATAAAGAAATGAGAAGAGTGGAAGACATGTCATAGTGGAGGAATAAAGAATGAGGTGAGTGAAAGACAATTCATAGTGGAGGAATTTAAAAATGAAGGTAATGGGGGACATGTCATGGTGGAGGAATAAAGAAATGAGGAGAGTGGAAGACATGTCATAGTCGAGGAATAAAGAATGAGGTGAGTGGGAGACATGGAGGAGTGGGGGATTAAAGAATGAGATGAGTGGGAGACATGGAGGATAAATGAATTAAAATTTCATTTTGAGGGCTAGATGGATAAAGGGGGAATAAATTATTTTTAGAAATCATTTATTAAACTTGGTGGAGGAAAGGTTAGGGTTAAGATTAATTTAGATTAATCTTAGTTAGGTTTAAGAAACTTAAGCATGTGGAGGATTTAAATAAATTGAATTTATTTAAAAGGGAACATATGATGTCACTATGCATTAAATGAATTTAACACATTAGAGGGGAGTATTTGAATTAAATTCAAAATACATTAGAGAAGTGAACTTACTTAATTAAGTAAAATTAATTAAACAAGTAGAAGAATATGACAAAATACAATTAATTAATTAATAATTAATCATAATGTCAAAGGAGATATTAAATTAATTAATACAGTGTTAAAGGAGTGAAATAAATTTAAAAATAAGATCCTTCATTCCACTAAAATGGAGTGAATTATTAAATTAGGCCACTTCATTCCACTATAGATAGAATATTATCAAATTAAGATCCTTTATTCCATTTTGTATTTTTAATTTGATTTGAAATATGACTCATTTTGATTTTATTAAAAATGGATATTCGTGTATTTTTCTCAAAAGGGTTCAAATTTGAATTAAATTAGAATGTCTATCATTTAAATAAATTCAAATGTATAGCCATCCTAGGTAGAAATGAGAGATCAATGAGTATGAGCTAGAATTTGTTTCGGTGATTATTCAATTTTGCTTGATTTGATCATAAGAATTGATGAATTTAGCATTTTGATTTTGCAAGGCCAATTTTGGGTGATTAAATTTGCCCCTCTTTGACTAATGTGTGATTGATATGGGAACACATGTGGTCAAAGAATAGTTAAGAAGCTAAGAATTCCTCATCTAATATGTGATCGATATGGGAACACATCAAATGAAGAAGCCATGATAGCAAATATATATATAACTCTAATTTCAAAGTATGAATTCATTCTCTAACTAATGTGTGATCGATATGGGAACACATGTAGTCAAAAAATAAAGAGACTATAATAGCACTAGCAAGCATTGAGTGATCAGACTGATAGCAATAGTCTAGAACACTAGATAGATCAAGAGCAAATGGAAATGGTCAAGCATATGCCCTTGAAAGAGAAAATGTTACCAAAAAAATAGTAATGATAGATTATGTTTGCCCCCTCGGGATCAAAATTGAAATGATCGAGGAAGTGCATAAACTAGTAAGATATGATCAATAAAGAACAAGAACAATCAGCAATGAAATGAAAGTATGCCCCAAGCAAGGATGAAATAGAAGAAACATGATATGAAGTGAATATGGTAAGTGAAAAGAGAATGGAAGCAATGTGAAAATGAAGAAGGGAAGAAATACCCCGGTGAGAATCAAAGATAGGCTCAAGCAAGTCAGCTAACTGCATAGAAAGAAATGGATTTTAAAATGCAATATTGACCTTAGTCATGAACTCAGATTTTGATTTCGATCCCGAAATGAATTCAAGGTGTCGATTTTAGCTATAGGTGCAAGTAGGTCAAAATAAGAAATTTGAAGTGAGATAGAAAAATGACAAGATTAGGAAAGATATGAAAATATGCTCAAGAAGAAGGAAGAAAATATGAATGCAACTAGTTAACACATCCACGGATGATTAAGAGAGAGAGCTTTCTCCATATGCAAGATTAAGCTAAAAATGAACCTATAATGCAAGCTAACATGCAAAGTGGTTTACTAGCAAGGGATGCATAATGTTTAAACTCTTATTTCATCATCAAGCATTTATAAGATCATACAATCATCACTAGCATGAGCTATGAAGATATGAATGACCTTATCTGGATGTCAGAATGAGGTGTAAGCATTAAGGCACAAGAAGTCGGAATAACCAAAACACCTATCCCTTTTAATTTAGCAAGGGAACATAAGCATCAAAGCATAAAAGCTAGGATGACTAGAATGTTTCTTGCAGACAAGCACACCAGACATGCGAGAGATCCTTCTCATGCTAAGTAATCAGGAAGTACTTTGCCTGCAACAACCCTTGCATTTGTAACTTGAGATAGAAGTTTACTAAGTATACTCATAGTGACCCGTACGTTCACTAAGAGAACTCATTCAAATAGACAAGGAGAAGAACCAACCTCACTAAAGCATCCATATAAAAGGAGTCAAGGTATATACGGCCATCCAACATGAGATAAAGGCTCTTATAGTAGACACCCCTTTTATATGGATTCTTCATATCATTGGAACTAAACCATCAAGCAAAAAACAAAGAAAAGATCATGTCCCGCAATCCTTTCTCCTCTAGTTTTGAACATCGTTGAGTTGCAAGAAATCATGGCATAAGAGAAAATAAGCATTTTCCAATCCTTTGTAGTTGTGGTTGTGTGTGAAGCAAGTATAATATACAATAATTTGTACAATAAATGGGAATGTGGTCCCCACTTGGAAGAAAAAAGAAGAAGCTATGATACAAAAAAAAGTGTAAGTATTTATGCACATTGGATTTGATTTAGTGTACGACAACTCACCAAAGGTGTTGCATTCAGAGTGTTTGTTAAAGTGTATTTGGTGTTAGCATGTGTGGATGATAGGTAGGAGCACAGATGGGAAAGGTCTTTTGGAAGAATCAGTATTGTTGTGCAGCAATCAAAAGGCATTGTATTCTTAAGTGGCAAGATAAGGTTGGTTGTTGTGCGATTTTGATATGTCATGAGATGTGCTAAAATCAATTAGAGTGGCATAATTGTGCATCGTTTGTGAAAAATATGGTGGACAACTCACTTGCTCCCAATAAGTCGATAGCGTGTAACAGAAGGTATTGAGAGTTTGTTGCCATAAATAGGTGAATGATACCCATTGATCTCATAGTGTATTTGAGTGATTAACAGATGCAAGAGAAGCTTGAGCAAATAATTGTTTATTTGAAAATGGCAATGGCGGACTCACAAGAGCATCCACAACAAAAACTTGAGTCAGTAGAGGTGGGAACTAGAGGATGGATCGAGGATAATAGTGAAAACCCGGTGGATGGAAAGTGGCTGAGGAGGCAAAGAAGAAGAGCAAAATGTAGTCACCAAGAAGTGAGTGGAGCATCCTCTCATCAAAATGTGTCGGTGTGAACGGGAAGCCATAAAGGCAAGTCAAGGTGAATTGCCCCAGGATCCAACAAAAGAAAATGAGGAGGATCCTACCTTGCTGCAGATGTTATTTGAAAGTGCGATGCCAATTGCAAGGCAAGATGAGATAGCAGAGGAGACTAGATCTCCAAGTGGGTAGAGACAACTAGAAGATAGCAATGTGCATGTCTTCTTGACAGATAGCCAGCTAGAAAATCAAACACCTATGGAAGGGACTACCCCAATTATAGAGCAAGGACCTGTGTTGAAGTCAGTGGCATCACCATATTGGTGTGGAAAGAATATACTTGGGGGAATGATTAACGTATCTATAGAGAAGGCGAGTAGTTTTGTTATGTATTCATTTTGTGCTTTCAAAGAAGTGCAACCTAGTATTGTGTCACAACCAATTCATGATGCAGTCGTGGTGATGGAAGTAGAGCTAAAGAAACCATTGGTGGCAGAGATGGAGTGGGCCGATAATGCAATGAAAGATGTTGAGTTCTTTCGAGGTTTGATTGAGAGAGCTCGATAAGATGGGGCACATGAGGAGGCCAAGCGTTCAAAACTAGTACTTTTAGCAGAGTGAGCATGAGAAGAGACAACAGGGGCATCTCTAGCTATAGAACGAGCATTAGTGGAGAAAATTCAAAATGAATTGTTCTTGTTGTGAGCGCAAGTGGAAGCTTTCAGAGAAATGATGGCAAAGATGAATGCCATAGCATATCGATCACAAGATCAACTGAATGCCACAAATGCAAGGATTATGCACTTCATGAATCAAATGCATAAGGTGAAGTATGAGAGAGAGTCATGGAAAATGACTATGAATATGTATAAGGCAGAATGGGACATTGCTTAGTAGGCAACAATGCTACCTGGGGTAGTGAAATTATGGTCAGATATGAATGAAGTATGAGACTTAGGTTGGTTTAACAACTATTTTGTAAATCCTTTAATAGGGTGGCATTCCAAGTGAATGTTCTAAAGTCCTTTAACTAGGCCCACTTCTAACAAGGTGGTTAAAATCCCTTAATCGGGTCACATTTAACAGTGTGTTTTGTAGCCTTTAACAAGGCAAGCCTTTCATAGGGCATCACTTTAGAAGAGTGAGAAAGGAGTATGATTCGGGGGATACTTTTGTCAAAATTAAAGTATCTCCAAAACTCCAACAATCAGCATCAGATTAAACTCCTTGAAATTCTGGACCCAATGCAATTTGAACGAACAAAAACGGAGTCCATATGCAAAAGTTATGGTCAATCAAAGGTTGGTCAAACCGAAAATGAAGGGCATCAAAAAGGTGAAAAAATAATCATCTCCAAAGTGGTCAACAATGGATTTCAAAGCAAAGATCTCATTAAGAGCTTTCCAGCGGTGTTCGTTTCATCAAAATCGGAGTTCGTATGTGAAAGATATAATAGTTTGAATTTGTTGAGACAAAAAGGACCCAGATGATGTTAGCATGACATCATCATGCTGACGTGATAGCTAGAAGTTGGCTGGAAAAAAAAAAACATTTAAAAAAAAATGAGTTGTGAGATTTGAACCCACAACCAATTACCTCCAAAACCATTGGCCTAACCACTATGCCACACATGGATTTCAAAACATATTGGCGGCAACATGTTTTTAACCATTGACTACCGCCAATTTCAAAGAAGGAGGACCGCTGGCGGGGTTGGAACCCCCGATCGACGGTTACCATAAAAGGTGACTGGCCGTTGAGCTATTTTAGCGCTTGAAGATTATTCTACACCAGTTTTTATTTAACCTTAGCCAAAATCCGCCAACCTTAGTAAAATAAGGTTATTTGTTACTATTTTGACCCAAAAATTAACATAAGCCAAATCTGTTAAAAATGGCTAACAAGTTATTCCGAGAGGGGAATTAATTGAAGGGGTTATTTTTGTAAATTGTTGTTATAGCCTTATTTTGGCTAATTTTGTGTATAAAAATGAGGTGTTAAGGGACTCTTAGGCATTCAGAAAAAGGAGAGAACGTCCAAGTGCTGAGTATAAGGGAGATTTTTGAAGTTCTCATTCCTGTACTTTGAAACATCATAATGTTGTTGTACTTCAAAGGAGTGATTTTGTAAAAATTTGTACCTGATTTTGGAGATAATCGGATCGGTCCCCCTATTGGAGTAGGACCCGGACATGTAGTCTATACGAATGAACTCCGAGATCAAATTGTTTGCGTCTTCTTTCTCTCATTGTCTCTTTTATCAGCTTAATCTTGTTGTTCTCTTATTTCATTTACGTTAATTTGATTCGTTAAAAGTTTTAAATTAATTCTATGTAATCAATTAGAATTCCTCTGTAATAGTCCTAGATCCTAATCAGATCAAATTTGGTATCAGAGCCTTTGTTGGACTAGTATTGCAGATTTGAATGCTAACAAGATCCAAGATTGAGAAAGGCGAAGGAAAGCTTGAGGAATACAATCCTAAGATTGGAAAATGAAGTACTAAACCATCATCACAAATGGCAGACGAAGGTGGACAATCTTTTCAAGATAAGAGTATTTAGAAGACTCTTCAGAATTTGCAGACAATGGTAGAAGTTTTGGTACGAGAAAGAGAAGAGAAGATGCAAAGACGTGCAACTTGAAAGGACAAAGGGAAAAAGAAAGGTGTTGATCGTGATCCACCAAAGACACCTCCTTCTTCTCCTTCTTCTCCCTCTTCTCCTTCTTCCCCCTCTTCTCCTTCTACCCATTCTGAGTCTTCTAATATTTTCAAAGGAGGACATAAGCCTCGAATTAAGTTGGATGTAAAGTTTGACTTACCAAAATATTGTGGGGAGTTAAATGCCAAGAAACTAAATGACTGGATTCAGCAAGTAGAAGTCTACTGTAGAGTTCAAAACCTTGTAGATGATGTTGATAGAATTCAGTTAGCCACTCTTCGTTTAGGTGGCGTAGCCCTAACTTGGTGGGAGAGTAGGTCTCAGGATGAAACTTCACAACATGGTAAGTTTAGTTTGTCTTGGTCAGAATTTGTTACTGCTTTAAAAAAGCAATTCTACCCCCTAGGCCATATGCAGCAGTTAATGATGAACTGGCAACATTTTAGGCAAGGGAAAGGTCAGTTTGTCCAGGATTACACCCATGAATTTTGCAAAAAGGCTATTTCATTAAATGTCCCATTGTATACCCAAGACACCTTACTCAAGTATATAGGTGGTCTTCATTCTTACCTAAGGCATTCTATTCTCGTCCTAAATCCTTGTAATTTGGATGAAGTATGTGTCCAGGCAACACATTTAGAATCAAGGGGTAAGGGTACTTTCATTGATAAGTCTAATAAAAAGCCATCTAAGTTTGAGGAAAAGTCCAAAGGAAAAGGAAAGGGTAAAAAGACAGCAACAGTAAAGAAAGAGGGTGAGAAACCTACATGCTCACATTGCAAGAAAGAAGGGCACGATGATTCTAAGTGCTGGAAGTTACATCCTGAAAAGAGGCCAAAGCGATATGGTGGAAACAAAGGTAAATAAAAAACTGCTGCTGTAATTCAACAAGATCTTGGATCTGACTCCGGAGATGAGACAAAGATTGTTGCTACCGGGATTCAAGGTAAAGGAAAAGGTATATCTCTTTCATCAGCTCCAAGTTCTTCTAGCATAAGTGCAAGTACAAGTAAAGAATCTTCTCCTAAGAATGATAAGCAAAGGAATGAATTATTTCACATTCGAGTTGTTATCAAGCATAATAAGGTCGATACATTATTCGATACGGGTTCCCAAGTTAATTTGATATCTGAGGAAGTTGTTAAAAAGCTTAACTTGACTACAACACCTCATCCAAAACCATACCCTCTTGGATGGGTTTGCGATGATGCACAGTTACAGGTAACTAAACAATGCAAGTTAAGATTTGCTATCACTGAAAACTTTGTAGATGAGGTAGAATCTGATGTAGTCCCTTTAGATATATGTGGTCTTGTACTTGGGAGTCCCTATTTGTTTGATCGTCAAGCTATCTTTTATAGGGGGGAAAATAAATATCATTTGTTTAAAGACAAGATTGAATACATTGTACGAGCACATAAGGTTAAGACTAATCTGGCATTAGTCAATGTTGGTCAAATGAAAAGGTTAGTCAACTCTAGTAAGAATTTTGTGTTGATGCTTGTAAAAGCCAAAGAAGATGATATATCTGAGGCATTTAAGGGATGTGATCCAAAACATAAGGTTGAAATAGTCAAAGTTGTTTCCGCTTACGATGACTTGTTTCAGGAACCGAAAGGATTGCCTCCTAAGAGAGAGATACAACATGAGATCCAATTGCAGCAAGATGCACCACTTCCTAATATTGGCATGTACCGCTTATCAGTGTTACAGAATGAAGAAATCAAGAAGCAAGTTCAAGAGTTGGTCGAGAAAGGAGTTATCCATCCTAGTACTTCTCCTTGTGGTTCTCCTATTGTATTGGTTCCAAAGAAAGATGGGACTTGGAGAATGTGTATTGACTACAGGGCTCTGAACAAGATAATGGTAAAGAATAGGTACCCTCTTCCTAGAATTGATGATTTACTTGATCAGTTGAAACATGCAATTTATTTCACTAAGCTAGACTTATGTAGTGGATATCATCAAATAAGAATTGCAGAAAGTGATATTTGGAAAACAACTTTTAAGACAAAACAGGGACTTTTTGAGTGGTTGGTCATGCCATTTGGGCTTTGTAATGCACCAGCTACATTCATGAGAGTCATGAAAGATGTCTTTCGTCCCTTTATTGATGATTTTGTCATAGTCTATTTAGATGATATTCTTGTATTTAGTAAGTCTTGGGATGATCATGTAATTCATGTAAAGAAAGTATTTGAAATACTAAGAAAAGAAAAACTATATGTAAAGATGTCAAAATGCGAATTTGCAAAGACATCCTTAGTGTACTTAGGCTATGTCGTAGGGAATGGTCAACTGAAAGTAGACCCTGCGAAGGTCGAATGTATTGTAAAATGGCCTAAGCCAAGTACAGTTACAGAAATCAAGAGTTTCTTAGGTGCAATTCAGTACTGGAGGAAGTTCATTGCAAATTTCTCTTTCATTGCATCATCGTTGCATGCATTAACCAGTACCAAGGCAAATTTTCAGTGGGGAGGTCTGCAACAAAAGGCTTTCAACACTTTGAAGGAAAAGTTGAGCACCGCACCAGTTCTAGCTCTACCTGATTTACATCAACCATTTGAGATTGAGACAGATGCGAGCGGGTTTGCCATGGGAGCTGTACTCATGCAAGGAGGTAAACCAGTCTGCTACCACTCTGAAACTTTTTCAAGAGCAGTAAGTAACTATCCTACATATGATAAAGAACTTTATGCTTTAGTTCAGAGTGTTAAAAAATGGAAGCACTACTTAATGGGAAAGGAAACTGTAATCCACACTGATCACCAACCACTAAAATATTTGCACTCACAATCTAAGTTGCAACAAAGTAGGCACTTTAGGTGGATGGGTTTTCTGCAACAGTTTCATTTGGTAATTAAGTATAAGAAGGGTTCCCATAACAAAGTAACAGATATGCTCTTTAGGCCTCCTGTTTAGAATGCTTTGATAATCCTTCAAAATAGTTCTATGGTTGATGAAAGTTTTCAGGAACAATATGCTAATGACGAGAACTTTAAGGATATCTATGCAGCTTTAATCCAGGGTAAACATGTAGAAAGATTACTATGTGCAGGATAATTTGTTGTACCACTTGGGAAAATTATGTATTCCTAGAAATGAACAAGCACATGTAATCCGTGAAGCACACACCTCGTTGATTGCAGGACATTTTGGGGTAAGTAAGACATTAGCTCAATTGCAGAAATATTGTTACTGGCCTCGTATGCAGGAAACTGTCACCAAGTATATAAAAGGATGTGTAATGTGTGCAACCAGTAAACCAAGTAATAGGAAATTAGGTTTGTACACACCATTACCTGTACCATCCCATCCATGGGAAAGTGTATCTATGGACTTTGTGGGAGGTTTACCTATTTCTAGGAAGGGTCATGATTATTTGTATGTAGTAGTTGATCGGTTCAGCAAAACGTGTATTTTAATGCCTTGTAAAAAGCAAGTTACTGCTGAACTGACTGCTCATTTGTACTTTCAAAATGTATGGGTTCATTTTGGGTTACCCACTTCTATTGTATCGAATTAAGATTCTCGATTCTTAGGGGAATTTTGGTCATATTTATGGGGACTCATGGACACCAAGCTAAAGAAGAGTACAGCTTTCCATCCCCAGACCGACGGACAGACAAAGGTAGTGAACAGGACAATTGTGCATCTACTTAGAGGCTACTGCAGCAAACATCCTAAGTTGTGGGATGAAATTCTTCATTATGTGCAACATGCTTACAACCATGCGGCACACTCTTCTACAAAGAGGTCTCCTTTTGAGACTTGCTTCGGTTACTTGCCTAAGACACCAATTGATTTTGCTTTTGGGAAGGACGATGTTGTAGATGGATGCCATGATGCAGAAAAGGCTTTAAAGTTCATCTAGAAGGTCCAAGCAATCCATCAGGTAGTAGAAGCACAATTAGAGCAAAGCCAAGCAAAATACAAGGCTCGCCATGATAAGCATCGCATTGATCACCAATTCCAAGTTGGTGACAGAGTTTGGTTACATATTAGCAAGGAAAGAATGCAAGGTGAAGGAAGGAAGCTCAAAGCTATCAGGTATGGTCCTTTTGAGATCTTGGAAAAGATCGGTACTAATGTTTTTCGCCTTAATCTTCCTCCATACATGCAAATTTACTCAGTTGTCAATGTTGAGAATCTGAAGTTGTATGAGCCTCCAATGATCTTGGATGAAGACATCAGTGTTTAGGTTCCATCAGATGATGATCTTTCACCAGAGTATATGTCAGAATTGCCAGAAGATGTTATCCTAGACAGGAATGTCAGAACTTCACGAAGAGGACCAGTTGAATACCTTCGAGTGGGATTGAAGGGGATGCATCCAAGCAAGGCAAGATGGATGGAGATTGGTAAAGTGAGGGAACTATACCCTCACCTTCTTTCTGAGTAAGCCAAACTTTCGGTGGTCCGAAAGCTCCTCAGTGGGGAGGCTTGATCTGGGGGATACTTTTGTCAAAATTGAAGTATCTCCAAAACTCCAACAATCAGCATCAGATTAAACTCCTTGAAATTCTTGACCCAATGCAATTTGAATAGGCAAAAACGAAGTCCATATGCAAAAGTTATGGTCAGTCAAAGGTTGGTCAAACCGAGAACGAAGGGCATCAAAAAGGTGAAAAATAATCATCTCCAAAGTGGTCAACAATGGATTTCAAAGCAAAGATCTCGTCAAGAGCTTTCCAGCGGTGTTCGTTTCATCAAAATCGGAGTCCGTATGTGAAAGATATAATAGTTTGAATTTGTTGAGACTGTCAGCATGACATCATCATGTTGACGTGACAGCTAGAAGTTGGCTGGAAAAAAAAAAAACATTTAAAAAAAAAATGAGTTGTGAGATTTAAACCCACAACCAATTACCTCCAAAACCATTGGTCTAACCACTATGCCACACATGGATTTCAAAACATATTGGTGGCAACATGTTTTTAACCATTGACTACCGCCAATTTCAAAGGAGGACCGCTGGCGGGGTTGGAACCCCCGACCAGCGGTTACCATAAAAGGTGAGTGGCCGTTGAGCTATTTTGGTGCTTAAAGATTATTCTGCACCATTTTTTATTTAACCTTAGCCAAAATCTGCCAACCTTAGTAAAATAAGGTTATTTGTTACTATTTTGACCCCAAAATTAACATAAGCCAAATTTGTTAAAAATGGCTAACAAGTTATTCCGAGAGGGGAATTAATTGAAGGGGTTATTTTTGTAAATTGTTGTTATAGCCTTAATTTGGCTAATTTTGTGTATAAAAATGGGGTGTTAAGGGACTCTTAGGCATTTAGAAAAAGGGGAGAACGTCTAAGTGTTGAGTATAAGGGAGATTTTTGAAGTGCTCATTCCTGTACTTTGAAACATCATAATGTTGTTGTACTTCAAAGGAGTGATTTTGTAAACATTTGTACCTGATTTTGGAGATAATCGGATCGATCCCCCTATTGGAGTAGGACCCGGACACGTAGTCCATACGGATGAACTCCGAGATCAAATTGTTTGCGTCTTCTTTCTCTCATTGTCTCTTTTATCAACTTAATCTTGTTGTTCTCTTATTTCATTTACGTTAATTTGATTCATTAAAAGTTTTAAATTAATTCTATGTAATCAATTAGAATTCCTCTGTAATAGTCCTAGATCCTAATCAGATCAGAGTAGCATGTTACTAATGGTTTTTCTCAAATTGGGTTTTCATGTAAATCACTGTGTTATGTGTTGATCTTTCATGTTTTATTCCTGCATGTTGATTTATCAGTAACTTGTTAAGAAGAATATTTAGCTTGGATGCATGGTTAGTTTAGATGGGCTTACTATACTTAATGAAAAAGTTTTATTAAGACATTTGGACCTTCAATAACTAATTCACCCCCCCCCCCCCCCCCCTCAGTTATTCTAAAGCATTTCTAACAATTGGTATTAGAGCCATCTGCTAATTTGGTTTAAAGGTACTAGAAGTAGAAAGATCAAGATGTCCAAGAGAGAAGTTCCCAAGCTCAGTAGAGATAACTTTGCTACATGGAAAAGTTTAATGAAGTTGCACCTTTGATCAATAGGTGATTATGCACAAACCTCAATTGAAGTGGAACATGTTGATCCAACTGGTGTTCCTACTGCAGAAGATATGAAAAAAAAGAAGGAGCACAATCAGGCAATGTTGGAGATTGCCTCTGCCCTCAACTATGCTGAATTTGATGGCATCAAGGGATGCACCTCTGCATTCAAGATGTGGAAAGCCTTGTCAGATATTTATGGAGGAGATCAAAATTTCCAAAGAGCAAAAAGAGAAAGCCTTAGAGGAAATTTTGATGACATGAGAATGGAGGAAGGTGAGAACATTACTCAATATGCCTCTAGAATAAAGGAAGTAGTAAGTGCAATAAGAAGTTTGGGTGGTCATCTAGATGATGAGACTGTTAATAGAAAATTCTTAATAACCTTACTTCCCATCTATGTTATTAAAGTATCAGCCATCCAAGAGTTAAGATGCATACCAGGAAACAAACTAACTCTTGATGGTATAGTGGGAAGACTTACAACATTTGAGTTATCCAACTTTGATAACTACAAGCCTAAGAATCTTAAATCTACTTTCAAGGCCAAGCTATTGTTGAAAGACATTGAAGAGGTGAAACCAAAGAAGAAGAAAAGAAAGATAAAATATGCATTTAGTGACAACAACATAGATGAAGAAGATGTGGAACAATTGGTAGCATTGCTGGCCAGAAATTTCACAGAGGCAAAGGTAAATTCAGAGGTAAGTTGCCTATCATTTGTTTTAATTGCAATGAAGTAGGACATATTGTTGCAAGATGTACACAAAAAAGAACTACAGAGAAGGCAACAAGCACAAGAAAAGAAGAGAAGATGATAGCAAAGATTACAAAGACAAAGGCAAAAAGCACTACATTGTTGAAGAAGAGGAATCTGATGAAAATGATGATGAGGTAGTTTATGTAGCTATGAAGGATGAGTTAGAAAATGATGAGGCAACAACACTGGTAACCTGTGTAAACAAGAATGATAGATGGATCATAGATAGTGAGTGCTCACATCACATGACAGGAGACAAAAGTAAGTTTGTTACCTTTACTTAGTATGATGGAAATAGTGCTAGATTTAGAAATGATTCTCCATGTCTAATCAAAGGAAAAGGTTCCATTAAGCTTACAGAGAAAATTTCATGTCATAATGCATACTATGTTGAAGGATTAAATTACAATCTATTGAGTGTGTCACAGTTAAGCAATGTAGGATGCAAAGTAGAATTTGGAAACAAAACTGCCAAAATCTATGACACTGATGAAAATCTGATAGGAAAAGGAGACCAAACTAAGAGTAATCTATTTTACCTAGATATGGAGGATGTTGCCTATCTTATTGTAAGATTTGATGATGTGTGGCTATAGCATAAAAGGCTATCTCATGTCAACTTTGATAATCTAAATAGCATAAGCAAAATAAAGAAATTTGGAGGATTGCCTAAACTAAAGAAGCCTGATAACACAATGTGCAAATAGTGTCAGCTAGGAAAGATGACCAAGTCAAGTTTCAAAAGTAAAACCTATACTTCCAAAGAAGTACTAGAGTTAGTCTATACTGATTTATGTGGCCCAATAAAAGTGCAAAGCTACAAAGGAGACAAATATATAATGTTGTTTGCAGATGATGACTGTTCTAGGATGATGACTGTCATGTTCTTAAAGCAAAAATCTAATGCATTTCAAATGTTTAAGTGGTATTTGGCCAAGGTTGAGAAGGAAACAAGGAAGAGTCTAAAGTGCCTGAGATCAAACAGAGGATAAGAGTTCACATCAAAATAATTTGAGACATTTTGCAATGATAAAGGAATCAAGAGACAAACATTAGCACCTAGAACTCCCCACAGAATGGAATTGCAGAGAGAAGGAATAGATCAGTGATAAACTGTGCCAGAACATTAATGATGGAGAAGAATGTTGCTCTAAAGTATTAGAGAGAAGTTGTAAGTACAACCGTCTACACCTTGAATCGAGTACAGATCAAGAAAGGTACAATTGCAACACCTTTTGAATTATGGTATGGTCACACACCTAATGTAAAATATTTCAAAGTGTTTGGTTGTAAGTGCTATATTCTTAAAGATACTAGAAATGGCAAGTTTGATGCAAAGAGTGGTAAAGACATATTCCTTGGATATTCCACTACAAGTAAATAATATAAGTGTTTAAATACTAACACTGAAAAAATTGTGGAGAGTGTCAATGTAAACTTTGATGAGCATGCAAAAGAATCCATCAAGAAACTAGAAGAGTACAAATCCTTTGTATACTTCTATGAAGGAATGTCTGTTGAAGAAGAAGTTGCCAATCAAGTTGGGAATAAGCAACAAGTTTCAGTATCAGCCGAGTCATAACCAGTAAATGTCGAGTTGCATTCAAAATCTGAGTTACAGAATGAAGATAATGCACATTCTAATTTTGAAATCAGTACACATGAAAGAGATGATGAGCTACCTGAAAGAGATGTGCATAGTGACTCTGAAGCTGAAAGACCTAACATGGAAACAAGGATAGAACCAAGGCTATCCAAGTATGTGAGAAGACATCACCTTGCTAAACAAATCATTGGTGACAAGGAAGCTAGACCAATGACAAGGAACAAACTAAGAAATGAATCATGTCTGCTAAGCAAAATTGAACCCAAAATAGTGAAAGATGCACTACAAGATGATGATTGGCGTAAAGCTATGGAAGAGGAGATTAATCAGACGGAGAAGAACAAAACTTTGACTTTAGTTCCAAGATCAGATGATAAGAATGTGATTGGTACCAAGTGGGTATCTAGGAACAAGCTAGATGAGAATGGTGAGATCACAAGAAATAAGTCCAGACTAGTCTGTAAAGGTTATGCACAAGAAGAAGGACTAGACTATGGGGAAACATTTGCCCATGTTGCAAGGATGGAAGGAGTAAGAACTCTATTTGGATATGCTACTTACAAAGGTTTTAAAGTCTACCAAATGGATGTAAAATCTACTTTTCTAAATGGTATACTGGAACATGAAGTCTACATAGAACAAACAGAGGGATTTGTTGATGACAACAACAAGGATATCGTTTGCAAACTGCATAAAACACTCTATGGTTTGAAACAAGCACCTAGATAGGATTTGAAAGAACATATGACAACAACAAATTGTATATCAAGGTAGAAAAAGGTAAAGATATTCTGATATCTGAAATCTTTATTGATGATATAATATTTGGAGGAAAAGATGCACTATGCAAAGATTTTGTTGATCAGATGAAACATGAGTTTGAAATGTCAATGTTTGGAGAAATAAAATTCTTTGTTGGATTGCAAGTACATCAACTGAAACATGGCACATATGTGACCCAATCAAAATATATCACGGAGATACTCAAAACATTTGGCTTAGAGGATTCAAAACTAGTTAGTACACCAATAGTAATAGGACATAAGTTATCCAAGAATGATGAGTCCGCTGAAGTAAATTAAACAATGTACAGATCAATGTTTGGAAAGTTACAGTATGTTGTACATAGTAGACCAGACATCGCATCATCTATTGGAATAGTGGCAAGATTTTCTACAAACCTAAAAGAAAATCATCTTAAGGCAGTAAAAAGAATAATGAGGTACCTAGAAGGAACATATGACTTTGGCTTATACTACAAGAGGACTAAAAAGTTTGAGTTGAATGTCTACATTAATGCTAATTGGGGAGGTAATATAGATGACAAAAAAAACACCAGTTGAGGAGCACTCTTCTTAGGTAAAAGATTAGTCACTTGGACTAGCAAAAAGCAAAGTTGTACCTCATAGTCCATAGCTAAAGTTGAGTATGTTGCTATTGCCATTAACTGCACTAATATTGTATGGATTAAGCACTTGTTGAAAGGTATGAAGGAAGAGGTAACCAAATCTGTGATACTCTATTATGATAGCACAAGTTCCATCAACATATCAAAGAATCCTATAAAAATGCCAAAATAAAGCACATTGCAATTAAGTATCACTATGTAAGACAACTGGTGGAAGACAAACAAGTGAAAATGGAATATGTCAACTCAAAGAAACAAATTGCCGACATCTTCACAAAACCATTACCTAAAGATGCATTTGAGTATCTTAAAGGTAAGTTAGCAGTGATACCCCTATCCAAGGTTGTTTGAGTAACAACAAGATTGCCCTGCATCAAATGAGTTGATTACTGAAATGATATAAATTGATGCAGAGGATACTTACTTTAGGTTTTGCCTGAAGTAATTAAAATACTAAAATTCCAAATCAGTCACAAGCAAGGTGATAGAGGGAGAAATTGGAGTTCCTAAAAATGCTACACTTGCATAATAAGATGCTGAAATAGTATGTCTTTGGCATTGTTGTCAAAGAGGGAGAAATAGCAAAACTGATCAAAGTGGAAAGTTACAGAAAAGAGGGAGAAATAGTAGAAACTGATCAAATCTACAGGATCAAATGTGTAAAGGAAAAATAGTAGAAAGAAAGAAGAAAAGGAAATAGCAGCTAAGAGGGAGAAAACAACACAAACAAGAATCAATCAGGATGACAAGATCAAAGAGGGAGTAGAACAAAAAGGAAAAAGACAATGTATCAACAAAAGAGAAATCTCTAATGCTTTGAAAGAGGGAGTTACTTACAGAATTCAGAGGGATTCATAAGAAATTTAAAGTTGCTGATAGAATGAATAATTTTGGATACAAAGTTTTCTTTTTGGCATTTGACTTACTATTTTAACCTAGTTAGCATTTTGATAATTTGGTTGATTAGTTTGGTTTACCATCAACGCCAAAGAGGAAGATTGTTGAAATCTAATTGAAAAGATCACTATTCAAGAAGGGAGATTGTTGAGAAGAAGGGAGATTGTTGATAAAGAATGTTTTCAATCATTATTTTGTCAGTGATGTCAAACCTGCTATTTGTTGGAATGACAATTTCTTATAAGATCCAAGTACTATCACTTAGTTGATTGATGAAGAGGATTTAATCAATAAGATGTAACAAAAGCATCTAAGGAAAAGGTTGAGTTATGGTTTTGTAATGAAGTACAAGGATCAATTAAGACAATGGTAAAATGATGTATTGATAATCTACACTTAGAAACTCTAAAAGAATAAGTTGTAACAAAGTTGTTTGTAAAGCTTGACTAAACTCATTAGTGGGTGCCAAGCAAGCTAGTTCATGCCAAGCAGATTATTAGTAAGTGCCAAGAAAATGCAAAATCTAGTATGTGATGAGTGAAACAGAAGGTGCCGAGCAGTTTAAGTGTCGAGCTAGACAAAATGTAATAGGTGTCGAGCATCAGTAAAACTTAATTGATGTTGATTGAATCCACAGTAGGTGTCGAGCATCAGTAAAACATAGTTGGTGCCGAGTAACATAGTATGTGTTGAGCATCAGAAAGTCAATAGTGTCAAGCTGCTACATTATTTGAAAAGTCAAAGATTCACTAGATTTGAGTTGACAAGTTTGTTACCTTGAATTTTGTGAACCAAATGGAAGATAAGGATGATGAGCTAGTGACACAAAATTTTAGGTTAACCATTTTTAGGCGAATACAGGTGGATTCTACATGATGTTTCTAGAAGAAACAAGATAAGGGGTAGATACATCATACTTAACTAATCTATTCAAACAAAAAATAAGAGTGGGAAGATTAGAGCAAAAAATTATTCTAGACTTCTATTTAAGGAGTTACAAGTGAAGGAGCAAAGAGGTTGGTTTGAGAGAGTGTGTGGTGTCAAGGAGAATATATCGAGAGGGAGGAACAGAGTATAGAGACTTTGCTTTGAAAGGTGACCACAGAGGTGATTGCATTGACACAACGAGCATGAAGACTAAGGGAGACAAAGCTTGAAAGGAGGGTAAGCTGTCAAAGCTATAGAGACTAAAAGATAGGCAATTTTGTGAGCTGAATTGAGATCTAAAATCTGCAAGTTATGTTGTAAGTTGTATTAGATCAAAAACCCTTATTATTACTCTTTAGCAATTGTATCAGTTAGGGAAAAATCCTATGGACTTAGGTTGGTTTAACAACCATTTTGTAAATCCTTTAACAAGGTGGCATTCCAAGTGAATGTTCTAAAGTCCTTTAACCAGGCCCACTTCTAACAGGGTGGTTGAAATCCCTTAATCGGGTCACATTTAATAGTGTGTTTTGTAGCCTTTAATAGGGCAGGCTTTTCATAGGGCATCACTTCAGAAGAGTGAGAAAGGAGTAGCATGTTACTGGTGGTTTTTCCCAAATTGGGTTTCTATGTAAATCACTTTGTTATGTGTTGATCTTTCATGTTTTATTCTTGCATGTTGATTTATCAGTAACTTGCTAAGAAGAATGTTTGGCTTGGATGCATGGTTAGTTTAGATGGGCTTACTATACTTAGTGAAAAAGTTTTATTAGGACATTTGGACCTTGAATAACTGATTCACCCCTGCTTTCAGTTATTCTCAAGCATTTCTAACAATGAATATGATCTACATCAGATAGAAATGTGGGACTCTAACCTATGCATCAAAGACAAATAGGTCAAGATGACTATGCAGTTGGATTCCCTAAGTTTAATATAGTAAGACTATGCCTGTATCAAGGCATAAGTGCCAAGATAACCCTTGAGTGCGATCTTGTGAAAATAGTCAAGGATGATATGTTTGTAAGTCAAAGTGTCAAATAGGACAAGCATGAATGCTTTAAACACTATAGACAAATAAAGTATATCCACAAGCAGAAATCAAGAAAACATGCCCCATGCCCCTAGTCTTCTAGTCCATGAAATCCTCAAAAGACTATTGGGGAGGGAACATATAGTGAAGAAATTTTCATAGACAACACACAAAGTAAATAAAAATCAACATAGCTCAGTCATTTAAGTGTTTAAATGTGTGTGTGTTAGTCCCTTGGCCATTTCTTCAATGCTTGATTCTAGTAGCGAGAAATATCGTAGCACCCTAGATTATAGGTAAACTATCTAAAAAGTGTTGAGAAACACTTGATGTCAAGGGTGGGGGTAGTGTTGAGAAACATTGTTTTGTGAGTTTCCAAAGAAACCCTAATGCACAAGGAAACCTTTAAATAGGCAAAGCAACAGTGCCCTCAAGACAAGGATAAGAAACAGTCCCAAGCTAGGAAATGTATAGCAAAATAAGTGATTGAGAATGATAGACATAGGTGCAAGGGTCTCAAGTAGTGCCTGTTTCCAGGTTTTCACCACTTGGCAATTTTTTTAGGACTTTTTTCAATTTTTTTGTATTTTTGTATTTTTGTATTTTTTAGGTGATACATCAAAGCGCCTAGTGCTAGGTTTTCACTAAGATGATCATTTTTTCAGGATATTTTTCACTATTTAGGATTCTTTCAGGATCATAGAATGTACAAGATAGCTGAGTCGTAAGCCTTTAAGCATAGAACTTCTTTAAGTGTAGGACATTGATAGGCTCTGCAAGGTCTTCACCTTCAGGAGTAGACAGCTAATAAGTGCCAAACCCAAATGCTATTGTGATAATGTATGGGCCTAACCAATTAGGTTCAAACTTTCCTTTCTGCTCTCTACACTGTTGATTTTTTGGATCTTCTCTAAGCACGAGGTCACCAACTTGAAACTCATGAGGATGAACCTTCTTGTTATACTAAGTACACATGTGCTTCTGATAAGCCCTCATGTGATCAAAAGCTGCCTTATGATGCTCCTCAAGAGTATCTAATTCTTGTATTCACATAGCTCTATGGTCTTCATTAGTTATCAACCCATGTAAAGAGACTCATAGGGAGGGGATCTCTACTTCTAATGTGAGAATAACCTCAGAGCCATAAACTAAAGAAAAGGGCATGGCCCCTGTAGGAGTACAAATGGTAGTTCTATAGGCCCAAAGTGTTGGATTTATCTGCTAATGCCAATCTCTCCTAGACTTATGAACTATGCGATGCAAGATTTTCAACATTTTTTTGTTGGAGGCCTCTGCTTGGCCATTCCCTTAAAGGTAATAAATAAAAGACCAATGTTGTTTGATCTGAAACTTCTTGCATAGCTACCTTAGCTCCTTATTTTTTTAATTATCCTCTATTATCAGTGACAATAGAGGAAGGAATACCATACCAAAAAATGATGTGATTTAGTATAAATAAGGTAACATGTTTTCCTATAGTATCAGATAATGGCACAACTTCAACCCATTTGGTGAAATACTCAGTTGTTGTAATGATGAACTTGTGACCACTAGATGAACTCGGGTGAATTTTTCCTACCAAGTTAAAGGCCCATTATTGAAATGGCCAATATGTCACTAAAGGAATCAACTCACGCCTAGGAGCATGAATTAAGTTACCATGGAATTGGCATTTTTGACAAGACTTGGCATAAAGAACAACATCAGCTTGCATAGTCGGCTAGTAATAACCCACTCCAAGCAACTTTCGAGCAAGTGCAAGGCCATTAGAATGTGCCCCACAAATGCCATCATGGACTTTACCAAGTGCCTTTTCAGACTCTTCTAGTTGTAAACACCTAAGCAATGTTTTGTCTAGACCCTTCCTATACAAGTCACCAGAGACCAGAAGGTAATGTGAGGCATTGTAGATGAATTGGTGTTTTTGGTTGTGCATGAGGTTCTCAGCAACAATTTGATCACACAGGTAAGAGAAGATGGCCACACGGCGAGAGGAATCGTGACCTACAATAGTGCATATCATTTGATTATCGAAGGAATCATGGGCAAGATGATGCAATTCTTCTACCAGGAACTCAAATTGGGATTCATGTTATTCTAGTTGGAGAATAGATGCTAGAGTGGCCATAGCATTAGTAGCCTTGTTTTCTGCTCTAGGAATTTTCTGAAATGTCACAAAAGTGAAGTAGTTCCTTAGAGCATCTATTAACCTTTTGTAAGGTATCAACTTGTCATCTTTTGTTTGATAGTCATTATTCACTTGGTTAATCACAAGTTGAGAATCTCCATAGATATGCAATTCAATTATTCTCCATTCAAGAGCCATCTTGATCCCATTTGTTAAAGCTTCATATTCTGCCATGTTGTTTGTACAAGGGAACAAGAGTTTGTAAGATTTGGGGATCGTATATCCATGAGGGGAAAACAAACAAGATACCTACTCCAGCTCCATTTTGTGTGTGAGACCCATCAAAGAACATTTTCCAAGTTCTCTCAGTGATGTACATAAATGAGGCATCTGGATATTTAGCTTGTATGGGTGTTGTATCCTCTAGTGAAAAATCAACTAATTGGTCAGTTATGGCTTGTCCTTTGATGGCTTTATGTTTGACATACTAAATGTCAAATTCTGAAAGAATCATCATCCATTTAGCTAGACGACCAGTAAGTGCAACTTTGCTCAACAAATATTTTAAAGGATCAATTTTAGCAACTAGGTGAATTGTATGTGCCAACATGTAATGTTGAAGCTTTTGAGAAGTAAAGATCACTGCAAGACATGCTTTCTCGATGCTAGTATAGTTCATTATATAAGAAACCAAATTTTGACTAATATAATATACAACCCATTCTTTACCAGTCTCATCACTTTGGGCTAATAACACTCCTAGAGAAGAAGTTGTAGCTGAGATATACAAGACAAAGGTTTACCTAGAATAGTTGACATCAAAACTAGAGGTTTTGCCAAGTATCCTTTGATTTGATCTAGACTTTGTTGACACTCATCATTCTAGATACGAGTAGAACCTTTGTGCAAATTCTCGTTAAAAGGTTGAGCTTTATCAGCCAATTGTGAAATAAACCTCCTTATGGATTGTAGAAGTCCTTGTAGACTTCTAAGTTGAATGATATTTTTTGGAGGAGGTATATCCATGATAGCCTGGACCTTTTCAAAATCAACCTCAATACCTTTTTTTTGAGATAATGTAGCCTAGCAATTTTCTAGAAGTGACACCAAAGGCACATTTTTTTGGGTTTAGCCTAAGTTGGAATTGTTCCATGCTGTCCAATATCAAACTAAGGTCTTCAAGATGTGTATCTCTTTTTCTAGATTTCACCAATGTGTCATCAACATAGTCTTCCATATTTTTATGCATCATATCATGGAATATGGTAGTCATTGTTCGTTGGCAGGTAGCACCAACATTCTTGAGCCCAAAAGGCATGACATTCCAACAGAAAGTACCTCATGCACATGTAAAGGTTGTCTTCTCTTGATCAACTAGAGCTATCTTAATTTGATTATACCCATAAAACCCATCCATAAGGGAGTACATTTCATAACACGTATTCATGTCCACTATCATATTAATGTTTGGTAGTAGAAAGTCATCCTTGGGGCATGCTTTGTTAAGGTCTCTAAAATCAGTACAAACTCAGATGGTTTTATCATGTTTGGACATAGGTATAATGTTGGAAATCCATTCTGCATAGTCAATTGCTCTAAAATTTGCACTCGAGAGTTTTTCCAATTCTTCCTTCACCAAAAAAGCTACATGTGGGTGTATCTTTCTCAATTTTTGTTTAATAGGCTTGATATTAGGAGAAATAGACAAATGATGCACGATAAGATTTTTGTCAAGCCTAGGCATGTTTGAGTATGTCCATGCAAAATTGATCTTTTTGTCTTGAAAAAAGAAGGGCAAATTGTTCCTTTTCTTTAGCTGGCAATGATTGAGCTACATGAATGATTTTAGGAGATTCCTTTGTTCCCAAGTTGATTAGTTGTGTAGGCTCAATGAGAATTGATGATCTATCTTGAAAATAACATGGTAGACTACCAAGTACCTCATCCGTAAGTGCCTCAAAGAGGTTTTCACCATTAGATACATCTTTATTTTTACTATTTTTAGGCTCAGATACCACCACAATGTGGTTTTTTTTTCTTTTGATTTTATGACTAAGGTACTTGATATCTGATTTTGTCATATGAAACATAGGTTCACTGGTGGAAGAAGTGACAGGTTCAATAGAATTTAGGTAACAGGTGACCTCATAGTCATTTCAAAAAGATTGTAGTTTTAGATTCTGATGTTGAATGGACCAATCTATGAGATCGGGATGAATTAATGAGAGTGAGGTGGAAGCTTCAAGGTTATTGATGCAAAAGGAGTCATCTCTGGTGACATGCAAAGTTGAGCCTATAGTGAATGTTGCAAAAGTATCTAGATTAGGAATAGTCCTAAAGGGACCAGCATGGCCCACTAAAGCATTGTGTGAGCCAAACTCATCGGACCCTACACTAGACTTATTTACCGCATTCAATTGGATTGCATATATGTGAATGAAATTAACCTCGAGTTCACAAGAGGCATCTGATAAACTTTCCCATTCATACTCTTGAGAGCCTGTACTCTGATCTCTAGTAATTAGATGGGCAATATTTTGTCTGATCCGTCCTCTATTTAAATCTTCAAGGTTAGATTCATCCTGTTCTAGCTGTCTAGAGGTGGAAGCCTCAACATCATTATTGATAGTGAATGTTTCTTCTCCCCAAAAAAGAGAAGTTATAGGTATAAAGTATTCATTTGCTGAAGTGGCAACAATAATAGGAGAATCATCATCCTCTAATTCACTAGATATGGGTGCATTTTGAGTAGATGCTAGCATATTATCCTCTAGCCCAAATCCTAGGCTAGTAGTATCTCGAGCATCATGACCTTGAGTATGACTTAAAGGTTTAGCTAGAGCTTTTTTGTTATCAGTTAAGGACCCAATGACCTTGATAGCCCATGTTTTCAAGCATCCTATATCATTTTCCATATCATTTAGGAGAAATAGGAGTGGTGACTGCAGTGTCCTCCTCATCTTCCTCTCCCCTATATATCCAATCGCTAATAACTTGTTCTTCTTTTTCTGCTTCTAGGGGAACTAAGGACTGCAAAAAGTGCCAAAAAGAGTCATAGCAGATGCATAAGGTTTCTTTTTGGTAGACGGCTTCACATAAGATCGAGGGGAAATAGGTAGAGTGGCAATAGAGTCTAAAGTGTATTCACCCATACCAAGACTCATCATTTTCATTTTCTGTTCACACTCTATAAAAGACAGTGTTAGCTCATGAGAAGAGTGATTGCGTGGAACTAGTGTTTCGGCAGTAGACAATGTGTTGATGGACACTGAGTTGTCATTGGGGACAACTACTTCAGTACCATTAAAAGTGAACTTGATGCACTGATGATACGTAGAAGGCACTGCTTGCATGTCATGAATCCATGGTTGTCCCAACAATAAATTATATGCAAAGGGTATATCCAGGACTTGGAAAACAACATCCTTCTCCACTAGACCAACTTTGATTGGTAGCACAATTAGACCCCTAGATGGTCTTTCAACCTGATCATAGGCTTTTATAGTGATCTTGCACCTAGGGTCAATAGCAAACTCTGACATGCCCAACTATTGGATTACGTTAAATGAAATAATGTTTAACCCTACACCATTGTCTATCAAGACTCAGCGAATGTAGGTATGAAAGATTTGGACTTCGACATGGAGAGCAAGGTTGTGGGATGACTGAGAGCTCGGTCATCTTCTTCAGAAAAAGTGAGGTGGTGAGGTGAAGAGATATGATTCATCATAGCTTGGAATCATTCAACATTAATGTTTGTGGGAACATTGGCAGAGCATAAAGTTTTTTCAAGGATATCCTTGTGCAAAGGAGATAACTCTAACAACTCAAAAATAGAAATTTGAGCTGAGGTATGTTCTAATTGACTGACAAGGTCATAGTTGGAGATCCTAGAAATAGTTAGTTGTTTAGAAGATGAAGCATTCTTAGGATCCTGGGAAACTTTTAGAACAACCTTGGATTACCCCCTAGTAACGACATTAAGTGGTTCACTTTGTGATGGAAAAGAATCGGTTACCTGGAGCACCACCTTAGGTATAGAGTCATTATGGTATTGAGGAACGTCGCGCATTTTTAAGAAAACTTTGGGTCGTTCATCTACATATCGGTTGTCATCATTATAACTTGCCATGCATAAATACTCAATGGGCTCAAGCATGCCTATAACATTGCCTATGTCAGCATAAGCATAGCTAATCTTGACATCATTATTCTTTTTAGTGGCTTTAGAGGTTTCACCCTTCTTGTATTCTGGTAAGAGTTGTTTAAAAGCTTTGTGATCAACATTTTTGGTGAGACCATCTGTGACAACTTTTCCTTCCTCAATAAGATCTTGAATTATATCTTTGAGCTTAAAACAGTTTCCAGTGTTGTGACCCTTGCTTTGATGATAACTGTAGATATGATCCTCTCTCCACCACGAGGGTTTGACAGGTGGGTCATAGGGTCGAGAATTATCTGGCAAAGTGATCAAATTGTTTGCAATTAGAGTTTTTAAGACCACTTCATAGGGCTCAACCATTGGTGTGTAAGCACGTCGTTTCTTGGTAGACTTAGAGCTCTTCTCAAGTGTTTGTGGTTTCACATTTTCTTGTTGCTTTGTGGCATAGATGGCGGTAGAAATATTAAACATGGGTTCCTTGGTCTTAGGAGTGTCCACTACTCCATCATTGACAACATAATTGTTTTTATTCCAAGGTTTACCTTTGTCTTTACCATTTCCATTGTTGTTAATGTCTTTGTTTATGACAATATCACCCCTTTTGATAGCAACATCTTCAATACGATATGCACTCTCAACCATGGCATTGAAAGATGTGAATAACTATTTCCTTAAATCAAAGTATAATTTTGGTACAAGTGTATTGACAAAAATATCAATTTTTTTAGCCTTAAGAACTTATTGGGGATAGCGAGAGTATAATGACCTCCATCGTTGAAGATATGTTGTGAAGGGTTCTCCTAATTTTTGTTTGATGTTGCATAAGTCCAACATTGTTACAAGATGTTGAATATTATAGGAATATTGTTGGATAAAACTTTACACAAGCTTGTCAATTTTTTTAATAGGAGGACTCAATTTGGTGAACCATTCCATAGCTTTCCCTCTTAGACTCATAGGAAACAACCGCATAAGAAAGGTGTCTTCATGCATAAAATCCATGCTAAGAGCATAAAAATGCTTCACATGATCGTGAGGATCACCATTTCCATTGTATTTTTCATACTTAAGAACCTCTATATCCTTAGGAAATGGTAGCATGTAGAGACTCTTATTAAATGGAAGAGCACATAATTATTCAACAAATGAAGTTTTGGGTAGTTCTTTTGAAGCTTGCAGTTGTGCAAATCGTTTGCTCAATTCTTGCATTTATTCCCTTAATATTTCAGCTTCAGTGGGTTCTTGTTTTGGAATTATGTGCTTTGTATCAAAATCTTGGGGGAGTTTCCATCCTCTTGGTGCCATTTATCAGAAGTATTGGTCTTCGTTTTCCTCTAAAGCTCTAAGCATCAATTTTTGAGCAAAGCCATCTTGTTGGAATTTTATAACATCCTTGCTAGTTACTTCTTCATCACTTTCATGATGAGAAGGGCATGTGCCCATGGTGACTCTAGGAGTTCTTGGAGGTGTGTTGCTGCCATCATTGCCATCAAAAGGATTTCGAGAGCAAGTCCCCTTGTTCCCTTCATGGTGGGTATGGTTATTATTTTCAGCTTGTTGATATTCTTTCTCCCTACCATACATGGCTTCTAAAATCCTTTGATTTTCACGTACTTGTTCCTCTAAATGACATTGGACTTCCTTGGGGTGCACCATGGTGACCAAACCATTCCCACCCTTAGGTGTCTCACAAGGTGTGTCGAACCGGATTTCAAAATTGTAAAGTGGATTATGCCTAATGTTAGTTGTTTGCATTTCAAAAGGCTTAGGGTCTTCCACACGAGGCTGTCCATGAGGACGTCTAGGTGGGGTTTCTAATTGTTTGAAAACAAAAGGGGTATGACTATTGCTCCCAACTTGAAATCTATTTGTAACCGACATGTAAGGACTCGTCTTTGTTTAATAGGACAAGAAAAGTAAGTCATATTTTAAGATCTTACAATCAAGATTAGTCGCTTGTCAAAGTATGATAGATGGCTTGTCAAACAATGCTCAAGAATTTATAGCATTGGTGACTCGAGTTGAGTGAGCGAGCAAGAAGCTCAATAGCAAACAACTAAAATAGAATGGTAACCAGATCTTGACAAGTGATTTATCAATGATGTTTCAAGACTTACATTTGATAGACTAAACCCATATTTTCAACCTAAGACAACTTCCTAACACACAAATGTGTAACCAGGACTAGATGGTAGAAGTAATGAGACCCTAGATTAGAAAATCAGAACACAAACTCTATTTTGACAACAAATAACCTCAGGTGATACTTTCTCAAAAACTAGGCGACATTCAGACAGCATAAAATGTTGCACGACATAGTTTTCAGTAGTAGTGTGATACTATTCTCTTTGGTGATAGTTCACACAAAGTGAGGTGATAGATATCGGTATGCAAAGGTGATATATCTCATAACATGAGGGAGGCACAAGTTTGAAAAATTACTGTTGCGCGATATTTCTTGAGAGATTAGGTGACAAAGTGCCAATTTGTGTGCAAAAGACCGGTTTCAACTCCAAAAATTGTGTTTTAGTTTTGATAATCAAATGATTTTTAGATCAGATAGTGTACGTTTTTAGTTTATGTCAATTATTAGCAAGGTTTACAAATAGTAAGTGTTTAGTAGGTCTCAAATAGTTGAACAATGGTAAAAACAACCTTGCCAACACGCACTTGTGATATCAAGACAACCTTTCTACCAATATTATCGAGATTTTTTGATGTGTAAGAACGTTAACACTGGTCAACATATTCAAAAATAGTAGCCAAGCAATCTACCTTAAGGTCACCATTCATTACTCAACAACTTGGCCCACACTTGATGCTCCTTTGCCTCACACCAAGTGGTTACCCATAAGAGATATTGGATTTTTCATGGAAGTGCCATAAGCACAACCAAGGGAACACATATGGTGAACATAAATCTTGGGGTGATCCAGGTAGTCCACTAGGATCGATCCTTGCACCAAGAAGTTAAGCAGCAAAATAAGGTCGATACTAACCTAGGGTGTCTAGATAGGGCTTTCATTCATAGTGTTCCTCTTGCACCCAATTAAGGGACACCCCAACTTGTGGTGGGTAATAGACCTTGCAATCACAAGAGCACCTTAAGCGTTCTTGCCTAGTGATCTCTGTATGGTCGAAATCCCATAAGCGATCACACTAAGTGAAGACAAACACTACGTCTACCAAGGTTTTGTGTCCATGATAGCCTTGAGTTAATAGTGGGTTGGAAGAGCTGGGTAATTTTCTTGTCCCCACTTGGATTGTTCCTCTCAGGTTGTCTGAGAGCAGACCCTCTAAAGGATTTTAACTACCACAAATTGGATCCACTCTTAAGGGTCAAGATTTTTGATTCACCTCAAGGGTGAAGAACATAGTCTTATCTTGATTGCTTCCCACAAACACACCAAGAAGATTAAATTATCCCCTTTCTTTTGAATATCCAAAGGTGGGTCAAGATTTCTAATTCACCACAAGGGTGAAGAGTGTACTCTCTTATCACCAAAGAACCTCAATCACAAGTTTAATGTGCCTAGGAAATGAAAATGACTAGTAGAGTGTCGCACATGGAAGTGAATTAACCATCTTAACTTAGGCTAGATTTTGAAAATAAATGCCACAATTTAAGCAAAAATAAAAAATTAGGCTTACCTTGTTCGAAGCTGGCAAAGGCTAGGCATATTTTTAAGAGTCTTTGACATGTTTGTTTTAAAGTCTTTGACATACGTTTTGTAGACCACGTGTAGAAATCTAAATTTTGTATGAAATCCTCTTGGCAATATCCCAAGCCTGCAGTAAAATATTCAAATTAGACTTCCATGATTTGGGTTATAAGTTTTATTTTATGAAAATCATAAAAAAATTATTAAAAATTAATTTATGATCATAAAAATCTAAAATTTTTATTGTGAGTTGAATTCAGCATCCACAACATGCAAAAAAAAAAAAGATTAAAATTCAACTATTCATGGCCAAAATTATTATTTCTAATGAAAATCATTAAAAAAATTATTAAAAATAATCGCTGCTTTGAAAAACTATTTTTTTTTTGGTAAGGCCAAGACATTATTTGAAACCTGCAATAAAAAATTCATCCCAATTCTAGAATAAAAATGTTAGAATAAAATAAAATAATTCTGAATATTCAAGGAGGCTTTTTCGAGCCCCACGGTGGGCGCCAAAAATGTACACTAAGAAAAGTGCACTTCTCTAAACCCTTATATCTAAGGTTTTCCATAGATTAGAAAGCTTGAGATGTCAGCTTAGAGCTCCCTAGTCATGGAATGCAAGAGCCATACAAATGAGCACAAAAGAAGCTCTCAGTCGAGCCTTAGAAACACAACCCTTGCTAGTAAACCATGAGATGAGAGATTCTTTGAGCAAGAGAAAGAATGCTAGTGTCAAAGAACTCTTGTGTATGCAATGCAAGAATGAGAGATAAACTAAGATGAAATGCACAATGCAACCAAGCTAAGTAAATGAAAGTGTTACATCCATACTAATTAGACTATGTGAGCTAAGCTATTGCAAAAGAACTATATTAACATGCAACTAGACTAGAATGCCATATGACAAAATGACATGGATGAAAGAAATGTAGACAAGAAATATAAGTTATCCACAAAAAGCTCTTCAAGAATCCCAATAGAAAACCTGTAGCACAACAATACTCAAGAATGTGAATCCTTTGAGGGGGAAAGCTCTCTCCCTTTTAAAGAAAAATGGACAATAGAGATCACAAGACAAGAATATCCCAATCAAGGGTTGAGATGAATCTAGAATAAGTGGATCATCTTCTAATGGAATAGACAATTCATAGTGGAGGAATAAAGAAATGAGGAGAGCGGAAGACAATTCATAGTGGAGGAATTTAAAATTGAAGGTATTGGGGGACATGTCATAGTGGAGGAATAAAGAAATGAGGAGAGTGGAAGAGATGTCATAGTGGAGGAATAAAGAATGAGGTGAGTGAAAGACAATTCATAGTGGAGGAATTTAAAATTGAAGGTAATGGGGGACATGTCATAATGGAGGAATAAAAAAATGAGGAGAGTGGAAGGCATGTCATAGTGGAGGAATAAAGAATGAGGTGAGTGGAAGACAATTCATAGTGGAGGAATTTAAAATTGAAGGTGATGGGGGACATGTCATAGTGGAGGAATAAAGAAATGAGGAGAGTGGAAGGCATGTTGTAGTGGAAGAATAAAGAATGAGGTGAGTGGAAGACAATTCATAGTGGAGGAATTTAAAATTGAAGGTAATGGGGGACATGTCATACTGAAGGAATAAAGAAACGAGGAGAGTGGAAGACATGTCATAATCGAGGAAAAAAGAACAAGGTGAGTGGGAGACATGGAGGAGTGGGGCATTAAAGAATGAGATGAGTGGGAGACATGGAGGATAAATGAATTAAACATTCATTTTGAGGGCTAGATGGATAAAGGGGGAACAAATGATTTTAAAAAATTATTTATTAAACTTTGTGGAGGAAAGGTTAGGGTTAAGATTAATTTAGATTAATCTTAATTAGGTTTAAGAAACTTAAGCATGTGGAGGATTCAAATAAATTGAATTTATTTAAAAGGGAACATATGATGTCACTATGCATTAAATGAATTTAACACATTAGAGGGTAGTATTTGAATTAAATTCAAAATACATTAGGGAAGTGAACTTGTTTAATTAAGTAAAATTAATTAAATATGTAGAAGAATATGACAAAATATAATTAATTAATTAATAATTAATCATAGTGTCAAAGGAGATATTAAATTAATTAATATAGTGTTAAAGGAGTGAAATGAATTTTAAAATAAGATCCTTCATTCCACTAAAATGGAGTGAATTATTGAATTAGGCCACTTCATTCCACTATACATAGAATATTATCAAATTAAGATCCTTTATTCCACTTTTTATTTTTAATTTGATTAGAAATATGACTCATTTTGATTTTATTAAAAATGGATATTCATCTATTTTTCTCAAAGGGGTTCAAATTTGAATTAAATTAGAATGTCTAACATCTAAATAAATTCAAATGTATAGCCATCCCAGGTAGAAATGAGAGATTAAGGAGTATGAGCTAGAATTTGATTTAGTGATTGTTCAATTTTTCTTGATTTGATCATAAGAATTGATGAATTTAGCAATTTTATTTTGCAGGGCCAAGTTTGGGTGATTACAGTGTTAATGTGGTTTCTTCATAAGCCGAGTTGGCTCAGTTTCTTCATGTGCCAAGCTAGTTCAA
This sequence comes from Cupressus sempervirens, assembly GCA_028749045.1. Classification (NCBI taxonomy): domain Eukaryota; kingdom Viridiplantae; phylum Streptophyta; class Pinopsida; order Cupressales; family Cupressaceae; genus Cupressus; species Cupressus sempervirens. The sequence continues at coordinate 136,724,364 of CM053784.1, read as the reverse complement.
CTTGTTCATGTGCCAAGTTGGCTCATTTTTTCTTCATGTGTCGAGTTGTAGGTTAACACACATTTTCATTTGGGGTTAACATTTTGCATTAACCGTTTTCATCATTTTAGAGAGCGGCTTTGTACTCTTTTCGCAATCACAAAATTGCCGCTGCCTCTTTAACTGAACATTCATGAATTGTTCCGACCAACTGTTGCATGCCATGTGGTAGATCCTTCTTATGATGGGTTACTTTCAATCAGATAGTGGTCATATTTTTGCATTTCTTCCCTTTGATCTTACGATGATATGATAGTCATTAGATCTTGGGGCTTCTTTAGATATTTTGAGTGCATCTCAGCTGTCTATGTGGTTATTTGGAGATATTGGATCTACAGTTGTGTTTATTCATTGGTTGGGGATTTTTTTGCAGCATCTAAGCCATCTATATTTAAATGAAGATCTACATTAATGGTTCATCTTATTTGGGGCAAATCAAATTTATTCCACATGGGTAAATTCTGTAATTTTCGTGACAGGTTAACTTGCATGTTATCCCATCCCGTGTTTTTTGACAGTGGCGCGAATTTATTTGTTGCGATCATGGCACATTACAAGGATTTTTCTTTAATGTTGAATGACATTCTTTGGGCCTTGTTCCACACCATCTATGCATCTCCATGCTCCTTTATTACATGTAATGATCAAATCTCATGGGATTTGATCTCTTACAGCTAGATACGTTGATTTTGGTTTCTGTCACTATTGCATCTAGAGTTATTCCATGATCAAATTTCTTTTGGATTTGCAATAACTACTAGGTGTAGTGGTTGAGTTTGGTTTAGGGTAGAAAATATCTCAGTTATGCCTGAGCTATAAAGGTAGATTTTGTAAATTTTGTTAAGGTCAGACCCTCTTTGTTACTCTGGCATTGCTCTGGCTTGCTACTATAAATCCCCCTTGCCTCTGAACTGTATGAAATTTTGTGTTATCTCCTTCAACCATTGATGTATTGTGCAAGAAGTATTTGCCTCTCATTGGTCTATTGTGGATATATGCAATTTTGCATGACTGTATCTCTCCGGCCTATGAATGATATATAAGTGAATCTCATTTTCCTTACATCATTTATTTTGGTTTTCTGATCTACATGTGATTGCTGGATTAAAACAAGTCTGGATGTGTATATCTTTTGGTGTCATTATGGTTCAAAAGTGCATATATAGATATTGGTTTGAACACTCTATTTTGGTGCATCACCCCTTAGGTTAGAATAGGTAGATTTGCTTTTATGCATTCCTTCTCTGTTTTCCTCTCCAAGTGTAGTTAGGTGCATCCTGATAGCAAAGGAAGTTGGCCTTCTTTGAAGATTTAGCCTCATAGCGCAAGTCCCACACTTGGAGGTTGTTTCCATGTTACACGAAGTTTCTTGAGGATCAAACCTCAAGCAAGGTTGTAGACTTTTGTGACAACAGTTTTTGGCACACCTGGTGGGACACAGATTTCAACCTCATAAGTTTGTTGGTTAGCCAGTTGCAATCTTATTCACTAAGAATTTGGGTGTTATTCTTAGTGCCATCAACCTTTGGAGGCATTTATCTAACACCATGGCAATTCTACTGCAAATCTACTAGTTTCAAGTAGAAACAATGCTGGTATGTAAAGACCATTCTTGATCTTTTGGTGATTTTCATTTTTTTTTCTATGAAATTGTCATTTTTATGAAACTCTAACCGTGGACCCATTTCATAGAAATAGCTACTATTCTCCCCCATATCATGACAATACTATTCCTCAACCCTCATATTTCCAATCCCAATCTCAACCCCAAACTATTTATAGTCCTTCTGCTCAAAATAATTACTCCCCTCCCACCCCTATTCCACCAGTCCCAACATCCTTGTATGAAGAGCTTAAAGAGATGATGTTGGAATCCCAAAGGTAGATGGACTGCCTATAATAGGGATTCTAGGAGAGGAGTGAGATAATGGATGCATGGTGTAGAAAAATATATATAAAAGCCATAAGCAAGTGTTGGACCTTGATAGGTGGCTTGATGAGATTGCAAGGCAACAAGAGATCCAAATATAATAGGAGGAGATGGCATACCAGGTCTATCACTAAGAAGAAGAAGAAGAGAGGGAGAGATAGAGACATTTTGAGAAGAATCTTATAAGGCAAGTCACTACAACAAGAGAGGAGGAAGCGAGGCTATAGTTGGCTCATTTTTAGACCAAGGAAGCAAAGATAGCCCCTTCTCCAAGATGTGTCATTCCAAGTTTTAAGAAGCCCCTTCTATTACAAGAGCTTGCTATCGTAACCCCTCCACTCCTTGTGCAAGAAAATTGGTTGGGTCATGAGCCTTCCACACCTATCACCATTTCACTCTTTAAGGGTGGACCAGTTGTGTGGACTCCTGATGGCCCAAACATGGAGTTTTGGGAGAGTGAAACGAAGCAAGTAGAACCCACAAAGATACTATGGGAGGAGTTACAACCTACTAAAGATAAAAAAGAGATAGTTGTTAAGAAGAAGGAAGAGGATTCAATCCCCTTATTTGAAGAGCTTCCCTCTTTTGTTGAAGAAGAAGAAGAAGAAAAGGTCGTTCCTTTTTTTGAGGAACAAATAGTGTCTTTTGAGCCTTTAGAAGAAAATGAGGATCTACTACTAGAGAAGGAAGAAGATTATTTATCGCAATAGGCAGTCCTCCATGATATGGAGGATGGAGAAGAGAGCCTCAATGATAGCTCTATCCTTGAGGAGGAACATGTTGATATGCATGAGGTTGTCCCTCAGCCCATGCATATGATTATAGTAGAGCAAGAGGATTCTAATGAGGAGACTTTTTTGATGAGTTGAAGATGTTTTCTTCATCCTTGGACATGAAACAATTTTCTCCTTTATCAGATAATCATGAGTTGCAACAATAGCATGTAGAGAGTCATACCATACCAATAGCTCCAGAGGAAGTGGTTCATGAGAAGCATGAACAAGAGGTGGAGATTTTTTCTTCACAAGAAGAGGAGGTGCCACTTCCAAACTAGCAGGATACCATCATTATAGAGCACAATGACAAGGTCAAGGCTGATTGCTTAGACCCAAAACCATCAAGAGGATGGCCCATAAGGCATCTAGCTTTGCAATGATGCAAGTTGCCCCCAGTCATGCTCATTTTAGAGCATGAGGATGAGGACAACAAGGAGGAGCAAGTTTTTCTTGCTCAGAATCAAGGCATCCCAGTGTTGGAGAGCAACTTCATTGTCTTCAACATTAGGAAGGAGGCATCCCATGTAGCATCATGTTTATTATGCTTGTTTCCATTTTGAGTTGCCCATGTGCATAGGAGAACAAACCAACTTGTGAGGAAGGGTAGCTACTTCAACAAGCGAGTCAATGGTTTTGTTTGATTTTTTGTATTGTAAATACTTGTACATATTAGAGTAGGTGCTTTTATGCTTTCCAAGAAGTACATGAACATAATTGCTCCCTTTTTCAGAGCTCCCTGGAGTTTTGGTTTTTTGTTGGTTATAGAATTTTGTAAGTTGCAAGTGGAATAACATGTTAATTCTTGTTGGTGACTCTATGCCCAGTGGATTGCTTAAGGCCACTGATCTATGCTTTGGAAGCAAGCATCCCCTCTGAGTCACCAAGAATGTTGGCCATTTTTGGCTCCCATTCAGCCCATCATTGATAACTGATTTGAGATATCTTCAGTGGGCTAGATTCTTTGATGTGGGTTAATACGCTTTCTAGTCAAGTTAACATCTCGTGTTAATGCGGCTTCTTCATAAGCCAAGTTGGCTTGGTTTCTTCATGTGTCGAGTTAGTTTAGCTTGTTCATGTGCCGAGTTGGCTCATTTTTTCTTCATGTGTCAAGTTGTGGGTTAACACATGTTTTCTTCAAGGGTTAAAATTTCATGTTAACCATTTTCGTATTATAGAGAGTGACTTTTGTGCTCTTTTGGAAATTGCAAAATCGTTGCTACCTCTTCAATAGAACATTCATGAATTGTTTTGACGAACTGTTGCATGCCACATGGTAGATCCTTCTTATGTTGGGTTGCTTTTAATCGGATGATGGTCATATTTTCACATTGTTACCCTTTGCTCTTGCGAAGATATGATGGTTGTTAGGTCTTGGGGCTTCTTTGGATATTTTTAGTGCATCTTAGTCATTTATGTGGTTAGGTGGAGATATTGGATCTACGGTTGTGTTTATTCATTGGTTGGGGATTTTTTTGTAGTATCTAAGCTATCCATATTTAAATGAAGATCTACATCAACAGTTCATCTTATTTGGGGTAAATCAAATTTATTCCACATAGGTCAATTCTATAATTTTTGCAGTGAGTTAACTTGCATGTTATCCCATCCTATGCTTTTTGACAATGGTGCAGATTTATTTGTTGCAGTCATGGCATGTTACAAGGATTGATCTTTAATGTTGAATGGCATTCTTTGGGCCTTGTTCCATGTCATCTATGCATCTCCATGCTCCTTTATTACATGTAATAATCAAATCTCACAGGATTTGATCTCTTACAGTTGGATGCGTTGATTTTGTTTTCTGTCACTATTGCATCTGGAGTTGTTCCATGATCAGATTTCTTTTGGATTTGCAGTAACTACTAGGTGTAGTGGTTGATTTTGGTTTAGGGTAGAAAATATCTTAGTTATAATTGAGCTACAAAGGAAGATTTTGTAGATTTTGTTAAGGTCAGACCCTCTCTGTTTCTCTGGCATTGCTCTGGCTTGCTACTATAAATCCCCTTTGCCTCTGAATTGTATCACATTCTGCCTTATCTCCTTCAGCCATTGATGTATTATGCAAGTATTTTCCTCTCATTAGTATATTGTGGATATCTACAATTTTGCATGACTGTATCTCTCTAGCCTATGAATGATATATAAGTGAATGTCATTTTCCTTGCATCATTTATTTTGGTTTTATGATCTGCATGTGATTGTTGGATTAAAACAAGTCTGGATATGTATATCTTTTGGTGTCATTATGGTTCAAAAGTGCATATATGGTCAGAGATTGGTTTGAACACTCTATTTTGGTACATCACCCCTTAGGTTAGAATAGGTAGATTTGCTTTTATGCATTCCTTCTCCCTTTTTCTCTCCAAGTGTAGTCAGGTGCATCCTGATAGCAAAGGAAGTTAGACTTCTTCGAAGATTCAACCTTAGAGTGCAACTCCCACACTTGGAGGTTGTTTCCATGTTACACAAGTTTACTTGAGGGTCAAACCTAAAGTAAGGGTGCAGACTTTTGTGACAACAATTTTTGGCACGCCCGGTGGGACACAGATTTCAACCTCATAAGTTCGTTGGTTAGCCAATTGCAATCTTATTCACTAAGAATTTGGGTGTTATTCTTAGTGCCATCAGCCTTTAGAGGCATTTATCTAACACCATCGCAACTCTACTACAAATCTACTGGTTTCAAGCAGAAAAAGTGCTAGTATGTAAAGATCATTCTTGACCTTTTGGTAATTTTCTTTTTTTTTTCCTATGAAATTGTCATTTTTATGAAACTCTAACCATGGACCCATTTCATATAAATAGCTACTATTCTCCCCCATATCATGACAATACTATTCCTCATCCCTCATATTGCCAATCCAAATCTCAACCCCAAATTATTTATAGTCCTTCTGCTCAAAATTATTACTCCCCTCCCAACCCTATTACACCAGTCCCAACATCGTTGTATGAAGAGCTTAAAGAGATGATGTTGGAATCCCAAAGATAGATGGACTACCTACAATGGGGATTCTAGGAGAGGAGTGAGATGATGGATGCATGTAGTAGAAAAAAATATGAAAGCCATGAGAAAATGTTGGACCTTGATAGGTGACTTGATGAGATTGCAAGGCAACAAGAGATCCAAAGACAATAGGAGGAGATGGCATACCAGGCCTATCTCTAAGAAGAAGAAGAAGAGAGGAAGAGAAAGAGACATTTTGAGGAGAATATTGCAAGGCAAGTCACTGCAACAAGAGAGGAGGAAGTGAGGCTTCAATTGGCTCATTTTTAGACCAAGGAAGCAAAGGCAACCCCCTCTCCAAGATATGTCATTCCAAGCTTTAAGAAGCCCCCTCTATTACAAGAGCCTATTGTTGTAACCCCTCTAGTCCCCATGTGAGAAAATTGGTTGGGTCATGAGCCTTCCACACCTATCACCATTTCACTCTTTGAGGGTGGACCGGTTGTATGGACTCCTGATGGCCCAAACATGGAGTTTTAGGAGAGTGAAATGAAGCAAGCAGAACCCACAAAGATACCATGGGAGGAGTTACAACCTGCTGAAGATAACAAAGAGGTAGCTGTTGAGAAGAAGGAAGAGGATTCAATCCCATTATTTGAAGAGCTTTCCTCTTTTATTGAGGAAGAAGAAGAAGAAAAGGTTGTTCTTTTCTTTGAGGAACAAATAGTGTCTTTTGATCCTTTAGAAGAAAATAAGGATCTTCTACTAGAGAAGGAAGAAGATTATTTGTCGCAATAGGTAGTCCTCCATGATGTGGAGGATGGAGGAGAGATCCTCAAGGATAGCTCTATCCTTGAGGAGGAACATGTTGATATGCATGAGGTTGTCCCTCAGCCCATGCATATGATTGTAGTAGAGCAAGAGGATTCTGATGAGGAGATTTTTTGGGATGAGTTGGACATGTTTTGTTCATCCTTGGACATGAAATGGTTTGCTCCTTTATCAGATAATCATGAGTTGCAACGGTAGCACGTGGAGAGTCAAACCATACTAGTAGCTCTAGAGGAAGTGGTTCATGAGAAGCATGAAGAAGAGGTGGAGATTTTTTCTTCACAAGAAGAGGAGGTGCTACTTCCAAACCAAAAAGATACCATCATTGCAAAGCACAATGACGTGGTCAAGGCTGATTGCTTAGACCTAACACCATCAAGAGGATGCCCCATAAGGCATCTAGCTCTGCAACGATGCAAGTTGCCCCTGGTCATGCTCATTCTAGAGCATGAGGGTGAGGACCATGAGGAGGAGCAAGTTTGTCTTGCTCAGAATCAAGGCGTCCCAGTGTTGGAGAGCAACTTCATTGTCTTAGCATTGGGAAGGAGGCATCCCATGCAACAACATGTTTATTATGCTTGTTGCCATTTTTAGCTACCCATGTGCATGGGAGAAGAAACCAACTTGTGAGGAAGGGAAGCTACTTCAACAAGCTAGTCAATGGCTTTGTTTGATTTTATGTGTTGTGAATACTTGTACATATTAGAGTAGGTGTTTTTATGCTTTTGAAGAAGTGCATGAGCATAATTGCTCCCTTTTCCAGAGCTCCCTAGAGTTTTGGTTTTTTGTTGGTTGTAGAATTTTGTAAGTTGCAGGTGGGATAATGCGTCAATTCTTGCTGGTAATTCTATGCCCAATGGATTCCTTAAAGCCACTAGTCTATGATTAGCAGGAAAGCATCCCCTCTGAGTCACCAAGAATGTTAGCCATTTTGGCCCCCATTTAGCCCATTATTGATAACCTATTTGAGAGATCTTTAGTGGGCTAGATTCTTTGATGTAGGTTAACACACTTTTCAGTCGGGTTAACATCTTGTGTTAACACAATTTCCTCATAAGCCAAGTTGGCTCATTTTCTTCATGTGCTGAGCTAGTTCAACTTGTTCATGTGCCAAGTTGGCTCATTTTTCCTTCATGTGCCGAGTTGCAGGTTAATGCACACTTTCTTCAAGGGTTAACATTTCACGTTAACCATTTTTGTCATTTCAAAGAGTGACTTTTGTGTTCTTCCCAAAATCGTGAAATTGTTGTTGCCTCTTCAACTAAACATTCATTAATTATTTTAACCAACTGTTGCATGCCATGTGGCAGATCCTTCTTATGCTAGGTTGATTTTAATCAGACGATGGTTGTATTTTTGCATTGCTTCCCTTTTCTCTTGCAAAGATACAATGGTTGTTAGATCTTGGGGCTTTGGATATTTTGAGTGCATCTCAGTCGTCTGTGTGGTTAGGTGGAGATATTGGATCTACGGTTGTGTTTATTCATCAGTTGGGTATATTTTTTGTAGCATCTGAGCCATCTATATTTAAATGAAGATCTACAACAATGGTTCATCTTATTTGGGGCAAATCAAATTTATTCCATGCGGGTCAATTCTATAATTTTTGCAGCAAGTTAACTTGCATGTTATCCCATCTTGTGTTTTTTGACAGCGGTGCAAATTTATTTGTTGCAGTCATGGCATGTTACAAGGATTGATCTTTAATGTTGAATGACATTATTTGGGCCTTGTTCCATGCTATCTATGCATCTCCATGCTCTTTTATTACATGTAATGATCAAATCTCATGGGATTTGATCTCTTACAGCTGGATGCATTAATTTTGATTTCTGCCATTGTTGCATATGGAGTTGTTCCATGATCAGATTTCTTTTTGATTTTTAGTAACTGCTAGGTTTAGTTTTTGAGTTTGGTTTAGGGAAAAAAAATCTCAGTTATGCCTAAGCTATAAATGCAGATTTTGTAAATTTTGGTAAGGTTGAACCCTCTTTGTTTCTCTGGCATTGCTTTGGCTTGCTACTGTAAATCCCCTTTGCTTCTAAACTATATGATATTCTGCCTTATCTCCTTCAGCCATTGATGTATTGTGCAAGAACTATTTGCTTCTCATTGGTGTATTATGGATATCTACAATTTTGCATGACTGTTTCTCTTTGGCCTATGAATGATATATAAGTGAATCTCATTTTCCTTGCCTCATTTATTTTGGATTTCTGATCTGCATGTGATTGTTGGATTAAGATAAGTCTGGATGTGTATATCTTTTGGTGTCATTATGGTTCAAAAGTGTATATATGGTTAGAGATTGGTTTGAACACTCTATTTCAGTGCATTACCCCTTAGGTTAGAATAAGTAGATTTGATTTTATGCATTCCTTCTCCCTTTTCCTCTCCGAGTGTAGTTAGGTGCATCCTGATAGAAAAGGAAGCCAACCTTCTTTGGAGGTTTAGCCTCAGAGCACAAGTCCCACACTTGGAGGTTGTTTCCATGTTAGACGAGGTTGCTTGAGGGTCAAACCTCAAGCAAGGGTGTAGACTTTTGTGACAATAGTAACCAAAAAAGAGATATATTTTTGGTATTTTTTGTTTTATGATGAATGCAATTTATCAATGCAACTATATGAATTCCTATTTTAACCAAGGGTTAGCAAAGAAAATAACAAAGATAAGGTAATTAGAGGTTAAAGAAAATAACTTTAAAGGGAAATTCCTAATAGACATAAACCATGGTAACAACACTTCTACGAGTTAAATCGTCAAAATGATCAAGTAGAAAACCAATGAAAATAGGATTAGCACTTCCTCAATTCCACTGATGCAATCGTCAATGGGAACTCAATAATAATCGAAAGATGTTTCACTTCTCATCAAATCGCAAGGCCACAGAAAGTGTGCTTGTGCAAGACAATAAGCTATGTAGGAACAATAGGTGATCTTTTCTCTAACTCGATACATTAGTAGAATTCATTAACATGAGGCAAACACTAGAACTAAAAGGTCACACAATCATAACAACACAATAAAACTATTGGCTCCATTATTATTCATGAACATGCATTTACAAAAATAACACATTCTAGCAAGAATAACTACACTTAGAATGAGAGCACCAATAACATATATTACTACATGAAAATAATGGCCTAGAGTATATATTACATCCATGTATTTATAAGAAAACATCTCCTCTTTTTGTGTTTAGAGTGAGAGCTCTTAAAATGCAAACGCATGTTAAAAACTAATAAAATAAATCTAATTATATACAAATTGACTATCTAAATGGTGCTAAGTAGGTCTCCACCCTTGTTTATATCAATTAATAGGTGCATGAGCCTTTACATTACTTAAAACAATGAAAGAAGAAGTAGATAAGAAGAAGGAAGTTGCAAGAGGATTTGGAAGTCTCTAGGAGCTCTTAAAATGGAAGCTTGAGCTTCTCTGAATGTTTTTGGGAATTGAATTGCCATCAGAATGTGTTTCTGGTGCATAGAATGACCTAAATTAAGAATTGGCAGTCAATTGTCGGTGCATTGTTACTTCTTCAAAATTTTTAGTGCACCTTGATGACAGGTTCAAAAAATCCAAAAAATTCCCAACTATCAAAATTGAATTTCCAGCATTTGGGTTTTTTTTCCTTCCTTATCCTAAAATGATGTCTGGATGTTTGCTCTTGAATTTCTAAATGATCTTTGTTACTTGGGTAGCTTCTAGCATATCCAAAGTTGCATATTTATCTTTAAGTGTTTGTTAGTAATTGCTAACCTTCATACGAGTTTCTACAAAATCCTCAAGTTTAGTGTCCAGTTCCAACAATACCTCTTCAGTCTTAAATGCTTGCCTGATACCTTCATCAGATGAAGCATCCTTCAAAGTTCTTTGGAATTTTTGGACTACTAATTAAACTAAATTAAGCTTGGTTTTTGACTCATCTTCAAAAATGTCAAGGCACGTAGCATTGTAATACTTCTCTGCTTCTAAAATCTACTCTTGAGTCTAGTCTCTTAATCTTGAATATCCTCATGTAGTCTCTCCATGACTTTATTATTGATAACTATCTTCTCTATCCAATTCTCAATCTTATCAAGCTCTTCTTCTGTATATACCTCCATGAGTTTACAATACCTTTGACCTTTTATTGATGTCAAAATCTATAGGTCTTTTATCCAGGTATGTACCTCATCCATCAACCCAAAATCCCAGTTCACTACGGACACCAATTTATCCATGCTTGATTGAATGTAGTGTAATAGGTTCAAATTGCCTTGTATTATTTGTACACCCTTTTCCTCAAAATTATCACGCCATTGCTGATATACTCCCAAAAGTGAATCCATATGTGCAGTCCCCCTCTCATTTCTCTCTAGTGTCACAACAAGAGTGATCTCTAGATGATCCAGGTGTATTGGGCCCACTAATCCATGCCGATAGCCTCTTAGAAGCTCATTTTTTTTCCACAGTAGTATCAACTCAAACTCATCTCGGTCCATGTTTTTGAACACCTCCTTTATGCCCGTAGTAATTAGTACTTTGGCGGTATCTACTGTGGGCCTTCCTAATAGGACCTCCTTGATTTGATAATCTTTAGGAGTCAAATCCTTGGTGTTAGCATGTGGAGGAGGGATGGCTATGTGTGCAAGCAAGTCCTGATCTTGGTTCTTCATAATGAAGGTCAGTGGTCAGGCATCACCTATAGGTGGCTCAAGATTCTTGATGGCTTTTACTAGCTCATCCATTCCCTCCTCAACAGTTATATTTAGTTGCCTCTTCTGTCGAACCATGACCTCCCTCTTTAGCCAAGCAGTGTAGTGCCCATTGGAGACATATCTAACTGAAGATGGGATTTGCACTATAGGTCCCTTTCCCTTATCTATCCTCTCTAGAGTCTTTTCTCATTAAGAGAGATCACTAGTTTGAGTCTCTATACCTGCACAGGCTAAGGTCCCAACTTTGGTATCATGAGGAGTTTGTTGAGTTTCCTTGTGTATTTTCCCCTCCTCCAATACTTCATCAACTTGCATTTGTTGGGGCTCTTCTTCCTCCACTACCTATTCTTTTGAGTCTATTATGGGAGGAAGTGGTGTTGCTAAGCTTTTGTCTAGTAATGACAATTTTTGAGATGGTAGTGGTGATAGGTTTAGAGGTCCTTGAGGCACAGGTGGTAATTGGTTCTAGTCCTCTCTTAGGGATTGACTTGTAGGAGTATCCCATATCTTCTCCCCTGCCATCTCAGTGCCTACCAGTGTGAAATCTAAATTTGAGAGGTCAAAGACATATATCCTTGACCCTCCATGTTTGCAATCAATTGATATTGCTAATCCTCCAAGGTAGTAACCTGAATAGGCTCTTTTGGGTGTTATATTGGAGCTTCTTCTTCTTTCCTCTTTCGTAGCCCTAGCCAAGTGAGTCCTCTAACTCAAGGGGACATATTCAATTTGTTCCCCTTCTTCTTCTTCTACTTTAGCTTTGGGAATGGTTTTGGGTACATGATGCAGTGCAAGGTAGGAGAATCCCCAAAGGAGATGTCCTAGCCCCCACCAAATAACCATACAATGGAAACATAAAAACAAGAAGCAATAATGTAAGATCTGATACCAAATCACAACTCTTTATTCATAGATACAATTGATTACATGCAATATGCCCAGCTATGAGGCCTTCTAGGTTAGGGCCAAATACAAATAGCAATTACAAAAATATTAGTTCTGTAAGATCCAACGAAATCCAACTTACAAACCCAATCCCAGCTAGTCCAAATATATAACTGGATAAGAACACCGAGAAGAATCCACACTTGTACCCTCAGGTCCACTAAGCTATCCTCTGGTTCCTAATCTACAACCCTACCTATTCAAAATTTGCATCTATATTTCATTCTAAAACTAAATGACCAAAAGACTCCACAAGACCCCTATTTATACTTGCCAAAATAACTTATAGAACATTCTAAAACATTACAAAATACGAAGGCTAACCCAACAATGGTTAGCACACATCCTAAGGCAAGATCTCATCATAAATGTTGTAATCAAAATAAATCTCACAAGTCAGCTCACACCAAAAATGCATTAATCATGTCCAAAATGTTGACACTCGGCAGAAATAGAAAAACTCGTCATATGAAGAGTCACTCAACACATGAAGAGTCATTCGACACACACTGCGAAACTCAACACACACTGCAGAGTGAGATGGGATAACATGCTAACCCAAGTGTTAACACAATGTGGGATAACCTGAACTTGGCCAAAAATGAAAAATTACTGGCATTCAGTAATTGTAGCAACTTGACAATGACTGAAACTTGGCAACAACTGCCAGAATGAGTAGGATAACATGCCACTCCAAGATGCTCCTACATCAGACACCCCAAGTTTGAAAAGATGTTCTAGAAGCTAGAAGAACATCTTCTGGGATTCAACACATAAATCCCAAACTGGTTCTTCACATACATGTCCTCCAAGTCTTCATCTTGCACACTCTTTCCTTTGTTTTTCTTCTTCTTCTTCACATCCACCACAAGTGTTCCATAGGTCTGCTTTCCATGCGGATCTCCAACCTTCTTAGAATTTTCCAACTCAACTTAGCTGCCAATACTTAGGTTCCTCCTACCAAGCTCTTCATTATACAAAGGGATTAGGGAAAACTTCCCACCACCTTTCTTAATAGTAAACACATTCCTAACACAATCATGCATAGCCCTGTAATCATATTGCCAAGGCCTACCAAGTAACACATGACAACTATTCATATCCACAATATCACACAACACTTGGTCCTTATACTTCTCAATCTGGAAATCAATAAGGAATTTCTCCCACACTTCCAAAGCATGCTCACCTTGCAACCAACCAATACTATAAGGATAAGGATGCCTCACTCTCTTCAAACCAAGTTTCTGAACCATCTCTTTAGCAACAAGGTTATCAATACTACCACCATCCACAATCACCTTGTAGATTTTGCCACCAGACTTACAACAAGTCTTGAACAAACTAGTCCTTTGACAAGAATCTAATGCCCTCTCACCAACCAGTACTCATCGAGCCAACAAGCATTCTCCTTGCTCAGGCTGACTATCCTAGACTTCAACCTCATTCAAAACAACAACTATCCTACCAATCAGACATTCAAAAGATTGATACCCTTCTTTGCCACATTTGAAACAATTACCTCTGAACACACCTCCACCTATCCTCCTTTTCTAATCAACAAGTTTTGGTTCATCCTCTATATTCGGTTTAGCTTGCGTTGAGCTATCCTGCTTCTCCTTTCCTCAAGGATTTCCTTGATGTTTCCTCTTCAATGTCTCTTCTGCTCTCAAAGTACACTAATAAGCATCCTCAGCCAAAGGAATATTTAGCACACCAATCTCATCCTAGATATTGAATCTTAAACCATTGATATAGCAAGCTACCTTTTCCTTTGACAATTCTCTATGACCAAACTAAATAGTCAACTTGTAAAACTCTTTGATATAATCTTTCATAGATTTGTCTTTCTGTTTTAGATTCTGTAACTTCTTAAACAACTCAAATTCATAATCAATAGGAACGAACTTAGCTTTCAACTTAGTCACCATCAATCTCCATCTAGAGATCTTCATTTCACCTTCCTCCTCTCTATCTCTTTGTAGTTCCTTCCACCAAAGAGCAACATGTCCCCTCAACTTAGTTTGTGTTAACCTCACTCTAAGTGGATCCTTAATATCCTCAAGCTCAAAGTAGTCTTCCAATTTACCAATCTAATCAATCAGGTCTTCAAGATTCAAAGTACTTGAAAAATTAGAAACCTCCATCTTATGCTTCAGCTTCAACTGAGATCCAGGTTGAGCAAATTGACCAGCCCTAATTCCAATAGGTTTCTCCACATGATCAATTTTATCCTCACCACTCGATCCATCAAATTGAAAGTCTTCAAGAACTTCCTCATAACTACCTTCAGTACCCACATGCCTAGGTAGGCCACCTAAAGCACTCACAATTTAAGTAATTATGTCACTCTTCATCAATGTTATCTGAGATTTGAAACTGGCTTTAACCTCCTCCATCTCAGATCTGAAATTTTCTTTAACCTTCTTTGAGATCCATTCTTCTACAACATCACTAAGATCATCAATTTCCCTAGGGTCCAACCTTCTTGGAGGCATCTTCCAAGGCTTTCACAAACCCCAAACAATAGATCCACAAATCTAGAAGATCAATCAGCTCCACCAAATCAACCTTCTCCAACCCACGATCATGGTGCAAATTGCCTTAGCTTCGACAATCTGTCTACACTCTTAGGAACAACCTTCCCTCTGATACTAGCTGACGTAATGCAAGGTAGGAGAATCCCCAAAGGATATGTCCTAGCCCCTGATAAATAACCACACAACAAAAACACAATAGCAAGAAGCAACAATGCAAGATCTGATACCAAATCAAAACTCTTTATTCATAGATACAACTGATTACATGTAATATGCCTGACTATAAGGCCTTCTAGGTTAGGGCCAAATACAAACAACAATTACAAAAATATCAGTTATGTAAGATCCAACTTACAAATCCAATCCCAGCTAGTCTAGATACACAAATGGATAAGAACACTAAGAAGAATGCACACTTGTACCCTCAGGTCCACCAAGCTATCCTCTGGTTCCTAAGTCACATCCCTAGCTCTTCAAAATTCACATCTATACTTCATTCTAAAACTGAATGACCAAAAGAATCCATAAGACCCCTATTTATACTTGCCGAAATGGCTTATAGAACATTCTAGAACATTGCAAAATAGGAAGGCCAACCCAACAATGGTTAGGACACATCCTAAGGTAAGATCTCATCATAAATTTCTCGATAAAAATAAATCTCACAAGTCAACTCACACCAAAAATGCAGAAATCACGTCCAAAATGCTGATACTGGGTATAAACAAGAAAACTCGGCATATGAAGAGTCACTCGACACATGAAGAGTCACTTGAAACCCATTATGGAAATCAACACATACTGTAGAGTGAGATGGGATAACACACTAACTCGAGTGTTAACATGACATGGGATAACCTAAACTTGGCTAAAGCTGCAAAATTACTGGCACTCAATAATTGCAACAACTTGGCAATGACTAAAACTCAGCAACAACTGCTAGAATGAGTAGGATAGCATGCCAACCTAGGATGCTCTTGCATTAATACATGTGGGGAGGAGTATTATTTTTCTTCAATCGTCTCCTATGTGTCCCTCCTACAGTGAGCTCAACCCTAGCCTTTTTAGGAGTTGAGGGGGAGGCTTCTTCCTTTTGACCTGCCGATGGCTCCTCTATTCTTTCTCTTCTCATTCCAGTTCATGTTCTTGTCCTAGTGGAGGCACTCACTTAGTCTCTTGGATTTGAGCTTTCATCTCATCTTGAGGCTCCGCTTATTCAAGATTTTGTTGTGGTTGTTGAGGTGACTGGGCCTGAGTTGTTTGTTTCTTACCCTTTGCCCCTCTCTTCCTTTTCACTTCTCTATCTACTTCAAAATACTCAACTTCCTGCTCATGTTGATGAACCATTTTTGGCCTCATTGGGGATTGAGTTGAGGAAGTTGGTACTGTAACCTTTACACCTTTGCCTTTGATAGGTTGTGATGTGGCTTGCAAAGGAACAACCTATGGAACTGTATCAAATTTGAAAGGCTCTTGATCCATTCCCTCTTTAGTTGGACTTTGTGGTGAGCTCTATTTTTAATGTTGGCATTCTAATCCCTATTAATCTCTGAATTCATGATTAGTCTATCATAGATTTTGTCCTTATTGTACAATGGATCCAAGATGTGTTCAGTGTCCTTCTCGATAGCCTTAAGTAGGATTTTCATTTTCAAGGTCTTTTCTACTAGATATAGAGTCATTCTACAATAATCCCTTATTTGGATATTGTATTCATCTATTACATTCATCTAGTAGTCCTCCAATGTATCTTCATGTACAAACTTCTTCCCTGCCAAATGGATGACAATCCCTATGTTGTCAAAATAAGGGCAAGGGGAGTTGTACTCTTTTAAGGGATACTGATCCCATTCAAAATCAAAGGTCATGATGTCTTGCTTCTACTTGACCTTGAAATCACCTATGGTGATTGGCCACACCCATGTCTTCTTGTGTTGTTTCCTCACTCTGTCATATGCAGATGTGAGTTGCCTGGCAATGTCCAACAAAATGAGCCTATTTGATGGATATCTTGAGAGCTTCTTCAAGTTTACTTGTGTGCCTACAAACCTAAGGTATGCGAATGTTTTGAACTAAATGTAGTAGGCACCGATCTTTGTGATTTTGGTTGTTGCCTCTACTGACATCCATTTTGCATAATCACCCTCTATGAATCAGATGATTGCAAATATAAAGTTCTCATTCACTATCTTGTATTCTTTGCTTTGATCTAAAAGTTTCTTCTTCACCAACTAAGGATATACCACATAGTGCCATACATTAGCATCTTGCGTGCTTACCCTTTTTGTAAAGTCGTAGGTAATCAGTTGTTCTGGCTGTCAATAAGTACACCAAATATGATGTCATGTAGAATTTGGGATTGAACTTAACAACTACCAGTTGCTCATCTAGGTTATCACTCAACATTGTGGCCTAGTCAATTGATATCTTGGCCATTTGACTCTACTTAGAAGCACGATGGTGTATCTCACATCATCCTTCATGTATCCCTGGGTCATGTCTACTTTGTGGTCCATTGGTGTTCTATCAATAAAAAATGATGATTGGATTATCTCTTTGGCTTCCTTCTCATGATCCTGATACCATCTTTCTACTCCTTCATAAGATATGTGTACATATTGATCAACTCTAGGAAAGTGGAACACTTTCTCAATGTTTCGAGGTCAGAGGTCCAAGACTATCTTGCCTATGACACTCTTGAGAACCTTCTCTTCAGTGATAGTTTTTGGTGAGAGCCATGATGAGTTCCAAAGATTGCATGAAAGTAGGATGTGACACTGCATTGACTAACCCTGATCAGATGAGTGTTGACACCATTGTGGATCTTTCTATTGGCTTATTGAAGATGGTGAGGAAGGTATTCCAGTCAATGTGTCCAAGTTTGGTGTCACTTATTTCAAAATTTCCATCTTGAAAATGAGATTTCCTTGGTGTACCTTGATATTTGAATACTACAGGTTTGGGAGAAATCTTTTTTGTAAGTGAGGATGATGAAGATGTCATTTCATCTGCATAAGAAAGGATACATTAGTCCAAAGAGAAAAAAATATAACCCAAAACAAACCCTAACTGAGAAAAAACCTAGTCCAAAACACTCAAAAGCAGTCAGAAAATAGTCAACTCCCCCATAAGCCTTAATATGCTGAATAACACACCTAGTACACCCTTATAGGTGTGCTAATTGTGCTATATGACCATTATGGGATCATTTTAGTGTAGTTGTGCACATGTGCATGTGCATACCCTGGTAAGGTGCACAACTGTGCACATGTGCAATGCAGTGCTTTGAAAAGGGGGGAACTTAGATTTTTTGCCCTTTTTATGTACTAAGGGTGTGCACATGTGCACCTTGATAGGGTGTGCATGTGTGCATCCTTATTTTCTTGAATATGTTTGAAAAGGAGCACATGTTGGCACCTTAAAGAGGTGCGCACATGCACACCTTTTTTTAGGTTTAGTTTTGCTATCTTTAGTTTCAAAAGGTGCACACATTTTCTGACTTAGTGCCTTAGGTTCTTTTAGGGCATCTTTTAGATTTTAAGTGAACAAAGGTGTGCATGTGTACACCTTTGATGTCTAACATTTTTTGTTTTGTCTTGTGTCTTGCAGGGATGAGCGCACCTTGCAAGGTGTAGAGGTGTGATTGTCAATGAAGTGGAGAGAGAAGAGAGGAAAAGGGGGAGGGGGGTTAGGTTTATATAGACCTAGACCTAGGGTGTGCACCCTCTAAAGTTATGCAAGTGTGCATGTGTGCATCTCCAAAGGGAAAATGAGTGTGCACCTTGGATAGGTGTGCATGTGCGCTAAGTGTGCTAGTGTACATTCATGCACCAAAACACTTAGAATTTTCTAATTTTTTCCAGTTCTAACACCCCATGCTTATCAATTAGAGATAGAGGCTTGACCCAGACTCTTGGGCAAGTCCCAAAATGACCCAGGTACTGGACTAGGGGGTCTGGAGGACAAAAATTTACTAGGGGGCCCCATTTCTCCTAGAAATGGGGCATGTGTTGTGAAACCACGACACTATCCCCAACAATTTTGTCCATATTTTTCTAGACCATCTTTCTACCTTTGATAGGTTTAAAAGTATCTTCAAAAAATTTATCCTTATTAGTTTGGATGGGCATAAATCCTCCGGAGAAGAGATATCCCCATACTGATCATATGAACTCCAGCAGGGAGACTAATCTACAACCACCCATCAGAGCTCCTCTATCCTCTTTCAGTTTTTTCTTGGCCTTGTTGATAGTAGTGTTAGTGTCTCTCTCCTATGTCTATATCCATCTCCTCACCACCATCTTCATATTCATCTGATGAAATAACCACCTTGCTTTATTTTTTGGGCACAAGGGTCATTTCATGCTTTAAGGTCTACATAGCCTTCCTTTTCTTGTTCATCCCCTTTCCTTATTTTTTCCTACTATAACCAACCTCTAAGACTTAGTGTTCATAGACTCTTCCTCATGCAACTCCTCTTCCAAATCAACCATTTTCTTCTTCTGCTTTTTCCCAAGATGTAAATGCTTCTTTAGAATCTTCGTAGGGATTTTACCCTTCCCCTTATTTTGAATCCTTATCTCCTCATATTTTGAGTGCAACCCTTCACTATCCTGGGTGTCAAAAAGTTTCTAAGACTCCTCTGAGTCATTGCCATCAATCTCTTCTACCCCTTTCACCTCTGGGAATTTACCAATGGAATGGGTTTTAATGTGCTCATAAACGAGCAACATTGAGCCCTCATAGAGGGGTAGATTGGACAAGACTTTCTCCCTTACACCATTGATATTGACAGTTAAAGAAGATAAAAGATAATATGGAATAGAAGCCTTGATTCCATGTCTAAAATGATTCCACAACACAAAATGGTGTGAACAAATTCTACAAAATCTACCATCGAGGGTTACATAATAAATGATTACCCACAACACAAAACACTAAAGTTTTTTGATATAGTCAAGATAGAAGTAGGTCTTACCTTCGTATTTAACCAAAGCTTCACTCTCCCCTAGCTCCTTGGGAATGTCATCAATGACAGAGACAAAAAACTTGTGATCTCTGTACAAATTTCACCCAACCATAGGAATTCCCATCACAGTGGAAATCAACTCCTCAGTAATAGAGACATTCCTACCTCCCAGGTTCATAATACCATTGTTTCATTTATGCATGAAGAGTTGAGTGACATTCAAATTGCCACTATGGAGCCTCATCATGTAGGTAGTTAACCCTCCCCTTTCTAGAATGTCTGAAACCTTCATTCTTCTCTTTCATTTGTCATAGTTGAATGGTTCATGGGGTTTTTATTGTCCCTCAATGGCCTATTTGAGCTCTTTGAAATATAAAGAGTTGCTACAAATAGAATTTGCAAAATAGTTGACAATAGAAAAGGCCCTCAAATTCAGCTAGAAAGCATGAGATAAATAGGTGCAATAATGGTAAGTTTCATCCTTTCTCTCAACCTTACATGCCAGATTTAACAAAACATCACTTCTATATGTGCCCATCTTTGCTAATAATTATGACTTATTTCCCATTGATTATATCATAATCAATGCAAGATATGCCATTTAATGGTAATGTGTCATCACCCTACCATGTCACTTGTTTTTCACTCCCGACCACCACGTTGGTGTTTGCATCAAAAACCATATAGGATTTGTAGTAAACATGGCTAATATGGTAGCTCTATGTTAGAGTAATTAGATATTTTCTAATTGACTCTATTCTGCTTAAGCTAAATTTTAGGCATATAGTAATAGATTCTTTTAATTAATTATTATCATGCAACCTAGGTTTTACCTTTTAGGGTTTTGATCTCCTTTGTCAGGATTTATCTCTTTATAATACTCATTCATTCAAATACAATTTGTAATTCTTTTTTGTACATCAAGAATGTCTCATCTTTGGTCGATCTCTGAATTTGAGCCTCCATAACTTTGCTCCTCTCTTTCTATAGTAATTGTTTGCATGCAGTGATTCTTGGGAGTTGTGGGGTTGAGCTTTCATCAACTTCAACATGGTATTAGAGCTTCAAATCTTCATGCCCCTGTTCTATTTGTAAGAGTTTTTGACTCATTTTTCAGATATGAGCTTTTAGAGGTTTTTTATATTATATCTGGGAGGACCTATTTTTGGGGCACTTTAAGCCTAGAAAAAATCATCGTTGAGCTCAAAGCACTCGAAAACCCCCATTTCCATATAAAATATGTCCAATTTGGATGTTGTTGAAATCATAGGTAATCTTTTTTTGCACCTAGGTCGTAGAGACCTCGACACACATCATGAGACAACAATTTCTTTTATTTTTTCAAAAAAATAAATTGAAGGTGATATTTTATTTTTTTATAAAATAAAATCATATGTTTTTCTACCTTTATATTCTAAAGGGGAGGCAATGTGGATTAATGGGGACTGCATGTGATAGGAGTGACACATTTGTTTGGGGCCCATTATTAAATGGTACCCCTGTACCCACCTGCAGACCTCAACTCCCATGCAGACTAGTCACTTTGGGAAGTTGATGACATTTTTTTTGTGTTACGTGCGTAGGACACCCTGCCTGTGTTGCCCTTTGACTTGCACTTTTAAAGCGCTTTGACAGATGCAAAGGCCTTTGGTCATCGTGGGCCCTCACCTTGATTCATGGGTTGCTAGTGCTCATTAGAGTTTGCACCATGATTTTTGGGACACAAACCATGAATTTCTTCTTTGGTGGAAATTTTTGAACTTTTCTTCCAACTTTTGTGGTTCCCATGGTACCTTGGGTTTTGTGTTGCATGTCAACGCCTAGTCACCATTGGCTTTGTTCCTAGTGACTGTGAGTTCTTCTCATGGAAGTCATGCACATGTACTTGGGCTATCTTTTGGTGACAATTATGAGTCACTCCTCATGCTACATGCACATTTTCCCTACTTTATGGGTGAGACAAGGGTCTCGTCATGTTTTTTTGGCAACCCTCTTCCATTTCTTTTTGGAGGTATTTATTACACCAGTTTCAGCAGTTTAGCTTCAAACAACTATATGGGCAGTTTTATAGGTTGAGTGGATCATTTTGCCATTGAATGATGGTTAGACAGTGGTTTTAACGATATGCATGGTGGTTCTAGTGTATTTTCTTAGTGGTTTCATGCTTTAGATAAGTGGTTTGTGGACTTTGGTAGTTTGCAAATTTTTCCCAATCACATGTTATTTTTTGGCCACTGAATTTTCTTCCAGCACCAACCCTTTATTTTTTGGAATATTGTTTTCGGTGACTAGAATTCTTTCCTGGTAGGGTTTTTTAAGGCATTTTTTCTTGTACAGTCATTTGACCATCAAATTTATACTCATCACTTGCTAATGTTAGCACTACATTAGCACACTCGTCACCCCTTCAGGCTCTATTTGGACCTCTCTTCACATTTTTACTCATATTTTGGGCATACAGACTCCATTTTCCACAAACAAAATATCATTGGAACGCTAGTTTGGAGCCCATCTCAATGGTATAGGTAACTTTTTGTTTTGATGTTTTTTATGGCTTTTTTGTTGTTGTCAAAGTCAGGAGTTCTATTTTGTACTTTGGGAGACATATCTTGAGCATTTGATCTCCAATTTGAGAATTATTTATACCATTGGAAAGGTCTTTCAGAGATCTTCCAATGATGCTGGTTGTTTTTCTAGATTCTGCTCCACGCACATTCTATTCATTTTTCTTTATTTTTTGCATTCTAGTGGATATCTTGTTTGTTTTAGGTTCGAGGATCAATTTCATTGTTTCAAATTATTAGTCATGTGGTACTATCTATTGTATCAACCTTATGTCTCTTTTGGTCTCTTTAGATGTTATTTGTATGTATTCTTGCAAATGCATTGAGATAAAGTGCCATATTCCATATGTATTTTCATCTCAGTTATTTTACCTTATGATTTGAGTAGTGTCATCTAAGGACACTTATGTAGATTATTGTATTCTTGGGATTCACCATATCTTGTCCCTCATTATACATGCACTACTCTAATTAAAGTGCCACTGGGGGTTGATGTTTTGCCTTTGTTTGTCATCTTCCTTTATCTAGTGAGTTTCCCTTCTAGGACATTAGCTTCATGACGTGTCTAAGATTGATCACATCAGTACACACATATTTATTCTTTTGTGCATCTTGATCGTAGTTCCTTGATATGTAGCTCTATTTGCTCACTTTTCCAATTGCCTATCACCTCACCCTTGTCTGCATTAGGGGGTTCTTCTATTGTTTCTCATATTTCCTTGGTTCAATGGAGTGAGCTATGTATTTAGTATTTGTTCCTATGTTCTAGGTAGATGAAGTGGTTGGGTACTTATGCATTTTGGTGAGATGAATAATTTACCATATATACACTCTTCTTTTCATTCCTACTTTGGATGTAGCCTTCCATGTTCAATTGATCAACTCTTTAGGATTTGGTGTTTTATGCCATCTGTATCTTTGAGTTCATTTGTTTGCCATTGTGTGCCTTCTAATTTGAGTAGTGCCTTCTGAGAGCACTCATGCAAATTATAGTCTTCTCTACTTGGTTAGGTTTTATTTCAGTGGAGGTTCTTCAGATCAACAATTACTTTTTGATAGAGCTTTGTAGCTTCTACATACTTCAGTGGTGTTCTTCATGATAATCTTTTGTTCCTATCTTCTGGGACATTCTCTAGTTTGGAGGTTTCTTTAGTCCTTCACTAGTTCTTTCAGCATTCTTTCCATCTCTTCTTGGAGTAAGGTTTTTCCCATGAGGTTTTCTCTATTTCTCCTCTTTATAGAAATTTCGTTGTGCTTGGGTACCTCATCAGGCTCTATTGTTGGGATCCAAATCTACTTTCAGTAGTGGTTTCTAGGATTTTAGCTACACCCTACATTTATCTTAAGGGGGGTTTTAGAGTAATTATATATTTTCTAATCAACTCTATTCTACTTAAGCTAAACTTTAGGCATATAATAAAAAATTCTTTTAATTAATTATTATCATGCAACCTAGGTTTTACCTTTTAGGATTTTGACCTCCTTTATAAGGATTGATATCTTATTTATATTCATTCATTCAATACAATTTGCAATTATTTTTTGCACATCAAGAATGTCTCATCTTCTATTGATCTCTGAATTTGAGCCTCCATAGCTTTGCTTCTCTCTTTCTATAATGTGTGTTTGCATGCAGTGATTCTTGGGAGCTATAGGGTTGAGCTTTCATCAACTTCAACACTCTCCATAGTATTTAAAATATTTATGGTCTTCTTAATTATATTATCTATGTTCCATGAGGATTGTGACACACCATTAATGCAATTGATTATATTCAAAGAGTCTCCTTCCAACCATAACTTAGATTTTCCTTGTGTCTTAGCCAGTTTTGTTATCTGGAAAGCAACCATTGCCTCAACAAAGTGGTTGGTCAGAGTTCCCAAGGAGAGAGCCAATTATTATTGTATGCTATTGCTCTATCATTTTTACAATTTATAATTATTGGTGAAAAAACTTAAGTATTGAAGTAAAAGAAGGTAATCAGTAGAAGACATCACTATTGGATAAAAGAGATGATTATTGACAAAAAAAAGTTATTGTTGAAAGCATTTATCATAAAATAGTCATGTGTACACTTTTCACTAAATAAATACATCAATAAATACATGTTGATGTTATTCATTTTATACCTTACTTTTTTCTAAAGTAATCATTTGAGCAACATCTAAGAACTTATAACACTCCATTGTGAAGTGTTATCATCAAGAAATTATTGTAAAAGTGATAAAACGTACTTTCATGCCCTAGTTTAGTGAAGTCAGCAAAGTTGCTGAGAGTCTTAATGAAAATCCTTATAGACGTTCAAAGTTTTCTGAATTCAAGAAAAAATTCTTAAGTAAAATGGTAATAGGAATTCAGAACCTAGTGGTTGTGAGCATTAACGATGAGCTAGCACATGAGTTCAAGATGTGTCCCTTGAAGGTAGCAAAAAAGGATAATGTTAGAGCATTGTCATAAATACCTCAGAGGGTAATGCTAATTGAAGGTATCAAGACATTTATCCATAACAAGATAACTAAATTGGGTGATGCAGAGATTAAGAATATATACTACGATGAGCTATGTGAAAATAGAGTCTTGACAGATGTGCATAAGCATTTGGAGTTGAAGGGTTTAACCCACATGGTGCTCATGCAAAAAGTCTTTAATGAAGAGGGGATTAGGTATGTTTTGAGTCATTTACATGAATTCTTATGGTTAGATGAGGAAAAGCCATTCAAAATAATAAAAGACCTAATTCATATGGTCACTGGGTTACCAGCTGAAGGGAAAGAATGTACCCTATGGGTAAGTAATATGGACAAGTTGAAGAAAATCACAAAAAACTTATGAGAATGGGAGAGCAATGAGAATAGATAAGGTCAAGGATTTAGAAAATTACTTTCCTACGATGATCATTGGTTATAAGGTCTACTGATCTAGTCAACCAAACAAGGTATCAAATAGTGTTGTGTATGTAACCTACGAGATAGCAAAATGGGGCAAAGTCTATGACTTGGAAGACATGGTTCAAACTCAACTATTTGCAAACACGAGGCGATTAAAGAAGAACCACAAGCAAGAGGTCAAGTACAAATCACTACTTGTTTGTTTATATTTCAATGTTAAGAATTTCTTTCTTGTTATAAGACATATAAATTGGAGTATAGGTAGACCTATCATTTATCAAATAAATGTTAAATCTCATTATGGTTTTGATAAAGTAGTGATAAAACACTTAGTCATTATCTAGCAAAGAACAATGCATGACAAGTGCATAGTGTATGTTGAGCATAAGCCTCTAGATAATGCATACCAAGTAATATGTCAGTTAGTGCTGAGCACTAGTATGTGTCAAGCAGTCAGTGTGTGCCGAGTCAATCAAGTGTTGGGCAAACACAAGTAGTCAAGAAAATAGTGTGTGCCGAGTGATTCAGGTGTCGAGCAAGAGTGAGTTTTGAGCCATTCATAAGTCATTTATCAGTATATAGAGCACAGTGAAGACCGAGCATCTGATTCTATTGATGTTGAGTTATTAGTCTCTGACATAGATGTTTGTTATGGCACAAACTTGTTGAGATAATGGGTGTTGCACACATTGCATAATATTGTTATATTTTATTTTGTTATGTAATGTTGTGACTAGATGGACGTGCAACATGTAAAGATTCCCATGGAATATTCTTGATAAGTTGTATTGTAACATTGTGATAATATTTTATGTAATTATTTAATATTGGGGGAAAAGAATTAAATGCTCAATATTAAATGTGGGGTCAGTGGGTTAGGTAGCACATGGTTTTAGCACATGGTTTATGTAATACCACTTAGTGGTTTTTGTGGAACTTGCTACTATATAAGCAGCCACAAGGGTAGTTGTTGTAGATAGGGAGAAAGAGTGACAAGGAGAAGACAAAAGGCAAGAGTTGAGCAGGACAAGGCTTGACAGGTTAGCCAAGGGAGCATTTGTGAAGGTTGAAAGCATGGCATGGGATGTGTGGAATCATGCTTGTTCACATAGTTTGCTCGGTTGTGGCTATGGCCATGAAGGCTTCCATGGTTGTATGGCAATGGTATTTTTTGCTGAATAATACATGGTGATGGATGCTTTTGGAGGCTGGGTTTTTTCCCTCAATGAGGGTTTCCCAGGGTATATCTTGTGTCACATTTTGTGGGTATGTTGTCTATTCTCTTGCATGTGAATTTTAATTCCGTATTTATTATAGATCTATTATAGGTTATGTGGAAACGGTTATATTCTTTATTGCCAAGTTTCCTTACAAGTGGTATCAGAGCTATGATTTTATTATTGTAACCCTAGATTGAATCCATGGGAATGCATGAGAGGATAAAAGAAAGGGGCAAGATATATGAATGATTTATTGCAGATCTAAGGGTTTTGGATTTGCTATTATGATGGGATGTTAAAATATTTGGGCATGTGAAATTGTTGGACAAAAAGATTTTTTTTTTCGGATGTTTCATTTAAATGAGGTTTTTGGGGGGTAGCTTGCAGAAATGACCTCCTGGGTAAAAACAGACCTCACCATTGGATTCGGGTCAACATTTCCATAAATTTTGATATATAATATGCCCTAGTTTGGCCATGTTTAGAGGAAATGAAAGGGTTTTTTGGTTTCAGCCCATGATGGTCGTCAAATTTAATCCCGTCGGAATTTTCGTCATTGAAAAAAAATGAAAAATGAAAAATCGTACTGAAAATGGTAAAAAGACTATTTTAGTAAAATGACCATAACTTTCTCTCAGAATATCAGATTTCAGAGTTCTTACAGGTGTTGGAAAGCTAATTCAGAGCACTACAATATGGTGTAGGTTTGGTTCTATGATTTTGAAATTTTGTCAGGTTTTGAGAGCCCTAAAGTCAGATGTTGTTTATTTTGAGCACGGATTAGGGCATAACTTGGGCATACGGAGTCGGATTTTGGACTTCGAGTAGTCAACGGAAAGCTCTGATTTGGTGTAGGTTTGGCATGATTTATTTGTTGATATATTGATCTGAACAATTTATAGATATATTTTTGACTATGGTAACATTGTGAGTTTATGGCATTGGAGATTTAAGATTTGATGTCATTGTATACTCAGTTCATATTTCAGATTGGTCTCATGATGATATGGTTATCAGTGTTTGGTTTGGATATGCATGATGACTTGTTGGGTCTACAAGTTGTGCAGTGTTGTAAGCGGTCTATACTTACAGGTTGCATTTATAGCTTGGTTATGGGTTGTCTTTGCCCATTGATCTTTCATTATTGATGCATATTCAGATTGGTGGCTTGGATTTGGGTTGTCTATGCCCTAAGTCACATGATTTACTATTTTCTTCATGTAGAAGGGATGAGATGTTATTACCAGGTACAGTCATGGTGGAGGATTGTGGTTGACTATGCTGACAGGTTGGACATATTGAGAGCTTGATGCTCAGTTCATGGATGTGATCATGGTGCCATGAATTTTGGCATGACATGATTGGTTATACAGGTACATCCTTGATGTTCATTAGCTTGAATTTTTTGATTCAGTTATGGTGGTATATCTTCTTGGTTGAGGATCATGGTTATTTGGTTTTCTTTTTGAGGAGCTCATGATGTGCACTTTGAGTTCTTTGATGGTTTGATGCCTTGGTTGATTCTCATGGTTAGAGGATGGTTTTTCATCATGATGTCATGGATAGCTTGGATACACAATTTAGTGGGAGCTTGTGACAGTGATGGGGTGACAGTGCAGGATTAGTTCCTAGTATGGTTTATATCTTCTTGGTTTGGAGAGGATGGATTTTATGATGCCATAGGTGACTTGGTACCACAGTTGAGTGGGAGTTGTTGGCATTGATATATTTATTGAGTTTTTGCAGATGTTGGAGGTTTGTCTTAGATCCTGTTGCTGCAGAAGCATCTTTGACATTTGCATGGTGCACTTGTTATCTTCATGGTGTATGAAGATGGTTAGATCTTGAGGACTCATGGAGTTCTTGGTTATCTTCATGGTGTGTGGAGATGGTTCTTCCTGGTATGTGGAGATGGTTTTCTTCATGGTGTGTGGAGATGGTTGCATCTTGAGGACTCACAAAGTTCTTGGCAAAGGTGTGGTTTATGCTTTTATTTGGCATGTTATCCTTGGTATGAGGATGGTATCATTATTATGTCATGGTATACTCTTGATACGCATTTAGAGTTGTGACATGTTATAGTATGTTCATATGGAGCATGTTATCTCTTTGGTTGAGATGGTAAGATCATGTTGTCATGTTTATGTTCCTGAGGCCATGGTTGGAACTTTGACATTGATCTTGGTTTAGTTTCTTGGTATTGAGTACATTGATCATAAGCTGGATACTTCATGATATTGCTATGTTGCATTTGGAGTTGGCATGGATTGATTGGTTACAGGTGCTCATGGATACTTAGAGACGACGGTGATGCTGATTTCTCTTGGATTAGAGAAGTATTTGTTGGGATGGTTGATGGTTTTAGTAGGAAGTCCGAGGGGCAGTCACCTGATATGGAATTGAGAGGAGATTGTTCTTAGATGAGTCTTGGTTGGAGACTTGGGTATCTTGATGAGCATTCTCATTCCCCACTCTTGGTCTACTCGGCGGTTTGCTACTTGAGAGGTATAGCCCATTATTTTTCTCAAGTGCATTATATTTATGCTTGTCTTTCATGGATATGGATCTTGAGCTATGGTACATGAGTTAGTTCTGGAGGGTTCATTTGAGAGATGGTTAAGCATTGGTTATCTCCATGTGCATATGTTGTTATGCTGGTTGAGTTTGGGAGATGGTTTTATTAGGCATATTCCTTGAATTAGGAATGGTTATTCCTTGGTTTAGGAATGGTTTTATGAGTTTGATCTTCTTGTGAGAGGCTTACATCCATAATTAGTTATATGGTATGGTTTGGGTGTTGTTGAGGCTTCTTGTTGGGGTTTTATGGAGGAGATCATACTTGCACAGTTTGCATTTAGAGGTGTGTGTAGAAGGACATGATACAGGTTATGATTTGCATGGTTTCTCCGATCTTGGTTATCTTCTTGGATGTTCAGTTTTGCCTACATTGGATTTGAGATTGGTTAGAGATTGTGATCACTGGTTTGTGCTCATGTATGTCATGTGAGAGATGACATGGTTATTCCTTTATCTCTTTCCTCTATTGGTTGTGGTGAACTTGGGAGAGCATTGGAGACTTGTAATGAGAGTTATTCTTGCAGGATATTAGTTTATGTATTGTGGATGTCCTTGATACTACATGGATTCACTTCTCTAAGATGTTGTGAGTGGATTGGTTATAGATTTGACATTATCTTTTGTAGTGGGAGCTTCTTGGTATATATGTGGCAGGTATTTCTCTTGAGGCTTTCTATTGTAGGTTGCAGATTGGATATGTCAGTGATATGAGATTCACTTGTTATACCTTAGAGGTATGGATAGTTGGATGGGTTGGCACTTTGTTGTGGGTGCTATTTCAGCTATGGATATTTTGACAACTACGGATACATGTGGTTACCTTTGGATCAGATTTTTTTGTGCTTGGAATTTCAGTTGGTACAAGATTTTATGATCTTCTAATGCGACAGGTTGGGTGGCTTTCTCTTTGGATGGCTTCTATGTATGTCCAGTGGGAGTGGCATAATGGGAGGTGAGATCATTCATGTTCGAGATGCTGGATACTTTGATTTTGTTGCGGGTACCAGGATGGAGCACTTGGTGTATTTTGATCCATGATGGTGGATGTGCTAGGAGGGATTGTTCCCTTGTTCATTTATGTGGCTACGAATTGACCCTATGCAATGTATACAACAAGTGGGAGATTGTTGAGATAATGAGTGTTGCACACATTGCATAATATTGTTATATTTTATTTTGTTATGTAATGTTGTGCCTAGATGGACGTGCAACATGTAAAGATTCCCATGGAATATTCTTGATAAGTTGTATTGTAACATTGTGATAATATTTCATGTAATTATTTAATATTGGGGGAAAAGAATTAAATGCCCAATATTAAATGTGGGGTCAGTGGGTTAGGTAGCACATGGTTTTAGCACATGGTTTATGTAATACCACTTAGTGGTTTTTGTGGGACTTGCTACTATATAAGCAACCACAAGGGTAGTTGTTGTAGATAGGGAGAAAGAGTGACAAGGAGAAGACAAAAGGAAAGAGTTGAGCGGGACAAGGCTTGACAGGTTAGCCAAGGGAGCATTTGTGAAGGTTGAAAGCATGGCATGGGATGTGTGGATTCATGCTTGTTCACATAGTTTGCTCGGTTGTGGCTATGGCCATGAAGGCTTCCATGGTTGTATGGCAATGGTATTTTTTGCTGAATAATACATGGTGATGGATGCTTTTGGAGGCTGGATTTTTTCCCTCAATGAGGGTTTCCCAGGGTATATCTTGTGTCACATTTTGTGGGTATGTTGTCTATTCTCTTGCATGTGGATTTTAATTCCATATTTATTATAGATCTATTATGGGTTATGTGGAAACGATTATATTCTTTATTGCCAAGTTTCCTTACAAAACTTCTATGTAAACAATTTTTGGTTGACATGAACATGAATTTTTGATATTAAGAAATAAGGATCCAATCATATTATGAATCCCTATGCAACTGTATGAAGCCAATCAGATAAAGGGAAGAATTAGGTGGTATTAAAGATCAACCTCAGTCATTGTTTTTAACCTGGCCCATCAAACCCTAAGGGGGACTATGCATGCAAAGAAGTTGTGATGAGAAGAATTACATGCACAAGGAGAGGAATGCTAAGAGCATAGAGATAATTTCAAGGTGGAAATGATGGCTAAGTTATGGAACTACAAAGTAGAATCCATTTGAGAAGAAAAAATATAGACAATGAAATGATATAGAAGACATATCTGATCAAGAAGATCAAGAGACAACTAGTAAAGAGGAGATCTGACATCAAGCAGCAAGGTGCTAACCAAAGGATCAAATGTTAAATCATTCTAATAGGTGATACAGATTAAATCTCTTAACAAAGTAGTCTTAACAAGATTTTGTAAATCTCCTAACAAAGTGCTTACTTAGTTGTGAGTTTAAATCCTTTAATCAAGGTGAGACCTAACAGTCTTCTAAGCCTTTAACAGGACAAACCTTTCATAGGGTAGATCATAGATTGTGATCAAAAATTTGTAGCCATAATAGGTGACACTTTACAACTGCAATAGTGAAGATTTGTGGGTGTCATCCCCACCCCAATTTTACCTTCTCGTTGGAGGGTTTCCGGGTGACTAAAATCTTATGTGTTATGTGTTGATTTATTTCATGCTTTGGATGTGATGAATGGTTACTTATTTCAATTTACATGTTAAGTTATGAGATGGATGTATGGTGAATTATTTTAGAGGTAAAAGTTTTAAGTGTTGATTCACCTCCCTCTTAGAACTTACTTTCCCATTGTTATTTCTAACAATAAATGATTATGTTCAGAAATTAGGAGAATAATTTAATCAAATAATGTGGGGTTATTTCAAGTCAAATACAAACACGCTATCAGATACCCCCATTGGTAGTAGAGAAGTATAGAGATTCTATCCATTTTCTTGTAGACATTGATACATGTAGGATCTAACATGTGGAAACAAGGACATTTTGGGTGCCAACCTTTGGTTATATATATATATAAAATTGGTTATGCACAATACATCTTGGGTCAACCAAATGACACAATACTTAAGAGTTTTGGTAAATATGAGGAAGTGTATGAAAGGATTACATTAGACATTAAGAAGGCAAAGATTCTAAAGAAGGAGAAATTTTTGAAGAATTTGACAACCAAGTATGGAATCCATGAAGGTGAGAGTAGCAAGCAATTAGAGGAGATAGAGGAACAATCTAAAGAGAAACTGCTAGAGCTCCCCTCCACACCAACCAAGAAAAAGAGGCCAAAGCATGGAGAGAAGTTTGTAGAGCCATAGGCCCTACAAGCTATTCAAGAGATTAAGGACAATGAAATTTAGGAAGTGAATGTAGAAATTGTATACACCCTAAAATGGTCGCCTAGACTATGGGCCCCCATTATTCAATTTATCAATTTATCAAATTTCTTGAATCAATGGTTTGCAATATTTTATTAAATCAATTCAAATCAATTTCTTTGATCAAATTCGATTATTTTATTTCTAAGGTTGGTCATTTTATCCTAAGTCTTATTTTATTAAAAGAAAATCTCCTCTTTTAATTAAATAAAATAAGTCCCTATTTAATTAAAAGGAAACCTCTCTTTTAATTAAATAATTCATCCACATTTAATTAATTAAGAGAAAAACCCCTCTTTTAATTTAATTAAATATCTCCTATTTAATTAAAAGAACTTGCTCTCTTTTAATTAAATAAAAATCCCACTTAAATATCTCTTGTTGATGAAAGAGAAATAAAATAAATTCTTTTATTTAATTTCTACACTTAAATGCACATATTTCTAAGTGGGACTTATCTTTTCACTTTCTTCTCAACCACTCCTCTTTTCTCATTGGTGGAATTTTGTCTCACATGGATCAAACTCTATTATCCCATATTGGTTGTGAGAAGCCTCTCACCTCCATAATTTCCTTTATAAGGGAGAGCCCTCTCCTCATTTTAGAGATGGATGATGTTATTGTTATGCTGCAGGTTTGGAGAGCAATTTTTGAAGAAGGAGTTTTTGAATGCTAAAGCTTTTTGTGGAGAACTTCTATCTTCTTGTCTCATTCTCTCTTGCACCCATGGCTTTCATCATGGGCTTTTATCATTGCATTTGCATGTTAGTTTAGAGTCATATTTGCTTTCATAAGATTAGATCTTGCTTTCATAGATTAGATTTTGCATTGTTCTTGCATTGTTATCATATAGATTAGTTTTCATCTCCGTTTGCATGCATTTTGGATCTTTGAATCTCTCATTTCATGGTGTACTTGCATGGGCATGAACTAGGTCAAACTGAGGGCCTCCATTGTAAAACCCTTGCACTCCATGACTAGAGAGCTATGAGTAGCCATTTGAGACCTCATTCCTGAGTAATATTGAATATAATGATTCATAGAAGTGTGCTCACATTTTAGGCATACAGAAATGAAGAAACCAATTACTATAAGTAGAAAATAAAAAGAGGAAACAAAGATAGAAGAAACTACAAATAAGAAGATAATTAGAGGGAGGAAACTACAACCTCAAGCACATGGATGAAGAACAACTAGGAGTTAGACAAAGACCCATTGACCACAATGAAACAAATTATAGTTGAATAAGAGGATATTTAATCAAAATACGAAACCATGACTTGGGGAAAGTGTTCAATAAGAAAATAATTTAAGACACTGACAAGCTCTACAGAAATGGAAAAAAAATTAGATTGGTTGGAAGTATCAATCCCACTGCCTTTGCTAAATTATTTGAAGAAGACAATAAATTGATCAAAGATACTATTGTTAAAAATTTTTTGAAGTACAATTAATATCCTAGAGATGTTAAGGATACCGTGCCTAACAAACTATATGAGACACTACTGGTGAGATGGAACTCAACATATCATAGGCTTGAGGAGATCAAAACAAAGATATTAAAGACATTAATACCAAAATTGTAAAAAATTGATGTAGAAGTATATATGGATAAATACAAGAAAGAGTTTAGATCAAAGACACAAACAACTATAGTTCTAGTAGATGAGGAGTTTTTACTAGAAAAAGATCTCACATAACTATGGAAGAAAGTGCTACATGATGAACAAACTAAGACATATTCAGAGGTATGCCCTTCTAATATTGATGATACATTCACAGTTAATGCATTAATTGATAATGTACCTAGTGCAACCGATATGCCAACAAATAAAGATGAAATTATTATTAAGGATGTTATTGAAGAAAATGAGAAATAAATCAAGGAATTGAGCAACAAGAAGCTCAATCATAGGCCATTACAAAAAATAATATAGGAAAGGTTAACACAACTATCAACATATGTATTAACAAAGAAGTAGAGGCCACAGATAAGGATAAAGCATACTGACAAGGTCAAGAACAAGTTACTGTATCAACAACCCAACCAATGGACTTACCTAATCAGACATTACAAAGTACATAATAGATATTGCATGAGATGAAGAAGATATTGGAAATCTTAATGGGAAATAAGATACTAAAAAGGGGGGGGGGGAGGGTGAATTAGGATCTATAATACTTTTCTTTGATAAAACAATTCACACCTAATCCATCTCATATCTTAGATTGTATACCATATAAACATAAACATGTAATGCTGAAATGAAATCTATCTAAGCATTCCATCCATGAAAATCATCAACACATAGCACAATGATTTTGGTTACCCAAAAACACTTCAATATGAAGGTAAAACTAGGGTGGGGATGAAACCCACAAATCTTTAACTCATGCTTCAATAACACATAACACCGAAATTTGGTAACTCAGAAACCCTCCAGGAATAAGAAGGTAAAACTGGGGTGGGGATGATACCCACAAAAATTTACTGCAACAATATTGTTCAACCACTTCTGATGGTTTGCCCTGTTAAAGGCCTACCCTGTTAAAGGCTTTACACTGTATTAATAGTGACCTGGTTAGAGGATTTTCAAACACTTAACATGAAGTGTCACCCGGTTAAAGGATTTTAATCACCTAATCAAAAGGTTCTTACAAAATAGCTGTAAAGCTAACCTATCACCATAGGATTTTTATTCTAATACAATTGCTAGAGAGTATTAGATACAATAAACCTAATAGATTACAATCCTTGATTGCTAAATACAGGCTCCTTTTCCGCCTTCTCCTAATCTTGATCCTTTGTGATCTGATAACTCTTGCTTCTGAAAATAGATTTGCTTATGCACCCTTGTATGTCCTTCAATATATCTCATCTCTCTCTTTTACAGTGAAATTTCATCTTCCTTATAAAGACTTCAAAGACTTAGGGTTTGTTTTGGATCTACAATCCATATTGAACCTCAATTTCCCGCTCAATACTTATCTTTTGCTGATTGGTTACATGCCTTTAGCATTTTTCTTATTGGCTGCATGTGAATTGCATAGGAAAAATAAAGATATGATTTTATCATTAAATCCTTCGAAGTTTACCTTCTGTCGGCTGCAAAAACTGTTTGCATCATAGTTTGTGCAATTCCAAACTTTTATGCTGATCTACTGAGTTACTCGGCTCCTGAAGTATTTCTGATACTTGACACATGCTGTTTCCTAGATAGCTCGGCACTTGAACAAAATTGTATCACTAGGCACATGTTGTACTCGGCACCTATTACACTTGGCACTTGTTATTACTCGGCACCTGTTGCACTCGAAACTTGTTATCACTCGACACTTGTTATCACTCGGCACCTTATCTTACTTGGCACTTACTTTTGATCTTGGTTAAGTGTATTGACACTTAGTTGTCAAATTTATTCTTTAAGCTAACAATCTCCCCCTTTGACATGAGTGGAAAAAACACTTAATTAAGATCCACGTGACTCAGTAATTTATCCTTCATTCAAACTTTGCTCCCAAAATTTGCTATCTCCCCCAAAATTTTAAAATTTTCTATCTCTGCTATCTCCCCCTTTTATCATACTTGTCATTTCATTTATGTACTTAACTCTTATTACTTATTCTCCCCCTTTTTGACACTTATGTTAAGGGTCTTTATAATGAAATGCCATATTTGGCCAAAAATGTGCTATTTACTTCAAGGAGTACCTTCAGAGCTACATCCCAATTTGCTAATGCGACATCTAATGTCTTATGCTGGATGGCAATCTCTGTTGCTAGGTGTACAAGTCCATTAGATGAAGAAAGGTTGGGGTCTTTCTTGAGGACTGTCTCTGCATTTATCTGCTCCTTGTGAAGTAATTCCAAATGAGGAGTAATTGACGATTGCATTTGTATCAATTTGGCTTTTGTGGTTGCCTCCTCTGCTACTAAAACAACTAAATCTCTTTGTGTGTGAAGCGATTGGACAAAATGCTTCTCACTCTGAGCTGGATCTATGGGGAGTTGCATGCTAGAAGTTTTCAGACTGTTTTCCAAGCTCAGTATTTTTTGGCTAGTGTCTTGTGTGAATGTGGAAAAATCACACAACTTGTTGTATAGGGAAAAGATGTTTCCTAGTACAATTTTAACTGTTATAACTTTCTTTTCCAGTTCTTCTTGTGACAGTGCTATATCACCGGATATTTTACTATTTACTTTTTCTTGGAACTTCTTTTTTGACCATTCAAGCAATCTGGCATTTGTTTCCTAGTCTTCATTAGTCACTTGGTCAACTATATCAGATAGTTGTTCCATGATTGGTCTTGACTCATCTAGAGATTGTAAGCAAAAAGCTTCCGTGAATATGTCTTTAATTTCATTCAATGTAAGCTTATGCTTGTATTCCTTTCTTAGTGCTTCTTGTCTCCTTCTTTTGTCTAGTGTACTCTGAATTTCATTAATCTTTTCTTTAGTAAGAGTGCTAGATTCATAATATGGGATCTTTATTTCTTCATCAAGCTCAAGAACTCCATAGTAAAGTCTCATGACTGCCTTTGATGAGCTCGAGCTTGGTGTTCTGATTTTCAAATGTAATCCATCTGTGCTCGGCTGCTGAAGAGTTTGTGTTGGAGTACCAAATTTTGGTAATGCAACCAATGTTTGTATTGCAGTCTCCTCCTTTTTTTGTGTCTCTTTTTCTTCAGCTTGAATATCCCTTTTATGAATGCTAGGTGGGGTTGAACTTGTTGGTTGTTCAAATATTTCTTTTATTTCCCCTACTGCTGTACTCGACACTTGGAGTGTATCAGTGATTATACTTGGTGGAGTTGGTGGTGGAAGGAATAGAATACCAGTAGTTTGTATGGTCAAAGGTGGCACTTGTGCTTTTATTTTGACTTCTGGATTCTGTAATTCATCAACACTAACCAATACAGGATTTGAACTTAATTTTGCTACTAGTGATGATTGGTCAAGGATTTCCAAATCCTCTGTAGTTAATGGATTGATGTTTAGATTTGAAATGTCTGTAACATCCTTTATTTTTATGAAATCTGCAGGTGTGATGGTGGCATGAGGAGGACTAGGAGGAGATACCTGTATGTCTTGCATACTTTGATCTTGTGGCTCAGCTGTATCTTTCTCTTCCTCTTTCTCCTCATTATGTGCCTCTTCTTCTTTTTCTTCTTTACTCTTCTTCTCCACTAGTTTCTTCTCTTTTGTTTCTGATGCTTTCTTTTCCTTTGTCTTGGCAATTGCTTCTACCTTATATTCTTCATTATATACATCTTCAATTTTCTTGTAAACTATTTTCCACAATCTTGTGGATTTAGTAACTATCTCTTCAATTTTATTCTGCAATATGCTGAATGCTCTATACTTGGGAGTGAATCTATTATTATGCCTTCTTACGGCATTTATTATTTGATCTTTAGTCAAATTAGGCAACAATCTTGCCAATGTTGACTCATTTCTTTTTCCATTTGTAAACAAAAATGCCATTTATCCTCTATAATTTTATACAGTTCTCTTGGCATAGATTCATCTAATTCTAGAGGTGTGTGCTTATACTCAGCCATCATAGCATACACAGATTCCTCTAATTTAGTTTGCTCTTCTTTGGTGAGCTTAGAAAAATTCAAGTTCTTTAGACCTTTTAAATCATTATTTCTAATTTTTGAACATAATTTATCAACAACAGTCTGGGGTTTGTGTCTTACCACTTGAAATTGATTATTATCCTCTGACTCTGTTTTATCCTCATCTGTTTCAGGCTAGGGAATAAATTTCCTTTTCTTTGACTCAACAATAGTCTTCTTTGAATCTTTCTTCTTTCCTTTTGCCTCCTCTTGGACTTTTTGTGCTGCAGCCCTTGTGGTCGGTCTCTTTGGTATAGGGGCAGCTACTTTCCTCCCCTTGGATTTAGGAGCAGAAGGAGTTGTGGTCTTTCTCTTAACTGGTGCTTCCTTGGCTTCTTCTACCTTAGCACTTTCCTCTCTGTCTTCTTCTGACCCTTGAATCTGACCTTGAAGTTTATCTCCTTCCTCTTCAATGTCTTCTCCTTCTTCTTCTACGCCAAATTCTCTTTTGATTTGTCTCACCATTTTCTCTTTCTTCTTTACTGTTGAAGCAGTCTTCAAATTTGTTATTACCTTTGATTTGACAACATCATAAGTTCCAAATTTTTTTGCATTTTTATCTGCTTCTTCTACAAGTAAGGCTGTTATTGCTGTAGAGGCTTGATCAACATCAAGTTCATAACCTAGTGGCCTAAGCCATCTTATTCTAGGTATAACTGCTTGTATATAAGTATAATCTATATCTACAAGAAAACAAATATCTTTTTCATATTTCTCAGTCAATGAGACTGGAATTCTCATTCTTTGTTTCATGGAATTTTTGAAGTCCTCAAAATAACCAGTCATTTGGGCATCAAAATTTTCACCCATCTGTTCAATGTATCCATTAATTTGTTCAACAATTGTTTTATCTGGATTCCATTTTACTTTACCCATAGAAGGAAATTCTTTCATCAAATAGAAAAACATACACATCAAAACTGATTCGAATTTGCATTGAGTTCTCTTGCTCTTCCTTATAGCTCCCAGATTTTCATTAATTTGTTGAAACACGAGCTCTGCCAGATCATAAGTGTGATCCCTTTTGATTATCTTGTATGCAACATCAACTGCTATACAAGGTACACTATTCAACCTGCTTGATTATAGAATTTGTGTGAAATAATTCTCACAGCAAAATCTAGTAGGGGATCTGTGACTGTGTTGATAGTCATTCCTCTATTGTTCCATTTGGCACCTGTATTTTTCTCTATTACTTCCCATTTGTCACTTCGCAGGGTCTTTGGCTGATCTAGGGTTGGAATACCAGTAACCCTATGAACAATTTTCTTGGTAAATTTTACTAGCCCTGACTCTAACCAAAAAGCTTCGTCATGTATTCGGCTCAAAACTATCCGTACCCATTCTGTTTTGAAAATAGTCAAAAATGCTAGGGTTTTGGTTAATCATTTTCTTTCTATTATTGAAAACACATTTTTTAGTACTTTGTTTTCATACAGTTTATCATATGCATTATGAATTTCTAAGTCTCCTATGGCTCCAATTTTGCAATTATAACATCTGCGAACATCTTGTACCATAACAACTTTATCCGGAATAACTGATAATGCTCCTGCAGGATCATTCTTGAATGCTACTTCTGGAATGGTCTTAAATTCAGGTTGTTTTACTTCATTGTTGACCAACTGAACTTCATGACTCTCTAAACCCTTGGTGGTTTCTGACCCAGATGCAATTGTTTGCCAAACTAGGGTTTTTAATTTAAACAAGTTTATGAGTCCTACGTAGCTCAGCACTTAAGTAAAATACCTTAAATAATAACTTAAATCGATGAAATTTGTCTTGAATCACTATTGAAATCTTTCATGAATGGCTTTTGAGCTGTTCTTGATCTTCTCCGCTCCTATTTCAGATTTGCTTCTTGTTTGAATGGTGGGAAAATGATCGAAAATAGGATTTATGTACCCTTCAAAATAGAGTAATAAATGCTCAGTACGCTGCCAACTGTCTACTCGGCACTTGAAAGGTTTTGTCATAACTTGGCTCCCATTATGTTTTACTTTACTTGGCTCCTATTAATATTTCATAGCTCAGCATCAACTATCAATCTCAGTCGTTGTTAGCAACTCGGATCCTAAAGGCAACTTTGACATATCTTCAAAAAGTTCTCAATTTTGACTTAGCATCTTTGTTTATGCTGATTTCATTTTTGCAGTTCTTATATGTCTTGGGATTAATTTATGATGTTACTTGGTTTATCAATCCCTCACACTTGTTTTTCTTACTTTGATGAAGTGTGATCACTTGACCTATTAGGTGAAGTGATCTCTGTATTTGATGTACTAGACTCATCTTTCTTCCTCCATGTCTTATTCATTTCACTTCTGATATGTCCAACATCTATCTTTGCCTTTCCATTGCTGAACTCAGAACTTGATGCCTTTGACCTTGTTGGGCAATTCCTGCTGACATGACCAATTTTTAAGCAACTGAAACATGTGGTTTGACTCAACCATCTTTTTTAGTTTCCTCTAAAATGTGTTCTTATGCAATTCTGTGGGATATGCCCATATTCTTGACAATAGTGACAGCTGTTCTTGGTGTTGTAATCCCAAAATTCATGGTTTGATGTCTTTGCTGGTTGATTTACTGTCCACATAGGTTTTGATCTGCATTCAAATGCCCTATGTCCATACTTTTTGCAATTATAACAATGTCCATCAAATCTTTGAGTCCTTGTGACATTGGATTTGCAATTTTGTGTCATATGTCCTTGCATGTTACACTTGTGACAGAAACTTTTGGGTATGTTTGATTGATTGAATCTTCTACTCCTGCACACATTAGCTGTATGTCCCTTCTTATTATAGAAATGACAAGTGGGTTTTGAATTCTTACCTTTATCACTTCTTTGTTCAACACTCTTTGAAGATTCTCCAAATTCAGTGCTATTGTATCCTAGTCCTGATGTATCATGGGCAGATTTTGGTGATTTCAGCAACTGTTCAAAGTACTTGATTGCTTCACTTGATTTATTGAGATTCTCTGCTACCTCTTTTTATCTGTTCAATTCATTCTGCATTTGTTCATTTTGCATCTTCAAGGTAGAGATCTCAATATCCTTTACATTGAGTTCATGATGAAGATTCATCATTTGGGCAAGTGTATCCATCTGCATGTTTGAGATCCTTGTCACTTCAGTACATTTTTCTTCAAGTCTATTTGCAAGATTCCTTTTGTCATTTTCCATCATGACCTTATCATCAACTGCTCTTTTCTTTTGCTCAGTAATTTCACATATCATTATAGCTTGTGATTCATGTTCCATCTTGAGAGTTCTTATCTCATCTGCTTGAATTTTATTTTTCTCCATCAGTTCTGCTATTGCTGCATCAAACTCTTTAGTGTCTCCACTGGAAAATATGTTGGTGGTATCAATCTCCTTGTAGTGTATATCATTTTCAGCTATGGCTAGATCGTTCCTCTTTTTTAATGAGCTTCTCAATTTGTTTCTAAATTCCTCCAAGCTATGCAGAGCAAGTTGCACATCTATCACCTGATTTTCAATGATCTTTCCAAGTTTGAAAGCTTCCATCTTTAGATCTTTTCCTCCAAGCTGTTAGGATTTTCCTTGTGAGAACCTGACCTACTCTGATACTAATTGTTGGAATATTCAAATATGGAAAGAGTACTTATGAGAGGGGGGGGGGGGGGGGGGGTGAATCATAAGTACCAAACTTTAGCCAATAAATTTTTTGACTAAAAATAAGTTGCATGCATGTAAATAAATATATAACAAAACTCATGCATCAATAACACATAACACTAGAATTTGGTAACCCAGAAACCCTCCAGGAATAAGAAGGTAAAACTGGGGTGGGGATGATACCCACACAAATTTACTGCAGCAATATTGTTCAACCACTTCTGATGGTTTGCCCTGTTAAAGGCCTGCCTTGTTAAAAGCTTTACACTGTATTAATAGTGACCTGGTTAGAGGATTTTCAAACACTTAACATGAAGTGTCACCCGGTTAAAGGATTTTAATCACCTAATCAAAAGGTTCTTACAAAATAGCTGTAAAGCTAACCTATCACCATAGGATTTTTATTCTAATACAATTGCTAGAGAGTATTAGATATAATAAACTTGATAGATTACAATCCTTGATTGCTAAATGTAGGCTCCTTTTTCGCCTTCTCTTGATCTTGATCCTTTGTGATCTGATAACTCTTGCTTCTGAAAATAGATTTGCTTATGCACCCCTGTATGTCCTTCAATATATCTCATCTCTCTCTTTTACAGTGAAATTTTGTCTTCCTTATAAAGACTTCAAAGACTTAGGGTTTGTTTTGGATCTACGATCCATATTGAATCTCAATTTCTCGCTCAATAATTATCTTTTGCTGATTGGTTGCATGCCTTTAGCATTTTTCTTATTGGCTGCATGTGAATTGCATAGGAAAAATAAAGATATGATTTTATCATTAAATCCTTCGAAGTTTACCTTCTGTCGGCTGCAAAAACTGTTTGCATCATAGTTTGTGCAATTCCAAACTTTTATGCTGATCTACTGAGTTACTCAGCTCTTGAAGTATTTCTGATACTCGACACATGCTATTTCCTGGATAGCTCGGTACTTGAACAAAACTGTATCACTCGGCACATGTTGTACTCGACACTTGTTATCACTCGGCACCTGTTGCACTCGGCACTTGTTATTACTCGACACCTGTTGCACTCGACAATTGTTATCACTCGGCACCTTATCTTACTCGACACTTACTTTTGATCTTGGTTAAGTGTATTGACACTCAGTTGTCAAATTTATTCTTTAAGCTAGCATAGGTCTTACCTTGTTAAGGATTTTACACTTAAAATAAAGTAAGGTCTTTGTTAGGAGATTTGAAATAGGTATGTTAAAACCACTATCTTAAGAGATTTTCCCTGACTTAATCTATTAAAATTGATTCAATATCTGATCCTTTAGTTTTCTCTAAAACCTTATTATAGATCTCCTCTCTTCAAAATTTTAATATGATATCTTTATTATGTACTTTATTGCTCTAGTTGCATTGTCTAAATTCCTTTTAGACTTAGCCTTCCTTTGCTCTACATTTTGCTTGTTCACTCCTTCGCTTCAATTTATTTCTCTCTCATACACACTAATCCTAGGGTAGGAACCCTTCTTAAATAGACAATCATAGAAAGTTCTAGATTAGGATCAACGATCCACATTTCATCCTTTTGTTGTTTTCCCTTCTAATTTTTTGATTGGTTAACCTACTTTCCTAGGGATTAATGCCATATGAAAAAAAACATAATCTCCTCCTTAATTGTCTCTATAGTCTTTAAATGTCATGTAGAAGTCAGGTAAAATGATTTACATAAATGTTTTTGCAATTACAAACTCATATGTCAAAACTGGTTTACTTGACACTTAAATGTTTAGATGCTTAGTCATAACTAACATTCATGTTGTCACTCAGCTTTTACTCACTCAATATATTTTGTTCACTCAATATTAACTAACTTTCTACTTGATTGGTCTCGACTGTGTTACTCGGCTTATATTCTTGCTCGGTTTCATCTGGGGTGCTTGGAAACCTTTGACTTGCTTGACATGTGTTGACAAATAAACAAGTCCTTTGTAGCTCAACCTTCTCTAGGTGGCTTGGTTATGGTGATGACTGCCCAACATTGCCTTGGAAACGACTAAGTGTTAGACACTAATAGGCACCTTAGGCTTAGAGATCAACAATCTCCCGCTTTGACATTAGTGGGAAAAACTGTTTGTCATGACTTAACTTTCCATGCAAAAAAAAACTCCCCTTGAGACTGCAACTCGATCTTCAAAATAATACATCATTTCAGTTGATGTAAGTTCTTAGTCTATATTGAATGTCCAGTCAACAAAGACTATAATACTAAAGGAGAGAAACACAAAGATTGTGAGGAATGATAAGTGTCCACCCAATTTCAAGGATTGTTCAAAATTTGAAGTAATAGAAGACAAATTTGGTGGTCTGTCATTAATTCCACCAAGGGTTCTAATGATTTAGGATGTAAGAACTTGTTATATGAGCAAAATCAGAGAAGTCAAAGATTTTGAGTTGAGAGCAGCATATGAGAAGCTGTGTGGCAATGGAGTATTAAAGGATGAGTATACAATTATTACCGAGAAAGGGCTTATCGGTGCCCTAGGTTTTCTAAAAGTCTTCAAAGTGGAATGGATAAAGATTTTGTTGAGCTATATTCATGATACAAAGGTATGGTTAGAAGGCGGGCCAATTAAGATCAACAAGGTCATCATAGGTTGAGTTACAAGATACCTTACCTTGGATAGACTAAAGACAATGAGATGTGCAACAAGAAACAATGTTGAGAATTTGACAAATGCTAAATGGAATGGTTGAGGAATGTTAATCAATGGGAATGATGACCCTATTGTCAAATTTTTAGTATGAGTGATTGCACATAAGTTTTATCAGTCGAGCTGATTGAATAGTGTCTCATGCATTGCAGTGTACCTAGGTTACAAAATTGCTAAAAAGGATCATAATTATGATATTGTTGAGCTACAAATACAACAATTGATAGAGAATCTTGGAGCTATAAGGAAAGAAAAGAATACATTGTGTAAGTTTGGCTCTCTATTAGTTTGTATATTTTTCTATGTACCAAATTCATTTCCTATCATCAATACAATAGCATAGGATAAATGTTAATCTCATTTCAAGATATATTGTTAGTTAGTGTCAAAATACTTAATCATAATGGATAGATAGTAGTAACTAAGTTACTAGTCTGCAATGTTAATCAAGATCACAAATGAATCATGCAAAAAATGTTAACTGTGTAGGAAGTAAGTTGTGTCAACTGTGTTGAAAGTTCACACTGAGCTATAGTGTCAACCAAGTTGACAGTGTCTACTGAACTCCAGTATGAACTGAGTCAACAAAGCAATTTGTTCCAAGGTGATAATCAAGTTGGTAGAATAGTGTGAATTGAGTCAACAGTGTCTACCAAGTGATCAACATTAATCAAGCATCTAGTATTAGCCGAGT
This sequence comes from Cupressus sempervirens, assembly GCA_028749045.1. Taxonomy (NCBI): domain Eukaryota; kingdom Viridiplantae; phylum Streptophyta; class Pinopsida; order Cupressales; family Cupressaceae; genus Cupressus; species Cupressus sempervirens. The sequence continues at coordinate 136,679,489 of CM053784.1, read as the reverse complement.
GCCAGAGTAAGCCAAGGCAATAATGTTGCTTGAGTATCTTCAGCATCGCCCAAGTAAGCCATTCGACTCGAGTTACAACACTGAGCCGACTTGATAATTATTTTTGGAAATGTTATGCTATAGCCAAATTATGAATGAACTATTTGGATGGATATAAGCATGAAGTATTTTTCTTATCCAAAAAAAAAGATGTAAGAATTATAATTGAAGAACAATAGAAAATATGGGAGAGTAGAGTGTTTAAAGGCTACAAGCATTCCAAGGAAAGGAAGAGACTCATTTGTCATAGTCACGTGGTTAGTTTACTTCAAAGGATCTTCATCAACAATCATTTTTGCACATCAGAGATCAATCCACTTATTCATCCTAACAAGTTCATCAATTCCAAATCCTTTAACCGAGTGGACTTAATAGTCTTTTGCAAAAACTCCTGATAGAGTACATACTTAACTGTATTGTATAAATCCTTTCACAAGGTGGACCTAATAGTCCTTATTACTCTTAACCAAGTAAGATCATCAGAACTGATAATTTGTAAGCCTTAACATGCCAACTTTATTATTGTAGTAGTAAAACATTATGGGTGTTATCCCCACCCTAGTTTTACCTTCTACTTGGAGGGTTTTTGGGTTGCCAATATTGTGTTATAGTGTTGTTACTTTACTACTTTATGTTTAATGCATGCAAGTAGATTAGAAAACTTAATAAAGTGGTTTAGTTGAAATAATTTTAAGTGGTTCCTAATTCACCCCGCTCTTAGTTACCTAGCTTGTATTACATTTCCAATAATTGGTATCAGAGCAAGGTTCTCATATCAAAAAGTTTAGAAGCTTGAGAGAAAAGATCATAGATAATGGAAGTATACAAGCTAGAGAAAGCCATTAAAAGTTAGATCTACATGTGGCCATGCAAAAAATCAAGAAACTGAAGGAACAACTCTCTCAATCTTTGAAAAGAAGAAAATAATTTGCAGAAAAGACAATTGACAATCTTTACATAGAAGAAAGAATTGAATATATTTGCAAAGAGAGAAGTTCAGATGAAGTAGATGCAACTATAGAAGATCTACTTGGAAGGAACCTTATTCTTCAAGAAGAAGTTAGAAAATTGAAAAGAGAATAGGAGATTCATTTAGTCAAGATATGTGAAGTTGTGGAACAAAAGAACTGAGCTAAAAATGACAAAAATATGGCAGAAAAAGATAGAAGACTACTCAACACCAAGATAAAAGAAAAGCCAATGATATCCACTAGCTTTCACTACATCAGGAAGATATGGAAAATTAGTTGAGCGATGAAAATCAAGAAGTCATCAATTTAAGGACAAAAAATAAGACTCAGGAATGATCTTAGAACATAAAGAGAAACCAATGAAAGAATGATGAGATCACAAGCAAGCATAGATCATTTAGTTGAAATATCTCAGAAAAGACATAAAGGGAAAGCAGGATTGGGCTACATTGAACAAGGAAAGTCATCACAACAAGGAGCTCAAAATAATAAAATGCCTACATGCAATCATTGTGGAAAAACATGGCATACTTCAAACAATGTTGGAGTAATGAAAAGTCAAAATTTAATGGCAAATTTTATAGTTGTAACAAACATGGACATAGGGAAAATGAATGCTCAGAGAAAACCAAGTTTGAAGGAAAATATTTTACATGCAACAAACAAGGCCATAAATCTTTCGAGTGCAGAACCAAGAATTGGAATCCTACTGAACAACTTGCTAAAGCAATATTTGGTTGGGACTACAACACTTGGTATAGATGTTATTTATGTGGAGAATTTAGATATATAGGAGCTAATTGCATGAAGACTCACCTCAGAAAGAGAAATCCTACCAAAACATGTTATGTATGCAAAGAACATGGTCATCTAGCAAAGAACTGCATGAATAGAGGTAAAATTGAAGATAAAAAGAAATTAAAGGTCGACAATATCATGACTCAAATGAAGCAGCAATGGGTGAGGAAACTCTAGAGAATTCAAATGAAAGTAGTGAGGCTATTGACACCCAAAAAAATGAATTAGGTGATTTAATTATCTCTACTTAAACAAGCAAGGAGACCACTAGAGTTATGACAAAACTCATATTATACATCAGTTTCAGTCATCCAAGCATGAAAGTTCAAATCAACATATCATATGCACTTGGATAGAAGTAAAGACTCAGATCAGACTAAGCTATTAGTTCTAACTGATTCACTCCTTTGGCCTAACTGAGCTGTTAGATCAAACTGAGTCACTCCTTAGACCTAGTCAAGCATGGGTAGACTCAACCGAGTCACTAATTCAATCAAGCATGGTTAGTTAGTGATAGCCGAGTATTGAAGGATTGAAGACCAAATTGAGCTTTTTCTACCTACCTAGGTACAAAGCATTTAATGAAAACCTAAATAAAAAATTTGATAAAAAGGATAAACCATAGTTTCATTTTCATCGCAAATTCAAAATTTTCTAAAGAGTGCAACATTCCTCAAGCCTCCAAAGTGATTAGGCACAAGTTTGTTGAAGGAATTCTCAAGAAAAGACAACAAATTCAAATCCTTCATCAGTCGAGAAATATGGCTACATCTTCTAGTCAAAGGTCAAGAAGGGTTTAGAAAAAGTTGATAAAAAGTTCTGATTGCATTCCTCCAAAATTCCAACTTTATCGAGCAATTTCCAAGGATAAGGATCCTCAAGGAGCTCACTTATTGATCCCTCCAAAGGTACTTCTTATTCATGACATCAGGTCATTTTATCATTTCTCTATTCAATAACTAGGGAACCTTGAGCTAGATTAGGCACATGGTGCATTGTATGATAATGATGTGTTGAAGCCATAACACAAACATCTAGAGGTCAAGGTTTGACCCACATTATCCAAATGTTGATGAACTTTTGAGTCAAATGGATTAGGCTTATATTAAGCTGAGTTCATGATATGTGATTTTGGTTGGAACAAACCTATCCCATCACAAAGAAGACGATTCACAAGATAACAAGGTATCCAATGATAGAGATATCTAAGGCAACTAAAACCCTAGGTCAGGAAGAATTGACAAATCTAATCCTAGCTAAATGGGATGACAGAGGCATGAAGTTGAATAATGTAACAGACATGGGAATCAAGTTTAGTATCCATGTCATTGTGCACAAAATCTATAATTCAATTCGTGCAAATAGTGTGCCTTGTGAGGCAATAAACCTAGCATATAAGGTTGTCAAGAAGAATCTATCTTTCAACCTTGTCAAGCTTCAACGCACACAGCTAAGCAAGAACATGGAGAGTATTCGGGCCTCAAAGAACAACTCATGTAAGTTTGGTTCACTCTTAGTCTATTTGTTCTTTTATGTTCAAAAATTATTTCCTTCAAAAGGAAATGTTGTTTGGAATAAAGACACCCCAATTCTATATTAGATAAATGAATTCATAAATGAGATGGGCGAGAACTTTGAAAGAATCATGGATGCATACTTTGACAACTTCAAAGAAAGGATGCAAAGAAGGCTTAGGATTCCTAAGTCAACTTGTAGATGATTATGAGTAGGATATATGCTTCCTAGTTGACTATGAAAGAGTTCATATATAGGCAGTCAGACCCAGGATTGCATGGGTAAAACCTTTGGCATATGAGGTGAATATTGATGATAGAAAAGACATTGTTGAGGCTCTCATCAATGAGCTTGTGGACCCCAAGGCTAATTATTTTGGAACATATGATAATTCTAAGACAAGAATCTCACTTGAGATTTAGATTCCTCAAATTCTAAAGAGAGGGAAGAAGAGGCTAGAAAGCATTGGCAAGAAACTTACAAAATTAGATTCTCCTCTCGAGCTCATTGAAGGCAAGGGTGATGATGTAGAAGAGGAAGAAGACGAGGAAAGTGAAGAAGAAGAGGAAAAGGAACCTCCCAAGAAGAAGGTGAAGACCCCATCCAAGCCTCCACCTAAGAGATCTACAAGGTCTACGCCTATGATTACTACCTCCAAGCCAAGAAAACCAAGGAAGAAATTAAAGCTACAAGATAAGGATGAAGATGATGAAAATACCCCAATTGTATCTTTGAAGAAGGCACCCCCTACCTTTGAGAAACAACTAGAAAATATAAGGGAAGGAAGGTGTATGTCAAGATTTAAATACTTCAAGTATGACTCCAGAAGCAAAGAGGAGTAGAAATAGATTGAGGAAGAATTTGTTGTGAAAATGGCAAGATGGAAATATGACCCTTCTGAGCTTAAAGGGCATGCTCCTAAAAATCTACTGAAGGTTGTTTCACACCATTGGGATAATACAACAAAATAGAGAAGGATATTAGAGAGAATACCCTAAGAAGTCTCATGCCTAATCTCTCTGATAAAGAAATAGAGAAGGAAATGTACTAAAGAAACTCCAAGATTTAAAACTTTTCAAGTTTTGTCAAATAATATAGAAGATGTTGTACAATCCACAACAAAGACACGGAAGAACATTTTTGACATCAAGGAAGAAGGATCTCTTCTTGAGATTCAGACAATTGAGGATTCTGATGCTGAGAAGATTGCAGCAAAAGTCATGGCATCACTTCCCTCCACTCCACCTAAGGAAGCATTTGAGCAACAATCTATTGAGTTGAACCTAGCTCGACTAAGCTATTAAGTGAAGTTCCTTTTACCTTCACTGACTTCAATCTTAAAGGTAATTGAGCAGTAGGCTCCCATAGTCTCAACTGAACAACAATAGGCTCCCACAATCTTGACTAAGCAGTAGCAGAAGGACTCAATTGACAAAGGAAAAGCTATTATCCCTTCTTCAAAAACCAAGAGCAAGGGAAAAGGGAACACAATTGATGGAATTGATCTTGATGAGGATAGTGTAATCACAAATAGGGACCAATCAAATCTATCAGCTAAGGAAATGGACATTTTGGGAGAGCTATGGAAGAAAAGAACAAAGAAAAGAATGCTAAGAGATGAAAAATATAGGAAAAAAGTCTTGGAAGACATCAAAGAAATATTTGTGGATGCTCTATCTATAGAGGTAAATGATAAAGTCCCTATAATTGATCAATTAATTGATATTATGCATAAATTCAATGAGAACACTGATGGGCAAGACAAACTCCTTATGAAAGCTGAAAGGAAGTTTGATAATAAAGTGCTAGAAAATGTAGCATAGAAGATAGCAATAGATCAAGTAGAACTATCTACTTTAATTTCCGCATTAGAAATTTTTGTAAATATTATTGTATCTTTATTTGTAAATTTAAGTGATTCCACTAACTTTACCAAGGAAATAAAAGAGAAATTTTCCAAAGTTGACATGGACTTGAAAGAGAATGTATCATGCAAGAACACTAGTCAAAGACACAAATCCATCAGTTGAAGATCAAATGTATGACTAATCAATAGAGCTTCAGATTGATCTACACATCTTGAAGGCGCTACAAGATAATTGGGACAAGAAATTGTTTGTAATTTTGAAGGTACACAATGATTTTCTTTCTCATTTTGGCATAACCCTATAAATTTTTGGCATTTGTAACAAAAACAAGGGGGAAATAAGATGTACAAAGGGGAAAGAAGGTGTACAAAAGGGGAAAGTATATAGAGAAAATAGAATGTACATATTTATACATGTTAAGAGAAATATGTATAGGAAGGAGAAAATGTGTACAACAAGAAAGGTATGTAAAAAGCATAAAAACAAAAACAATTTTGAAAAACCAAAAACAAAGTTTTCAGTGCAAACTGAGCTACATAACATAGCATACTCAAATTGGGATTTTGACTGAGAAGTTTTTTAGATCTCGTTTATGATAAGTATTTTTGTCACTAATGCTAAAAGGGGGAGATTGTTAATCTCATTGCAAGATATATTATCATTAGTGTCAAAATACTTAGTCATAATGGACAGATAGTAGTAACTGAGTTACTAGTCTGCAGTGTTAACCGAGCTCACAAAGGATCCATGCAAATAATGTTAACCATGTAGGAAGTAAGTAGTATCAATTGAGTTGTTATGTCAACTGTGTTGACTATTCACACTGAGCTATAGTGTCAACCAAGTTGACAATGTCTACCGAGCTCCAGTGTGAACTGAGTTAGTAAAGCAGTTTTGTTCGAAGGTGATAATCAAGCTGGCAGAATAGTGCAAATAGAATCTGCAGTGTCTACTAAGTGATCGACATGAGGCAAGCATCTAGTATCAATTGAGTGCCAGATTTAGCCAAGGTGATAGTGTTGCTTGAGTATCTTCAACATCACCTGAGTAAGCCATTGGACCCGAGTTATAGCACCAAGTTGACTTGATAATTATTTTTGGAAATTAGTTATGTTGTAGCTAACTTATGAATGAGCTATTTATATAGATATAAGTATGAAGTATTTTTTAATCCAAAAATTAAACAAAGATGTAAGAATTGTAATTGAAGAATAATAGTGAATATGGGAGAGCAAAGTGTTTAAAGGCTACAAGCATTTAAAGGAAAGAAAGAGACTTGTCTATCGTACTCAGGTGATAAGTTTACTTCAAATGATCTTCATTAGCAATCATAGTTGCACATCAAAGATCAATCCACTGATTCATCCTAACAGGTTCATCAGTCCCAAATCCTTTAGCTGAGTGGACCTAACAGTCCTTATTGCTCTTAACCAAGTAAAATCAACCTAGTTTCACCTTCTACTTGGAGGGTTTCTGGGTTACCAATATTGTGTTATGGTGTTGTTACTTTACTGCTTTATGTTTCATGCATGCAAGTAGATTAGACAACTTAACAAAGTGGTTTAGTTGAAAGAAGTTTAAGTGGTTCCTGATTCACCCCGCCAATTACCTAGCTTGCATTACATTTCCAACAATAGGAACATGCCAGCTATGGAGCAAATAAATGACTTGATAAGTCAACTAGGAGAAAATTTTGAGGAGATAATGGTTAACTATTTTGAGGAATTCAAGAATAAAATGAGAAACCGAATGAGGATTCCTAAATCTATTGTAGATAAGTATTTTGATGATATATGTTTTATAGTAGACACAAATTTTATTTATGCCTAGGCTCTACTACCTAGAGTTGCATGGTTAAGGTTGATGCCTTATGAGATTAATGTTGACGAAGTGACATAAATAGTAACTTCACTGCTATCTAAAGATATTGATGTGAATATTGAGCCATTTTGTTAGAGTTGATAGGAAAACAACTTGACAAGCCTAGGATGATAATCTGACAACAAATACAAGCTACATGGACAAATCTAGAGCATGAACACAAAGAGTTCTCACAAGCCAAAAACTATATTGAGAAACATAATTACAATATATGTTGTAATTATTAAGTATTGAATTGTGTTACAAAATGCAAGGTATGAACATCCTTATAAAGGATTTCAACCTCTTAACCAAGGGTCAAGGTTGAAGAGCCAACCTTGTCATCCACTAGGGTAGAATAAGGGAAACCTTGTCATCCACACATAAAGGAGGATAAGAGGATAGTGTTATGACACATCCACCCACAAGGAGATAGGAATATAGGATCATGACTCCCTTACCCACAATAAAGATAGGATGACAAGAAAGACTTGTCATCCACCCCTTGGAATAAAATTTAATAAGAATTAAATGTTATTATGCAAAATAAAGAAAGATCTTAAGAGGATAATAGTAAAGTTAACATCTTTACTATTCAAGAGTAAAGGTTAACAAACCTTAACTCTAACAACCCCCCTTAAGATGAGTAACAATGCAACATAAAAAATTACAATGTAGACTTGGGTCCCAACAACAAGGGCCTGATTAGATACCCAATTACAACCAAATCTCTATAAAGAGGAGAAAATAGAGAAAACCCAGTGGGAAAAACTCTACTCCAAAAAGAGATAGCTGAAAACCTAGTGAAGGAAAATAGAAGCCTCCAACTAGAGGATTGCTCTAGAAAATAGGAATAATTTTTGACCTTGAAGAACACCATGATGAAGCTACAAAGAACTATCAAAAGGTACTACTGATGTGAAGAACTTCCATGGTAATGAAACTTGACTAGGTAGAGAAGACTATGATTTGTATGAGTGCTTTTTGATGACACTTCTTAAATTAGGAGGCACACAAAGGAAAACAATTGAACTCAAAGATACAGATGGTGTTAAACAACAAGCCTGAAGACTGATCAATCAAACATGGAAGTCTGCATCCAAAATAAGAATGAATAGGAAGAGTGTCCATATGGTAAGTGTTCCATCTCACTAGAATGCATAGGTACCCAACCATTGCAATTGCCTAGTACATAATAACAAGTATTGAATACATGGTCCACTCCAATTTGAACCAAGGAAGCATAAGAAACCAATAGTGTAATCCCCCCCTGAATGGTGAGAAGGGTGAGGTGATAGGCAATTGAGAAAGTGGGCTAATAGAACTACATGTCAAGGAACCACGATCAAGATGCACAAAAGAGTACATATGTGTGTACTGAGGTGATCAATCTTAGACATGTCATGAGGCTAATGTCTTGAAAGGGACACTTACTGGATAAAGGAAGATGACAAACAAAGGCAAAACATCAACCCCCCATGGCACTTTATCATGAGTAGTGCATGTACAATATGGCACAAGAAGCAAGATCCCAAGAATACAATTATCTACATGAGTGTCCATAGATGAAACTGCTTGAATTAGAAGACAAAACAAGGCAAACAACTAGACGAGAATACAGATGCAAGAGTGGCACTTTATCTCAGTGTGATATGCAGAAATGTTTACAAAAGATGTCATCAAAGATTAGAGAAAAGGATAAGGCATATACAATAGAAAGTATAGCCCACAATGAAGCATCATAACCAAAGGAAATGATCCTTGGACCTGTAACACATAATTTATTCCCCAATTTGCAAAAATTGCAAAAAAAAAGAGAGATTAACCCAAAGAAGAATCATGAAGGACAACCAGCATCACTGGAAAGGAAAGAAACCAAGCTTTCCAACAATATAATGTTTTCATAGAATGGAGTTTCGATGATCATGTTATGCCTATTAGAGTATAAAACAAAACCCTAGTCTTTGATTACTAAAAATGATAATCAAATTGCATCAAAATCCCAAACAACTTGCACCAACAGATAGCTCTCGAAACTAGATTTTTGACGATATTTTGTTTGCCAAAAACAGAGTCCATATGCTCAAGTTATGGTGAAAAAACCAATAGTAGGTCTGAAAATGGACTTGAAGGCTTGTAGGTGGGTGATGCAGCAGTGATGTCATGATGACATCAACATGCCACCAAGATAAAGTTGATGGCCATAGGACCGTCATCACAAAAAAAGATGGCCACGTGACATCCCAAGTGGCAGTGATGGGTCAGCACAAAAATGCTGATTGGATGCTAACAGTGCATCCATGTGGCAGTGGGCCCCACTGTGATGATGTCATGATGACATCAGTATGTCACAGAAAAAACTTCTTTCTAGCAAAAATATCGGTGAACACAAAAGAATCCCTCCTCTGCAGACAAATCTGGTTTATGAGAAAAGATCCTCACCCCCCCAAGACAAATTCAGTCAAAGGAAAAAAATCCCCTGCCCCCCCTAATTTGCAAAAAAAACCCCTCCGATAAAAAAAATCCCCCCCGCTAAAAAAATTCCCCCACAAAAAAAAACTTCTTCACCAAAAACAAAAAATCTAGTTTACATCGCTTGGCGCAAATATTCCAGTGATTGAAAAGTAGGCTGAGGGCTGAAGGGGTGCTAGTGGTGGCTTAATAGATGCAAGGCGGAGGGGTTTGGTGTGGGATGCTTAGGTAGGGTAGAGAGCCTCTATGGTGGTTGATTGGTGGCATTTTTGTTGGTGGACGCAGGGGTGGTGCACAAGTTGAGCTGTGACGAAGGGCGTTGGTGATTGGGGCTGCTTAGGTTGTGGTCTGTGAGCAGAGGTCATTAAGTGGTGCAGCTATAGGTTTGGTGGCTGTAGCTAAGAGGAGGTTGCTCAAGTGATGTCGGGGCTACTAGAAGGAGCTATGAGTGGGCGAGAAGGGTTTGACTATAGGCACGAAGGGAAGAAGTCATATCCGGTGATTGACCTAGGTGCGATTGTAATTGTGGAGCACATAGGAGGTAGTTGCATGGGCTATAGAGCAGAGACATGGACGAAGGGCATGACAATCATAGTCAAGAGCCATAGAGGAGGGAGCTCTGCTTGGGTGTGTGTAGTGAACCATGTGGTAGGAGTGTTTTCAAGGCTGTGAAAGGAAAGAGTTCGGTTGCAGCAAAGGTTGCAAGAAGGAACCGTGAGGGTTGAGTAGATAGAGGCCACGTGCAGCAATGACCGCAGACGTCACTGAGCTGTAGGAGTGGCACAATGAGGCCACTGGTGGTGCGTGTAGGTGCACAAAAGGTTATAGCTAGTGACAACAGGCCACATGGCTGCAAAGGTAGTGCAAACAGGCTGTAAAGGGCATAATCGAGTGAAGGCCAAGGGCAGAGGTCACCGCTTCAATGGTAGAGGCACGAGCTGAGCCACTAGTGGTGGTGAAGTAGCAGTGGCATCTGTAGGTGTTGTTGGTGGTGCCTACAGGTGCCAAAAAAATTGCAACAACCAAAATTTTTATTTTTAAAATTTTTAAGTTTTGCCTCAAACTGCGTGCAATGGCAAAGGCCCTTGGGCCAAAAAAAATGTCTCTCATTTCAACTTTGTCCAAGGTGGACAAGTTTTATATGGAAAAAGGGGTTTTGGTGGCCTTTGAGACCAACAAAGAGGTCCGTTTGGGCCCAATCTCCTCCAAAAAAAATCTACTTCACAAACCCGTCCCAAACAATGCTAAAGCCTCAAAAACTAGCAAGTGGTCTAGATTCATCAAACATGAGCGAGTAGTTGTCAGATCCCTTGCTCTAATACCATGTTAGAGTTGACAGGAAAACAACTTGACAGGTCTGAGATGATAATTTGACAGCAAATACAAGCTACGTGGACGAATCCGGAGCATGAACACAAAGAGTTCTCACAAGCAAAAAACTATATTGAGAAACATAATTACAATATATGTTGTAATTATTAAGTGTTGAATTATGTTACAAAATGCAAGGTATGAACATCCTTATAAAGGATTTCAACCTCTTAACCAAGGGTCAAGGTTGAAGAGCCAACCTTGTCATCCACTAGGGTAGGATAAGGGATACCTTGTTATCCACCCATAAAGGAGGATAGAAAGATAGGGTTATGACACATCCACCCACAAGGAGATAGGAAGATAGGGTCATGACTCACCCACCTACAATGAGGATAGGATGACAAGAAAGACTTGCCATCCACCCCTTGGAATAACATTTAATAAGAATAAAATGTTACTATGCAAAATAAAGAAAAATCTTAAGAGGATAATAGTAAAGTTAACATCTTTACTATTCAAGAGTAAAGGTTAACAAACCTTAACTCTAACACATTCACCGAATATGACATAATAAAAGATCAAATGGATATAGAGACAAGTGAGCACGAGATAGATAATAAAAGAATGAAGATAATCAAAGGTCTTGAGGGAAAATATGATAAAGGGGAAGGATCTAAACAAGCAATTGAAGCCAAGGAATCAAAAGGCAAAGAGCTAGCTATTGTCGAGCCCAAGGAAACAAAGTACAAGAAAATAATAATTGTGGATCCAAAGGTTAAAGAAGATCTCAAGAAAGGTGTGTAGAAGGTTTTCACACACCAAGAGCCTAAAGGTAGAATACTAATGAGATCAAAGATAGCTCAGCCTCCAGCCGCAAAACCAAAAGAAAGTCCATCAAAGAAGGAAATACATAGAACACCACAGCAACATCTACCTAAAAGGTAGAGGAGAAAACTGGTTGTAACATAGGAGGAAGAAGATGATGAAGAAATTGAGTTTGACGATCTGAGAAAACTTTAGATTATGTCAAGAGCACCTCCAACAACTATGGATAAGGTATGCCAAGAGATTAGTGAATTACCAAGTTTGACTAGATTCGAAGACATTAATTTTTATTTTATAAGTAAAGAAGACCAAGAGAAGCTTGAAAAAGCTACGATAGATATGATGATACAATTCAAATCTAAACCTATAGAGTTAGGTCAAGGCATTCTTGAAAATTTGTATAATAATGTTGATGCTAAGTGGAAGGGCATTATCTACTAAAAGACAGATCAGAGAGAAAACACTAGCACAAACAATGGTAGATTTAGGGAAGACACATATGTCTATAGCCCTAAAAGATTTTGTGAAGAAATTTATGCCTAAGGAGAGGGCTTATAAAAGTCTAATGAACGAAGCTCATGAAGTTGAGAAAGAGAGCATAAGTATACAGAAGGAAGCATTTGAGTTTCTTATTCCATTGGCTAATAACGAAGGTGAGGAAGGAGAAGAAAGTGGTAGAGAAGTTAAGGAAGAAGAGGATGGTGCAACAAAACTTGCAAAGGAAATTGGGTGTGAACAATAAAAGTATTGTCACAATTGAGGACATTCCTTATTCATCCCCACATGATCAGAATGTGTTGACTAAGGAAGACCTACAAGATGTTGAATCAGACACATCTCTACCATGCACCAATCTAGTGTCACTACAAATCAAGGATTATCTAAGAATTGATAGTGCCAAAACTAGTAGTTTTCATGTTACATTAGTTATTATCGATACAAGTGCTAAGCAACAAGGCAAGGCTATAATTTTGTTTCCACAATTCACTTGTATCCCAATGAGCCATATAATTGAGAAGGTTGAAAAAGAGAAATAAAATGAAATGACAGAAGAAGATGAGAAACCCAAAGAACAAGAGGCTACACAAGCTCTTACATAGCTGCCAAGTGCTAAGTTAGCTAAGATACTAACCATTACACCTGAAGAACAAGTTATGTCTAATCAATAGGAGCATAAAAAAGTATCTATATTGATTGAAAAGGGTAAACAATGGTAGATATCGCTACCTAGCGATACAACTCCCCCATGAGTATCTTGTTTCCCATTAAGATTTCCAACAGAAGTAAGAGGAAATTTTGGGCACAAGTGAGCAAAATACTACATCAGTTTATCAACAACACTCAGCTATACAAATGCAATAGACAAACTATGGGAAATATGTCAGTGCCAAGAAACAATGAGATACCAAATATATTAGAGATAGGCAACATGACACTAGTGATAAAGGTAAAGATGACCAATCTTCACAAGTACCAAAGGACATAGGTAAAGGATAATACAACAACACATAAAGACAAATAAAATAAATATGAGAAGAAAGATGAAGAGAAGAAAGAAGAATATAAATATAATGACAAATATAAGAAAAAGGATATCGACAAGGATAAGAAGAAAGAAAAGATTGATGTTAAAGGTAAATGGTAAAGGGAATTAGAAGAAGAAGAAGAAGATGAAAACACATACATTGGCAATCTAGAGTTTGAAATATTCAAACAAGATCCTAGTAAATTGAAGAAAAATAAGGATAAAGAAAATATGCATGATTTATTGACAAAAAGACAAAGTTGGACAAGAAAAAGATAGAGAAACAAAAGAAGAAAGTTTTGATCAAAATACTAGATCTATTTGAGGAACTCATGCTAGATGTTACTGTGGATGAAGAAGAGTCATTGGTGCAAAAATTAAAAGTTTATATTGATGAAATAAATAAGTTAGGAATCAACCTAGAACATCAATTGGCCAGAGATGCAGTAAAGAATATGGAAGATAAAATTGTACATAAATGCTTATAACAATCAGTAAATAGTACCAAATAACAATTACTTTACAATAGGAGATTTGTTCAAAGAAATTTGCAACCTCATTGGATGCTCCCACGATAATACTTGAAACTATAATCATTATTGTCATAAAGGGTAGAGAGGGTGATCCTTAGCCTAACTTACAATACTATATGAAAAATAATGAGATCATTCAGCTGAAATAATTCATCAACCATAGATTGAACATTTGTTAGTTGGATTCATATTCAAATAGTCTTAAGGAGACATAGCCTTCTTAAGGAAACTCAGTAATTTGTACAGAAAGACACCCCAAAAAATATCAATGCAAATATAAGTCATGGAGCAACATGAGATTAAAATGGCTAGACCAACAAAAGAGAAGACTTAATTTGAGAAAAAAGAAAAAAATTTGAAAGCACGAATACAAAGGCTGCCAAAATCATAATAGATAAAATTATCCATGTGGACCAAGAAGCATTAAATAAGTATATTTATTAGCCATTGGATATCAAGGAAATAGGAAGAAGACATAATTCAAAGGAATTCAAGTAACTCCCCATAATCATGCATACACCGCTTAAAAAATGCAAGGGCCAATAAGAAGCAATGAACGAGATTGAAGGGAAATTTGAATAAGGATTTGATTGGGTCATGTGTTGAACTCACCCAATATGACTAGGAAGAAATATTATTATTATTATAAAGGAAATCACTTGCAATTAATACTTCCTTTAAAGTCCATAGTGGTTGGGACCTGTGACTAAAAGCTTAAGGTATGTGCCTCATCTAATGAGGTAAGTATATACAATAGTTTTTTCTTACATTTCAATTATTATGAAATTCTACTTGTTAGCGATTTGTATATATTAATTTCACTAATTTTGAATCATATTTATAGTTTAGGAATGTATGATAATTTTTTGATAATGTCATTGATGATTGGAATAATAAATTTGATAATTGTTGGAAATATTCAAGACTATGCTAAGTTACTAAGAGGGGAGGGGTGAATCAGTAACTTCTAAAATTTCTACACCAATTTCAATTTTGAATCCAATAAATCATTTAACAATTAATTTATCACATCAGATCTAATTACATGCATGTGAAACTGAAAATATAAAAGCATCCACAACACTAGAACACATTGATTTGGTGACCCAAAAACCTTCCAAATAGAAAGTAAAATTGGGGTGGGGATGAAACCCACAAAACTTCAATACTACAACATAAAGTTGGCCTGTTAAGGCTTACAATGATCACTTCTAATGATATACCCTATTAGGAGCTATTAGGACTGCTAGGTCCACCTTGTTAGAGGTTTTACAAACACACAATGAAGTATGCACTCTATTAAGAGATTTAAGAAAGATTGTTAAGTCTACCTTGTGAAAGGATTTTGACTGGTTCACCTATTAGGATGAAATAGTAGATCTTTGACTTACAACTAGATTTGCTGATAGAGATTCCTTGATCATACTTATCACCTTTCTATGATGAATATGTCTCTGCTGCTCCTCTTTTGATATGGCCTTCACAATTCACTCTTTATCTACTGCTTAGCTTCAACTATTCATAGTCTCATTCTTACATGCTCATTATCATGCATATGGATGTGATACAATACATTACACAGACACATACATAAACACAGACACAGACACAGACACAGACACAGACACAGACGCAGACACACACACACAGACACAGACACAGACACAGACACACACACACACACACACACACACACACACACACACACACACACACACACACACACACACACACACACACACACACACACACACACACACAAACAAACACACACACACACACACACACACACACACACACACACACACACACACACACACACACACACACACACACACACACACACACACACACACACACACACACAAAAAGAAATTACAAAATTACAAAGTCAACCATCATATAGGTTAATACCAATATTACAAAGTCAGCCCAAATGAAGACACGCAGGTTCTGAAGACTGACTTGGTGAAGTTCTGATACTTGACATCCACTATCATTACTTGGCACCATCATGCACTCAGTAGACGTAGAGGCTCGGTCCATAGTAATCACTTCAAGGAAGTCTTGAATTCGGTCTGCATTGGTGACTCGATAGATACTGCGTAACTTGGCATAAACTAGGTTACTTATTTACCATGACTGTACTTGGTAAACACTAATCATCACATAGCTCGGTTAACACTAGCTTCACATTCCATGAACTGTGAACTTGGTAGAAATTGCAATGCTCGGTAACCATTGAACTGCTAGATTGAATTTGCTCGGTTTGAACTATTGGGCTTCACACTAACTAAATATACTTGGTAACCATTGAAATGCTTGGAAACCACTGGAATTATATGGTAAACACTGTAGACCATTCAATCAGCTTAGTAGACATACAAAATCTAAATAAGTGTGCATTACTAATAACAAACTTGACTGATATGTCAACAATCTCCCCCTTTGGCATTGGTGACAAAAACACTTATCAGCCAAAATCTTATATACATCACCATGTGATACTAGCTAGGTAGAATATACTGTTTTAAGATTTTTCAAAATTTATCTTTGTAAGGTATACTATACATCATCTATTATATACATTCTCCTCATAGCATGTTTCTCCCCCATACTATGTGTCTCTATATACAACATACCATGTGTCTCTATAATAATATCCCCTTTTTTGACAATAATGCCACAGATTTATTCAAAACTTATCTACATGGAGACACCAATATGAGATAAAAATTTAGAATGTACCTTAAGAATAAGTGCCAGGGTTTTATCCCAATTTTCTTGCAAAATATTGCATGTATGTAGAGCAATTTGTACTTCTACAGAGAGTTTTATCATGTGATCTGCAATAGAGAAGTTATTGTCATGGATCAAGGTTTTTGAGTAAACAATATCTTTCTGCTTTGTATCCATGATAGGAAGGATCATATTCTAAATATCAATCAGTGATGACTAGATCCTTGCTTCTTCTTTCAACAACTCTGCCTGCATGTCTAACAAAAATATGATCTTCATGTGATGTGCATATCTTAAACTATGGTCAAGTTGCAACTGTTGAGCACTAGCTTTCAGATCCTCATCAATTTTTGACAGTTTGCTCTTTATTTCCTTTGTGAACTTAGAAACATCACACAACTTCACAAAAAGTGATGTCACATTCATGTAAGATGATTCAAGATTGGTCAAAATTGATGAAAGCTCAACTTGATGGATAGCAATTTGTTGAGCAATGTGCTCAAACACTTTATTGTCAAATTTCTTTTCAGCTTTCTCAATTAAATTATCTTGTCCACTAGTGTCCTCATTGAACTTTTGGATTGCTTCTACTAATTGCAACAAAATAGGTTGAGAAGAATCTACCTCAATACCTATTGCCTCAGACAAAATGTTTTTAGCATCATTAATAATTTTATACTCTCTATCTCTTTCCTCTTTCAACTTTTGTTGTTTTGCCTTCTTCTAGAGGAGTTCACCAACTATGTGCATTTGGTCCACAGTAAGATTATCAATGTCCCATTTAGGAATTTCTATTTTCTCATCTAAGTCTATGTCCTCCTCTATCTCCTTTCTTCTACCCAAAAATCTTGTACTTGGTTGGGCCTTAGGTTCAACTGTCCTTGTACTTAATGCTTTTGTATCTAGGATGGAAACAATTGTATATATACTAAGACTTGTAGTGAAAATTGATATAGTACTAACTGATGGAATACTAACAGGAATTCTTGTTGAATCCAAAACTAAAGAAGTCATAATTGAAGTATCCAAAATTGAATTAGACAAAATTGTAGTATCCAAAATTGAAGTACTTACTGCTGAAGAAATCAAAATTGTAGAAGACACTGTATTCATGATTGATGACATTAACTCAGTAGCTAAAGAAGTGAGTGGTTATAGCTCAGTAAATGAAGTGGAATTCACTTCTGTTAATGATACATTGAGCTGTATCCAGGATGGAAACAATTGTAGATATACTAAGACTTGTAGTGAAAATTGATATATTCATGACTGATGACATTGACTCAGTAGCTAAAGAAGTGAGAGGTTATAGCTCAGTAAATGAAGTGGAAGTCACTTTTGTTAATGATACATTGAGCTGAATGGGGGTGAAGAGTGATTGGACATTTGATGTGTTTGTGGTTGTCACAATCAAACTTGTTGAAGCTATCTCTAAGCTTGATATAGCTACTGGTTTACTTGGAGAGTGAGGAAGTAAGGCAATGATTGTAGCTTCTATCTTTATTGGGTTAGTCTACTTATCATCTTTGTTATCTTCCCTAGTAGCTTCCTCCTCTTTATCTTCTTCATCTTCCTCATTATGAAAATGTGTAGGCTTAGTATACATTTCTTCTTCATCATTATCACTATCACTATCATCATCTTTTATTTCCATTGGTTACTCACTTGGCTTGTGAAGTTGATAGACATTTTTCCAAGTGTTTGTGGCATTCTTAACCACATGCTCTATATCTTTGATCAAAATTAAACATGTATTAAATCTAAGGGTCATTTTATCTTCATTTTTCTTCAAAGACTCTTTTACCTTAGCATCTATCATGCTCGATAGCAATTGCCTCAGGGTTTGTGCATAAATGTCTTTTGTTGTTTGCATTGCAAAGTTCCATCTTGACTTTATTTTCTCTAATAATTCATTAGAGATTTGAGAGGCAATTTGATTTGGTGAATACTTCCATTTTCCCATTTTGGTCAACACTAGTTCTTCAACCTATTTCTTCTCTACCTCTGTCCTTGTTTCATACTTCAAAGATTTGAAGTTTGTTATGCCTGCACCTTCTTCCATTTGTTTCAACTTTTCTTGGAAGATGGGAGGAGGTTTTCTAAGGACAATATCACTGCCTTTCTTCTTGGACCTCCTTGTGAAGACTGTAGTGGATGGCTTAGGTGGGTTGGTGATGATCACCTTGCCTTTCTTCTTCATAGGTTCTTCTTCCTTTTCTAATTCCTCTTCATCCTTTGCTTCTTCTACATCTTCTCCTTTGTCTTCAGTTAACATGAGAGCTATGCTAGATTTTAGTTTAGCTATCCTCCTCTTTCCCTTGCTAACCATTTGAGGGAGTTTTATCTCCAATTCTATCCTTGCCTTGGCCTCATCATAGGTTCCAAAGTATGGTGCCTTTGGATCAACAGGTTCATTAACTAGAGCTTCAATAATATCCTTTGCTTCATCAATATTTACCTCATAAGGAAGAGGTTTTACCCACACAATTTTGGACTTCACTGCTTGAATGTAAACTCTATCATAATCAACCATAAAAAATACATCATATTTTTAATCCTCAGCTAACTTCGTAGGTATCCTGAACCTATTGTTCATTTTCTCTTTGAATGCTTGAAGTAGTTGTCCATAATGCTAACATAGTTCTCTCCCATTTCTGCAATGTATTCATTTATCTGATATAATATAGGCACATCTTTTCTCCATACTACTGTGCGTTTGGAAGGGAAGAACTTATGAACATAATTTAGAACAAACATGTCAAGAGTGAACCAAATTTATAGGGTTTGTTCTTGGATGTCCTAATACTTTCCATATTTTTGTTGAATTGCCTCAACTCAGCGAGATCATAAGACAAGTTATTTTTCACCACTTTGTAAGCCATGTCTACAGCTTCACAAGATACACTGTTGAGACTGTTTGAACTATATATCTTATGTGCTATGACATGAATCCCAAATTTTAGCTATGCATTAGTTACACTGCTAATTTTCATGCCTCTGCCATCCCACTCTACTAGGTTTTTCTTTTCCAATTTGGCCCAACTTGAGGTTTTGGTCATTTTGGTTTTAGTGAGCATGGGGAGGTCGATGATGCAATGAATCATTTTCTTTGTAATCACAACTAGTTGCTTAAGCCATAGCTGACCATTATGCATTTAGCTTAGAATGTATCTAATCTACTTAATTTGAAAACCTTGGGGCATGTGGGGAATATGTGTTAAACCTTTATTTTCCAAATGCTTATGCTTAGGTTTAAGATTTCCACTAACACACAATTCACCTAGGGCATCATCCATTTCTAAGGTTCCAATTTCTTGAATAGAACACTTGAAATGAGTATGAATATTGTTAATAAGGAGTACCTTTGGAGGAATTTGCAATTGAGCTCTGCTTGAGTCAAGGGTTTCTGCAATCACAGGCACAAGTTTAAAATCTGACACTTTCCACTTGACTCCTTGAACCAACATCTCAGACCCTCTCTTCACTTTGCTACTACTTGATGCCATTTTACTTGATAAACTATGAAAACCTTGATAACTTGCTACAAATTCACTTAAAGTCACTTGATCACACTGTAAATCTCTTCTTGGCAATAGCACTTAGATTTCATGGTGAGAAATGAATTTGATTTTATGCTTTTTGTTAAATTTTTTCCATTAATGCTCAGTACAAAGGTAGCTGGGTTGAAATCATGCTTGACAGGCTATCATCCACTATTCTATTGATTACTTAGTGAAGGCTTTGTGACTCGGTAACCATGTGTGTCTTGTTACTCCTGACATTTCTCAGTAGAGTCTATGACCCGACCTTACTCAGTAGAGAAGGTAACTCAGTGATAACTGATACCAATCTTCCTTAGTAATCCTTTTGTACCTTGAATACTGATTTGGATCTTTGTCACCTTTCAACTGGAACTATTTGAATGTGATCTTGATAATGTAGTTCTAGTTCTCCTTTGGAAACCTAGTTAAAAATGGTGGAGTCACCCACTTCTTGAGTGACATGGCCATCATTACTTGAACTAGCATACTCGGTAGATTTAGGGATCCATTGCTTCTTCATTTGCTTTTGAAAATGTGTTCATGCAATTTTTGGCTAGATGACCAAGTTTGGTACAAGTGAAACATCTTATAATGGTATCTCTTCTCCTCATGTGATGTTTAACACAATTCATGCCAATGTGTCCATATTCTCCACAATAATGACATCTACACCAAGTATTGTAGTCCCAACCAAATATTGCTTTCACAATTTTCTCTGTTGGATTAAATGACTTAGTTTTGCAATCTGATGCCTTGTGACCTTGTTTCTTGCATTTGTGACACTTGCCCTCAAATTTTGGTTTCTCTTTGCATTCATTAGCCTTGTGACCATGTCAACTACAATTATAGCATTTTCCATTAAATTTTGCTTTACCATTACTCCAACATTTGTTTGATGTATGACCTAACTTACCATAGTGATTGCAAGTAGGTCTTTGATTCCTTAGAGCACCTTGTTCGGAGGATTCACCTTCTTCTTTGTATCCAATTATTGCTTTACCCTTTTTTCTATAGAGATTCTACTCATTCAGTTGAACCATGTCTGCTTGAGATTTCATCATTCTTTTATTGATTTGCTTTTTAGTGTTTAGGTCATTTTTCAATCTTTCACTGATTTTCTTTTCAGACCTCAGCTCATTTCTTATTCTTTCATTGATTTTTCTTTCCAAATTTAGATCATTTCTTAATCTATCTTTGGCTCATGATTTCCTCATTTGCATTGGAGATTTGGTCCATAAGATTTGCATGCTAAAGGGATTGGTTTTGGACCTCATTATTTCTTCCATCCATTTCTTCTTTTATCTTGTTCCTCTATTCCAAGATTTCACATAGCCTTACTAACTAAATTTCTTGTTCTCTTTTCAGATTTCTTACTTCTTCTTGTAGGGAACCATTCTTCTCTAGGAGTTCTTTGATTGCATCATTTGCTTCATCTAAACTGCTTGAAGGGAAAAAGTCTTCAATTCTTTCTTTAAGGTACTGATGATCATTCATCTAATTTGCAAGTTCCTTCCTTCTTTTCAGGGATTGGGTAAGTTCCTCCTTAGCTTTCTTGAGTTGTGCAATGGCCATTTCTAAATCCAACTTTTCATTGTCAATTGCCTTATCAAGTCTGAATATCTCCATAAACTTGATCATTGCTCAAGCTGTTAAAATTTCTCTTGAGAACCAAAAAGCTCTGATACCAATTGTTGGAAATATTCAAGACTATGCTAAATTACTAAGAGGGGAGGGGTGAATCAATAACTTCTAAAATTTTTGCACCAATTTCAATTTTGAATCCAATAAATCATTTGAAAATTAATTTATCACATAAGATCTAATTGTATGCATGTGAAACTGAAAATATAAAAGCATCCACAATACTAGAACACACTAATTTGGTGACCTAGAAACCTTCCAAATAGAAAATAAAATTGGGGTGGGGATGAAACCCACAAAACTTCAATATTGCAGCATAAAGTTGGCTTGTTAAGGCTTACAATGATCACTTCTGATGATCTGCCCTGTTAGGAGCAATTAGGACTGCTAGATCTACCTTGTTAGAGGTTTTATAAATACGCAATGAAGTATGCACTCTATTAAGAGATTTAAGAAAGACTGTTAAGTCTACCTTGTGAAAGATTTTTTTTTTGGTTCACCTGTTAGGATGAAATAGTAGATCTTTGACTTACAACTAGATTTGCTAATAGAGATTCCTTGATTGTACTTATAACCTTTCTATGATGAATATGCCTCTATTGCTCCTCTTTTGATATGGCCTTCACAATTCACTCTTTATCTGCTGCATAGCTTCAACTATTCACATTCACATTCTTACATGCTCATTATCATGCATATGGATGTGATATATTGTATCACATCCATATGCATGATAATGAGCATGTAAGAATGCGAATGTGAATAGTTGAAGCTATGCAGTAGATAAAGAGTGAATTGTGAAGGCCATATCAAAAGAGGATGTCGAGTATCAGATCTTCACCAAGTCAGTCTTTATATATATATACCAAAGAAAATTAAAAAATTACAAAGTCGGCCATCATACAAGTTAACACCAATATTACAAAGTTAGCCCAAATGAAGACACTCAAGTTCTAAAGATTGACTTGGTGAAGATCTAATACTCAACATCCACTATCATTACTTAGAATCATCATGCACTCATTAGATGTAGAGGCTTAGTCCATACTAATCACTTCAAGGTAGTCTTGAACTCGATCTGCACTGGTAACTCGGTAGATACTGTGTAACTCGACATAAACTGGGTTACTTGTTTACCATGACTGTACTCGGTAAACACTAATCATCATACAACTCGATCAACACTAGCTTCACATTCCATGAACTACGAACTTGGTAGAAACTGCAATGCTTGGTAACCACTGAATTGCTCAGGTTGAACTGATAGACTGAATTTGCTTGATTTGAACTGCTGGGCTTCACACTAACTAAATATACTTGGTAACTATCAAAATGCTCGGTAGCTACTAGAATTATATGGCAAACACTGTAGATTTTTCAATGAGCTCGGTAGCCATACAAAATCTAAATAAGTGTGTGTCACTAATAAAAAAACTTGACTTATATGTGAACAATATTATACATCATGATTATAGATAATTATATATATGTAGATATAGTATTTTGTGTAACATATCTAGACTAATTTTATGCCTAAATTGAAAGATGAAATTATATGTGAATTGGATAGAAATTCCTTTTGGGTCTCACAATGGAACATTATTAAAAATATTTGTACTTAATTCATGATGAATATGGAGTATTGATGCAGGAGCATCTTGGGTTTGCTTGATGGCTACTTTGGAGTTAATGGGAGGAGGCTCAGTAGTTGCTTTGGAGAGTGCTTGGATTGATACTCGATTGAAGAAGAGGTGCTGGGTAGAGGTTACAAAGTCATCTCTTGGAAATTCTTGGTTGAGAACTTAGTGGATGAATGGAATTGATGATCTTGGAGGTGCTCAATTGTTGAAGAAACTTGGCATAAATTGGGGCACTCGGTCATCGAAGGTGCTTGATGAGGCTTGTGGGAACTTGACACATACTGGGAGCTTAGTGAAGCTTGGTTACAGTGTTGCCTAAGTTGCTTGGTCTTTGAAGGAGTTTGGTTGCTGGAGGAACTCGCTTTGTGAAGGAGTAAAACTTGACATATACTGGGGAGCTCAACTTATATTGAATGGTTTAATTTCTGTTTTGACTGAGTGGCTCAATCAATGAAGGGGCTCAGTTATGCTGACACTCAACATGGTTTCTCTGATGCTCAGTTTGGTCTTGCTTCTATGTTAACCAAGTTTTTTGTGGCCAACTTGAGCATTGAATTTAGGTTGTAGGTATTTAATATATGTTACAACTAACTTCTAGCTTGCATGAGCATTTAATGTAAGGGTTTACTTTAATTTGTATTGGGCTAGGCTGACTTGTGGCTTAGTTGGGTATAAGTAAGGGGGTTTTGTGGAGTCTTAGGGCATTCATTCAGTGGAGTGAGTCATGATAGAGTGTGGGATCCAACATGGAGAAGAGGGAGTAGCTGAGTGAGAGAAGTTTTCCTAAGTGTGTGGACAGAGTGCCAAATATGAGGTAGTTTGCACCTAGATCTTGGTTAAAGTTTGAGAAGGGCTAGTAGTTGAGGCTTGGGAAACAAGGAGATTTCTTGGTGGGCTTGTGAGCACAAGTTTAGATCTTCCTTGGGGGTTTCTACTAGAGTGTGGACATGGACTAGCTAGGGGTTGGATTGGATCTTGAAGGATCTTGTAGAACTATTACTTGCTTTGTATTTGGTTGTAATCGAGAAGGACTTATAGCCCAACACGTTGCATGTAATCAATTATTTTTATGAATAAAGAGTTGCGTTTGGTATTAGAACTTGTATCTTGTATTGTGTGGTTAATATCTAGGGGCTAGGACATTTCCTTTGGGGATTTTCTTGCCTTACATTATGTTTGATGGTATCAGAGTGAAGGTTGTTCCTGAGCATGTAGAAAAATTACCAAAGTTGAGGTATTTTGTACCAGGACCTTGGGTTGAGAGGAGTTGATCTGAGAAGATCTTGATTTGGTTAATATTGTGGTCGATTGTTCTTTCTGGAGTCCTAAATAACTTAGTTGTGACATGGTAGATTGTGGTTTTGACTTACAATTGCAAATGGATCGATGGATGTGAAGATGGAAGGTTGATCTTTCTATGGACATCAAAGTGTAGGATACACTTTTCTATTTACCTAAAGAGTTTGATGTAGGACCATCTTGGGTTTCTCGGTGGCTACTTTGGAGTTCATGGAAGGAGGCTCGATAGTTTCTTTGGAGAGTGCTTGGACTAATACTCGATTGAAGAAGAGGTGCTCGATAAAGGTTACTCAATCATCTCTTGGAAGTTCTTGGTTGAGAAATTGGTGGATGAATAGACTCAAAAATCCTGGAGGTGCTTGGTTATCGAAGGAGCTTGACATATCTTGGGGCACTCGATTGTCGAAGGTGCTCGATGAGGCTTGTGAGAACTTGATACACACTTGGAGCTTAGTGAAGCTTGGTTACAATGTTGCCCAAGTTACTTGGTCTTTGAAGGAGTTTGGTTGCTAGAGGAACTTGGTCTACCAAAGAGTAGAACTCAACATATATTGGGGAGCTCAACTTATACTGCATGGTTCAGTTATTACATTGATCGAGAGGCTCAGTCAATGAAGGGGCTCAATTATGCTTGTGGTTATGCTAATACTCAACATGGTTTCTCTGATGCTTAGTTTGGTCTTGGTTTTATGTTAATTGAGTTGTTTGTGGGCCAACTTGAGCATTGAATTTGGATTTTAGGTATTTAATATGTGTTGTAGCCAACTTGTGGCTTGCATGGGCATTTAATGTAAGGGTTTATTTTAATTTGTATTGGGATAGGGTGACTTGTGGCTTAGTTGGGTATAAGTAAGGGGGTCTTGTAGAGTCTTAGGGAATTCATTTAGTGGAGTGAGTCATGATGGAGTGTTGGATCTAGCATGGAGAAGAGGGAGTAGCTGAGTGAGCAAAGTTTTCCTAAGTGTGTGGATAGAGTGCCAAATGTAGGTAATTTACACATGGATCTTAGTTAAAGTTTGAGAAGGGCTAGTAGTTGACATTTGGAAAACAAGGAGATTACTTGGTGGGCTTATGAGCACAAGTTTAGATCTTCCTTAGGGGTTTCTACCAAAGTGTAGATATGGACTAGCTAGGGTTTGGATAGGATCTTAAGAGACCTTTAAGAACTATTACTCTCTTTGTATTTGTTCATAACTAGGAAGGCCTTACAACCCAACACATTGCATGTAATTAGTTATTTTATGAAAAAAGAGTTGTGTTTGGTATTAGATATTGTATCTTGTATTGTGTTTCTACTGTGTGGTTATTTGTTGGGGGCTAGGACATCTCCTTTGGGATTCTCCTACCTTGCACTACGTCAAGTGTACACAAGGGGAGGAGTAAATCACTCACATTGGGCCAATATGGAACCCCACGTAGATCATGTCCTAACTTGAGCAACTATAAAAATACCATCCACTATAGAACTAAGCACATACCAAGTGGGTAGGGAGTATGCATAGGGAGATGAGTAAATTACCCATGTTGAGGCAAGAGAATCACAATAATGGGAATCTCATATAGATCATGTCCAAACTCAAGAAGTTGTAAATCTACCATCCACTATGAAATATTGCATGTGAAAGAAAGTTTTCAATGAAGGGAGAACTACTTGGGGACCCTATTGTATTATTAGCTAAAGGAAAATTTCTAAAAGACACATCTCTAAGAACTTTTAATTTCCAAAGAGGGAAAAGGAGCGTAACATTCATGATCAAGTTGGTAAACTTTTCCTTAACCCTTGCTTATTTCAACTTGTGAAAAGTAATCCAACATAGGTTTTATCATGTATACTCGTTGTCTACATTGTGTCTTCATGCATCAATGTGTTTGCTTTGTGTTTTCTTTGCGTCTTCATGCATTCGTGTGTCTACCTTGTGTTTGTATTGGAACTTCATACATTATTGTGTATGCTTTGTGTATGTTATGTGTCTTCATTCATATGTTCTTACATAGGCCATCATATAATAACATGTGTAATTTTATAAGTGTTTAACACATAGGGAGGTGGGATAATGAACAAGATTGCAACTCAAGCCTCTAACACCAATTGCTTGAGGACAAACAAATTTGAGAGGGGTGGACTTGTCATGAGCCCTATTTACTCTGAACAATAATATTTTAAATATATACACTCTATTTAAATACCATATAACTAATATCAATTAATAAATATGATATTTAAAAATAATACTTAATCAATATTAAGCTATACACATTAAATGACAATAAATACAATTTAATAAAATATATTATAATGAGCTATAATATAAATCATATTATATAAATTAATAAATATTTTAACATTAAATAAGACATATAAGGTTTATATGGAATAGTACTAATAATAAAATGATATTAAATATATAAATAATATGTCTTTTAAAACCAAAAGGATGTAACCCTTCAAAGTATAAGATATATAATGTAGAAGAAAAGTAGAGGGATAATAACATATAGTTTTATGCAAAATAAAAATAAAGAACAATGAAAAAGGTTGTTGAGAAAATCAGACCATTACACTTTGAAGGAAATTTTCAAAAATGCTACAATAATGCATACAAGATTATGAAATTTTTCCTAGGCTCGTTAATGGGCCTAAGAGGGATCATCCTCTTTCAAAGGAAATTGAAAAGGTCAGTTGTGTCCCCCTAGATCTTGGATGCATCAAGATTAACTTCGATGGGGCATTAAGAGGGAACCCAAGCCCTTTTAGAATTGGGATAATTGTAAGAAATAATGAAGGTAGTATTATTGCAATTGGTACTAAGTGGGTGGTAGATGATAGTAATAACTAGGCAGAATGTATGGCATGTTGCTAATATGTCCAATCAATCAGATAAAGTAAGTCATGGTTGTCATTTATGGCAACATATTTATTTTGCAGATTAACCTTATTCAGTTACAGAAGAAAATTGTTTAAGTATCAGACAATGTTACAGCAGTAGGACAATTTTGATGATAACAAAATATTCCCTTGGAATATTCTCTTGTGCAGTTGACTAGAGATGCATGACATCATAAGGATGACATATACTAGTGCGTGTGTTCGTACAGTCAACCAAACTCGAGTTATGATGAAAATAGTAATGCAGTGCTGACATAGTACAGAACAGAGCATATCAATAGAATATGTTTAGCGAGTTGATTTATTGTTTTAAGTTATATTTTCTTGTTGAGTTGACTCTAATGATGTTATATGAGCCGACTAAAGAAGAATTCACCAAGATGTTCCATATAAGTAAAGTATTTTATTTGCGAAGATAAAAAATGTGAGTTGTGAGTTGAACAAGTGAAAGTGAATGATTCAGTGATGCGAAGTTGATATGATCTTGTGAAATGAGAGTAACAAGTGAATGTGACACTTTGATATTTGATGTGAAGATCTGATGTAGATTGATATATGCACAGTTGTTATTGTGTGAAGAATCATCAATTAGAAGGTTTGCGAAGTACAACAAACAAGTCAATATTGTATGTATACTTATTTCTTGAAGAACTTATTGTATAGTTGCATGTTAGGGCAGTGGGCTCTTCTTGCACACATTTGTATATGATCCAAAAACTCCTAATAGGGTTGAGGCTTCTAACAAGGCCTAGTCTCTTAACAGGGACTCGAGACACTATACATACTTCATAGATTCCTAATAGGGTCAATATCCTTAACCGAATCCTTATATATAGTGAATCATTTAGTGGGTTCCATCCCCATCGGGGTTTTCCCTTGGCCAAGGTTTCCCTACTAAAAAAAATATGGTGTTATGATCTCTCTTTATGTATGGTTGTTTACATTGCTTAGCACTATTGGTTTATTTTATTATGAACATCATAAAGTGATTAATAATATTTAGTTGTGGGTTAAAATATTGAAAATACTGATTCACCCCCCACCCTCTTAGTATTATCTATTTCTAAAAATTGGTAACAGAGCCTAGTTATTTAGAAGATGCTTAATAGCTTGAATAAGATCCCTATGGATATGGAACAACTAAAGAAAAACCTTGAAGAAGCACTTGAACAGATTGATCTTCTTACTGATGAAAGAGATGGTCTCAACGACAGATACAAGGATGCAAAAGCCTACATTGGTGAATTGAAGGACAAGATAGATGACCTAAAATAGGAAGGACTTACTAATCAGACTAGTGATGATGACATTGAAGATCTGAAGAAAGAAAATGAGATCCTAAAACATGAGTTGAAGATAGTTGAACTTAAGTTGAGTCTTAAGAAAAATGGAGGTAAGATTGACTCTAAATTAAAAGCTGAAAATGCAGATCTAAGATCCCAGTTAAGCAAAGTAACATCAAAACTAAAATCTATTAAGTTAGAACATGCAGAATTAGAAAAATACATTACTATTATAAAAGGTGAGTTGGTACAAACCAAGCAGCAACTTGAGAAATTGTATACTAGTAGTGATAAAATTCAAGAGCAAATATGTGTACAAAGACCCAGTTATGATAAGACTAGAATTGGATTCTTTCTTGGTCAATCCACCAAGAAACCTATTGAAACAAAAGAACCTATTACTCCTGAAGTCAATAAGGACCTAAGTAAGATAGATGATACATCTAAGGACAAAGTGCATGTTGCTCACTCAGAGAAGGACAAAGAATCTAATCAAGATATGTTTAGAAAGGAATCTTTTGCTTGGTGTGATGAACCTGAAGAAACTAAAGCCAATTGTGAAGG